>BSUD01000008.1:129535401-129679188 GCA_033239045.1 Fagopyrum esculentum | reverse complement strand
TCCTTTATAAATTTTACACTATGAACTATTCTATTATAATTCATGAACTATCCTTTTATAAGTTATGAACTATTCCATAATAAGTTTTGAACTATTACTTTTACTCGTTTTTTTTAAAAAAAAAAAAAAAAAACTCGTTCAGAAATAAAAAAAAAAAAATTTTCCGGGACACGTTTCGGCCGTACCGGAATAATGGGCCTTACTTGAACACTTCCCTACGAATTAAATACAAAATATATATATTTAAATTTTTAAAAAATTTGAAATGAAATAAATTTTTTTTTTACTATATTTTAATTTAAAAAAGATTACATAATTAATTTTAAATATACTTTACTTGACTTTTAAAATTAAAAAATTAAAATACTTGTATGTATTTTATAAAATTAATAAATTTAAAATTTCACGTGATTCTAATAAGTTTTAAAACTAAGGCCCTGTTCGGCAAAAATTTCTAAGGCCCTGTTCGACAAAGATTTTGTAATCTCCCTCTTGATAGCTTTCTTGGTAGATTACTCTTTTTTCATATAACTTTGCCCTTGTACATGTACATTTTATTTTTAATTAGTAATATATAACCCAACAAATCTATCCAAAATCTCTTTTTACCGAATACATTATTAGGCTTTTCATTAAATTTTAATCATTTCACAAAATCTTCTAACAAAACTACCGAAAAAGCTAAATCTATCCAAAAGCTTAAACTATCGAAAAAACTTGCGATACCAAACAGGGCCTAATTATGTACTCTTACTTGAATAAAAATATATTTAAAAATATCGTAAATTTTATTTATTACTGACTTAGTTTTAAATTTGTTTTTTATATTTTTATTTAATTCAAAAATAAATTTTATTTTTATTTTAATTCAAAAAATAAAAAATTAACTTTAAATTTTATTATAAAATTAATTAGTTTAAAATTTAAAAGGGACTTAGCTTAAATTTATTTTTTTTAACCTTTTTATATTTTATAGGCAAAAATGCTCTAAATAGCATAACATTTGCTAATGTTGCGGAAGGTGACACAAACTTTTTAAAGTTGCGGGAAAAAACACGAACTATAGGGGTGTGCTGCACTTTTTAGCACCGGTAATTAATCCGTTAAAAAAATGTTGTACATTTTATAAATTGCTATAATTTGGTAAGATATGAGTTTAAAAAAGAAAACCAACTAATGAAAAAAAAGAAAATCAAGAAAAAAATATATTTTATTTTGATAGGATATAGTTTTAAAAAGGAAAACAAATAATAAAGATTTATATTTTATTTGCAGAAAATTAATTAAATTACATAAACTATAAATTATAAAATAAAATAATTTTTTTTGTGCTTTGTTTCTTTTTTTTCTTTTATATGAAACATAAATATCAAACATAAACAAATATTTTTGAACTGAAAAAAAAGATAAACATAAGAAAATATTTGTTCATTTTATAATTTGTAGTTTATGTAATTTAAGTAATTTGTTGCAAAGAAGTATAAATTTTCATTATATGTTTTTCTATTTTAAATTCTTATCCTACCAACTTATAAAATTTATAGTATTTTTTTGCTTATTATCATTTTTTTTCTTATGTAAAACATAAATATCAAACATAGCTAAAAAATTTACATTTTCACTATATTTTTTTAATTTATATCATACAAAATTATAACAAATTATAAATTGTTATAATTACCGGTGCTAAAAAGTATAGTTTATTATAATTACCGGTGCTAAAAAGTACAACATCTCCTATATTTTGTGCTTTTTTCTACAACATTAAAAATTTGTGTCACCTTCCATAACATTAGCAAATGATGTGTTACCCTCTCAGGTGGTGGATTTCATCCGGAAGGATGCTCTAGGTCGGAGAGTCTCGAGAAGATGATCCAATCTAATAGCTTACCCTACAGTATCAAAAAAAATAAAAAAAAATGATGTGTTATTTAGAGCATTTTTGTCTATTTTTTCAAACTTAAAGGGCACCAAGTGAAAAATCCTTAAATTAAATTTAAGGTCGAGAATTCATGGCGCATGAAGTTCCTAGCAAAGTCGAGAACTCAGGACGCATGGAATTCCGCAAGGGGAGAACTCAGGATGCATGGAATTCCGCAAGGGGATGGGACGAAATTTGTGCCCACCTCCATTGGAAAGCAATAAAATGATTCGTCCGCAACATCTTACTTTTCGTGGCGGACTAGACCCAGACACCCAGACACCCAGTAACCTGGATTTTAAAAATTAAAAACCGTGGCCTCAACGAGAACTAATACGGCTATACCAGTTGTTCATCAAAGTATTTATTCCCCATCAAAAATTGTAAACAGCATTTGTAATGCCAGTAAGGTAAACGGCACAAAACCAGACAATGTAAACTCGTAAACATGGATTGAGCATGGCAACCCAGAAAACTTGGCTCGTAAACACAATCGGGAATCGTTACAAGGGCAGCGGTCTTGCAATTGCGGGATCAGCTGCATCAAAGTCGGTCTTGGAAGATGTCGTCGTTTGATCAATCTGGGCGTCTTGGACAAGAACAAGGCGCGGCTTGTCTGCAGATGGCCTATGCTTCTCATCTCATAATTAAATGCAGTTGTATTGTGTGTTGCTTGGGATGTTTGTGTTCCGCCTTACTGTATCTTAAAGAGGTTCTTCAGCTTCACAACTAACTTCCAGTCCTCCATTGACAAATCCTCCTGTTTAGCAATAAGGGTTAGTAAAAACAACTTCTTGTTAACGAAGAGATTGAATGGAGGACAAACGTTGATCGAAGCACAAACCCTGTAATTGGCTTTAAGAATGTCTATCGATTTCCTCGAAATTTGGCTCACAAGCTCATCTTCCATCTCAAAGTGTCTACCAAACATCTTTTGTTGTTCTTCAGGATTGCTGCCTATTATCTATATATTCATATAATGATCAATAAACGAGCATAAACTTTCGGAGATTGTAACAAAGATGAAACCATGAAAACTTACCTTAATGGCAACCTTCTGTCCTTTCTTTGCAGTATCAACTGGTTTGTGGTTATTTTCAATGGATGCGATCTTGCCAATACATACGAATTCCCGCGAAGGAATACAAATTGGAGTTCCCACCTGCATAACGTATAAATTAAACCTGTAAAATGATAAAGCCAAGCTGCAAGGGAACCTAGACATTCATACTAGCATACCAAATCTATCGACTGGTAAAATGCAACAAAGGCTTCCATTGAAAAATTAACATTTTTCATCTTCATACATGATATTTTAGAAAGAATTTGGTGAAATAGGCTATTTTTTTATTGTCTTTTGTTTTGTATTCCCCTCTATTTTTCAGCACTCTAATTGAGTTCCACTATTACCCTATATATTTACTAAATGAGATTATCTAAATGAGATTATGCTATGGGCCTACTTAATAAAATAATATTGCTAAAAAGCCTAGTTAGTTAGTGATATTAACCGATATTTTACCAGGGCAGTCAAGTCCTTTTCAAGAAATTATATTTCTAAAACTATCTTCACATTTCAAACTCGGAAACATTATGCTTGAAGTTGTCTACTCAAAAATAACAAGACGTTTTTTCGTGGCAGAACTTTTGTGACAAGATTATGACAAAAATCCATACACATTCATAATAAACTTCTGTAATTTTCCCTCCAAATAAGACAAAATAAGAATAAGAAAGAAACCGCCTTGCAACTAAATGGTATCAGTGACCTTTAACGTTACCAGAAGTACTCAATTATCAACAACTACATGCATAAACATGATCTTAAATTAAATATAAAAAAGAAGCGTACCTTGGCAATGCCTTCAAGGATATCAACACCCAAAACAATGGGATCCTTCTTGTTGAATACACAATTCGGTAGAATCTTAAGGACACAAGGGAAGACAGCTTCCTCAGCTGCTTCCTTTTTCTGTTCCTCCTTGAGGTTTTGGATATAAGCCTTGAACTGATCAAACAAATGATAGATGATGTCAGCAATGAAGATCTTCACTCCAACCTCATCAGCATACTCCCTAGCCTCAGGTGTAACTTTGACATCAAATGCCAAGATAGTAGCGAATTCCTTCTTCTTTTCAAGCATCACTCCTGCTCTCATAACATCCTTTTTGTGAACAGGACCAATGCCTATGCCACTAACAGGAATATTCACTTCCGGAGTCTTCAAAAACTCCAACAATGCTTCCAAAGAACCGAGGGTAGAAGCTTGAACGCAAACTCCCTCTCCACTTTTATCAATCCGTGTCATCATAGACTGCATATCTTCCATCGCCTCTGCCTTAATATCATCTACATCGTCATCAGGCCCAACAACATGTAAACTGGTTCCAGCAATGGCATGCTCGAGGCCCTGATGGAAACAAATCTCAGTTTAAAAATCATTTAATAATTAAGTTTTTTTTTATGGACATTTAATAATTAAGTTAACAAATACACTAGCATACCAATACAATCAGAAAGTGTAAGTAAGAGCACAAGGTTACATCAATTTCTCAAGAAAAAGTTTATTAACCTTTTATGTGTCTAAAAGTAGGTGTATTAGATCATCAATACCTGAGCAGTGATCTTGATACCCTGGGCAGCCTTAATTTCCTTGTGATGAAGATAGCTTCCCTGAAAGAAATAGTAGAAATCCATATAAGCAGCAGTAGTTTTCGAAGGGCCATCAAGCAATTTGCTGAATACAGATAATTTGAAATGAAATATCGGACAGCTATATATAGACATTTCGACAGTCCATAGATGATCTCTGCACGTAGCAGAATCGGGACAGGAGTCGACAAATAAAATATACATCTGATACAGGACATTTAATTGAGCAGGGCCCAAGACATAGAAGGTCAACACACGTCCAGTTCAGAATACTCTCCCTATTGGACTCGCTCATAAATTACACATCCGTCAAGTCTGCTCGATCAAGCTAAGGGCCTTCACCTATGTTATATATGATGGCATACAAATATATCATAACATTCAGTTGTGTTCAAATTGAACATAGACTTAGGCTAGTCCATCTCCCACTCAGTGACTCATTCAGATATTGAAATATACACAGTTACAGATTTTACAAACTACTCAAAAACAACAAAAATACCATAGAAGCAATTATGGGGATAAAGACAAGTAGATTTAATAGGAATCAAGGAGGTTGTACCTTAATCCGCAATTCTTTCATCGGATGAGGTGTTAGTAGAGCACGAATGCTGGTGACAATGGGCCCCTATCATTACCACGATATGAACATTAGCAGGTTAGCACAATTCAGTTAACAATGTATACCACAGTTTACAATAATATAAGATAACTCGCCTGCATTCCACAAACAACAATCTGGTCTCCTTCATGGAGTACTCCATTAACAAGGATGACATCGATGGTTGTGCCATGCCCTTCAATAACCTTGACCTCCAACACCGTACACTGAAATGGACAAAATTGACAACAAAAATTTCAAACAGTTGCACAACACTGGCATTTAGTCCATGGCTTATACAGATATTCTCAATCGTATACCTGTATTTCATCGCTATATGTAAGCTTCTTTACCATAGTCTTCTGAGTCCATTGAACCAGTAGTAACAACATATCGGGAATACCTTCACCACTGTTTATAGAAAGAAGTAAAGAAAGTAATTAGCAAACGAAAGTCCAGCGGTTGCTCATAAATATATACGGCAACAGCAGCGTGAAATTAGTAGTTAACCCAATACCTGATTGCACTAGTTGGAACAATGCTAAAAGTTTCCCCCATTTCTTTGTTCTTATAGTAGAGTTCGGTATTTAAGCCTTGTTCCTTGAACTGTGTAATAATCTACAAGCAGCCAAAAAACACAGGTATAAACATAGAAGATACATAAAAGGAAAAAACATTGTAAAAGCATATTACCTGAACAAGCCTATGGTTGAACTCATTTTGTACATCTTTAGATTGTTGTTTAATTGCTCTCACAATTGGAGAATTGCGGCATGTCTTCCACCCATAGAGCCTATCCACCTAACCAGGTATAATTAAAAGAAATCAGATAAAGGGATACTATCAAAGGCTACAAGATGCAGACAAATGCATTAAAACTTGAAGGTGCTTCATTTGGGTGGTTAGCTGAATTTTTACTCACCTTGTTCAAGGCAACTATAAATTCTGTTTTCCGCATCTTCAAAAGATTCAAAGATTCAATTGTCTGTGGCTCCAAACCATGCATGATATCCACAACAAGGATAGCAATATCACATAAACCCGAACCACGGGATCTCAAATTAGTAAAGGACTCGTGCCCAGGAGTATCAATAACAAGAAGACCCGGAACCTTCAACTTTGCATCCGCTTTAAGCTCCTTGGTTCTATCTCTTATGTTCTCGGCAGGGAAATAAGTTGCACCAATCTGCTGAGTAATTCCTCCTGCTTCACCTTCTTGTACATTTGTGCCTCTAATACAATCCAGTAGCTTTGTTTTACCGGTATCTACATGGCCCATGATACAGCAAATTGGAGACCTAAGGTTTCCTTCACTTTGATCAGGCTGCAAAGCTGACGTAGAAATTTCCTTTTCCTTCTCCTCGAAAGTAGGAACAGGTGCAGCTGGTTTAGCAACAACTGTGGTTGGTGGAGCTTCATGAACAGCAGGCTGTACACTCTTTTTCACCTCTTTCTTTACCAGTTGTTCAGGTTCAGAATCAACCTCTTCATCCTCAAAAGCGCTTTTTACATTGAGAGAAAGATCAGCATCGTCCCAGCTCTTAGCGTCCCATTCATCATCCTCATCTTCTTCAACTTCTTTTATATCAGCTGGCGCTTCATCCTTTTCCTCCTCCAACTCCTCATTTACTTCTTCTACTTTATCCACCTTGTCTATTGCAATAGATTCTGCATTGGCCACACTCTGCTGTTTGATTTCGTCTTCCTCCACTGTTTCAGACTTGGAAGGTGCAGAACCATTTGTCTGAACATTCTGTGCCTTAGATTTCTTAGTTGAGTATATAGGTCGTTTTGCAGGAACTCCACTGTCAGCAGGCAACGAAATCCCTTTACCGCCAAGGAATTGGTTCCTTATAGCCTCTAGTCGACGCTGCTCTTCCTTTTGCTTAGCAGTTAGCAGCTTACCTTCTTGCTTTTTCTTCAAAAGTTTCTCCTTTTCCCTTTCTTTTTTCCTACGCCTTGCTTCTTCTGCCAGTTTTTCAGCTTCTTCTTGCTTTCGTCGCTCCTCCTCTTCCTTTCTTAACTTCTCCTCTTCTTCCCTCTTCTTTCGTTCTTCAGCTTCCTTGCGCCTTGCAAGTGCCTCTTGCATTTCTCTAACTTTCTTAGACACCTTTTTGTCATCTGCTTTCAGCTTTTTCTCCTCAGGCTTCTCCTCTTTCACCTCTACTGGTGTTGCAGCAGCTGCAGCTGCTGCCGCCTTCTTCTCTTTCTCCTTCTCCTTCTTCTTTTTCTTCTTCTTTGCAGCCGCTGATTCCACAACTCCATCATCTTCACCTTCCTTCTCTTCATCAACACCGACGGGTTCAGGCTGTACTGCAACTTTCTCTTCTTCAGGAGAAGCTGCAATAGGTTCTGGCTTTGAGGTTGAAGGTGCTTCTCCAAGCTCTGCTAGAAGCTTGTCCAGTTCATCTTCTTCCTGTGCAGTTCTTCCACCCTTCTTTTTCTTTTTCTTATTTTTGGATGATGTCTCATTGGAAACATTATCCTTCTGAACTTTGGGGTCCTCTATTTCAATATTAGATGAGACACTGGCATCTGTGGGCTCGGCCTCATTAACATTGTCTCCCAATGCAGCAAAACTGGTGCTATTCTTTTTCTTAGACGACTTCTTTTTACCAGTAAATGCAATCATACTATCATCTTCTTCTTGCACAATGGATTCAGTTACAGATTCAAGCTCCTCGTCTTCATTTAGCAGGGCAGCGCTGAACGAACTTCCACCCTTGGGCGCATCTACATGTTCATCATCTTCACCAAGAGCGGCAAATCCTATGGAACTTTTCTTGCCTGATTTAGACTTCTTCTTCTTACCAGAAAATGAAATAGGTGCATCGCCATCATCATTTTCTGATTCATTCTCAACATCATCCCCCTCGTCGTCACCAAGTGCATCAAAATCAGAAGCAAAAGAACTAGAACCTTTCTTCCCCTTAGTAGACTTCTTCTTCCCAGAAAAACTCAAAGCTTCTGAAATATCTTCGCTCTTAGCATCCTCTTCTTCTTCTTCTTCATTATCCTCTTCTTCTAATAGCTGAAAACTTGTTTTCCCACCTTTTTTCGAACCCTTTGAAGATTTCTTCTTGCCAGCAAAGCTTACCGGAGGAGGACCATCATCACCTTCATCGTCCTCACTTTGAGCATCTATATCATTATCCTCATCATCTAACAACTCAAAACTTGATTTACTGAACCCAACATTGCCACCCTTTTTAGACCCCTTGGAAGACTTCTTCTTCCCCATAAAACTCACCGCAGGAGCATCCCCATCGTTATCATTACCTTCATCTTCTAACAAATCAAAGCTCACTTTAGCACCCTTTTTCCCCTTTGCCTTCTTCTTGCCAGCAAAGCTTACAGGAGGAGGATCATCCTCACCTTCCTCGTCCTCACTTTGAGCATCTTCATCTTTATCATTACCCTCATCATCTAACAACTCAAAATTTGATTTACTAAACCCAACATTACCACCCTTTTTAGACCCCTTGGAAGATTTCTTCTTCCCAGTAAAGCTCACAGCCGGAGCATCTTCATCCTCATCTTTATCATTCCCTTCATCTTCTAACAAATCAAAGCTCACTTTAGCACCCTTTTTCCCCTTTGCCTTCTTTTTACCACCAAAAACAACTTCCGGAGCTTCATCCTCCTCTCCATCTACTAAATTCTTATCCTCATCATCGTCTTTTGGTTGCACCCCTCTCGAATTCCCCTTCTTCCCTTTCTTTTTCCCACCAGCGGGCGCTACCTTCTCTTCCTTAGACTGTGACTCTTCAGACAACTCAGTCCCTATGGAATATTCATCATCATCTATAACCACGTTCTTTTTCCTCCCCATCTATAATACCTAAGTCTCAAGAAACTATATCCTGCATAAATCACCAGCTAAGCATTCAGTCAAAGCCCTAACGCTGACAATCACCGACCGATTCATATCATCAGTAAAAACCGTATCAGAATCAAGATGAGACTAAAGTTCCAAATCGAATCAAGAAAAGATAATCGGAAATGAATCAAACCTGAAGATTGAGCGACGAAGTGATGATAGATAGAAACGCAGACGGACGGCGTCGGAGAAAGGTTCGACAGCTGAGGATCTAACACAGCGTGAAAACCTAATCGATGAAATTATAGACAGCGCGAATCAATATATATATTATTTTTTTATTGATTTATCTGATTTTCTCGACATTACGTACAATTTCCTTGAATCGAAATATGTACATTTTAGATATAAGGGTAATGAACTAGATTCATAATCTCTCTTTTAATTGTGATGAATATTTGGCCATAAAATAATGATGATTTTAGTGCTTGAGATTTGTTTATTTTGGTGCTTGAATTTTTAGAAGGCATCCAAATAAGAAATTATTAGAATTATTATTATTAACCTGAGATAATATGAACTTTAAAAACTGTAAATGTATGGGTATTATTCAAGTAAGGCCCATTATTCCGGTAAGGCCGTGCGGCCGTCTTTACGGCCGACACGTGTCCCGGAAAAAAAAAAATTTTTTTTTTTTAAAACGAGTAAAAGTAATAGTTCAAAACTTATTATGGAATAGTTCATAACTTATAAAAGGATAGTTCATGAATTATAATAGAATAGTTCCTAGTGTAAAATTTATAAAGGATTGAAAGTAATAGTTCAAAACTTATTAAGTAATAGTTCATAACTTCTAAAAGGATAGTTCATGAATTATAATAGTTCAAGATAGTTCTTTATCTTTAGCAATACCAATTATAATAATCAAATTGAAAAAATATTTATGAGATGTGTACAAGATAGGTTTTAGGAATGCACGTTAGACTATATAAGACAAGAATCAAAGTCATAAATGAGTGAAAGAACATTGAGTAAAAAGTCGATTTAATTATGAAGTCAAACTTTAGTTTAGTATGGATAGTATTGTGTGTTTGGTTAAATCATCATATGTAGTCGTGGAGGTCGAACTTCAAACATTTTATCGGGAATACATCTAAAGTTGATAACTGGATTAGAATTCTCAAACTCTCATATGAATATGAGAATAAAAGATTATCAGAATCACTATAACAAGAAACAAGATAGAAATTTCATAAAACTGAATCCAATCTTTAAGAAAGGAAATAAGATCAAATTTACTATAATTTACATCAATGTGGATGCCTCGGGAATGATGAAAGAGATGATTTCATCTTAATAACAATAGAGAAATCAAATTATTCCTCATCTAGTTTGAGGGCTTTTCAAAGGAATGTGGATTTGTGCTTTCAAAGAGCATACTTATAATACGAGGCTATCTGGATATTCGGTAATATGGGAATATCGGTTATATGCGAATATATTGATAACCGTTTGTATATAGGTATCCGCGGATATCCGAGACCTACAATCCTGATCCGTATCTGAGCACGTAATCCAAGAAAATATCCGGATCGGATTCAAATTGATCAAACATGTATCAAATATTTGACTTTTTTGGACAGTATTAACGTGTTTTTCAATTCGGGGAGGGTCATAGCATTGTTTTGCCCACCCCCTACCTCCTGGCCTCAATGGGAATGTGCCTCATATGATAGAACTTGTCAAAATTTGAACGTTTGAGCAACTGTTATAATCCCGCATGAAGCATTTTCTAGGTTTATAGGTCTTAGGGTTAGGGATGAAAATTTCATCTGAACCCCACGGACATCCGATAACCCGATCCATTATAAAAGGGTGAAAACCTAACATGAAGCGGGTGAAAGCGGATGGCAGATGAAGCGGGTGATGGATCGGGTCGGATTCGGATGGACCTTTCATCTACCCATCACCCGATCCATCATCCATCAACCCATCCGGCCCGTTTTACCCGCTTACACCCGTTATAAATTTATTGATTGTTTACTTGTATAGTGATCTTTAGTTCCCTTTTGATTTATAAATTGGTGATTTACTAATTGTTTAGCAAAATTTGTAAATTTGTTCACTTCCTATTATGATCTTATTGTATGTTATGTATTGCTAAATTTCTCTATCTTTTAAGAACTTAAACTTATAGCACTTCTTTTAATATTTCCACTTGGATGATTTGTGTTGACTTTATATTTATCATGTTTTTTATGGATAAGACTTTTTCGGATTGAATTTATTTTTATTATTATTAATTTTTCGCATTCAAATCCGAGTTTAATATCGATTTAAAGAAAATGCGTAGAACACCCGAATATCACCCGATCCACCCGCTTCATCCGTTGAATGCGGGTGATCGGATGCGGGTGGTGGGATTGGCAGGTGGCGGGTCGGGTGGGGTGGATGATATTTTCTCGCGGGTCGGGTGGCGGATAGGGTCATCCACCCACCACCCGATCCATTGTCATCCATACTTAGGGTTGCACTCGTAGTGTGAGTGGTAGGCGTAGTGTGAGTGCGAGGTGGCCGGGTGGTGTGTATGAGGTCACCCTTGTAGTACGCTCAATTTGATTGTTTTATGATATATTATCGGTGTATATAAAATCACTCCACAAAAGTAATCACTCCACAAAAGTAATCACTCTACTTAATCATTTAATTTTTACATTGTCATCTTTCTTTCAAATTTTGTAAGTGTATTTTATGTTTTCGTGCATTTTTATATCATGATAATAATATACACGTAAAAGCATTCATGGTAAAAAGAATAGAAATTTCCGTTGGTGTCCTTTATGTTTGGTCTTTTCCGATTAGTGACTATTCAAAAAAAAATCCTTTTGGTGCCCTCCATGTCCATTTTGTGCCCAATTTGTTACAAAAGTACATATTCCGAGAGTTTTTTCACTAAAATTGAAAATTACAAACCAAAGAATAATAAATAAAATGAAAAAAGTTTTTGATAACCTTCTCTTCCTCCTCACCTTCTTTTTCTTCAATTTTGTCCTTCTTCATCTTTCAAGACCGGGTCTAAAGCTACTTTTCTTCCATTTCATTTTTCTCATTCTTGTGTCGACAGTGAAGAGGTTTTTGCTTTTTTCCAGCTCTTTGCTCAACATCGAATTCAATACCAAACATGGAGTTACTCTCATTCTACTTAACTTCTCCTCTTCTTATTCACCTTCAAATTCTTTCACCTTTCACGGGTTAATTCGCAACAACGTAGATTTCTAGGGTCTCAACAATTTCTTATGTTGATATGACCAGTGATGATATGATGAAAGACTTGCATTTTTGTAGGTTAATTCGTGAGTTGTTATATCGTCGGGCCATCATTGATGACTAGTGGCGTAGCTAGGGGTATGAGAGAGGTCATTGCCCCTATTAAGAGATATTGTGTTAGGAGTTAATTGGGTTAACAAGTTGTAGTTGCTCAGTTGGCAAGAGGGTGAGAGACATATAAGTATGTCAGTGGTTTGAATCTCATGGACAACATTCTAAGTTTTTTTCCCTTTGAATTGAAGATACTAAAGATTATGCTATTAATCATTAAAATGTTCGAGTAGAAATATTTATCAATTTTAACTATTAATATTAACTTAATAATCTAAATATTATTTAAAATTTTATTTAAAATTTTTTTGCCTCTCTTGGAAAAGACGTCTGGCTTCGCCACTGTTGATGACGTACAAACTCTTATGACCAGCTCCAACACTACCCCGTCTCAGTTTGCTACCCCTTATTATGTATCATTTATCGCTTATTTGTTAATATTGTTGTGTAATTTGTTAATATAATAATTTCCCACAAATTTAAAAATTCAATTGAAAGATCCATTCCGATATTTACAAACAAATTATACCAAAATCAAATTTATCTAATGTGAGGATCCAATATTTATATTATGTTTTCATTTTGTTGTAGGTGATTTGAACTCCCTTGTGAGGATCAAAGGTCACTATAGGTTGCACTCGGACTTACGAGCATGGAAGATGATGAAATAATTGTAAAACTAAAACAAGCAATAGGGGACATGTATGGGGACATGTATGGTACGGTGTGGAAATAGTGAAAGAAGACCTGACAAAGCAAACCCTTTTGTGATCGGACATGCAAATCTAGTTGGGTGATGAAGAAGACAAAGACGATCATTAATAATTAGTTATAGAAGATGCATTTATCATTATAGATAATATAATTTTGTTTTCACTAAACTCGGTATTTGAAGTTGGTTGTTGTACAAAGAATCATTCCAAGTTCATTCAAATCCTTACAGATATTAATATCCTATTCACAAATAATTGAATCACCCCCCTCTCTTCTATTTACTAGGTTAAAGATGTGATGCGCGCGTTTGGTGTGTTTGTATGACTATATTATATTCTGTCACATGATATTGTTATCATGCTATCGATATATCATCAATCTTCACACTGTCAAGTGATAAGTACATTCGTAACACTATTAGAAAAAACAATATATCGATAAGTTGGGTTTTAATGAAAATTGAGGTGAATTTAAGATCAAGACCCCTCAAATTTCACGTGGTTATTGTCACACAAAGTTGGTCACCGGATTACCAAATTTCTACGAGGTTTTTGCCCGTCTCCGCAAACTCTGGCAAAGAACCATCACATTAAGGACCTAAATGACCACCAAACTCAGAAGAGGTCATAAACTCAATCTCATGAGTAAAATCAAACAAAAAAGCATCACAATAATATAGATCGAAACAACGACCATCCCCATTAGAACAAACTCAGGCAAAGAGGTCATTAACTTAACAAGATCAAAACCATCATCCCCTACCTCGGGATAATCCAGCAAAGAAGCGCCGAAAACATTGCTACTGATCTTGGTTTCAAAGCTTCCCCTGCAAGAACCCAACTTTTTCCTTGACACATTTTAGTTTGTAGTCAAAAGGAGAGGTCAATCTAACTAGTTCCTCTCTACTAACTGATTGTTAATTGAGTAACAAAACGGCATTTTAGTTATTTAGTCCACCCCAAATTCGCTTTCAATTGTGTTGTTTATAGCGCGCTCTCTCTATATACGTTTGTGACTGTTTATTCAACAAAGAGAAGAAGCAAACCAAAATTGCTTTCAATTGTACTGATAAACCTTCAATTGAAATTTGTGAGTTGATTTGTTTTGTTGTTGCTACATTTAGTAACATTTAGCTATGTGTTTGATTGTTTGTGGTGTAATAAGTTACATACCTCTATACCCTTCTCTTTGTACTTTGAGTTGATTGGAGGATGCTTGATTTGGCATATGTTTGAATGAGATGTTGAATAAATTGTTTTTTCGTGGTGACAAATTTGATTTGCCGCCTTGTTTCTCTGAGGCTATTTAAATTAGATTAAGTAAAAAAGTGCAAAAGACAAGATTATTGCATTCTTGCAGGCTTTCTTGTTGAGTACCTTTTCCCTAGTAAAAAAGTGTCATGGTTGTGATGATGTTATATATGTAGTGTTGTAGTGGTGATGGTTATTTGACCATGGATTAAGAAGCTTTATCTTGAGTTTATGCTTAGAGAATAGGGTGTTAGTTTACATAAATTTGATTATGCTCGCCGAACGGGGCCTATATGAGTTTACATATTCCTATATTTGTTGGATGTGAAATCCTATCATACATTATCATAAGTCCTTGTCAAGTACTACGAAATGAAGTTTCTTTTTGGTTCGTCTATCAACAATAACCAACATGAAGGACAAGTGTGCAATCACCAACTAGTTTTAGGTAAGGGCTACTTCTCATATTATCAATTGGTTTTATGCGAAAGAGGTACAATGAGCTCAATACTAAACAAGTCAAAAGTTGAGATATGTGTTTGAGTGAGAAGCCATTTTAGAAATGGACAGCTTATTTGGCAAAGTTGTAGATCTAGGTTTTAGAGCTGAAATGGAGGTGTCCAACAAGAGGAGACGAGAAATGGAAACTTGGAACTTATATCAAGCTCCTTTGAGCTAGAGACGTTAGCAAAACTTACTTCATCCACAACACTTAAAACTATTATTCAACAAATCCAAAAATAGTTATTGATGATAGTCCCGCTAATGGAAGATGAATAACTTCTAATTATTGTATGATATATCTAACTTTTGAATGGATAACAAATTTTCAATTAAAGGTGACATGTGATGAGTGTCAAATGTAACACTTTTTAGACCTTGGATTAATGCATTTCAAACCTTTTTTGCTCTCTCGTACATCACTATTTGTATAGAAAACATTCATTTTTCGTATTTCGGTATCTACCTTGACTTTTCTTTGTTTCAAGCATCTGCGACATTAATTATGTGAAAAATACATCATCCGTGAAGTCAGAGCTGAAGAGAAGACCTTACATGACTGATGAACTACAACACGAAGTCCCCTAAATATATCTTAAAGTAAAGGTCTACGATTTGAAGCAATAAAGAAGCCAAACGGCTAGATGAAACGGTCTTGAAGACCGTATGGTGGCCGTTTCGATGACATCATCACCGTCGAAGACTCTGTCGAAGCCCATTTCAAAGTCCAACTCAAATTGTCCATTACGACTTTGCTAGACGGCTTATAAACAACTTGTATACGGCCGTTGGTATGCCATTTGAAGGTCGTATGGTGACCGTTTTGATAACCACAAATAAGGAAATCAAAACTTTCGATTTTAACTTTGAAATGGATATAATTTGTGTAACCCTGGACTTCGAGATTTTTCCCTATATTCATACGCCAAACGTATGGTTAGATACGCTTATTCATCTTGAATTAGGCCTTATTCATATTTCTCCTTACCCTAACCGTCAAGCCATTGTTATATTTAAAGGTTCACCCTATTGAAACCAAACAATTGTGAGTTTTTATCTTTCTTAATTTTTATATATTGTCTTTGCTGTATATCTGATCATGTATAGCTAATCTTCCTTATGATCTAAGGGTTAAATGATTACTATAATGATTTAACTTTTATATATATATAGATTGAGATTGTGATATTGCTTCTTTTCAAAGTGCCTCATTCCTACATTTTATTTACCTTCGAAAGAAGTGGTGTTTATAAGTGGTTTAGATAAAACAACTGAAAAACCCAAGTGAAGGGCGTTTAATTAAATTTATTGAAAAGAACTTGGTTTTAAGAGTACTAATTTATCAAAGCTTCGAGTATTTTTAATTATCGTAGAAAGTTCCGGTCTTTGTACCTTTTTCTAATTGAATAACCAAAAACGAAGGTTCTTATTGGTCTTTTCCGGATTTCTAAGTTTTTAATAGGTTTTATTATACTTGCCGAACCGCGGGATTGAGAGCTACGCGAGTTGAAAAGCACGATATTTGTTTGTCTATGACAAATGCTATTTTAGATGGTTACCAACAATTATCCATACATCAATGTTCACGTAGACTTGTGACCGGTTCAAACCAAACCGCCGAACCGGCGGTTTGTGAACCGGCTCAAACCGCCGGTTTGACCAAACCGGCGGTTTAGGTTTGCCGGTTTGGTTGAACCGGGGGTTCGAGGTTTAGGTTTAGGTTTGGTTCAACACCAAACCTAAACTGACGGTTCAAACCGGCGGTTAAACCGCCGGTTTGAGCATTTTTTTTACTTTTATTTTTATTTTTTTTTTGCCAAACCGCCTTTTGGGCCAAATTTTGAACGTTGGCAAATGGCAATGCCAACGTTCACTCCAACGGCTATAATAGCCGTTGGAGGTTAAAATTTATTTATTTATTTTTTTTTTTAAATACTAGTTTAACTAAAAAAAAATAAAAATTAATACCCACTATTCCTATAAATACCATACAATTATTTCATTTAAATCACACCAACATTCTCATCTATCTACTACTACTCTCAAGTCTCAATCTCCATCTCGTAATCTCGTATTCTCTTTCTCGTATTTTCGATCTTTCGAAATGGCAAACCCGGATTTCCCAAGCGACTACGACTTCACTCCGACTCCCGCTTTCTTTCCTAGCACACAAGAAAGCGAGACTCAACCGCCGGAATCGGAAATGCCACAAGCTCCACAAGTTCCACAAGGTGAAGGGCCATTCCGACAAGCCCCTCCACCGAAAATGCTCACCTCCGACATATTCACCAAACATTACAACAAGGGTCCGGTGATGGACGATTATTGCCAAGTTTCGTGCAATTATTGTACGAAGGTGTACAAGTGGAAGTCGAAGGGCGGATACGGAACTTTGCAAACCCATATGCAAAAGACTCATCCGGAGAAGCTCGGAATATCACGGGGACAAACTCAATTGTCCCACGGGTTTGCATCCTCTTCCTCTCAATCTTCTTTATTTACTTATAATCATGTTGATGGATCTTTAGCATTAGCCAACTTAATTGCATCCGAAGCATTTCCATTTTCTTTTGCGGAATCTATTAATGTAAGAGAATATTGTTCTAACTATCTTCAACCGGCTTATAAACCAACTTCTCGTAAACAAGTTTCGAAATTAGTTTCTCATTCTTATGAACAAAAAAAACAAAAAATTCTTACGGTTTTACAATCTTTTTCGCATCAAGTTTCAATTTGTAGTGATGTTTGGAGTACTTTATCACAAAAACATTTTTACATGGGCATCACTTTACATTTTATCGATAATGATATGTACTTGCATAAATTTGTTATTGCATATCGACATTTTAATGAAAGACATAGTGCCGCCAACATTGCTAATTTAATAAAAACGGTTTTACAAGAATTTAATTTACAAAACCGTGTTTTTTCATACTCATTTGATAATGCTTCCGCTAACACCCGCGCCGTTAACCATTTAGTAGGAAATGCGGGTCAACTTATAAAAACTTCTTTTACTCACCAAAGATGTGCATGTCATATTTTAAATTTAAGTGTTCAAGATGGCCTAAAAGTTTTACATGAAATGTTAGAACCTATAACCGATGTAATTGAACATATTTGGCATTCAACCGAATTAAGAAGAAAATGGAGATCAACTTGTATTGAAAAAAATTTTCCTCCAATTTCTTTTTCGAAAGATATTGGAACTCGGTGGAACTCAACCTATAAACTACTAACTCAAGCTATTCGTTATAAAAATGTTTTACAAGAATTTTCTTCACAATTTATTTCTTGGTCTAATTTAGATGATGAAAGTATTTGGCAAACTTGTTTTGATATTTGTAGTGTTTTAAAAGTTTTTAGTGATGCTACTAATACATTAAGTTATGTTTACATTCCTACTTCTTGTTGTTTTTTAGAAATAGCCGTAAATGTTGTCGAGGCTTTACAAACCGGTTTAGCTTTAGAATCACTTAAATATGCGGCAACCGAAATGAAAACAAAATGGCTAAAATATTATAATGAGGTTCCCGTAGTTTATCTTATTGCCGCCGTTTTCGATCCTAGACTTAAAATAGATGGTGTTACGGAATTTTTAAATGCTTATTATGAATGTTTAAGATTATCTACTATTATGAATGTTAATAATATTATTAGTAATGTTCGTGTTGAAATTGCTAAATTACTTAATTTATTTGAAACTAGTGCTAGTGCTTCTACACAAACAACTCCTCCACCCACTTCTTCTTCTCCTTCTCCTTCTATTCTTTCTAAAGCTAGACAAATTTTATCTAAAAGAACTAAAACACCTAGACATTCATCCGCAAGTGCGGAATTTGAAGATTTTCTAACTACTCCTTTTAGTTTTGATGGTGATATTGATAGTTTTGAAGTTTTACAATATTGGAAGAAGATGGCCCCAAAGTATCCAACATTAGCCAAGATTGTGCAACAAATTATGGCCGTTCCCGCATCAACGGTGGCCGTGGAGCAAGCTTTTAGTCAAGGAGGAAACATGCTAAGCTACAAGAGGAGTCAATTGAAGCCCGATAAATTGGAGGCTCAAGTTTGTGTTCAAGATTGGATAAGGGCGGAGAGGAGGCTACAACGGAATGCACCCACTTATGATAGATCATCGGATTCCAACTCCGATGATCCGGCCACTACTTCCGAGTCCGAGGCGCAAAGGTAATGGGGTTACGAAAACAACTCGGAAGTCCGAAAAAAGGTAAGTAAAGGTAAGAGAACTACGTGGGCTTTGATTCCTCTTAAACCCCAAGAGGATACGTAGGCAACCGGGAAACCGGTTCAAGCCCTTTCCTTTTTTTTTTTTTTCATTTAGTTATATTCAAAATTTCAAATACTAATGTAAAGATGTAATAAAAAATTTAGCTTCCTTTATTTTGTTGTAGAATTGTAGTTAGTACTTAGTAATTTTGTTTAATATGTAATTATTATACAATTATACATTGAATTTCAATGTATAAAAAAATTTGTTTTGCTTTGTTGTATAACTTGTATGTTAGTTAGTCATTTTATTTTAGTTGCTTCTTTCTTTTATTATTGTTAGTAATTTTTTTTACTATGTAATTATTTTATTCAAAAGCTAATGTAATGAAAAAAAATTCAATGTATAAAAAATTTGAGTTTGCTTTCTTTTATTATCGTTAGTAATGTTATATTAGTTGCTTTCTTTTATTTACTTAGTAATTCTATCTAAATGCTATTGTAAAAAAAAATTCTATGTATAAAATATAAAGTTATAAAATAATTTTAATTAATATATATTATTATTATACATTTATACGTATATATTATATTACTTATTTATATATATAATTTTTTTTTTTTTAAAAGTCATGTGCCAAACCGCCAAACCGGCGGTTTGGCGGTTTGGCAAACCGCCGGTTTAGGTTAAACCTAAACCGGCGGTTCCTCATTGGCCGGTTTAGGTTTAGGTTTGGCTTTTGCCAAACCTAAACCGCCGGTTTAGGAACCGGCCCCATGTCTATGTTCACGAGTCATATATATGCAATAATATCTTAATTCATTATAGTGAGAATTCATGTTTCCTTAGATTGTTTCCATCATATATTTTCTTAAGTTATTATTGGTTTCATTTGCTATCATTGTTGCCTTATTTCTTTTTTTTTTTAATACTTAAAATAATTAATTATTAATATCATTCAAATAAGACGTGAACTTTGAGAATTCGATACCCGAATATGCTACATTCGATCCCGTGATACTTGCGGGAGAGGCTGTTATTATCATTCAGTAAAACTTCCACGATCAACCAATCACGAATTGATCGTGAGACAAACCTAGAGTTTGTCAACACGAATTTGATTATTAGACAAGCATATATTAACCAAAGATAACAAGTTTTCATTAATGCGAACACAACACCAAACTGCACTCCCCATATGTGTAGATCTTACAACCCGAAGATATAACTGATCTAGGTAAGGCCGTGTATGAAAAGTGAGTGGCCAAAAGTGGGAGATTTGGATCAAGTGGTTAATGTTTGTGACGTGGGATTCTAATATAGGAATTAGATCATAAGGGTTAGACATGAAAAGAGGGTTTTTGTTTTTGTTCTCAAAAGGATTGGTGTTGTAGCATGTTCGAGTTGCAATGGCGAATGATCAGGCTTTGAGTCAAGTTGTGCTGCTCTTCGGAGTACTATTTATGATGATGTTGGACGGGGAGGAGATGAAACAAGGTTGAGCTTTGAGTGTGAGGATTCCTTCCATGTAAAAGCCTTTGTAGATGAAGAGAGGGTGATTAGGGGTGTTCATGAAATTACGATCCGATCCAACAAATTCCGAGTCCAGTGGATTTTTTTTTCAAATCAATCCGTGAAAATATAATGGATTAACGGATCGGATCCGGAATGGATATTTAATTGTCTTGGATATCCATGGTATACCACTATAATTATACATTTCCTTATGTATCATTAAAATCAAGTGGCATAATTGGCTGAAGTGTATTAAACATGATAGAAATGTGAAAAATTGGCCAGACTTAGAGGGTCACTGGTATTATGTCATATTTGACATTTGAACCTATTTATTGAATATCATTAATGTAGTAAAAAATAATGGGTTTAGTTTGCCGGACTTAGAGGGTCACTAGTATTATGCCATATTGGACATTTGGACCTATTTCAATAAGATCTCATTAAAGTAATAAAAAATAATTGGTTTAGTTGATTGGATTTAAAATAACGGATATCTGTTTCGATAATCTCGGATCGGATATCCGAACTTAAATATTGTTAGAGGATAACCAACCATTCTGCTTCGACAAGGTTGAGATTAGAGATTTCTTTTGTGCTTCACTGCTTTGGATTGAGTTGTGTGGCAAGAAGTTTGAAATCAAGTTCCTATATGTAAGTTGTCTTTTATAAGTTTGTATAGTTGTAGCTAGGAAGATAGTGGACCAATTCAACCAATCTTTTGCTTTTAGTAGGGTTGGACATAGGACGGGATTTAGGTCATCCCAAGTCCCTTCCTTATTATTATTGTTATTCATGATACGGGATTAGACTTTGTATTTTTTAGATTGAATTCCGCCGGATCCTATTCCGATTAAGATTGAGACGGAATTAATCTCGCTTGACCTATAATTTGATCATAATGTGCACTTTTTATACAAAAAATAATGATATATATCATACTTAGAATGAAAGGCATCAAAATTGACAATAATTTATACTAATGTGTTACATAATCTCTTCAAAACATAATGAACTTTTGTTTAAACATCCAAAATAAAGACCAAAATAGAATTACACATCGTTCGCTGATAGCAACGGAGGTTTGCAAGACTACAAGTTTGAAGAAATGAAGGATAGAATAAGAATCGAAATTTGTGACTTTAGGACAAGTCGTGTTTCTTTGGAGCAACTAAACAACGACTAAATGAAGAGATCGGCCACTCATAACATGTCAATAACCAACAAGCACCAATCGTAGAAATTAATAAATATATTTGGACCATTTGGTTATTTGTCAATTTAGACCTTAATTATTTTTTTTTCAAAATATTAACTAATGATTTGTGCTTAGTTATTCCATTTTATTTATATTTTAAATTAAAATTTTATTTTTATTTTAAAATTAAAATTTTATGATAAGACCCATATTCCATCCACTACTTTTGCACAAAAGAACATAGTTTCCATGTTTCATTCAGGAAAAAGTAGTTTCCATGTGCATCCTCAGTGGACGATGACTATAATCAGGACAAACTATACCTAACCAAGGCTTTGAGCCAAGTGGGATTTGATTAGCTTAAATAATCTAAACAGATCAGATGACTATATAGAATTATAGATAATATAGGAGGGTATATTACCCATCAGGATGAAGACAGCTTGATTGATGGCCCAGGACTAGCTAGAGCATCACATAAACGATAAAAACAAAGATATTGCAAGAACAATGCAAATGCCATAACTTTATTTCACAGAAAAACTTGAACAGAAGACAAAAGAAACTAACAGTCACCAAACTGAATGAAATTGATACAACATTATATGAATCAGAAGAATCTGTCTCAGTTTCAATGTATAGCTACTTCAGAGTGACCATCTTCAGTAGCACATGCTCTGAACATACCCTTAGTATTGAAAGGCATTGTTACCTCTCCCGTTGCAGACACGGCAACAAGTCCGACTTTGTCTTTTGGAACATTATCCACAACATAAGCAGCAGCTTCCTTGAGAGAAAGACCTTTATACTCCATAAGAGCTGCAACATCTCTTGCAACTGTAGCGCGTACGATAAATTCTCCTTTTCCAGTAGCCGAGACAGCACATACAGAATTAGCATAAGTGCCTGCTCCTACAATTGGAGTGTCGCCAATCCTTCCCACCATCTTGTTCACTAAACCGCCAGTTGAGGTGGCGGATGCCATGTTGCCGTTTGCGTCTATAGCCACACAGCCTACTGTCCCCAGTTGGTCCCCGTCTGTTACGTGTGTTTCCAGTTTAATTTCTTCCTGAATTGGCTCACCATAGTCTATCTACAAATTTCAAATTTTCAATTGTGAATTTGGCAATCAATCAAACTCACAAGCAAAAGAAAATGAACTAATAGTTTCCTGAACTCGGTGCTGACTTGTGAGTTTCAGCTGATATTAACACACCTGCACTTCGTTTGCCTCTTTTGCTTGTTTTAGCCTCTCAATGTTATCTTCTGTGATCATTTGGCTGGGTTCTACTGTTTCAACCCCCTGCAACACATGACAGTATAAGCTATATTTTGAAGCATTCAAGTTTCTTTGCAAAAACTATACATAACTTTAACCTATGCACCAGTTACACAGCACATGAGTCCAGGGATTTCATTGTAAAAACCAATTGGCAATAGGAGTATATATATACATACAGAAATTGGGGAAAAGAGGAATAGAATCACACACTTGATCCTTAGCAAACTGTTCAGCGCCACCAAATGCAAGATATACATGAGGGGTTTTCTCCATCACTAAGCGTGCAAGAGAGATAGGGTTTACGACAGTGCTCAGGCCAGAAACAGCGCCACACCTCTTTGTATCATCCATGATACAAGCTTCCATTTCAATAGTTCCCATATTGGTCAGCACTGAGCCTTTACCAGCATTATAATGTGGATTATTCTCCAACTCGCGAACCTGATAAGAGCACTCTAAGCAAATTAGCATTCGAGACATTCTAATTGAAGTAAACAATCTTCCACAAATTAGAAGCTACTGGAATCACAACCAGTCAATAAGCATATCAGAGTTATCAACCATCAAGATAACGCCAACGAATCATTCATTCATTCATGACTACAGATAAACAAAAGCGGTTTCGACAAGTAGAGAAATGACATGATTATAAAAGAGATCAACGAAGTGGCTTTGACAAGTATAGAAGGAATGAGAGATAGCGAGGGATTAGGGGCGTACGACGAGCTCAACGACGTCGAGGGCGGATTTGTTGGAGCGGAGGGCATCGACGCCAACCTCGAGGCAGTGGCGGAGGCATTCTTCGCGGGGAAGGCGACGTTCCGGTGGAAGGGAGAGAGGGATGTCGCCCGCGCCGCCGTGGAGAGCAATCGCCCACCCCATACTTGATCTCGAGATGGTAAGTCTGAAAAATATCACTCATTATATAGCAAAGTGACAATCTAAGAAAATAAAAATAAACATATATAATCTATATACGTAACGTGCATACTGTATTTAAACTATATAAAATTTAAGAATACAATTTTTTTATAATATCTTGATTCACTTTTCCAAAGTGTATCCATCATTTTGTATGATATCATCTTCGTCCATCTGACAACCTATAAAATAACAAAATATTATGTATACATCAACGTGTGACAAACGATCAAACCATAAATAACATTTACTTACGACATAGTGTCCAAACAAATGTTACAATTTATAATGTTCGTCATTAATATATTTGAGTTTTTCTGTGTAGCAAATACATTTATATACACATAAATGTAAAAGTATTTTTTAAGAAAACAATATGAGATCAAAAAAAAAAATCATACTTTTTACAAATTCTCAACGTAACTTTTGATTTTTATGTACCAAAAGATTGTAGTTAATACAACTTTTTTGACATGATGCTTCGTTATTAACCCATATATTAATATTTATTTACCATGGTTGAATGACTTGTTGGTGAATGACTTGCTTGGAAATTTCTCCCGTATTAATGCATGTTAGATAGAATTCCACTTTACCTTCTTGTCTTACGAAAAGATTTAGCTTCCTGTTTATTTTTATTAGGAAAAATAACTCAAAACAATATCGAATATCAACATTAAATCGAAAATAATACCAACATTGAAAATTATTAGGAGCGATACAAACTATCAATGTATTTACCAAAAATAATACGTCATACTTTTCCGCCAAAAATCCAAGTTCGGGCGATGACGTAGCTGCCGGAATATTACATGTCATCAAATATTTTTTCTAAAAAATATTTTTTGTAATTTTAAATGCGCAATGTGGATTTTTTTAAAAAATTCAATTTAATAATATTAAAAATATTTAAAAAATAAATAAAACTTAATATTTTAAATTATTTTAAAAAAATTTAATTTTGAAATAAAGTTTGACAATTTTTTTAAATAAACCGTTTTCTTGTGAAATTTTTGGAAAAGTTTTTTTGGGGGTTTATTTTTATTATATATTTTAACTAATTATTAATAAATATTTTAAAAAAATAATTGGGAGAAAATTTCTATAGATATTAGGTTAAAAGATGAAATTTTTTTACAAAATATTTTTGTAGAATTAAAATTTTCATTTTATACAAAAATCCAAAAATCAAAAAATCAATTTGATAAAAAAAAATCAAAAATTATTTTTTGGAAAAATCAATTTTAATTATAAAATTAATATATTTTTGGAAAAATAAATATTAAATAAATATTTTTACATTTTCTTACAAACCTATTTAAAAACATGTTCAAACTTTATTTAAATTTTATTTTATTACAATTTTTTTTAAAAATATTTGTAATTTTTTTTAATTATTATTTAAAATTTTAAAATAATAAAATTTAAAATTTTTTAATATTTTAATATTAGTAAATTATTATTTTTTAAAAAATAAAATCCACATCACACATTTTAATCCATTTATTTGATGACATGTAATATTCAAGCTGCCACATCATCGCCGGAGTTAGGGTTTTTTGCCGGAAAAGTATGACGAATTATTTTTGGTAAATACATTGATGGTTTGTATCGTTCATAATAATTTTCAAAGTTCGTATTATTTTCGATTCAATGTTGATAGTTGGTAATGTTTGAGAAGATTGGTGAAATAAGGCACTTTTTGTAACTTGTAGACTAACTAGGCACCCTATTTTTACAATTAAAAAATAAAGATAAAATTGAGTGGATATGGCCAAAATTATGGAAATTTAAAGATTCTTCTTAATTATAATAAGTAAAAGATTGTGTCAAAGGTAGGAATCGAACTTTGGACGAGTTGCCCCACCCCCCGCCCTTATACCAGTTCGACTAATCAAATTTCGTGTATTCTTTTGCCGATACACAATATTTAATACACAATTTTTATACATAATTTCAATTACACAATGTCCGTACACAATTACAATTACACAATGTTAATACATAATACACAAATATCAGTTACATAAAATACATTGGACATACATATTCTATTACACAATGTAAATAATTTCAATTACACAATTTCAACTACACAATGTTAATACATAAAATACTTGTATAACCAAACATTCTGTAAATGACGAATTTGTGTAACCAAACATTGTCAAAATGACATACACTTGTACTACATAAACGTAATCGTTATGTAGAAAGTCGCAAAAATTATGTATCAGCATATGTACATAACCACGAAATTAATAACAACATATTTCTTTAATTATGATAAATAAATAAATAATTAAAGAGCAAACCTCCATTGACGATATTCGAGTTTCTTAAAATCGAAAAAATGGAGATTAGAAAGGTAAACGAAAAAGAATAATGAAAGATTGCTGTATTTATGTGAGAAGTTATTTTAGGAGCTGTTATAATTTCTTTCCTAATTTGACGTAATAATTTAGTTTATCAATTATTTTAATTTGCCAAATCCGTTACATATTTAAGGAGATAGAATATTAACATTTATGGCAATATCAATTAATATTTATCAATTTATCTTTTTCTACATAAAATAGGGTGCCTAGTTTGTTAATTGAAAACAAAAAGTGCATACTTTATACACCAAGATACATAAACTACCTACTTACCCTAAACATTCGTAATGTGTTAGGTTATTTTTTCTTTTTATTAACAATGACTAATAGGGTAGATTAAAAGGTGCTTTCTATCCTTAAATTGCATGACTATTAAATGTGTTAAAGTAAAATTTCATATTATATCTAAACATCTAAGGATTTACAAGCATTATCGATAAAAAAAACAATAAATTATCATAATAGATAATTGTTGATGCTTGAATTGGATCTATTCGGAAAAGGACAAAAAAGAAAGAAAATTTCAAGTGTGGATTCTCCTAGTTCTCTACTTAGTCCACAAGAGCCTAATGTCTAGATCTCATTTTTTCAATCAAATTACTTCGGATGATAATTGTAATTGAATCTCACAATACTAACAACTGAGTTTTCACTTTTTCTAAAAAAAGAGAGCTTTTTAAAAAAAAAATTAGAGAGGAGAAGAAAACTTATGTTTTGATCATCTTTTAATAATATATAACAAATATATATATATTAAATGCGTGTAAACTCCTTTCACAAAGTAACTCCCTGTGAGTAGCTCTCTAATTAATCTCATCAATAAACTCTTTAATATATCAATATATTGCAATGTTTTGCCTTTAATAAACCCTTTTGGTAAATATATCACAAATAACTTCAACCAAACAACTTGATATAGATTATTTTACATCAAATAATCCTTAATAAATCTCATATAAAATTTAACCTCTTTTAGATTCCATCTAGATTAATCTTCAAAATAATCTCCATCTTCTACCAAACATACCCTAATTCTACTCCAATTACTTAAAACCAAACACACCCTAAAATCACAAGGAATAATTCTAAAATCACAAGGAACGATTCCAAAAACTTTTATGAACAAGGTATACGTATGAACTAGATTCGTTTCCCTTCCATTTTCGATCCCGGAGTTAAAATCAAACGAGATTTAAATAGTGTTTATATCAAAAGGCGTCAACAAAACTCATAGCTGAATCGATTTCGGGAGAAACAAAAATTAAGATGACGTTTTTGAGTGTAAGAAACAAGGATTCCAGGATTCTAAGAGCATCTTCATCCCATATACTGAGAGTTTCTTTAGCTATTTCTTAAAATAAAAATAAAGATTAATGTCAGAATTGGTTAAAGAATCTATGTTATGAGTGGAAAGAAGTTTCTCTGTAAAGAAATTAATCCTGACAAGTTCTTGCCTGATTCACACAAATTAAGGAAATTGTGTTTTTTTTTTTTTGCCCAATCGTAGGAGAGTAGTATTTCTTCTATTGGATCTACGTAATTTAAAGAAATTTAAAAAACGTTTTTAGATTTTGGGACGAAAGAGAGAGGTTTCTTAAATAATTTTAAGAATAAAAAATGATTAAAAAAAATAGATAAGAAATCCTTTGAAGAGTTCTGGGATGAAGAATCTTAGTATTGTTTGAACCTAAGGGTATCTTAAGTTAAAATTGTTTGTTATATAACTAAAACACTCAGAGTATCTGAGATAAACCTAAGAAACAATTATTACAGTTAGTGTAATCGTCTAACTAAGCATCAATTAAACTTAAGCCGAAGATAAGCTGATGGATTCAAGCCATCGATTCCAATGGTTGGGAAGAAGCACTGCTGCTCGTGCTGGAAGAGATGAAGATGGTGTTGCTGTTGATTGCTTTAATCAGAAAGGGAGGAGATGGGAAGAGGAGCAGTCACCTGCTATTTACTTCAGACCATGGATTCAAGCCGCCGATTCCAATTGAGAGACTTCAAACCTTATATTGAAGCCATCGATTCCAACGGAGAGACGAGAAAGAAAATAGATTCTAATTGAACGACTTCAGACCATGGATTCAAGCGAAGCGCAGAGGAGGCGGCTGATAACATCGTAATCTCAGACGGAGCCAAAACCCTAGAAGATGTTGAAAGCCCAACAACTCATAAACATGCCCGCTACGGGGAAATGAGTGGTGACCCAAGTTTGTGAGGAAACCCCTCACCAAAAATCCTCTCTCCTGTTCACAACAGGAAAACCCTAGCCGCCGGAAATTGTTCCTCCCCAGCCAAAACCAAAAGTACTCCCCACCACCAAAAATCTCTCCCGCCGCTTCTCTGCACAGCGGTAATGGAAATCCCGGTGAAATCCCTATCCAGAATGTTGAAAGCCATAGAGGCTAAACCTTCCAATTCCAACAAATTTGTGAAAGCATCGCTCCTTGACTAAGAAGGCTTCCCTCCGGACCTTCACAACCTCGTCTCCGTCTGCTTTCAGCTTGAGGACGGCGTTCCCTCGACTACTACAAGTTTTTGAAGGAATCTACCCCCCAAATGGCTATCGGCCTCCGTGCTGGCCCAATAAAGAGGAAAATGATGGTGCTTATCTTTATTGTCGGCCGATCTGCAAAGCATTTCATCAAACCCTCGTCGTTATCCTACAGGCTATTGAATGAGGAATTACTCCCCTGCACTTCGTTTTCCGACGAAGTGTCTCTGACTATGGTTCTTTTGCCTACCTCTCTATCTCTAAGGTTTCAATTGGGTCTAACAACCATTTGTTTTTCACCTTGCTTTTGTCCTAGGAGTTGCTTCCTGCATTTTCCTTACGATTCCCACTCACAAATTTTACTTTCCATTGGACTTTGTGGCCTTTTCACAATCTCCTAATAGGAAAAAAAATTAATAAAAAACTAAATAATTACAGGTTACAATCCCGAAACGTTTTAAGAAGAAATTGAAGTTTTTTCCTTGACCAATGGGCGTTAATCTCGCCGCCTAACAACACAGCCTAACGGCACTATTTACACCAACAGTGAAATTCAAAGATGAATTTTTGAATGAGCTAAGACTCAAATCTTAAGATTTCACAAACAAAGTCGAACAAAATCAAAACAAGGCAAAATTAGCAAACTAGCCTTTTAAGCAAATCAATTGAGAAAGAAGACTCATACTATTTAGGATTGGTATTTTGACCCCCTATAAAATAGAATAGAGGAAATAGAGTACAAAAGAGGGCAAAGTTTGACAACCCATCGGATGTGACATGTTGTACTATCTCACATGTCACATCAATCAGAAAAAAGAATTTCCAACATTCTTACTTTATCACCTATTACCCAAAAATTCGCTTACCCAAATAATGTCACAATCATACCCAAAAATAAATTTGTCAAAGTACATAAACATACTCGAAAACAACATACCCAAAAAATCAAATATCAAAATAAAATCATATCCATAAATTGGATAATATTTTATATTTATACCCAATTTAAATATCACTTAATACAAAAACCATACCCAAATTTAAATTTGTCATACCAAAAATTTTCAAAACTCGATATTATACACAAACATCAATATCAAATGACATTTGATCATTACCCAAAAATTCGCTTGAATTTGATCATTATAACACAGTTTGGGTAACCATAAAACATACCCACGATATCACTTTAAAAATATACTTAATAATAAAAAATATACTACAAAGCCAATACACATATAAAAGCATACCCAAAAACCCGTTTACCCAAATAATGTCATAATCATACCCAAAAATAAATTTGTCAAGAAATATATTGCCTCTATTTTCACAATCATACCCAAAACCATACCCAAGAAATATACTACAAAACCAATCCATGTAAAAAAGATACTTAAATAAAAAGTAAACATCTAATCACCATCATTTCAATTAGAGAAATTATTACCCCTATTTTTTAGTTTCTATACCTATTTTTTCTTCCTTTTGTATAGAGACCTAGTTTGCAAAAGAGAATTTTAAGGGATCCTATTTCCCTAATTAATTCTCAAAACAATTAGCTTTTATGTGTACAAGCTTAGTGTGGTAAAGCTACTTTCTAACCAACTCTTTTTTTAATAATTTTCTCCTTATAAATCATGAATCTCTTAACCATCAAAGTAACACACTTTTATATATTATGATACCCGTGTTCTGCTACATTATCTTCTCAGTTTTGATGTTGTCATTTGATTGCGGTTCGAGCGGTTTGTTGAGAAGGAGACATGGATTTGTGATCGACTCCTGAAGGCTTTGTTGCAGACCAAATCTGAGGTGTTCACAGTTGTTCCCCAGGATCCATACCTGTGTACTTCCTTCAAGATGAACGTTTGTTGCTCGTCGCTTTCTGTTGACCGGGTCAGTCTGCTTTCCCTTGAAGATCTTTTAGCTTTCGGGTCTTTATGATGTATTTTTGTGTGTTTCTTTTCTACTTTGTTGTGTCGTTCATGACGGTTAGTCCGTCTGCCGATCTTTTCGGCCTTTCGATTCACTAGACGGCATGCCGTCTAGTTTTCGAACTGCTTTCCTTTATCAAAAAAAAAAATAAAAATAAACATGCCCACTACGGTTTGCCAAAAAAAACTTGCATCATAGTACTAGCTGAGTTTTGATCAGAGGACACTGTTCATAAGAGTTTTAGAGTACCCACATGGGTGTTCTTAGGTCATCTTTAGCCCAGAAATCCAATTTTGATTTCTTTACTGATTTTTTTTGCTTTATTGTTGGAACCCAAAATATTTGTCAGATTTAGTTTCTCTGCAAAGAAACTTCTCTCTATTCATCACCTTGATTCTCTCCCCAAATCTGACATCTCAATAATTAAATTGTTTCTTATATAAGTAAAGAAACTCAGAGTATCTGGGATAAAGATGTCCTTAAGTCCACGTAGAAAAAAAAATTAATTTTTTGATGGGTTCAAGAAAATTTGGTCTTGTATTAGAACACCCTCAAGATGAAAGATTAACCAATTATCTTAAGCCATGTGTCAAGTCTATTTTCAAATATTTGAAATGGATTTTAACATCATTTTATAAATTAAAAAATATAATTTTTTTTTATTATTTATAAAATAATTATATCTACTCATAGATATCCATTTTGTATATGTTTATCATATTTAAAAAATATATATTATACACACAAACTTAATGATATAATATATATTTTGATATTTAAAATTATTTAATTTATAAAATAATGTTATAAAGTAGTATTTTGAGTTAAAATTAGACATATCTTTTTTTTAATCACTAAATTGTATTTAACTTATATTTATCATTTTATCTTCGTATTGTCAATAAAAGTAAGCAATATGTACATATAATATGATATGGCATATTAATAACACTTTATAAAGTATATTTTTAATTTAAATTTATTTTAGAATTATTCTTCTATATTTTTATTAACCATAAAAATGTAAAAAAAAAATACTACATATGATAATATATACTAAGAATAAGGTAGATGTTCTATTGATGTTGGTAAAAAAGTTAGTTATGTTCTTAAGATGATGTGACACAAAAAGAAGAGTAACATATAACAAAAAATAGGTAAGATTAATCTTACATATTCTTTGATGTTGATGCTCTTACTCCATTTATGGGTTGCGACATGTTGAGCTTATGTTTAACACTGCGTTGAAGGTAAGCACCAACTTCAAAGCATGTCGACTGAGTTGAAGTTGGTGCGTGTGTTTACATTTTATATTTTTTAAAAAATAAACTTAAATAATTGTTAGCTACTATAAATCGGATTTTCAATAACTCTATTAATTTCAAAAATCGGTTTGCGTTCGTTGTCCAACAACAGGCTAGGGCGCGAAAACGACCACCACCTACCGCTTCTTTACGACGAGGCGATCGACTGATCCCGCTTTTATTCCCTTACAATATGAGCCCACTCCTACAACTGATCTCACTTCTATTCCTGTTTTTATTCCCTCCCCGTCTAAGCTTGCTTCTACTCAACTCGTATCACTTTCTCATCAGGAGGCTCGGACCGAGTCACATGCTGAGGACACCATTTTCACATCTCCATCCACTACTTTGGTTTCCTTTACCTCATCTCCAGCTCCCGCTTATGACCTTACTTCTACTTCCACTTTTAACGCTTCCACATCCACTCCTTTATATTCACCCTCTCCTTCTTATGCTTCTCACCCATCCCACACACCCTCTCCTTCTCACGCTTCCCCTCGATCCCACACTCATACCCATACCACCCATGCCCCCAGAGGTGATGCAGGGTCATCATCTTCTACTGCTCGTGTTCACCGAGAGCTTGGTGCCCCAAGGATTCCAAATTTACTGATGGGGTGCGCTGATCATAGGGTTGCCCAAATATGGATGTGCGAGGTATGTTACTAGATTTTGGTGATGAATGTGAACAACCATATTTTTTCATGTTTAACGTTTATTTTTTTAAATAAAGAACGTCAAAGAGGTGATGAAAGTACACCGACGTATGAATCATGTACGAGAGGTATCGAGTTGGCAACGTGATCTTGATGATTCGGATGGATGGTTTGTTGTGGCTAGACGGAGTGGATTGGCTGATCTGGAGACATTTGACTTAAACGGGGTTGATCACAAGCTTTGTCGTTCCTTCGTCGAGTGGTGGCACCCGAAGATCAACAATTTTCATTACCTTGGCTGAGATGACGATCACCATTGACGATGTCGCTATTTTGATAGGGCCTCCGGATAGAGGGAGATTCATGTGAGACGCCATTGAGCAAATCTTGATCCTTAGAGTGGTTGGGCTCTACATTTGAGATGATTGTTGCCGAGGTAGGGAGACATCGCACATTCATAGAGGTAAAGGGAATTAGGAAGGCAATCACACATCTCCTTCTTGACCCTCCACACCGGCGGCTACACTAACATTCGCATATTTGATGTTAATTATGGGAGTGGTGTTGGCAGTCGACAAGACTACCAACCGGATACGGTCATGGGTGACCGACCTCGTACAAGATCACGAGATGACTAGCTCTTATGAGGGTAGAGATTTTATGCTTCTTGTATCAACGTCTTGGTCTATCTTTCAGGTCTACAATGAAGACCACGAGATGATGAAACTCACTCCTACAAGTACCAATATTCGACATATATTTTCATTATTTAAGTAGATTATATATATATATATAGGGTGTGGTTCCCATGAGAACAACCTCTAACGTGAGAACATGAGAACAATCGTAGACCGTCGGATGTGTATTATTAAGGGTCGAGATTTAGGGTAATTATCGTAATTATTAAGAATATTTTAACAACACACGCGCTTCCCATATATCAGAATTTCGAATCCCTAATTTCACTCAATACATGCTGCACATTAGGAAAGACGATTTTTGGGCTGCGGCGGTTGAAGAGAAATTTTGAAGCCGAAGCAGGGAACTCCGGCGTTGGTGGCGTAGCATAGACGGCGAGGAGCACTCCGGCGACTCCTTTGCGGTTGTGGCGCTCCCGGTTCGGTGTGGATATGGATCTCCCGGCGACTCCTTTGCCTCACGAAGGTGTACGGTGCAGAAGGTGTTCGACGGTCAGCTTCTGAAGCGGAAGAAGGTTTCAGTCGTCTAACTAGGTGGTTGTGGATATCCCGGCGACAATCCTCGGCCTATTCCGTTTGCCGCTGCCTTGGCAAACCGATTACTTAAGGTAACCGTCATCGTAAACCCTAATTTCTTCTGAAACCTTGGAGGTTTAATTATAAACCCCTAGAGTATGTTGTTGGAGACGTACCTCAGTCGGATCTTCGGTTATTCGTAATTAAAAACGTTTTTTATTTGAGATATAACAATGTATACAAGCATTAAGCTTGTAATTATAAACGTTTTTTAGTGAGACATAACAATATATAGAAGCATTAAATTCGTAATTACAAATGTTTTTTTAGAGAGACATAACAATATATAGCAGCATTATTGTTTCGTGTCAGCAAAGCTCTCTTGTGAAATTCTCTTGATTGGAAGAAGACAGTTTCGGGATTAATGGCAAATTCTTCTGTAGGTATGGCTTGCTTGTCTTGCTTGGTTGAAGATTGTTGGTGGGTTTGTGATTGGTGTGTTAATATTGTTATTTTTTATTAATTATGAATAATTTTTGTTACCTTAAAGTAATGTTGTTGGAATATGTTGAGGAAATATATTCTATAATTACGAATGATATTGATGCTGTCGTTTTTGTTATCAACATGATAGTTTGTAACTATTATTCATAGTTATTAATTTGTTTTATGGGTTTTCAGTTCATGAAAGCTTTAAGTACTAATGTTGGATACTAACAGCACACCTCTCACTGAGTACTAGTCCGCCTCTTCTCCTTTTGCATTGTGCAGTCGATTATTTCATTTATGTTATACTTAGTACGTTGGTAGCATGAATTATGAGAGCCTTCAACTTGTTCTATATTTCTGGCTTTTATCTGCACGAAAAATAATTATTTATGTTTGGACAGGCTTGTTAAACTCAGATAGGTTTCTTCGATATTAATAATTCAGATTGGTTTCCAGTTGATTGCTATACAAAAACTCATAGGCATGGAATTAATTAGTCAACATGTTGTCATAATTATGTGTTGGAAAAATTTGGATTGACATGGAAACTAGTAGTTAATTATGAATAAATTGTGAATACATCCTTCAAATAATATAATAATGCATTATTAATTACGAATAATGACGATGCTATAATATTTTGTTTTGTTGTTATGTGTAAAATCGAAGCCAGTGTAGTTCACATATAATATATATAGAGGAGTAATGAAAATGTTGTTCCTGCAGTTGTGAAGAATGTCACCAAGCCTAAGGACATTAAAGGAAAGGGAAAAGAGAAGCTGACTAGTGATGAAGAGGAACGGGAGCTTGACGTTAGTTCTGATGGGGATAAAGTTGTTACCAAAATACCAATAATATATTAGTTTTGTTATATAGCTGTCATATCGATTAATATAATAATCGTAGTTATTATAAGTGATTGTAATTTGGTCAATGAAAATTATAACGTTTGTATAATTTTTACTATTAAGTTTCAAAACCAAAATACCAATAATATATTATGTACTTGTGTTTGACATAATAGGGATTATTCGTAATTACAAACGTTTTTTAAGTGAGATATAACAACGTATACAATCGGTTATTCGTAATTAAAAACGTTTTTTAAGTGAGATATAACAATGTATACAAGCATTAAGTTTGTAATTATAAACGTTTTTTAGTGAGACATATCAATATATAGAAGCATTAAATTTGTAATTACAAATGTTTTTTTAGAGAGACATAACAATGTATAGAAGCATTAAGTTCGTAATTACAAACGGTCAATGCTATGATCGTTTAGATATACTTCCTTTAGTTAATGTACTCTACCACTAACAACTTGAAATCTTCAATCTTAGCTGAAAGGTTTGTGATTATTTACTTGTGTTTGACATAATAGTGATTATTCGTAATTATAAACGTTTTTAAAGTGAGATTTAACAATGCAACAGTAAGTTCTAATTACAGACGTTTTTAAGTGAAATAATACATTGTTGATAAGCATTTGTTTTTAAAGATAAAACAACAGTTATTAATCAACTTGAAATCTTCATCGATTCATCCGTATCCTCACGAGAAGCTCCCCTTCTAACATCAAACCCAACTGTAGATGCATAACTCTTATAAAAAGCTTCTCCATCCTCAATTGTTTTGAACCTCTTTCCAATTGTTTTGAACCCGACTGTAGATCGCATGTTGGTATCCAACACACTGATCCATCTGACGTTTTGTATTGGCAAAACCAACCGGAATATCCTCATCACATTCTAAATTTTGAAAAATGAAATCCATATATTCTTCTTCTTGAACTGCATTAGACTTATGAACCTCTCATTGTTTGGTTGTGCCTGAAAAAACAAATACTCTATTAGACGTCAATTTATTTATTCGTAATTATAATGATCTATTCAACTGAAACTAAAATGATACAAATGTGTTATTCGTAGTTACTCTGTTTATTATATTTATTATCATCTTGGAATTTGTTTATTCGTAATTATAATGATCTTTTCAACTGAAACTAAAATGATACAAGTGTGTTATTCGTAGTTAATCTGTTTATTAGATTTATTATCAACATCGGAATTTTTTTAGTCTATCGGTTCTTCGTACGAGTTTCAACAATGCAACTCTACAATTCTATCGGTTATTCACACGAGTTATGTAAAACCGATTTAATTTACAAAGAGTAAATTTGAATACATACACTTACTCAGATTTGCATATGGAGAAACAAACTGCTTTCTTGACGGGATATGATTTTCTTCATTGGATACGACAACTTGCTAAATTTTGTTGTTATGATCGACTTGAACAGATGTTGTAGAGAGACCGAACTGAATAAATCTGAGTTTTCCATTGTTTCGTTATTTTCTTTGACGGAAATTGGGAAGAACTGTTAATGGAGTTGAACGTATAATAGAGAGGAGAAAGGAAATATCTAGTGAATCTTTTTTAACTAACTGTTTCTTATAATACAATATATTTTAAAAAAAAAACAATTAAGAGAGAGTGGGTTCACTCTCTTTTAATGAGAGTGAGTAAGTATTATACATTAAATGGTTTTTTATTTATCATTTTCTATCATTAATCTAGACCATTGAATTTTAAAAATTGGATGGTCACGATTTGTTCTCATGTTCTCACGTTAGAGTTTGTTCTCATATATATATATATATATATATATATATATATATATATATATATATATATATATATATATATATATATATATATATATATATAATTGATAAAAAGTTTATATTCATGCAAAATATAGTCGTAGATATATGCGCACTTTTCCTCTCTTTGGTCCAGCCGTCATGCATATTGAGCATCAGATATATACACGTTGTACTTCGAGGATTTCGATCCCAAAGACCCCCGCTTTGACGCTTCAGAGATTGACGCCTCTATATGCCGGACATAGTGATGAGTTAGTTTGGACGTATACAAAGAATCCCCGACGAATGTATCTCGGTCGCTATGGAGGATCCCACTATTGGGGGTAGATGTTACAAGGTTCAGTATCATCGCTCCCACAATAGGCGGTCCAGGATAGATGATGTAACACGATAGCATGAATTATTGTCTATATTTTGGGTCCTGTTTAGACGTTTTATCTTCAATAATCCGCATGTTTGGATGTATATTATGTGATTATATTGTCGTTTCATCTACCTTTGCGGGAATCGAGGTCTACACCAAGTTTCGTTGTAATCGTAGGTAAAATGGCACGTTTTACATCAAATTGGAGCAAAAGGAGCTAAGGAGTCATTGGAGCTACATTCAGGAGCTTAAGGAAGAATCCAGGAATCATGGAATTGGATTAGAGATTCACTTTGGACCAGATTTGAGAGATTTCACATTCAGTGTGATTCACCTTGGTTGACTACAGAGTCACCTCAACCAAGGTGATCCAGAGGAGCTGACTCGACCGAGGTGATCCAGAGGAGCTGACTCGACCGAGGCGAACACCTTGGACGCGGCAAGGATATTTTATATTTGGCTGAGATCTTTTATTTTTGGAAAGATGATCTTATATTTTTGGGCTGGATTCCTGGAAGGAAGAAGATAATTTAGCCCATATATTTTACCTATTTTTATGTGGAAAAGATCTTTCTAAGATATCTTATCTTTGGAGGGTAATTTTCCTATAAAAAGGGTTGGATTTTCCACAAATCCGGATCATGCTATACCACCGATCCCGCTTACCACCGGAACAGCCGCATTCCCATAGTTGGGAGATTTGAAGAACCTTTTTGAAGGTTGAAGGAAGATTGAAGGAAGAAAGTTTATAGCTTTTATAGCTTTGTAAAGGGTTTTGTAAGATTCCCTTAGATTCCCTTCATTGTTGTTTGTCTTTTTGGATTTTGATACAAGGAACGCTTGTTGTTTGATAATTGATTCAGTTATTGAAGCCTTTCTCTTAAGGTTTTCTTGTTCAATTATTCTCTTTCTTCCCTTATATTTGATTATTGCTTTCATGATGATGAGTGGCTAATTTCTTTGTATGATTCTAGGGTGATTGGCTGAAGGTTGTGGGAAAAACAATGATAGAATAATCTTAATCACAGTAGGACCCTGAAAGCTCGAGTCTTTATCCTTAACCCTAAAGCATCTCGCTCAGTCGATGAACATCTCGGCCGGGGTGGAATTTGGCTGACCGAGGTGACTTATCTGATCCGAAACTGAGAGTTAAGTGTTAGAGTTTGCCAAATCCTATTCTTATTACACCTTTCCTGGTTCAATGCAAGCCTAGGATGAGACTTACCCGGTAATTTCTTTGTTTGTTTACCTAAGATCATAAGTATAGGTAATAAAGGTTTATCCTTTATTGGGGTTTGAGTGTGCTTTCATTCCATCTTTGTGAGTTAGCCTGAGACTTACCCGGTAAAGGTTGATTCTATTCCCTTAGTTGGAGTGTCAGTTTAAGGTTATAGTTCTTCCTTTAATTCCTTGAGACTTACTCGGTAATAGGAGTTACGGTTTTGGATTAGTGAGTAGTGAGACTTACCCGGTGATCTATTCCACTTTAGTAACACCTTCCCTATGCAAATATCTCAGCTTTGTCCGCTTATCTTTAGATCTTGAGTTGGAACCACAACTATATGCTTTAATCCCTAGAATTGCATATTTCCTTAATTGACTTTTTATCATCTTTGATTATTTTAATCGCTTTTGTGGTTAGTAGTTGCATTGACAACCTATACCTGCTTTGTTTCACTAAGTCCATGTGATCGACCCCTGGAATTTCTTGCTTTTTACTACGATTGACCCGTACACTGCGGGTTCGCATCCTTGTTTTAAGCTTACATCTAAAAGCTTGCACACCCGTTTGGAGCGAACATAACACCCCAAGTTTTGGGAACTCGAAGCGTTACGGGCTAGGACCACACAATGGGTCCTGACCCTCGGGTAGCAACGACACAACGGATCTTACGATAAGACACAAACAAATGAAAACCAAAACTCAATATAAAACCAAAGGTTTAAACGATGGGAAGCGTAAAAGACTCGCAACCGATTTCAAAACAAAAGGAAAAATAACAACTGATACATAAACCCGATCCCGTCCTATAATGTACGGAACCCCGGCTGACCACACCATTCAGATCACTCAACACTACCTATATCTTGCAAGGCATCTACAACATCGGTATAAACCGTTAGCTAACATTCTAGATATCAGAAAGACTGTAAAGGCTGCTCGAACTCAACCGGTTATTATCTTTCATTAAGTTATCCATTACTAATTCAACTTCTTTTGTCACACGAGAATCTCCCGAAACTCGCCTCCGCTTCCGTCTACCAATAGGAATAGATTAGTACTATCCGTTACCTACGGGCCTGGGTTGCAAGAGCACATTCTAGTATCCCGTAGAACTAGCTAGACAAGTGGTCACCGCCCGATTATCATACACTTGGGCCAATTAAGGTAATAAAAGGTGATTCCTATTCCGGTTATCTGTTATGAAAACAATAAATAACGCAAACAAGCCAATACATTCAAACCAATATACAGAATGAAGCTAAGTAAGTGTAGGAGACTTACCTCACTCGAAGGTAACTCAAATGGTTAGAGAACAACTCAGTTTTCCTCAGGAAAGGAGCAAGGAAATCCTGTTCACACAAGACATCACAAATCAGGAACGATACGGTTGCTAGAAGTCTATAACTTCTAGTCTCAATGATCTCTAATAGATCTTCACATGCTAAGGGATTGCCCTTAGTCTTACAGCACACTTAGGGGGCAACAACATCCATAAGAATCAAAGAAATTAAGGAACGAGGAAAGCAAGCAAGGAAGCAGCTCACAAAAGACAGGAGCTACTATAGGGGAAACCGCAGGGGTGTCTGGATAAGGCGCATGGGTGGCAACCCGTGGGGGTAGCACTGCAGGGCGCGATGATGGTTTCGGTGATAGAAGCGCCGATTTCTCCTTTGGCGGTAAGGAACTTCACCAAAGGCTAAAGCTTGCTTCTATCAACACACAATCACGTCACAACTCAACCAGGGAGCATGTGAACATCAACATATCAACAACGGAACGATCTACAAGAGTCAAGGCTCAAACTTGATCCTTAGAGAAGAAGAAAAGGGGGGAACGAAGAAGGAAGTGAAACAGAAAGGGAACGGCATGCAACACCTCATGAATGTGATTGAAGAACAAGGGAGGAAGAACTTACATGTTCAGTAAGATCACAGGAAGCAAGGACAACGGTTGTAGCTCTCAAGGGTGAAGAAAACAATTGCAAGAAACGGGAAAAAGAAGAGAAGACGGGTTTATATAGAAAAGGGGTGGAAAGATAGAAGGAAGGACGTTCTAGGGTTAGGAATAAGATAGGAAGGCCGTCCCATAAGATATAAGATCAGATCTTCTATCTATAGAAGGAAGACAAAACGAACGAAAACAGATCGGGGCGCGATCTATAGTCGGCCGCGGGTGCGGCTTGCCGCAGGGGCGGCGTTCTTCACCACGGGGGCGGTGAAGGCAAAACTGGGGTCTTACAGATGAGGAGGTCAAACGCTTCTCATTGGTCGGCACAGAGTTGGCCCCCGCCCCATGGGTCGTAGCTGATGACTACATGACATGGTTGTCTGATTGGAATCACCCGTACCCCTTCCGGGGTCAGCTGCACATGCACCTCCCATGGATCAACCACCTACTATCCATGTTTCCGAAACCCGGTTAATATATTTCATTTGTACATGTTATCATTCCGATCATCTATTATAGTTTTCTAACTATTTGTTTTTGTAAACAATGTCTGCATATACTTGTTCGTAGAATCCGGGATATGCTATGTGCCCGTAATTATGGGAAGATAGAGGAGGTGGAGGAGGAGATGCAGAGGATTGTTGTTGACGCAGTGGGTCACCAGCCACCACTTGATCCTTCGCAAGTTTGGGAGTCGCAATAGTGACATTTATGACGTGTACATTTGATATTTTGGGATGTTATTTATATTTAGTTGGTGTATATATGAAATTTTGGTTGGAATATATGTTGGAGACAAGGTGCAATGAGTTGTTCACATGTGTGTCACTATGGTCCAGGTTGCGGGAGGCAAGCCAAGTGACAGGCACTAAGAACAACTAGTATTATAAGGGGAGTCGAATCAAAGCAAGGTGATTCACGACAAGGTCAACTTGTGCTAACTTTTAGAAGGCCGACTTTTGGGGATTTTTAGCCACATTTTATCGGCACACCTTTGGTTCTTAGGCCTTATATTGGCTAAAGAATATATGGTTAAAAATTGGGAGCAATCCAAGCTCTAATGCTTAGTGAATGTCAATGAAGCAGCTAGTGAGCTTCTTAAGGAGCTACACTAGCTTGAGCTAAGATATTGAGTATTTGTGGATCTTGGAGCTTACCCTAGCTATATTAAAGTGAATGAAGCTCATTGGAAGTGTTTGGACCAAGAAAAATAAGCTAGCTCTAAGCTAGCTCCGGGGAGCGGTTTTGGGCTCCCTATGTGGGCCTCGGGCCTCGGGCTTTCTAGGGCTTCAAGGCCCATCTTCCAAGTAACTTCCATAACTGATTTTAACCGCTTTTAACTCCCCAAAACCGTGCCCCCCTATGCCTATAAAAGGGAGAGCCATTTACACTTGTTTTCATATTCGTTTTTGCAACAATAAAGCTTTTAGTTCCATTGTATTGACATTGAATAAACCTTTTTATAAGCTTGTTTGCAAAACTAGAATGACCAGTATAGTTCCTTTGTATTGACAAAGGATAGGCATCCATCTTAGTTTGGTTTTGTATTGACAAAACCTAGGAATACCCTTTCTACAAAGTAAGACAAGTAAGTCTCTTACTTAGTCTTTGTAACGTGTAACGTTTTATCCCACTAAGGTATTTGGATATTCCCGGTGTAGGGGAGAATACACTTAGAAGGAAAATTCTTTTATGAATGACTCATTACATTATCCAAGTCAATGGTTTTAACATATAACAACCGGTTTATAAGACGTGCAATTGAACTTAACTTCTATTAGAGTTTTGTCTACTCCTTTTCGGAGATTACAAACTCTTGGTTGAGTTTTGACTACTCCTTTGGAGATTACAAACTCTTTCTGGTTGAGTTTTGTCTACTCCTTTGGAGACTACAAACTCTTGGTTGAGTTTTGTCTACTCCTTTGGAGACTACAAACTCTTGATTGGGTTTTGTCTACTCCTTTGTGGAGATTACAAACCCTTGGTTAATAACTTGCTTTAGTTCAACATAATTATATTAGTTTGATTGACAATTGGGAGAACCGTCTACTCACATAAGTGAGACTACGACCCTTTGGTCTAAAACCAGACACCGAAATTCCAACAATCTTCTAAGTGTATTTATTGTTAATTTTTTTGTAGGATTGGATTGGTTAATAATGAGTAAGACGTTAGTGACAGAAACGACTTCTTGTTTTGGGAAGTTGGATAAGTTTGAGGGTGTAGACTTTAGGAGGTGGCAAAAGAAAATGCACTTCCTCTTGACTACACTAAAAGTCGCTTATGTACTCACTACACCTAGACCGGCCGAGCCGGTTGATGATATGGTGGAGGAGATAGAGGATGCCCGACAAAGGAGCAAATGGGATAATGATGACTACATATGTCGTTGTCATATTCTCAATAGCATGAGTGATGCATTGTTTGATGTCTACCAAAGTGTAGAGTCATCAAAATCAATGTGGGATCAACTAGAGTCTCATATTTTAACTCATATAAATTGGTAGACTCAAGGCCGGTAATGAAACATTAATACAATGAATTGCTCCGGATTCTTGGGAGGTTCACTCAACATGCCATGCATATGGACGAGACCATTGCGGTTTCGTCTATAATGGATAAGCTCCCCCCTTCATGGAAGGACTTTCACCATGTGCTAAAGCACAAGAAGGAAGAACTCACGTTGGTGGAACTTGGCTCTCACCTTCAAATTGAACAAGGCCTTAGGGCACAAGAAGGAGGACTCAAGAAGGAGGATAAAATTTCTACTTCCCACGAGGCCAACATGATGGATGGCAAGGGCAAAAGGAAGAGGTTCAAAGAAAAGGACAAAGACAAGGACAAGGGAAATAAGTCCAAGAAGTCCAAAAAGGATAATGTTGACAAGAAACCAAAAGGTTCTTGTTGGAAGTATGGCAAGACTGGCCACTTCAAGCGGGATTGCAAGGTTAAGGACGATGGATCCAAGAATGGAGGCCAAAGTGGCCAAAACCCCTCAAACCAAGGTGACTCGCTTATGAGTCTTGATTCTAACTTTGATATAAATTCTGATTTGAATTATGTGTCATTGACTTTTGAATGTTTGTCCATGCAGGATGATGACCTTGTATGGTGGGTTTTCGCTCCAAAAGGTGTGTGCAAGCTTTAAATTTATAACCGAAGAAATATGCTTAAACAAGGATGAGAACCCGCAGTGTACGGGTCAATTGCAGTAAAAGCAAGAAATTCCACGGGTCGAACACAGGGACTTAGGCGAAACCAAGCACAGAATCGGCTGTCAAATAATGCAATCAACAAAAGGAATCAAAGTAATCAAAGATGGTATAAGTCAAATAAGAGGAATTGCGGATTCTAGAGATTAAGACATCCAGTTGTGGTTCAAACTCAAGATCTAAGGATATAGCGGACAAAGCTGAGATTTTGCAAGGGAAGGTGTTTCTAAGATGGGAATAGATCACCGGGTAAGTCTCTCTACTCACTATCCCAAACCGTAATTCCTATTACCGGGTAAGTCGCAAGGAACTAAGGTAAAGAACTAAAACCTCAAACTAACACGCCAACCAAGTGGATAGAATCAACCTTTACCGGGTAAGTCTCAGGCTAACTCTCAAGATTGGAATGGAAGCACACTCAAACCCCAATAAAGGATAAACCTTTATTACCTATCGCTTATGATCTTAGGTAAACAAGCAAAGGAATCACCGGGTAAGTCTCATCCTAGGCTTGCATTGAACCAGGAAAGGATTAACAAGGATAGGGTTTGGCAAACTGGATCTTAACTTAGATAGGGATTAGGAAAACGTTCACCTCGGTCAGACAAAATCTACCCCGGCCGAGGTGTTCATCGACTGAGCGAGATGTTCGTCGGTTAAGATAAAGACTCGAGCTTTCAGGGTCCGGCTGGGATTAAGATCATTCTATCATCGTCTTTCCCACAACCTTCAGCCAATCACCCTAGAATCGCAAAAGAAACTTAGCCAACAATCATCATGATAACAATAATCAACTTTAATAAGAAGGAATCAATTATCAAACAAGAAGACTTAAATGAAAAGACTTCAATAACTGAATCCAATATGTGACAAATAAGTGTTTCCAAGTCACAAATCAACAAGAACAACCAACCAAAAGTAAACAAAAAATAGTCTAGAGAAATCTCACAGAACTCCTTCAAAGGCTATCTTCAACAAGGAAATCTTCCTTCTTCCTTCAACTTCGAAGGGAAATCTTCTGCAATCGCAGGACTTTGATGCAACGGCTGTCTCAACACGTCTAAGCATGGATTGAATTTGTGGAAAATTCAACCCTTTATATAGGAAATATATCTTCCAAAGATAAAATATCTTAAAAGATCTTTTTCCCATATAATATATCCAAATAAATCAGCTAAATATCTTTTCTTCCTTCCAGAAATCCAGCCCAAAAATATGACATCTTCTTTCCATAATTGAAAGATCTCAGCCATAAAATATATCTCCTCACCGGTGACAAGGTGTCCACCTCGGTCGGGGCGCTCCTCAAAATCACCTCGGTCGAGGTGGTACTGTAGCTGACCGAGATGACTCTGAACTAAATGTGAAATCTCTCAAATCTGGTCCAAAGTAAATTTTTAATCCATTTTCATGCTTCTTGAGTTCTTCCTTAAGCTCCAAAATGTAGCTCCAATGACTCCTTAGCTCCCTTAGGTCCATTTCAATCCAAAACGTGCCATTTTATCTATATTTACAACGAAACTAGGTGTGGACCTCGATTCCCGCAAAGGTAGATGAAATAGCAATATAATCACAGAATGTATGCTCATACATGCAGTTTTATGAAGATAAAATGTCTAAACCGGTCTCAAAACATAGACTATAATACATGCTATCAGTGGGTGGACTCGGGTGCAACAACTCATGTTTGCAAAGATCGGCGTTGGTTCAAGACATACGTTGTTGCTAACGATGGAGCACTCATACATATGGGAAACGAGTCTACCACCCCCGTTCTAGGAAGAGGACGGGTTGATCTATACTTCACAAGTGGCAAGACTCTAGTCTTGTCAAATGTACTACATGCACCGGCCATTAGAAATAATGTGGTTTCTGGTGGTGTACTCAATAGGCTTGGCTTCAAACAAGTCATAGAAGCTGACCGCTATGTATTATCTAGGAAAGGAACATTTTAGGCTTTGGTCATTGGAACAATAATATGTTTCTTCTCTTTTTATGTAATAAACTTTTTAATAGTAATATAAACAAGAACAATTTGTTTACATTGTCCTCTTCTTCTTCTTCTTCTTCTTCTTCTTCTTCTTCTTCCAATTGTGATTTTGTTAAATGGCATGCACGACTTGGACATGTTCATTTTAAGCGTATGAATGACATGACTAAGGATGGTATTTTACCTAAACTTGACTTGCCAAAAGACAAGTGTAAAACGTGCATGTTGACCAAGATAACAAGACTTCCATTTCTTAAAGTTGAAAGAGAACAATCAATGCTCGGCTTAGTCCACTCGGATCTAGGCGAATTGCACTCTACTCCTTCATTAGGAAAGAAGAAGTATTACGTAACATTCATAGATGATTATTCTAGGTATTGTTACGTATATCTACTCTTTGCAAAGAGTGATGCCTTAGACAATTTTTATGTATTCAAGAATGAATCTGAGCTGCAACAAGGTACCTTAATAAAAAGACTACACACAGATCGTGGTGGTGAGTTTATGGATAAGGAATACTTTGAGAGTGTCGGGATCATACATGAGACCACGGCACCTTACACACCACAATCAAATGGTGTGGCCGAACGAAAGAATCAAGTGCTTAAAGAGATGGTCAATGCCATGTTGTCTTACTCAGGTCTTAAGAATTCGTTTTGGGGTGAAGCTATGCTCACGGCAAACTACTTGCTTAATTGTGTTCCAAACAAAAGAAGCAAGAAGACTCCTTACGAACTATGGTTCAAAAGGAAGCCAAACCTACATTACTTACGAGTTTGGGGATGTTGAGCCATATTAAGGCTCAATGACAACAAACGTAAAACTTTAGGTGAAAGAGGTGTTAAGTGTGTATACATTGGCTATGCCGAACACACCAAAGCTTATAGGTTCTATGTGATAGAACCAAATGACTTCATCTCGGTTCATACCGTAATAGAGTCTAGGGACAGCTTCTTTGATGAAAATCGCTTCTCCTCGGCTCCTAGGCCTAGGGAGGTGATTAACATGACCATAGATGACGAACACCCAAACAAGCATCATAGGATTCAAGATGAATCATTGAAAGCGTCTCATGGGCTTGACTTGCCAAAGGTTGCTCCCATGAGCAATAATTTGTCCCAAAAATAAAATTTTCAAGTGTTCTTGGTTGAAGGGTCAAGGGATAATGAAATGGATCGTCACTCTTACTTTCATATAGATGAAGATCCAAAGACATTTGACGAGGCCATGAAGTCTCAAGATGTTGCCTTTTGGAAGGAAGTAATCCAAGAGGAGATGGACTCCATTATGGGCAACCATACATGGGAGTTAGCCAACCTTCCTTCCGGTTGCAGACCTTTGGGATGCAAATGGATTTTCAAGAGGAAGATGAAAGTTGACGGTTTTATTGACAAGTTTAAAGCACGTTTGGTCGTCCAAGGCTTTAGACAAAGGGAAAGTGTCGATTAATTTGACACATATGCTCCGGTGGCTAGGATTACAACCATTAGGTTATTAATAGCTATGGAGGCTATACACAATCTAGTGATTCACCAAATGGATGTCAAGACGGCATTCTTTAATGGTGATCTAGATGAGGAGGTATATATGAGAAAACCTGAATGGTTTGTTTTAAAAGGATAAGAACACAAAGTGTGTCGGTTGGTCAAATCCTTGTATGGACTAAAGCAAGCTCCAAAACAATGGCATCAAAAGTTTGATGATGTCATATTGTCAAATGGATTTAAAATAAATCAAGTTGACAAGTGTGTCTATATTAAGTTTGATCATACCGGTCAAGGTGTGATCATATGCTTATATGTTAATGACATGTTGATCTTTGGAACAAACCAAATACAAGTAGATCTCACTAAGGATTTCTTGTCCACTAAGTTTTCTACGAAAGACTTAGGTGAGGCGGATGTGATTCTAGGCATAAGAATCAAACGTGATCCTAAAAGCTTAAGCCTCACACTATCACACTACATTGAGAAGATTGTCAAACGCTTCCAATGTGATAAAAGTACAATTGTTAGTACTCCTATGGACTCAAGTGAGAAGTTGATGCCTCACCAAGGATCAACTGTCTCTCAACTTGAGTATGCATAAGTAATAGGATGTTGCATGTATGCAATGACTAGCACTAGGCCAGATATTGCTTTTGCTATTGGTAAATTGAGTAGGTACACAAGTTGTCCTAGCTCACAACATTGGAAGGCACTAAGGCGTGTGCTTAGGTACCTCAAGGGGACCATGGGTTTTGGCATCTTATACAGTAAGTATCCTTTAGTGATAGAAGGCTACTCGGATGTGTCATGGATCACTAATCTAGATGATCACTCATCCACCACAGGATGGGTTTTCTTGTTAGGTGGTGGTGCCATTTCATGGGCTTCAAAGAAGCAAACGTGCATCACAACCTCGACCATGAAGTTTGAGTTTGTGGCACTTTCCGTTGCCGGAAAGGAAGCTGAATGGCTAAGAAATTTGGTTCTAAAAATTCCTCTATGGCCAAAACCGGTTTCTCCTATCTCAATTCATTGTGATAGTGCAGCTATGTTGGCTAAAGCTTATAGTCAAACGTACAATGGGAAATCAAGACATCTTGGTGTGAGACATAGCTCGGTTAGAAAGCTCTTAACTCACGGTATAATATCGATCGATTTTGTGAGAACACACAGTAATCTAGATGATCACTTAACCAAGACCTTGGCTAGGGACTTAGTTCAAAAGTCAGCCAAGGGGATGGGGTTAACGACCTAAATTGAAAACGACTTGTCGTGGGACACCCAATTCGCCTATGGCTTGATGCCTTAGCCGAATTCAATGAGGGAAGCCCATTCCAAGAAGTTGTGAGCATAAAATGTGCATCCAAGGTAATGCTCTATGCCTATATAATATGTATAGTTTGAAATATGTAATTTCTTAACAACTCTTTTGAAAAATTGCAATTATAGATGCAAGATCAAAAGAGAGTTGGCTACGTGAACGTGAAGTGTCAAGGCTTCTTCGAGGGAGTAGATGGTCGACTCGCCTATATGTTCATTAAAGGAAATGTAAATTTCGTGTATGTTGCCTTCATGTACTTAAACAAGTTGAGTGGTTCAATTCATTAGGACACCACAATTCTTTAGTGCAAAATGTGTAATTATACAACAATTCTTTAGTGCATAATGTGTAATTATACTAATTCAATAAATTCAATCGAAAGATATTTATGATTATGCGAATATTTTGTTTGGATGTATGTCTATTAAAAGTTTCTTGACTTTGCTCAAATGGGGGAGGAATGTTGGAGATTTGGGCTAAGTCTTCATTGTAACCGTTGAGCTTGTCTTGAGATAAGGTGTAATGAGTTGTTCACATGTGTGTCACTATGATCCGGGTTGGGGAGGCAAGCCAAGTGACTGGCACTGAGAACAACTAGTATTATAAGGGGAGTCGAATCAAGGCAAGGTGATTCACGACAATGTCAACTTGTGCTAGCTTTTAGAAGGCCGAGTTTTGGGGCTTTTTAGCCACATTTTATCGGCATACCTTTGGTTCTTAGGTCTTATATTGGCTAAAGAATATATGGCTAAAAATTGGGAGCAATCCAAGCTCTAATGCTTAGAGAATGTCAATGAAACAGCTAGTGAGCTTCTTAAGGAGCTACACTAGTTTGAGCTAAGATATTGAGTATTTGTGGATCTTGGAGCTTACCCTAACAATATTAAAGTGAATGAAGCTCATTGGAAGTGTTTGGACCAAGAAAAATAAGCTAGCTCTAACCTAACTCCGGAGAGCAGTTTTGGGCTCCCTATGTGGGCCTCGGGCCTCGGGCCTTGGGCTTTATAGGGCTTCAAGGCCCATCTTCCAAGTAACTTCCAAGTAACTTCCATAACCGATTTTAACCGCTTTTAACTCCCCAAAACCGTGGCCTCCTATGCCTATAAAAGGGAGAGTCATTTGCACTTGTTTTCATATTCGTTTTTGCAACAATAAATCTTTTAGTTCCATTGTATTGACATTGGATAGGCCTTCTTATAAGCTTGTTTGCAAAACTCGAAAGACCAGTATAGTTCCTTTGTATTGACAAAGGATATGCATCCATCTTAGTTTGGTTTTGTATTGACAAAACCTAGGAAAACCCTTTCTACAAAGTAAGACAAGTAAGCCTCTTACTTAGTGTTTGTAACGTGTAACGTTTTATCTCACTAAGGTATTTGGATATTCCCGGTGTAGGGGAGAATACACTTAGAAGGAAAATTCTTTTATGAACGACTCATTACATTATCCAAGTCAATGGTTTTAACATATAACAACCGGTTTATAAGACGAACAATTGAACTTAACTTCTATTAGAGTTTTGTCTACTCCTTTTCGGAGACTACAAACTCTTGGTTGAGTTTTGTCTATTCCTTTGGAGACTACAAACTCTTGGTTGAGTTTTGTCTACTCCTTTGGAGACTACAAACTCTTGATTGGGTTTTTTCTACTCCTTTGTGGAGATTACAAACCCTTGGTTAATAACTTTTTTTAGTTCAAGATAATTATATTAATTTGATTGGCAATTGGGAGAACCGTCTACTCACATAAGTGAGACTACGGCCCTTTGGTCTATAACTTAACCGGACACCGAAATTCCAACAATATGGTGATACGGTTGTGATGCTATGTTATGTTATTACGTTATTACGCTATTCCATTTTTGTTGGAATATTATTTAACCAAACTTGGTTACTATCTTTCTATAACTCCATTAAAGACTTTTCAGTTTTCACTATTTGAAAGACTAAGAATTAAAGCATGCTCACACAAGTTTTTTCACGTTTCTTAAAAAAATATCTTGGAAGTTCATATATATATATATATATAACTAGTAGTTTGGAATTTCCGATCACTATATGTATAAGCATTAACATATGTTATTGTGGGAGAATTTTAACACTGATTTTATATGAGTAACTAATAGTAACCAATAGGCAATGTCAATTTCATAACTTAATTTTTACCAAAAAAAAAAAATCATAACTTAATGCCTTCAACTTCAACACAATCGCCCTACGTTGAAGTTGAAAACCCTCAATGTAGTCAAACTACGTTGAGTTTGTAAATTTTTAATGCAAATGCGTTGAAAGTATGCGTTTGTCATTTTTTCCGTTGTGCACATATGATCGCCAATATTCAAATAATACTAATCTAATATTATATCATAATATCATATAACTGATATTATTATTTCCTAACAATGATATGAGTCGAATTACTCGAGCATTAAAATGCTCAAGCCCAACTCGTTTATAAATGAGCCGAGTCCATGCCTAAATTTTAACGAGCTTTAAAAGATGTCCGTATTAGACTTATTTAGAAAGTGAACGTGCCTTAGCCAAGTCCGAACCCGAATAGCCTTATAACACTCATATAGTGTTATTTTGGTTGAATGAGGCAATGATTGACATGCTCAAACTCAATTCGTTTATAATTGAGTCAAGATTAAATTTTACACGAGATTTAAAATGTGTTCATATTCAACTCGTTCAGAAAGTGAACGAGCTCGAGCCAACTTTTTTTTATGAGTCGAGCCTGAATAGCTCGTTTCATTTAACCATCTTATCAACATGATACTTCGTTTGGTCTTCTTCCCACCATTACCGTAAATAAGGACCATGGAGATGAACGAGAGTAACAAAACGATCAAGCAAAACAAGAAAAACGACTCCCCATTATAAGCCTAGTGATCGCTTGATCGACACTTAGAGTAATAGTGATGATGTATTTTGTCGTGGTTTTATTGCCTACGCGTTTTTTCCTTTTCTTTTAAAATAATAATTAACGAACTTTCCTTGTAACTAGTTGGAAGGCTACTATAAAACACGAAAATATCATAGTGACTGGCCAAAAAGTCGATATTGACATGCCTTGTATTTTGGACTATTAGCACAAAAATTCCAAGGAATTAATTGTGTATGACCTAGAAGGGAATTGAAAAGATGCATTTACAAGATCCATCAATTGATAAGGAAATGATCGATATTGTTGGAGATAATAAGTTCCCACATCGAAAGTTGTTGACATTTTGAGTCTAGTATATAAGGTCGGTGGGCTACTCCTCCATGTAAGGGAGGAGAAAGATGTCAGCTTTGAAAACTGATAGGGTTGCCAATGGGGAAGCCAATCAGGGGTGGAGTTTTTAGCGAGCCGAAGTTTATTTGATTTGATGAGGTCTTCTGGTATAGGTTCAAAAGGGCTCGATGAGGGGGAAGAAGGGCGAGGGGTGGTATAGGTTGTGGAAGAGGTGGTGGCTTTGGGAATGAGAGGGAGATCAGAGATCTTGATGGAGAGCTTCTTAGAACGCTTAGAGCCTCCTATGGTCGCGATAGTGAGGAAGTGGTTTAGGAGGAGAGGCGCGTGAGGTGCGTTCTCCTCAAAGGAAAATGATCCGTGACATGTATAGGGGAAAAAAGTATGTTTATTGAAATTACGAAAACTCACAAAACAGAAATTACAAGAAATTATAAGATATAACGTTACATTAAACTTTTATAATTTTCAATTATTGTAACTAAAATATATAGAAAACTATGTATATATTTAAGGGTGTATAGGATGACGAGACAACTATAAAATTCAGTTTACTTTAAAGGCCCCACCTCCGCCGCCGCCTCAACAACCGCCACCACCACCACCACCACCGTGTCCACCACCACCACCACCATGTCCACCACCACCGTGATGCCCACCACCACCGTGATGCCCGACATGATGCCCACCATGGTGACCGACATGATGCCCACCATGGTGACCTTTATGATGTCCACCTTGGCCGCCACCACCACCGTCACCACCGTCAACACTTACATGACCACAATGGCCACCTTGCTTCTTCGGCTCCTTTTCATCGTCGCAGCACGCGAACACAACCATGGCCATGACCGATAAGGAAACAAAGATGAGACAAAGCAAGAATAACGGCTCTCCACCACCGTAACCTTGGTGGCCGGCAGAGAGAACAGTAGCTAAGATGTATCTTGCCATATTATTGTCTTTCGTAATCTTGAAATTAAGGGCGTTTTTTGCCCTCCTTTTAAAAAATGTGCTAAGACCTAGCATGTCACATTCATTTTAAGGGTCAATGGATTGTAGTAAGACTTGCATTCGCATTTGTCTCTATCCTTTTCTTGGACCATTTATATGTGACTTGGAGAAATTGGTTCTAAATTATTTTTTTTAAAGAACTTAAATGATCCAAATCACATGTATTTATCCTCTTCTTGACCATTTATATGTGACTTGTACCAATTATAATCACTAACAAGTTAAAAAACGCGCACATATAGATATATAGATAAATAGATATATTGATAGATAGATAGATTTAGATCCGATAAATGTTTTTTTGAAACAATTTAATTTATTAGGCTTTTTCTAGTTTTGTGTTTAATAAATGTACCCCTTGAGAGAAGAGTGTGTAGAGTTTGAAAATAAATACAAAAGGTTGGGGTACATTTACTTAATTGAAACATTAAAAAGCCTAGTTACTACTCTAGTTTTTCAAAAAGGCTTAGTTACCAAAATTGCCCATGTTTTTTTAAGTCTACCTTTTCTAATTTCCCGTTTGGTTTACCAAGTTTATTATGTATGGACTTATTCTAAAGTGTTATATGATTTTCCAAAAAAAAAAAAGAAAAAAAAGAGTATACCTATCATATATAGTGAATATTTATACATAATTTTTTTTATTGAATGTAATAATGTTTGTAATGTTATCTAAGAAACTAATTATCAACACCTACAATTGGTTATTTAAATAACATTTGAAATGTATAAAATAAAAGGACACAACAATATAAATTTATCATAATAAATATAAGTGTAAATATTAAAATTAATAATAGAAGGTTAAATCTTATAATTTATTTTTAAAATACAAAATGATATAAGTGGAGTACAAAACTGCCCTAAATCTATATCTGTTTGCAAAGAACTTATAGTCTCAAATTTTGTTAACTAGTTCATAACCCGTGCCTTGCACGGGTATTTTTAGATAAATATTTGAATAATGCGTATATTGATTATATAGATGATAGATATTTTCAAATGAATATTTTGAATGACGTGTATATTGATCATATGGATAAAATATAAATTAGGTTATAATTATGATAGTTTGTATTGTGCACGAATATTTGTATGATATATAATTTAAAATTTAATATTCAACAATATAACATATGTATTTATATTATTTAAATAATATTTTGCTTAAGTTTATCTTATTTGAGTAATTATATTTATATAGTTCGACACCAATAACTACCCCCAATTATTTAAAGTTATGATGTGAAATACTTGAAAACGAAAACAAATAATTAAAATTTTCATGGTTTAGTAAATTAGCTAAAGCCCTCAATCTAAATTTTCCTTGAAAACTGGAAACTTCTTCTGTATCGTTATCAATCTCAACCAAAATACCAAATCAGAAATATGTTACTTTTAAAAAGCGAAATTCTAGAATTTCAATTTTATAAAGGAAATTATAAAAAACATTAAATCGGATAAAACTTGAGATTGTTATTGGATATCTATCCAATTAAATTAAATAATAATAAAGTAAAAATCTTAAAACTAAAAATAACAAAAAATGAAATATGTAACCTATAGAATCGAAATTTTAAATTTTGATTTTTATAAGAGTGAAATATTAAGAAATCATATTGAATAAAAATCGAAATTGTAGGTGAACTTATATCCTAAAAAATAATAATTTTAAAACCGAAAAACACAAAATATAAAATCCGTAACTTATAAAAAAAATTATAAGAGTGAAATTTTAAAAAAATCACCAAATCCTATTTTTATTGTTAGTGAAAATTTAAATTTGAATTATTAGAGTGAAAATTAAAAAAGAAATTACAAAATCTTAGTTTTTATTCAATACTTGAAGGATAGTATTCTATATTTGTTTATTAAAAAAAGTTAAGATTTTTAAAATTCGATTTTTATAAGAGTGAAATTTTGAAAAAGAATATCGGATAAAAATCAAGATTGTTATTGAATATCTATCCCATTAAAATTAGATAGTTTAAGAGTAAAAAATGTAAAACTGAAAATCACCAAATCTAAAATATGTAACCTAAAAAACTGCCCTAAATCTATATCTGTTTGCAAAGAACTTATAGTCTCAAATTTTGTCAATTCAACAATAATAAGTATATAAGACTATAAAATAAAACTTTGTTTATTTTATATTATTTAAATTGATATTGGTCAGGGTGTATCATTTAGGCAATAGTGCAAAGCAGCAACAACACTGGTGAGTTTATACCAAAGTGAATAATTAAGGCGATAAAATCGTTTAAATAAAGAGAATAAGTGAAATGAGTGTTTGGTAAAAATAAATATAGTTGTACACAAACATATGTATCAATTAATATTATTATAATTATAAATTTTAGACATAATAACTATTTTCCTTTGACCTTATTGTTAAACATAAAAATAAAATTAACTTTTTATATTTCTTTTAACCGTACGCTTGAGGTAACTTTCTAGATTCTTCACTTTAAACTATTGTTATTACTAATATTAATTAAACATAAAGTAATTAAAAATACAATTGAATACAATAATATTGATGTTTGTAGATGCTCCAAACTTTAACAATCTATCCAAGCAACCGTTTCTTTTTAAGTTTTTTTTAACTGTCTCCTCTTTTGTCATATTTGAATTTTTGTAAACTAAGGAAATTTAAAAAAGAGAGGTGTGATAAAAATAAGATTTTAGAGTTTTTAATCATTATCATCCGAATGAATGAGATTACAAATTTTACATAACATAATTTATGTTCTATCTTTTTTGCATTTTCTTCATTTTCAACCAAAGCCGATTAATTCTATAATTTCAACTCTTTCATCCTATTTAATCATCATCTCATTAATATTAAGCTACCAAACATAATCTATATTTGTCCAGTTTTTTTAACTCTTCTATTTATACAAACTTTCAAAATTTTAGCTTTATCATTTAAGAGATGTGGGATACAAAGTAATTTTTATGTAACATTATGGGTCCGTTTGGGGATCCTAGTTTATTAGGGTATTAAGTTGAAGTTGAACTTGAATATGAAGATGAAGTTGGAAAATGAGGATGAAAATTAAGGAGATGAAATAAAATAAAAAGTGAAACAATTTGGTTTACTAGACTTTTTCTAGTTTTGTGTTTAGTAAACGAAAAAGCTAAATGCACGAGGTTTGTTTTACTAGCGTAAAAAACAAACGCATTCCGATGGCGCTCAACAAGTAAAAAAAAAAAAAGAATTTGAGTGCCAGCGCCTTCCGAAGGCGCTCAAATCTTTAATAAAAAAAAAAGGTAAAAAATATTTTAAAAAAGGGTTTTGGGCGCCAGCGCCATGCGCCGGCGCTCAAAACCCTGTTTTTTTTATTTTTGCCCTTTTTAATTATTTTAAGATTTGAGCGCCGTCGCAAACCGCTCAAATCTATTTGGGCGCCACCGCAAAGCGTTCATATTCGATACCAAGTAAATTTAAAATTGTGTATATAACACGCCCCAAAAAAATCTCGTCCCGGGCACAAAAAATTAAAGGACCGGCACTGCTCATAACAATTACAAGTCTTGTTTGTGTGCTCGTTGGTGCGAAACCTCGTGCTATAATTGAACTATGAAGTATAAAGTAATGACAATATATTACTAAAAAGTATGTTTATTGAAACTTAATTGCGAAACTAACAAAGCACAAATTAGAAAATATAATCGATAGCATAGTTATCTTAAAACTAAAAAGATAGAAATCAACTCGAAACCCTAGGGCGATTGGGCGACTGTGTGGCGGCGCCTTTGGTTTCCTCCTCATCTCGCTTCTGCCTCTCTCCAGATCGTGAGGGCTAGGTGTTTCTGTTCTAGTTTCTGGGTTTCTGGTCTTTTTCTGAAGGGTTGAATTGAAAACAGGGAAATTCGAATGGCAAAGGGTAAAGGCAAAATACATCTTACAGAAGAAGAATGCATTGTAGTTCGCACTGAAGAGAACACAACAGAAGCCTCTAAGGCCAGGGATGCAATTCTAATGGGAACGGTGCTTACTCAACGACCTTTCAACTCATATGCTTTGCAAGCAACAATGAAAGGGGCATGGAGATTATCCAAGGGATTCGGGTTTCGGGAATTGAAGCAGAATATGTTCTTCTTTCAATTCGCAAGTATCGAAGATAAAAGTAAGGTGATGCAGGAAGGATCGTGGCATTTTGATAAGGCGCTAATTGTGTTGAAGGAACCGAGACATATCCAACCATCAAAAATGGAGTTCACCCATGTACCGTTCTGGATACGGGTCCTGGACATCCCTTTTGGCTTTGTAACGGAAGCACTGGCAAAAGAAATAGGGGAATTGATGGGAGGTTTTGTCGAGTACGATATGGATTCACCTATGGAGATTAGTAGCGAGATGAGGATCCGGGTGATGCTTGAGATTACGAAATCACTGAGAAAAGGACTCCTTCTCACAGTGCATAACAGCAAGATCTGGTGCCCGGTAAAGTACGAAAAGTTGCCAAACTATTGCTATACATGTGGGAGGATGGGTCATGTGGAAGGGGAGTGCAACGATGAGGAAGCCAAATCATTTCAAAATGAATATGGGGGGGATCTGCGAGCCCCACAGGTACGTACGAATAGGGACAAAAAGGTAAAGGATTGGAGGCATAAGGTTGTGGATGTTTCTGGGGAATCGGATGCAGAGGGGCCCATTGGTCTAGATAAAACCAATGCGAAAAAGAGAACATCTAGACTATTGGAGTCCCTATTGGAATCACCCACAGATTTAGAACAACAGATGCTGTCGGAGGAGGAAGAAACAACTCTTTCAAATACCGTTAATGGCATCTCAATAGTCCAAAAGAAGTCTGCAGAGGAGGGAATATCAGCCCAACAGCTAGAACAAGGGAGTGTAGGTGCAGTTAAGAATACACAGGAAGGTAGAAAAGAAGCTCACAGGAAGAAATGGAAGAAGGTTGCTAGAAAACAGGATGCGGAATTTGCGAGTTACGAAGGACTTGGAGATATTAGCAGCAAGAGGAAAGAGAGGGATGCACAGGAGACAGATGAACCCTTTGCAGAAGGGGCACCAAAGCGGGTTAGGATGGAGGACGCTAAACATTCATTGGCAGGAGAGACGGAAGTGCTCTCCCGCCAGGTCCAATGAGAATCATCAGCTTTAACTGTCGGGGACTGGGCAAAGGCTCGGCAGTTACGAGGCTAGCAACGCTAGTCCGAGAGAAGGAGCCCGATCTCCTCTTTTTGAGTGAGACGAAAAGTAATGCAAGTAGAATGGAACATATACGTTGAAAGCTACATTTCGAGGGATGCTTTACGGTGGAAAGCATCGGCACGGCGGGGGGGGGGCTTTGTTTAATGTGGAAGGAGGGCCTGGATGTGAGAGTGGAATCATATACGCAACATCATATAGATGTATTGATTGATGGTTGGAGATTTACGGGAATATATGGATGGTTCAAACCGAATGAACGGGGCAATACTCTGGAGCTTATGAAACGTATCAAACAGGATGTGAATGGACAGTGGGTTGTCATGGGTGATTTTAATCAAGTCCTCTCTTCGGCGGACAAGATTGGAGGTAACCCGACTTCCTTCAGGTATATTTCGGCATTCAGGGAGGCTATAGATTTCTGCGGTCTGCGAGAGCTGAGATTTGAGGGTCCACGGTTTACGTGGGACAATGGACAGCAAGGTGAGAACTTCATCCAAGAGAGAATTGATTTAGGGTTTGGAAATGAGCAATGGTTGGAGAGATTTCCGACGGCTAGAATACGTCACCTACCAAGAATTAATTCAGACCATGTGCCCATTCTTCTCGAGCTGAATGGTGGGGATGGTGACGGTTTTCCGAATTGGTTAAATCGGCCTTTCCGACTGGAGGCTATATGGTTAACGGAAGAGGGTTGCGATGTTGTGATAAAAAACGCATGGGATAATCCGGGATCATCTTACGCGGAGCATGGAATTATGGGTAAGATCAGGAGATGTGGTATGGACTTAAAGGAGTGGGGTTCCCAGACTTGCGGAAATATTGGTTTTAAGTTGAAGAACATTAGGAGAGAGCTTAAAAGGTTGCATGACAGAGGCATTGATGGGGAAGCTGTTGCACGGAGGAGAGCTCTTGAAGCTGAGGAGACTGAGCTGATGGAAAGGGAGGAAGTGATGTGGTATCAACGTGCCAAAGCTAATGAACTGAAGTGGGGGGATCGAAACACGACTTATTTCCATAAGAAAGCAAGCGGGAGAAGGAAGAGGAATAAGATTTCTCGTTTGGTAGACAACGATGGATTGTGCTGGAGGTCTACGGTAGGGAAGATGGAAGTTGCGGTTGGATACTTTGAGGAGTTGTTTACTGCGGGTACTCGGGAGATCGCTACTGAAGGGACTAGGGTGGAAGAGGGGATATCTCAAAGTGAAAATATGGAGTTGTTGAGGGAATGTACAATGGATGAGGTGCAGGAGGCTTTATTCAGCATGCACCCGACTAAATCGCCGGGACCGGATGGATTTCCGGCTATGTTCTTTCAAAGAAACTGGAATGTGATTGGGGAAGAGCTCTCGAAGGTCATTATAGGTTTGTTCAATGGCGATGAGTTCCCGAAAAGGTTTAACCATATCTTCATTTCTCTTATCCCTAAGGTCAATGATCCACAATCGATGAAAGATCTTAGGCCTATTAGCCTTTGTAATGTTATTTACAAGATCTTCTCAAAAATTCTTGCTAATAGGCTTAAAAAAAGTCTAACATTGATGATTTCCCCTAATCAAAGTGCTTTTGTCCCGGGTAGACTTATTACAGATAATATTTTGGCGGCCTTTGAGATCTTCCATTATATGAAGACCAGGGAAGGAGGGCAGAAATGGATGGCCTTAAAACTCGACATGGCTAAGGCGTATGACAGGGTGGAATGGGATTATCTTGAAGTGTCCATACGGAATATGGGATTTGCGGAAAGGTGGATTGCCCTCATCATGAAATGCGTCTCATCGGTGTCTTTCTTGGTTTTGATGGATGGGATGATATCGAGGGAGTTTCAACCCAAGAGGGGTCTACGACAAGGGGACCCTTTGTCCCCCTTTCTCTTTTTGATTTGTGCGGAAGGGCTCTCAAATCTGATCCGAAAAAGTGAAAGGGATGGGAAGTTCCAAGGTATAAAGATTGCTCGGAATGCCCCAAGAGTTTCTCACTTATTATTTGTTGATGACAGTGTACTTTTTGCTAAGGCTTCGGTTGCACAATGTGATGAGATTAAAAATATGCTTCATGAGTATGAAGTGGCGTCTGGACAACAAGTAAACTTGGCAAAGTCGGAATTGTCTTTTAGCAAGAATGTGGGTGTCAACGTGCGGGGATGTCTACAAGGTATCTTGGGGATTAGAGAGGTTAGTGCCCGTGAGAAGTATTTAGGGCTCCCAACAATGGTGGGAAGATCAAAAAAGGTCAATTTTGCAAATGTCAGGGAAAGAGTTTGGAAGAAGCTTAAAGGGTGGAAAGATTCTACCCTTAGTAGAGCTGGTAAAGAAGTCCTTTTGAAGGCTGTTATACAAGCTATTCCGCAATACACCATGTCATGTTTTCTGATGCCCGAAGAAGTATGCCATGAGATTGAAATGATTATGAACAGGTTTTGGTGGGGTAGTTCGGAAAATAAACGAAAGATCCATTGGATGTCGTGGCAAAGGATGTGTACTGCTAAGGAGTTTGGGGGGCTGGGATTTCGTGATTTGAAGGCCTTCAATCTTGCAATGCTAGCTAAGCAGGGCTGGAGAATCCTGATTGACCCGGGATCGCTTACGGCCCGGTTGTTAAGTGCCCGGTATTTTCCCAACTCCTCTTTCCTTCAGGCTACGTTGGGTTATAGACCGAGTTTTACGTGGAGGAGTATTCTTCATGGGCGGGACATTCTGCATGCTGGAATCTGTAGGGTTGTGGGCAATGGAGCGGATATAAGTGTTTGGAGGGATCCTTGGATCCCTAGACCTATTTCTTTTAGACCGGTGTTAATTCCTGAGAATGAGGATACTAGCTTGCGTGTGTTGGATCTTATTAATTGGGATACTGGTACTTGGCATTTGGCGGAGATTCAACGACTGTTTCAACCATGTGACATTGAGGTAATTCTAAAGATCCCTTTGATCTCTCCAGGAACTATGGATAACTTGTATTGGTTCCATTCGAAGGATGGATTGTACTCGGTAAAGTCTGGATACTACTGGGCATGTAATCTGCAAACAATCAAAACGAATGGTGGCTCTTGCTCTTCGAATGTGATTATGAAGAGCTTCTGGAAGAGGTTGTGGAAGGTAAACGTGACTCCTTCGGTGAAGTCTTTTGCGTGGAGGGCTTGTCGGGAAGTTTTACCATGTTTGAAAAATCTTGTTTCTAGAAAGGTGGGGGTGAGCAGTTTCTGTGATGTGTGTGGGCCGGTTGAATCTCACACCCACGTATTACTTCACTGTAAAAGCAACTGCAACATTTGGAAGGCTTTTCCGGAAATTGCTACGGCTGGTTTGGAGGCGAAAGATATTTGTCAATGGGCGCTCGAGGTGTTTCACCGTCTGTCGAGTGAGGGATTACAGATTTGGATGCTAGTATGTTGGTGGTTATGAAAACGCAGAAATATGAGAATTTTTGAAGGGAGAATATGGGACGATGCGAGGATATTGGAGTCTATCCTAGAAGATTTGAATAAAGGGAAGCGCGATGATCAGATGGATTCGGTACTGAGGGAGGGGATTCGGGTGGAGCGAGTAAGGCAAGGGTGGAATAGACCTCCGGCTGGGGTGATCAAGTTCAATTGTGATGCGGCAGTGAAGAGAGATGGAAAGGGGGGGGTCGGTATTGTCGCTAGAAACGCGCTGGGTGCTGTGTTGTGGGTGGCATCGAAGAAGATCCCTGATTATTGTTCTGTTGAGATGACGGAAGGTTTCGCAATTCTGTGGGCTATGGAAAGTGCAATTGAGCAGGGATGGAACAATATAATCTGCGAATCAGATGCTAAGGGGGTGGTCGACCTTCTGAAAGGAGATAAGGGGAATAGGGGTCCCTTAGGAGAGCTCGCTTCGAAGATTACGAGGTTGGCGACCTCAATGGAAGGCTGCAAATGGCAATTCACTGATAGAGACTCAAATAGAGTGGCTCATTGGTTGGCTTCGATCTTTCCTCCTTACCCCAAGCTATTTGATCTTCATTGTGATCTTCCGGTTCAGTAGATGTCGTTGATTGTAATAGATGATGAACAGTTATAAGATTGGTTGTTTTCAAAAAAAAAAAATACAAAGCACAAATTACAAGATATAATGTTACATTAAACTTTCATAATTTTCAATTACTGTAATTAACATTTATAGAAAACTATGTATATCTTTAAAGGTGTATAGGACGACAAGACAATTATAAGATTCACTTAACCTTTTTAAACCCCACCTCCTCCACCGCCGCCGCAACCGCCACCACCTCCACCACCGCCACAACCGCCGCCACCACCTCCACCGCCGCCACAACCTCCGCCGCCACCACCTCCACCGCCGCAACCTCCGCCACCACCACCATGATGCCCACCACCGCCACCGTCGTGATGCCCGGCATGGTGACCACCATGGTGGCCACCATGATTACCATCTTGGCCGCCGCCACCACCGTCACCACCGCCTCCACCACCATCACCACCTACATGACCACTATAGCCACCATGCTTCTTCCGCTCCTCTCCATCGTCGCCGCACGCGAACACAACCATGACGATGACCGATAAGGAAACAACGATGAGACAAAGCAAGAACACGGGCTCTCCGACACCGTAAGCCTGGTGGCCGGCAGAGAGAGCAGTAGCTAAGATGTATCTTGCCATATTATTTGTCTTTCTTAATTTTGAAATTAAGGGCCTTTTTTTATCCTCCTTTTAAAAAAATGTGCTAAGACTAAGAGTAGCATGTCACATTCATTTCAAGGGTCAATGGACTGTAGTAAGACTTGCATATACATTTGTCTCTATCCTTATTTAGGAAGAAATCAGTTGTAAATTATTTTATTTTATTTTTAAAGAAACTAAATGATCCAAATCACATGTATATATCCTCTTCTTGGACCACTTATACGTGACTTGTACCAATTACAATTACTAACTAGTTATAGACACGGGTAGGCATGGGTCCGGTTTGGACTAAACCGTCAAACCGGTGGTTTCCAAACCGGCAGTTTCCAAACCGGCCCAAACCGGCCCAAACCGGCGGTTAAGGTTTGTCGATTTGGCCAAACCGTGGGTTTGCGGTTTAGGTTTAGGTTTGGCCTAACCGCCGGCTTGGTTTTTTATTTTTTTATAAAATGGACCAAACCGGCCGGTTTGGTCCGGTCTGGTCTAGTTTTTCAATTTTTTTTTTAATAAACCGGTTAAACCGCCGACCAAACCGGCGATTTAGGTTAAACCTAAACCGTCGGTTTGGATTTATACGGTTTTAGGTTTGGGTTTGACCTTTGGCCAAAACTAAACCGCCGGTTCGCAAACCTAAACCGTAGGTTTAGGTTTGCGACCCATGTCTAGACATGGGTAATTGTAGACATGGGTTCGGCTTGAACCAAACCGTCAAACCGGTGGTTTGTGAACCGGCCCAAACCGGCGGTTTAGGTTTGCCGGTTTGGCCAAACCGTGGGTTTAACCGGCGGTTAAGGTTTGATTTTTTTTAAAAAAAAAAAATGGACAAAACCGGCGGTTTAGAGATCAAACCGTCGGTTAACCGCCGGTTTGGTCCGGTTTGGTCCAAGTTTTTTTTTTTTTAATAAACCGCGGTTCGCAAACCTAAACCGTAGGTTTAGGTTTGCGACCCATGTCTAGGTAACTGTATATAATATATATTTATCCGGTGGATGTTGTGGTTTTTATAACGTCTACTTTTTCGAAGTTCCCGTTTGGTTTACCAAGTTTATTACGTAAGGGCTTATTGTTAGGGCTTATTGTTAGGTGTTATATGATTTAAATAAGAGTATATAGATAATATATTTTGAATACTTCATATATAATTTTTTTATTGAATGTAATAATGTTTGTAATGTTATTTGATAAACTAATTATCAATATCATTATTTAAATAACATTTGAAATACATAAAACAAAAGCACATATACAATTTAAATTTATCATACGAAAATAAATATAAGTGTAAGTATTATAATTAATAATAGAAGGTTAAATCGTATAATTTCATGTTAAAATATAAAATGATATAAGTGGAGTACAAAACTGCCCTACATCTATATTTGTTTGCAAAGAACAACTTATAGTCTCAAATTTGTTAATTCAAAAAAAAATGAGTTTTGGTGACTACAAAATAAAACTATCTTTATTTTATTTTATTTTATTTTATTTAAATTGGTATCGTGCGGGTGTATCACGCAATAGTGCAAAACTTGGACAAAGGTCGTGAGTTTAATACCAAGTAAATAATTAAGGTGATAATATTGTTTAATAAAAGTAAGTAAAATGAGTGTTAAGTTAGATAAAATGAAGATGGTTATTGGTTGTACACTTCTACAAATAACATTATTATAGACGGCCTTTATTAGAAAAACACCATTAAAAATACTTTTAATGACGTTTTGTTTTATAAATATCATCTTTGATGATGTGTAAATTTTTAATGGCGTTTAGAAAAGAGCAAAATGGTTAAGTAGGTAATTTTTGTAATATTTGGTAAAACCTAAACACTTGTGTGTAGTTGTTAACAAATTAACCTCTTCATTTATCACAAAAATAATTTATTATAAAAGAAATTTTTTTTTATCTAGTTTATGATAATTCTCTCTCCTATTTATATTTATTTTTATTTCTTTCATTAAATAAGCTAATTGATACCTAATAACCGTTGAACAAGGAAATTTATCAAATACTTTCTTCCTCAATCATGGTTGTGATATCACCTCATTTTTTCGGAAACAGAAGACGTCGGTTTTGTTATCTTGCACTCCGCAGCCATCGTTTATACAAGGTGAAATGATTGAGATTTGTTTTTGAAAAAAATTCTTCCTCAATCGTGGGTATTGTTCTTTCAAAAATTTTCTTCGCTTTGTGCTTTCTTCGATGTTAACGGCTTCAATGGTATTTGGTTGTCAAAGACCTGGTATACATAAATGATTTCGATAACAAACGAAACGGTGACCTTGTGTACATCTTTCAATTTATATTCGTTATCCTTAAATATGTCCAGATTGTGTTCGAGTTAATTATGAGATGTGAATGGTGTTGTATCAGTTTATGTAAGCTTCTAGGTTTGTGTACATATACATTGTTTTAATTTGTACACATTGTTTGTGATTTTGTCTTCAGTTTACGTGATTATACATGGGTGATTAGTGTCAGTTATATACCATATGCATCGAGTTTACCTTCCACTGGTGCATATGTACTATATCGTTTGTGTATATTATGTACATAAAAATAGTATTTTTTGCATATGATATTATGTGTTTTGTGTATATGACATATGTAAACGTTTATGTACATATTGTATTGTACGTAGATATGTATCTATTCAATAATATTTGTTGTACATGATACTTTGTGTTTTGTGTACATTTTACATGTTGACTACTAATACATATGTAAACGTATATGTACATATTGTATTGTATATAGATGTAAGGGATGAAGATGGTGATTATTGAAGACAGGTTGAAGATGACGACGACGAATGAAGATAGGTTGACGAGTTTCAATGGAGTAGATGAAAGGAAGAGAGATAACTACTTCTGAGATTTGAGGATTCACTTTTACGCTTGATAGAAAGTCTAAAAGATTTTCAAAATCTTCCTTATACGGTTTCTTTTTTTTTTAAATGGTTTTGAAATATTTGGCAGTTTTTAACAAACACATTTATCTAACTACCCTAACTTCTTTCCTTAATGTCAACCTATTTTAATTATTTATCATTATTCTTAACTAGTCTAATACCCGCACCGTGTGCGGGATTACCTTTAATAAATTGTAAAACAAATCTAATTATTAATTACAGTGAGTTGGAAGATAATATTATAAGGGAAAGTAAAGATAATAAAAACAGAAAAGGATGTTTTTAAATAAATGATAGTTTACATGTTCTTGATAAAAAAAGGTCTTAAATGAAACTGAACGTTAAAATGACCCGTAATATAAAAATATATGGAACCATGGTTTATGTAATTAAGGTTTTTTTAATATATATATATATATATATATATAAATAGATAGTTAGTTTAATTAATTTTTTTAAAATGAGAGTGCGTTTTAAATTGCATTGACAAAAAGAACGGAAAAAAAAATATATGGCATTAAAGGCTTCTACTTTATTATTAGTATATAGATATATATTTTAACACTAATAGTATATATACATATATGTTTGGTAAGTAGATAAATATAAGTTCTATAATAGGATAATTAAAATATGGTAAATATATATTATTTTAAAAAAACTAAAATTCTAAGAAAATGACATGTGGCATATTTTTTGTTAGGATGAACCACGTTGAAGTAAGCACTTCTGCTTTAATATATGTATATAGATTAGATTTCGAAAAAGCTAAATGCACGAGGTTTGTTTTACTAGCGTAAAAAATAAACGCATTCCGATGGCGCTCAACAAGTATAAAAAAAAAGGAATTTCAGTGCCAGCGCCTTCCGAAGGCGCTCAAATCTTTAATAAAAAAAAAGGCAAAAGTAGGAAGGCGCTCAAATCTTTAATAAAAAAAAGGGCAAAAATAAGAAAATACAGGGTTTTAGGCGCCATGCGCCGGCGCTCAAAACCCTAATTTGCGCCGGCGCTCCAACCAAATGAGTCGTAAAGAATGAGTGATGAAAAATTATCGAACTAATAATTTTGAAAATATAAAAATATTTTTAAAAAATTATAATTTATGTATGATATTTAATATATATATATATATATATATATATATATATATATATATATATATATATATTATTTATATAAATGCGTGTCCCTCGACGGGATTAACCGGGATGGGAAGTCTCCGTCTCGCGTCCCGTCCCGCAAAATTTTCACGGGACGGGACGGGATACACATTTTTTTTCCCAAATCCCGCCGGGATCGGGACGGGACCGGAACGGGACGGGATTAAGCGGGATTTATGCCCACCCCTACTTGCAGTTTAGATATAATCTGGTGTTGCTTTTATCTCAGTTACCCTAATCGATTTCTTGCCTGTTGCACTTCTTTTTGGGTATTAATAATGGTGAGCTGAAATGTTTTTATACCATGGATGCTAAAATGTGTTTCTACGTCATTAAGAAAAATTCTGCAGAAAAATTCTGTTTTCAACCTTCTTTACTCATCTTGCTTATAGGCATGGTGCATTCCTATGTGGTTTACGGTTTCGGTTGGGGCATTCCCGCTCCGAACCTACAAATCCACAGGAATCTGCTTACCAAAATCGACAATAAGGCTCTCCAACGGGCCTATGATCAAACAATCAAAATCTACCTAGCCTTTGTAGCTAATAGAATACCTAAAAATCTATACTTCCATCAAGTGTCTATGTTGAGTTACTTTTTTAGGAGGTATTACCACTTAAAAAACAAAAACTCACCATCAAATACCTTCATAGATATAATTTGGAGTTTTTTGGTCAATGAGAATTCCCATTGAATGTGGTCATTCTTGCTTGTTACACAATTAACTTTTTGTGGCTATAGTGTTTCTTACGCAAGGAAAGTAGGTCCTCCTGACTTTCTTCATCCCTATCTTCCACTTTGGAAAAAAAAAAGTTATCCATTGATCATAAAGTACAATAGCAATGAAACAATTTTTCGGTTACCAATTTGTTATCTAACTATCTCTTAAAAAATGTCATCCCTAATGCGTATAAAGCCCAAAAACAATCACTTCTGACAACATAAATCAACCCTCTATGAACAATCTTCCCCTTACAAATCATCTCTCTTATCCATCAAGTTCTACACATTTATTCATCAAGATATCCGTGTTTTGCAATCTCGTATTTTGAGGTTTGATACAATCATTTGTTGGCGGTTTCGTGCGTTTGTCGAGAAGGAGACGTGGATTTGTGATCGACTCTTGACGGCTCTGTTGCGGTCCAAATTTGAGGTGTCCACTGTTTTTCCTCAAGCTTCCTCCTTGTGTACTTCCTTCGAAGATGAGCGTTTATGCTCGTTGTCTCCTATTGACTGGATCATCCTACTTTCCCTTGAATACTTTTTTGCTTTTGGTTTCATTTTGATGTATTTTTGTGTATTTTTTTTCTCGTTTATTTGTGATCCTTCATGACGGTTAGACCGTTTGACGATTTTTTTTTGGATTTTTGACCCACTAGACGGCACGTCGTCTAATGGTTTCGAACCGCTTTCCATTTTTCAAAAAAAAAAATCAAAAATTCTTATTAATGAAATATCCCAATTAAAAGCGTTGATCTCCTTTGTCTTATGAGCTAGCCTATTAAAGGGGTCTTGAATCCGATTCCAAAACACAACCGAAGCTAAAGACAAAACATTTTCTCCCCCTTTTTCTCTACAAAACTCGAGAGTGCAATAGAAATCCTGCGGATTTTCTTCTTTGGGATTCAAAACGTTATTCACCGACATAATATGGGGTATTTTCAGAATTAAGTATAGAGATCTTTTATTTGAACTCTACAAATATTGACGATATTGTAATCCTGCGGATTTTTGTAACACCCCGAATCCGCGGGACTCGGGATGCTACGGGTTGGGACCTCACAATGGGTCCCGACCCTTAGCCTGACAACAATTTCACCGGATCTTACAACAAGACACAAATAAAGGCAAAACCGAAATACAATTTTATGCAAATGATATGATCCCGAGAAACAACAAAAGACAAACTTCAGCCGATAAACAACACCAAAGACCAAAACGTCATACACACGGCATACCAACATAATAAACGAAGAATAAAACACGACCCGACTCCAACCAAAACCCACTCCTAAAATGTACGGAACCCCGGCTGCCCACTCTTCCGGATCTCTCGGCCGCTTTCCTAACCTGCAAGGCAATCTACAACAATCGGTATAAAACCGTTAGCTAATATTCGAAGCATTAGAATTAAAGGGAAAGGCACAAACACAATTAATCCAACATAGTCACACAACATACTCAAAGCACACAAATCCGGTTTATTATCTTTATTTATTAAGTCATATCCCGTTCTAGTTCAACTTCTTTTGTGACACGAGAATCCTCCGAAACTCGCCTCGGTCCCTTCTTCCGGCAATGGAATGGTCGGATGCCTCCGACCGTCTAATCAGCACGGGCCAGTCGCCGAGATCCCCCTAGCTCTCACGGGGAGCCAGGCAGTGATGTCACCGCCCGTTATCATACACTTGGGCCAAATAATATAAAGGTTGGTAATCCTATTTCCGGTTTAGTTGTTATAAACAGTAAAATAATAAACACACACCACCCAACACACAATAATGCTAATACAAAGAATACGAGCTAAGTAAGTCCGGAGACTTACCTTGTCACCACACTCAACTCACAACACTCTCGCTTCCTTAGGGAGGAAGTCCATAACCTGCTCACAAGAAGATAACTATATCAACAACAACCCACTCACAATAGAAGTCTTAGACTTCTATACAAATGATCTACGCAAGACCATTTGACTCTCAATTCTAGGACTGTATCCTAGAATCCCTCATGCTCACATCACACTCAACAGGAGCTAGAAGTCCTAAGACTTCTAAACCTTCGGATCTCGCAAGATCATAACTCACAACACTACTAGGATACTCTCTTTCTAGTCCACAACCTCAACAATCATACAACCTCAATCCCTAAATTCTCACAAGCTCAACATACAACTTAAATGCCATAAACAACCTCACAAGATAATATCAACACCTCAAGCCTAAAGATTCTCACAAGATCAAACCATATACTCGAATTCTTATGACAACCTCACTAGACCGCAATACCACCTCAAGCTTAGAATCAACATCACTCCATCAAACAATATCAAATCCTCAAAACTTACCTAAGGTTCAAAGCCACTACTTGGCATTAACTCTAAGTTATGCTAGATTATCAAACCTAGCATGATACTAATACTAAACATAACTAAATCGAGGAAGAGAATAAGCTCGGGGAAGAGGGTACTCACGTGACGTCACAAGACGGAAGACGGTCTATGGATGTTGATATGGAACCGTTTGGCCTTTATCGGGACGCTTCCGAACCTAACACCAAAACTTTACAAATTTAGCATAACGCTAAATTTGGACATACTATATAGTTTATATAAACTATAAGAATAACTCCCGTAATTCAAATCCGAGTTTAAAATCTTAAAAACACTTTGCGGGGAAAATAATACCATTCCAAAAACATGGGTCATAAAACGTAATTAAATCTTCGGGCCCAAAATCTGTAAATAATTCCCTGCAGATGGCATACTTGTTACATTCCACAAAAATCTGGGTTAAATCTGTAAATACAAATTACTGGGTCACTTATGTAATTAACCACAAATGCAGGGGGGCCGATTTAATTGAAGAGAAAGGGCTTTCGTAACCCAACTTCTGTTGACGGCGGAAGAAGGATAGGATGCACCAGGATCCGGCGGCAAGGCGAGGGCTGGGGCGTCGTTGGTGGTCCAGCGTTGTTGGCGGCAATAGCAGCTCCGGCTATTCGAAGAGGGCAACATTCCTGGGTCTCCGGTCGGCGGCGACAGACAGAGAAGGGAGGGAAGAAGGCGGCCGATAGGTGGTCGTCGACCTAGGAGAAGGAGGCATGTCAGGAGACAGGGCTTCCCTGGTGGAGCAGCGGCGGCAAGGAGGCGATGAGAGGTTGCACTGGCGGCGGCTAGGGTCTCCAGTTCTAGGGCTCGACCGAGAAGGAGGGCGGTGGTGAGGGTTCGGCGGCTCCGGCAGGGCTCGCACAGTCAGGGCACGGCGAGGTAAGGCAGAGAGAAGGCGGCGGTTTCGGAGATTGTTCTCCGGCGAGATTGAAGAGGTGAGATGGGTTGCTGTCGATGATGGAGGGCGAGGTTCGACAGGGTGGTAGGTCGCGGTCTCTCGGCGGATGCAGGCTGTCCTCGGCGGCCCGTAGGTGCTGCAATTTGTACAAGACGGAAAGCGGATTGGAGGAAGAGGATGAGGGCTGCTCATGATGAAGGAAACAAGGAGGGAGGTGCATGGGTTCAGGCATCGAAGTGGTGAGTTGGGGAGCCCATATGGCTGCACAAGGTGAAGAAAGGGCATAGGGAAAACAGAGGTGAACAGAGAAGAGATGCGGGGGTTGAGAAGAAGCTACAAGACGTGTAGGGAGCAGGTTACGTGAGGGAGAGGTGAAGGCAGGGTTGCAGTGCTATCATCACAATGTAAGAGAGACACAACTAAAGAAAAGAGATGAAGAAAATAAAAGAGAGAATAAAGAAAAAAAAATAAATTAGTAAAAAGGGAAAAGTGTAAAAGAGTAAACTCGATTACAAGCGTTCGGAACGGGATTGTCGAATCGGAAACCTTTCCCGATCTTTCCGAAAATAATGATATGGATATAAGTGAACGTATCCAAAATAATAATATACTCGGGGGATATATTATATATTACGTCATAAAATACTTTTAATAAAAAATTAAGCTAAGAAAATATCGATAGAAGTATAAAAATAAATATCGTAAACGCTCCCAATAAACGGGGCGTTACAATTTTCTCTTTATCTTTGATTTTCTTACCGTTGTTGGTAGAATTCTTAAAAAGACTTCCTTCATAACACACCTCATATTCCAGTATTTATGTTTCACTATATATCTTACCATCTGACAATAGAATAATAGATTGGTGCAACAAAAAATAGAACACACCGGTAGATAATCGATAGATTCTGGTATAAGATTACAATGGAGATTACCCTAGATTAACGGCATTATGATACCTTCCTATCTTTCGTATTAAAAATATAGACTTCAACTATCTGATAACAAAACGCATACATGAATATACCCATAATCAACTAAATAATATATTATACTGCCATACGTAAACTTTCATATACTTAATTGCCGCCACCGCCGCACCCTCCTCCTCCGCCACCGCAGCCACCACCTCCACCGCAGCCTCCGCCTCCACCATCACCATCGTGTCCGCCACCATAATCACTGTGTCCGCCACCATGACCGCGACCGTATCCACCGCCCTTATCCGTAGTAGCTACACTTCCACCAGCACCACCAACAGTAGCAGCTCTAATTCCACCAGCACCACCGTATGCAGCAGCTCGATTTCCACCAGCACCACCGCCTGTAGCAGCCCGAACTCCACCAGCATCACTGACAGTAGTAGCTCTAATTCCACCAGCACCACCGTATGTAGCAGCTCTAATTCCACCAGCACCGCCGCCTGTAGCAGCCCGAACTCCACCAGCATCACTGACAGTCGTAGCTCCAATTCCACCAGCACCACCGTTTGTAGCAGCTCGAACTCCACCAGCACCACCGCCTATAACAGCTCCAGATCCCCCACTGCAATGCTTCTTCTTCTTCTTTCCATCAGCACATGCAATAACGGTCATGGTGATGACTGATAAGGATAAAACGATCAGACAAAGCAAGAACAAGGGCTCCCCACCATAAGCCCGGTGGCCGGCAACCCCTAGATCATCTATCATGTATCTTGCCATGATTTTGCTTCCTTCCGGTAGTGATCTTAATTGGAGGACGACTATATATATAACACGAAAATATGTTGGTGATCGACTAGGCCAACAAGTTAAAATCAACCTATCTTATATTTTGGTATCAGCCCGAAACTTTCAAGGGAATTACTTGTGTATGAATTAGATATCCATTCGACCACCTGATAGCAAAATCCACGTGTTGTTTTGAACAATTCGATCTCAAGTATTATTGACGATTACCCTTGAGAGGCCGATCTCAAGCATTCATTTGAAGGGTCAATGGATTGTGTAGCTAGACTTGCATTAACATTTGTCATACATGGCAAGGCAATTTCATATGTATGCCTATATTTGGAGGAACGATTTTTTCAAAGAAAATAATCGGTCCATAATCACTAGTTCAAAACTTCTGTATTTATCCTTTTTATAGTTTTATTGGACCACTTATACTTAAATTCCGCGTACAGGTTTATAAAATTAAAAAAAGAACTTCAATATTTTCCTTGATTTTTTTTTTTTAAAAACGGAAAGTTTTATGTAGATCTATCCCACCTAAAGCCGCATATGAGAACACGAAGTTCAAGATCGTTACAAAAACAGGGGTTAAGGTTCGATATTTCCAGACGAGTTAGTCAGTCAACAACACAATTGACTTCTATGAAAATATTTTCCTTGATTTAGAATATTCTCTCTTTATCATATATCTATTTTTTCAACGAAAAACTTCTGTTAAAAATTGGGAAAAAAATATTTTATCAACAGAAAACATACATTCCTCACGAATTTTATATTGATGTAAATGAAAAGTAGAATAGGTCAAAAAATGAATAAGAGAATGCCTCCAGACCTTAGAAATTTTCCAGGATCTTTAAAAAAAATATTCAAGCCGAAGGGGCAAAGTCCATAATCATTCCGTTCAAGGCTTAATATGAATGTCATGCATTATAAAATTCGGTTTCAAAATTAAAATACGTAATATTAGAATAAAATATAGTATAAATAGTACGTGTATTTTTTTACTATTGGTATTTGTGGATAAGAGACATTATTTTTGTTAGCATGCAAACACTATTTACAGTAAAATGTAACATGAAAAATTTGGTATGTTCAGTTTGAAATCCCTACTGCTATAGTCATATGTATTCCTGAACCTTACCTTCATAGATAACAGTGTGTGCCACCACCTCACCCAGCAGTCCAGCACCATTAAAACAGTCAGCACCGCCGCCACAGCAAGGGCATCCCACAGTAAGCCTGGTGACCGGCGCTAAGAGTAGCACCAACCATGTGCTTGCCATGTTAGAAGACTTCAGTCTTCTATCAAGAAATAAAACAAAAAACTTAATAGTTACACCTTAGAAGAAAAAAACTTTCCAAATAATAGGTTAGAAAAATCATTTTTGAAAAGTCATCTACAAGCCCATCATGAATAAATGCTTTGAGATTTGATGCTACATACAAAAAACCTATAACTCTCTTCAAAGTTAAGCCACAACTATTATGGATGAAGCCTCGGACTGATTAGAGGTTCAGAATTGCTAATTCTCTGATATTGTCGTCAGCTGCACATAAGACACAAAAGGAGAATCTAGACTGTCAAAGAAAATCCAAACTAATAAGCATTACAGTACAAAAAATACTCGAAAAGGAAAAAACTTACTGCAGGATGCCCAAAACTGTTATTGTGCAAGCTAGAACATTTCACAACAGATTCTCTCTTTGGTTCAGCAGCAGACAATGGCTTCAAACCCGGGTTTTTGGTACCGAGATATGTCTTTGAGTGAGGATGTTTAATTGACATAGATGGTAAAGCACGCAAAAGCCAAGATTCAGATGGAGATTTTGGTAATGGTGGAGGCAACATTGGGTTTGTTACCATAATTGTCTCTTTATCATCTCTCTTTGAATGCTGTTGAACATAAGCATCAACAAGCTTGCAATGGTCAATGGCCAAATTTACGGAATGAGATAGCGTCTTTTGATCTGCAAAATCTTGCATTGATTCTGATGAGCTTGAATTTGAATCTCGATAGGCTTTACTTTGCATAGAGTCCACGTACAAGGTTTTCTCAATGACAGCACTTGCGAGTGTCAACTCATCTTCAGCTGTTTCATCATCCAAACACTTCTGTAAGCTTAAGTTACTCTCCCTGGAATGAATAGATGCTTCAGGAAATCCAAGAAAGCCCTTTTCCTTGTCCATGAGGGATTGCCGTGTAACGTTCCTAAAGGATGTTATGTTGTTACTCTCCAAATTTGAAATCTGTGATAAATCATCCAAATTCAAAGACGAGGCTTGCTCGTTGTGTTTCTTTAGTTCATCCTTAAGATGACCTGCCTCTACATGTGTATTAGATCTTTGGTACACAGTTAACCGCCTTTTCTCATAGACTGCATCTCTAATAGCCTGCAAATCAAATGATATGCATTCAACAATTTCACTTCTGTTATAGAAGAATAGTTTAAGAGAGTGTATGAGCATTAATACCTTCTCACTCTTGTTATACTCAAAAATGCCCGGATCCGACAATTTCTTCTGTGTTTTGTGTACTGAGGGTAATGGTAAGGGTGCTTGGTATTTCACTCCTACCATTGAATTAAGCAGGCAAAACCGAGGAAGTAAACCACAGAGTTTAGTTGACACCATTTCGGATCCACCATAATCATCATCATTGCTATCATCTTCCTCTTCCTCGTATTTATCAACATCCTCGTCTTTTTTATCTTCATGATGCTGAGGTAAAGAGCTCGGTGTATAGTAATACCTTACATCTTTAGGTTGTTCCTTGGTAGCAGATTGCTTCCTTGATCCAAAGTGAGGAGTCTCAGAAGCAACTGCCTTTGCTGCTGGCAAGAACCTACACATCATGAAATCTCGAGTCTGTGGATCAGAGAAGGTTCCAGACGATTTTGTACAAGGAGCATCTAATCCACTCACACCACTCAAGCTGCAGTTCATGAAGGACTCGCTGCGTGATAGTGTATCAAGCGCATCTAAGTAAGTAGAACTTTCACCTTCCGAGTGTGAGCTATCATCCTCTTCGTTATCATCATCTAAACCCGCAAATTCTCCTGCATCATATAGCAGTTGAGATTTGGAACCTTGTGAGTCTTTGAGAAAATTTTCTGATTCATCAGTATTAACAACCCTGCCTGGTGGAAGCTTTGGGGCAGGAGGAGGCTGATCAAGAGCTTTGGTGTTCTGCTTTCTGTCATTTTTCGGTTTTCCGGGTTTCCGTTCCCACTGAAAGGGAACTACACCAGGATTGCTCACTGGACCTGATTTGAGCTCTGATTTGTAGTAAGGAAGAGTGTATATGCTAGGAGAGGGATCAGTAGGTTTCCTTCTGTCAACTTCTGCATCAGCTGTTGTCAATGTTCCACGCCTCACCGAAAGGAGAGGTTGGTTAAAGTTCAATTGCTTGTCCTCCATTGAATGCTCAGAATCATGAAACCAACTAATTCCTGTGCAATGAAAAAAGAACAAAGGGTAAAACAAATAGCATAGGTTATGCAATGATAAAGAAGTGAAACATAGAATCAGGTTCAGCAAATCATTGTCAATTCTAGTTTATAATGACACATAACCGGAACTTATCAGTCCCGGCATCCAGGGACGAAAACTAGCTAACCTGAATCAAGATATGCTAAACAATCTTCATCTTTAGAGTTTGTAATTTTCAAAGAACACTGACGAAATGCCCAGCATTTCGAAAAATAAACTTTATAGACAAAAACAGAAATTCAATTTGCATTTACTGCTCCATAGTATCATACAAATATATCAGCAACATGTCCATTGTACTAGCTGAAGCTTGTTCAACTGCAATTATGTCCAGTGATCCGAAACTAACCCTTAATCAGAGTGATCAGTGATTTCAGAAGAATCAATCAATCTCATAACTCAGTGCTTAGTTGTATACCAAGCAAGAAGAACAGAAGAAGCCTTAAGATTTTGGTTTCAATCCAACTAAACGCAAGCAGAATTCCAAATTACGTTTACCTACAACCAAAACTGATCGAACAAGACTAAATATACACACAGCTAAACCACCGACAGGCCCGAACCTCAGCAAATAAGGGTTTACAACTTACAACAGATGATGAACAAGATTTTCAAGAAATTGTATCAGCAGAAGAACGCTCGAATTCAATAATCATAACCCTGATAACGTACAGAAACCATCAAAGAGTAATGATTAAAAACAATCATAGCAGCGGAAAGAGACGGAGGGAAACCTGCAAGAAGATAAAACTAAACGGACAATATCTAAGCCTCTAAAATCCGATTGAAGAGAAGGATTTCAAAAGGGAAAATCAAAGGTGAGAATTGAGAAAGAGAAGTGAGAACGAAGGCAAGCTTGTACGTTCAGCGCAGGGGTTGATGATGATGATAGCAACACCAAGATCAAGTGAACGAACTTCAAAACTAAGCCGCCCCAACTTTATCTGTAATTTATTGCTTAATAATTCTGCACGGATATTAATAAATAAACGTACATTATAAATAAACTTACTTGCTCGCTTCGGTGAAGCCTTCAATTATCAGTAAATTTTGAATTTCTTTTTATGATTATGCTCAATTTGGTTTATTAAAGCTAAATGCATGAGGTTTATTTTATTAGCGTAAAAAATAACCGTATTCCGATGACGCTCAACAAGTAAAAATAAACAAAGTATTTGAGCGTCAAGGTAAGTGTGTCTAATGTTATTGAAATGTAAAAATCATATATGGTGATTTTGAAGGACACGGTTCAACCTATTTAGATTCAGAAAATTTTTAAAATTTAGATAATTAAAAAAAATGTTTAAAATATAGGTTTGGTGTACTTAGAAAATTTTGATCCTATCACCGACATTCTACTAAAAAGTCAACAATTTTTTAATGATTTGTCACTTAAAAATTTACTTATTCTACTAGAAAGTTAACATTCTACTAAAAAAATTACTCAAAAATCTAACTGTACTAACACCAATAAAAAAATTTATTTTCATATTTAAAAAAAATCAAAATATTACACAATTAACTATCAAAAAAACTAAATAAAAAAAAAACTTAGAATACCAAAACCAACCTAAGTCTCTAAATTATACATTCATAAACAAATCAATATTTATACATGGGACAAACCAAAATTATGTTTCATAAACTTAATTTTGATGGTTCAAAATTTGATTTGAGAGCAATTACTATTGGTTACGTGATCCGGGACCATAATCGAAAGGTTGTGAGCCTCGATGCAAAAAAAATCACTTTAACTCGGTTATTAAAGCGAAAGCATTTGCCCTAAAATCAAGCCTACAAGAGGCTAAAAGACTACAAATTAAAAAGATTGAAATTGAAGGTGATAATCTTTGTGTTAGTAAGACACTCTAAGTTTGTGAGGTTGTACTTGGGAGATCGAGATAATTATTTCCGACTTCAGATTGGATCTTCGTTTGTTCGACGAAGTCCGTATCAGACATATTTTCAAAGAAATATACTGTGTTTCTGACCGTTTAACTCATATGGGATTTTCGACCCCCAACACCCGTTTCTCTGATGATCTCGAACTTTGCGTTCTCATCCAAAAGGATGTTTTAGGATGAACTAATAGCGAATAATATATATTTATACATGACCGAATAATAGCGAAATATTTAGCGTTTAGTTGGGGAAATCGTGGTTAACCGACCTTTATAATGGGTAATTTGGGTATCCGGCACATCTCCTGTGAATTGGCAGAGGTGAGTGGCCTGAATGATGTGATAACTGTGACTCTATTTATGGATTTTACTATGAGGTGGACCGTGTCCGTACCTCTACAATCAAATTATTGCTTTGGGAAAAACGAAAGTTAATGAACGAAGCCGGTCAACCCGATACCGTCAACATCAACTCCTCTTCTAACAACCTTATCGTTAATTATTCCTATTAATCTTGTCTTTACATGCAACGCGTATCATCTTTTGTTGTATTAGAGAAAAAAACTGGTTTAATAAAACTATTTAGAAAATATTAAAAATAACTTATTTTCGTTTGATCCTAAATAAAGTATAAATGTATTCGTTTTTCTTATTACAATTTAACTTAAATTGATCGCATGTTTGTCAAAACAGATAAATGGATGTTTAATTATACTAACGATATTAGATTTTTTAAATGTCAATATCTAATAATATGTGGTTAGAAAATTGTCTTTGGACAAAATGTTATGTTGCTAAAAATTAATTAGTTAAATTAAGTGTGACAAAATTAAGAAGAAACTTAGAGCCCGTTTGGTTGAAGCACTGCAATGGAAACGAAATGGAATCGGATAAGGGTAAGGAAAAGAAATGAAAATGATGGGATTACTTTCATGTCTTAAAAAAACTCTAACCAAACGTAGTTTTTGATTAATTCGAAATCATTTGTTACCAGAAATGATTCCTAGCGCTTCCAAACGAGCCCTTAATTGATTTTGAAGCGAAAAGTTTAATACGATGAATATGATACTTCTAGCAGGTTTTGTTGAAGGTAGTGGACTAACTATAAGTTAATTTTGTTTAGTGGGCATATCTGCATATTCGAATAAGTATTCGGACTTACTTAGATTTAATCTCTGTGCACACGAGTTGATAAATTAATATATTGTTGTGTTGAAATGTAAATGTCAATATGCATACTCAATAGGGTTGTGCAGATCCATACCACATCGGAAAACATGACTGGACGTAAAAATCCGGTCTGGATTTCTAAACATGATTAAATGACATGTAAAGGTAAAGAGCATTAAAATGATAAAATGACGTTGAGCTTAACCATTAATTAGATAGCTAACAACAATAGTGATGTCGGGCACGTACGTCATCCGGGTCACTAGTGTAAGTAAAGACACTTAGTGTATTTGAGGCTTTACTCTACCGTGAGTGTACTTGAGTGATACGTCATCGGATGGCGATGTCATTCGTGTTTCCGGCTAAAAGGACCCGACAAGCGGCTTGTTTAGCCATGACATGAAGCTTGCCCATTTTGAAGACATTTTAAATATTTAGGTTATTCAATAGACTTTTTATATTCGGAACTTTAATTTCGATGCTTAATTCCGTGACTTAAATTCCTACATTTCGTATTGTTAGAACTTTTGTTTCGGAACCTTAAATTCCGACGTAAATTCTGTCATTTATGTTACAACCTTTGGTTTGACCCCGTCCTCTACATAAAGGATGGTTTGTCTCATTTGTAAGAGATGTCTAAGTTGAATCCAAATATTATGAAGGAAAATCCTTTTACTTGGTTTGGCATCACCTCTTCTTCCGTCATCTTAAAGTTCTAGCATGGATCTAGTCTTTGATCCAAGCCTTCATACTCGAAGACCCTTTTGAAGGATCAACTTTATTTTACTCAATCTACCTAGATCGAATCGACCGAACACTTCCGCATTCATTTCTAAACTTCCGTCACCCACATTCTACATTTGATCCAACTCGAACGATCAAGAAGAAGTAGTTGAAGTTTCTCCTCGATCTATATCACACGTATTTCTATCATTAGTATCAGAGTTCGGGATCGAGATCAAGTTCTTTACTTGTGTTCTTGATTGTTCAGCATTGTTCTTTACATTTTTTTTTTCCTTTTCGGAGTTCTTCGGAGTTCTTCATTGTTCTTCGGTGTTCTTCAAGTGTTCTTCATCGTTCATCATGATCTATGATGATGAAGATTCCTTTGATGAGGATGAGGAATGGTTGCCTCCTCCATATCCACCAAAGTTCACAACGGCCACACATGGGCACCGGCGGTATCAACAAAACCGTTGGAGTTTCCATATTAAAGACGAGGAGTGGTTGCCTCCTTCGGACCCACCAAGGCCGACTTATACCATGGATGGGCACCAACGGTATCCACACCGACAGGCTTATTTTGAGGATACCTATGTTACCTCAAGACGGCGTGCTAATCATGAGCAAGTTGTCAACTTTGCACCCCGACGGTGTGCCCATCATGAAGAAGTTGACAATGTTGCCTTCCGATGACGTGCTTGTCCCAAAGATGAATATGGTGTGCTCAAGGTAACAAATGATGTTCTTAAGCGTGAGTTAGAAATTTGGAGGGCACAACTTCTAGTCCACCGACGTCCGCCCAACAAGAAGAACCTCAAGCGGTGTCACAACCAAGGTGTGAGTTGGTTGTCAAACCGTTGTGTGATGAAGTCAAAGACGCGGGCAACGTCGTCATTGAAGAATGTGCACTGACACTTCCAATTCACTTTGTGAGCCCATTGAATGATGAGGGAAAAAAATAAGACGGAAATATCATCATTAAAAAGGTCACCCCGACAATTCCAATTAAGTTGGTCAATCCATTATATGGCAAGTTCTTTGAAGATGACAAAGACGAAGCCATCATTGAGTGAAGAAGATGTCAACCCCGGCAACGACACCGTTATATTGATAGAAAACAAATTTGTGCAGCCTGATTCGAGGTTTGTCTTTAATATGTCCTCTAACTTACCTCCCGGCTTGCCGCTCCATCTTTTCAGCATGCCTCCGCCGTTCAAATTCAAGACCATTTACGGCATAAAAGACAAATTCCACAATGTCACCACCATGTTGAACTACAAGTTCGAGCCTCCCGATCCAGAGTTTGTCCTCTTTATGTTTGACAAGCTTGACGGCCCCACCGCCCTTTTGAAAGACTACAACTCCAAGCCACCCGAATCTGACATTGTTACTCCTTTCTTTCCTGACGGTGAAACGAGGGCGTATCACAACCAAGAGGAAGAGAATGATATGCCCCCGGATGACGATTCCATCCGTGTTTTTGGCTAAAAGGATATGGGAAGCGGCTTGTCTAGCCATGACATGAAGCTTGCCCATTTTTAAGACATTTTAAATATTTTGGCTATTTAACAATATACTTTTTGTATTCAGAACTTTAATTCCGAAACTTAATTCCGTGACTTAAATTCCGACCTTTCGTATTTTTAAACTTTTCGTTTTGGAAAGTTAAAATTTGACATCAATTTTGTCATTTATGTTTCAACCTTTGGTTTGGCCTCATACTCTATATAAAGGATGGTTTGCCTCATTTGTAAAAGATGTCTAAGTTGAACCAAGTATTGTGAAGGAAAATCATTTTACTTGGTTTGTGCATTACCTCTTCTTTCATCCTCTTACAGTTCTAGATCGGATCGACCGAACACTTCCACATCCATTTCTAAGCTTCCGACACCCACGTTCTTTCGTCACCCATATTTCGATCTAGATCGCCCTTATTTTTAACTCAACTCAAATAATCTTCAAGTTAATCTTCATCCCTCAGATAACCTTTCAATCAAAGGAAGTCATAGTCTATCTTGATGTCATTTTTTGTAGTGTGGAATTTTGATATGTTGGATAATATCGGTTGGGAGAACTTTGTCCAACTGATTTGATGATGGGTGATTCCATTGGTTATTTAAAATTAGTGTACTTACTAGTTCAACATCATTAGTCATTCCAAAATAATTTTTGGAATGACTAATGATGTTTGTTCACTAATCTATTGATCATTCCAAAATCTTATAATTTTGTCATCACCCACATTCCATCGAAAGCCTTTTTCATAGTCTTATCTCAATTTTATTAGTCGATGTCATTGTCATGGTGTATTCTTCCATGATTTATAGTTCCAATGGCATGAACCTTTGAGATGCTTTTCTTCTATTACTTTAACCCAAATACTTTTTTGGTTCTCTATAATTTTCACATAAGTTTCATTTATAATGTTTTGTTCATATCTTATTCTTTATTGATTCAGTCCCTTGAATGATTTAGGTTTGCCAATTTTGTCCTACTTAATTAGTAGGTGGAAATTTCAGACCCTTATTTTAAAAAAAGGTTATGTTGGTTTGATCCAATTCTTTTATGGTTGCTTGTTGGAAGTATGAAGTTTTGCATTGTGTAGTTCAGTTTTGTGTTTAGATTGACTTTTATTAAGGTTATTTTGTTCTTCTCATGAGAGGGAGAATGCTTTTCATTTTGCGAGTTGCTACCTCGACTTATTATTATTGAGTTAAATATATTCTTATTTACACTTCCATTAATAATCAACTATGATGCACGGACACTTCTAGAAGGTGGCGTGTCCCGTGTCCTGCCGTGTCGGAAACGGGGACACAACCGGACACGGCTCGGACACGGTCAAATATGACCGGACACGGTCAAGACACGTTTCCAAAGTAGGACACGTCTATGACACGGTGAGGACGCGGATTGTGTCCGGTCAAGAGATGATCAACGAAATAAAAACTTATATACCGTAATATTTATTTCTTCTCCAGCTCTAGTGTTGAAATGTTGTTCCACTGACCGACTCTTCTATCCATTTTTCTTATGATTTTATAAATTAATTTTGAATTTTGATTATTAATTTATTTTGTAATTTTTATTTGTTGAATGTTGACTATGTTATTCTAATTCTTTCACTTTTTTATAGTTCACAAATATTTATTATTATTTTCCTTTGTTGATCATGTTGTTTGGTTATTGTTGATTTGCAAATGAATGATTCATTCTTCAATTTTGATACTAAGTATGATTATTTCAGATTATAAAACTAAATATGTTTATTTCTATGTTTTGTAAGACTAAAAATGTTTGTTTCTAAGCTTTTGTTTCGATTATTTTATCATCATGTTAATATTTTTATCAACTCATATATCATTGATTTTTTTTCATATATATGTATCTCATTATGACATAGTAATTTTATATTTCAATATCTTTAAAATAATATATTAATTATTTTACTCGCCGTGTCCCCGTTTCCTATACTTTTGAGGATTGCCGCTTCCCCGTTTCTCGCCGTATCTGTTTCTCGTATCCGTTTCCGTGTCCGTGCATCATAGATAATCAAGCATCTGAATAGTGTTATAAGCAGTTTGATGTTGCAATGCCCATGCTTAAATATAGTATTTTTAGTTATAGATTCTACTTTCATTGTAGTCCAAAACGTTGATTTGTGATAATTTGCTTCTTGTCCCGATACAAGGCAATAATCGGATAGTAGGTCTAAAATCTTTTTATTTGTTGGCATCAATATTTTAACAAAAATTATTATATCATCAACAATGTGAGGAGATAATGATGGATTCAAGTCACAAAATACAAAATCCAATAGATTTCCTATTGTCATTGCTAACATTTTGTATATTTTTTTTTGCTACAACTACAACTTATAAGTTGAGTAACATTAGTGAGAATAAGTCTCCTTGCCTTCGACACCTTTTTGTAAAATTATACTTGTTGGGAATCATTAGTTATCAATGAGTATGAAATAATAGAAATACATTATTCAACTCATCCCCCAAAATTTTCCACAAATCCATATTTACTTAGTATTGACTTTATTAACGACTAATATACTTTATCGTAAGCATTTTCTATGTCTAATTTAATTCCATCAATATTTCCTTACCTTTATCGTAGGCGTTTTCTATGTCCAATTTGTTCAATAGTCCTAGTTAATTTTGATAATAACCTACAACATTTCATATGGCCCTAGTGACTTATCATTGATATAAAAATTGCCACCTTAATTTTTCCTGTGAATAGCAGTTTCTTTAGTTCACTATTTTTAATATTTGAAATCTCGGTTTAAATTAATTATAATTGGATATATAATTTATCACGGTTTTATTGTGAATGCTTGAGTATATGGTCCTCTAGGTGCTCTTTTTAAATTTAGCCTACATGATAGGCGACTTTACATATAAATGCAGGTGCTCTTTTTTAATTTGTCTATTTGACGCACCTTTTCTAATCAAGATTGTAGAAGTGGACATGTGGTAATTACGTGAACTATTAAGATAAAGGGGCCCAATTTATAATTTTTAAAAAGTACTAGCCCGCCCTTGCTTTTTCACCTTTAAATTATTGTCCGGTAAGTCCATCCTCAATATCTTTTCTCTTTGTTTTCTATCCCAACCTTTTCTTCTTTTTCTATAACTAACCTTTTACTTTCCTTACTTTCATGCTGTGGAATAAATTTGTTTTTCTATAATTGCGGGAATCTGATTCTCAAGATCATTCTGCAATCTAATTATATAGGGTCTGTTCGGCAACCCACAAAATGGGGATTATTGAGATTATTTCACCATACTCACAAATAATCTTGTTCGATGCACTAGGATAAAAGGGATGAAGATTATTTTTGGAGATGAAATGGGAGATGAAAATAAGAATAATTTTCATCCTTCTCACACTCGATTATTGGGATTATTTGGTAGATGATAACAATCTATTCCAATTTTACCCTTGTATTTACATTTTCTATAAATATATTATATTTATATATGTCCATTTACGTAATTTTACCTATAATAATCCCCATTCATACCAAACACATTAAAGATTATTTTTGTATTTCATCTCTTAAATATCTACTATTTTCATCTCCTTTCATCTTCATCTTCATCTTAATCTTAATCTTCATCTACGATAATCCCTGGATCACCAAACAGACCCTATATAATCCCAAATTTAACCTGATAGTATACTTTTAGCCCCGTTTATTTATAACTTTAGAAACGAAATGAAAAAAAATCTAATTCATACTGTTATCTAATTTATAAATATTTTAACGAATAAATATACAATTTAATAAAAACTTTAACAACTTAAATACGGAGTATCAAATTTTTTTGACGAATAAAAATAATCGTCCGTCTTATAAATAATAATAAATATTAATTTATAAATAGAAACAATCTATTTTAATAATTTTTATAATAGTATAAATAATTGGATTGTCACAATAAAGTAATTAAGTTATATAATTTAATTATAAATACTAAATTTATAAAAGTATATTCTTTACAAATATCTTATTCCTTAAAGGTGACAGTGAAAATATATAATTATAATGAAAACTACTAATTTAGGAATAAAAAAACCTAACTTTAAAAGCTATTTAAATTATATAAATAACTAATTATAAACTTTTTTAAGAGAATTAATTAAAAGTTAAAAAAATCACAGTGCATGGCTTATAGAGTATTTGTATTTTAAAGTATAAATTTTTTTCATATATTAATTATATACTATTGCTTTGAATAATTATTTGGATCAAGATATACATGAAAGTTAGGTCGTGTATAAGATTTGTTTCTTGATTTTAAATTTTTAGGGTTGATTACCATGCACACCTACCCTTAAGGCCTTAACCTCTTGCTTATAGATCTTCTTTTCTTAATGGGGTGCCACGTATCCTATCCACCATTACCAGCCTGGCATATACAAGGCCAGAAGAGTGCTACTAGTAGAAAATAAACGTGTGTTTTAAGGGTACTTTTCTGTAATTTTTTAAATATATGTTAAAATTTGCTCAAAGATCTCCTTTTCTTATGCACCGTCAATAATTGTTCACGAATACAATTATAAAGGAATGTTTATGAAATGTTAACAAAGTGTTGTTTAAAGCAAATAAAATTAATTTTTTTAAATTGAAGAGATAAAATAAAAAGATGAAAAATTGGGGATAAATTCTCAATTGTGGTATTTAAGTGGTTGCCTACCTACTATTTCCATAAACTCATGTCATGTGATTTAAGGGTACTTTTGTGTAATTTATCCAATATAGGTACGCATAATAAAATATTCGGACTAAAGAGGCATGTGTAAGTCGGGGAAGCCACAGAGTGCCAGCTGGCTGTCGGGCATAGGCCCTCTTCCAGTCCACTACATGCAAATCGTCTCTCTCCACTGCACGTGACTCACGCTATCCCCTATATTTACCTCTCTTCTTAAAATTACCCCATTTTTATTGGACTGATAATTTTACCCCTTGAAAAATTGAATTTTACATTCATTAACGACTTTTTATTCATAATCTATTTAATTATTTTTAAATTTATAATTAAAAAAATTTTCCTTTAATGTAGTCCCTATTTATCTCATTAAAAATCTTTATCTTGTTAAAAGAAAAGAAAATGATAATCATTGTAAAATTTAAATGAAGTATTTTTTTATCATACAAAACCATCATTATAAGAGAGCAAAGAAAGAGTTAGACGACAAAAATACCCCACAAAATAAAATGCATAATTATAAACCAAAATGCATAATTTAGATATTATAGATTTTAATCCGTTTGTATTAAGCTTCCTTCTTTCGTCAAACTGCCTTTTTCTTATCATTCCCCCCACAAAATAAAAGTTTAAAGAAAACAAAAATCCTTCAAATACACACAAAACCCCGGAGAAGCGAAAGACTCTCTTCTTCGTCGCTGGGTAAACGCTTTCGTTTGGGCAATCATTATCAGAGCGTGTGTGATAGTAAGCTGTTGTTGTTCTTGTTGCTTGATTTCGACATGTGCCCGTCCACTAAGGGATTTTTGTGACTTCAAATGCTATTTTGTCTCCTTCGCATACTTCTTCTCCAGATTCGTCTCCTTCTTGGATCTGCTCTTGCTTCCGGTAATCTTCTACGCTGTTCTTGATCGGTTTCTTTTATTGTTTTTTTTGCATAATTACTTGTTATCGCTTCGATTTCAACTTTTATGTATGCGACTGGAGTAATTCACTTGTTTTCTTTAACTTCATTGAATGTTTGGTCGTGGAATGTGGGAATGTCAATTGTCGGTTACGGTGTTTTTAGATAGTTAGGGACTCTTTGGTAGATGCTGAGGTTTGCTCCTTGTTGTTTATGAACGTTGTTTATTTCCGATGGCATTTATTTGGTGGAATTTTGATATTTGTAGTTCCTATTAAGGTTTATTGGAAATGCTAAATCGGTTGGATGGTTTAGATGACTATGGGAATCATTTGACGGTTGCAATGCTTCTTTCTACTTCGGCAATTTTTTTCTTTCAGCTGGATATCAAAGTTCCTTCTGCTGTTGAATAATATTTTAGGGTTGAGTTGGTGATCTATTATGATGCTTCATAGGGTAATTTAGGGTTGTTAGGTTCCCTCTTATTCCTAATCTTTAATGCTAATATAACGGAAGTTTGATTCTATCTTGTTTATCAAGAGGATGATTGAAATCAGCTTCCATTAATGCTATACTGCTACGGATAAAGGTCAGATTGACATTTTTCTTGCTTCCTTTGACTACATTCTTGGACTAAATGTTGACTCCAAAAGTCTATTGGTTCCCCTATTATAGGAAAATTCTTGGCCCTAGGATGAAATAAAGATTGAGGACTCCAACATATCAATACTATGTTTCATTCTAAAAAAATGGGAGCCCCAGAATAACAATAACTTTAGTTTATTACCAAAAATGAGTGTTTAAATCAATATATATAAGATATATCTAGTAGTTCAGGGCCACGATGATGCTGGTAGTTAAAATCCACTCAGTGCACTACGTTTTCATGAAATTTGATATAAGCTTTATGTATATTTACCGAGACAGAATATTTTCTGTGTAATGTTTCATTGATAACTTATGCACAAGAAATTGCTTTCATTCTTGCATTTCCTTTTTCTTGTCTTATGTACTGTCTTAGCCTCTTAGGCTATTTAGGGCTGTGGTGGTTGTAGTCCCTGTTAATCGTGTAATCATACTTCATTATCTTCTCTTTGCAGGGAAAGAGATATAGGCTGCAGAAGACAATTCAATGAATTGTTGATTACAGATTAAATCTAAATCTATAAGTATTTTCATGGGTTAGCGACTAGGTGCTATGATTTTGTATTTTCAGTTCTTAACGACATGGAGGAGCTGCGTGATGACATTGAACAAGCAAAGCACGACCTCGGTCCTTCTAGCTCTATGCAGCAGCATTCAGATTTTGTGGGCAAGTTTGGATCTGTTTCATTGTCTTCCCAAGAGGACGGTTTTCGTCTAAACGAAGCCAGCAGTAACACCAAGGAGGATGATCTGCCTTCTCTAACAGCATCTGAAATACTTTGGACTACTGGAATCCTTTCCGAGCCAATTACAGATGGATTTTACTCCGTCGTTCCTGTAAGCATGTCCTTGTACGCTATGAATATCATTCTCACACATCGGTTTTTAAATGAGCTATGATGAGATTCTCTAAATAGAAATATTGGCATAAATACAAAAAATATTTTTCAATTGGAAGGGTCATGCTCATAGGTTCACAGGTTTCCATGTGGGTGAGTTCTTAACTTTTTACTAACCTTTTATATACAAAGTTCTCAACTCAATCTTATATCCAAGAAATTAATTTGCTTTTTCTATATCTTTTTTTGACCAATTGAACTAATGTATAAATACAGAAACTAGGGTGTTGGTCCTGCTGAGTTAAGATTTGATGATTTTCTATTGCTAACAAATGGGAAAGCTCACCTCATTTGTAGGCAACCCTAAATTGTATATGTATTCTCCCTTTGGAATCAATAGTCTCTTTCTGTCTTCCCTTTGATGATCAGTGTAGTGCCTTCTGATGACATGTACAATTTATTTTGAGAAGATTACTGGACGGAATTAACACCCCTGCTCCTGATATCGTGCAGGATACAAAGCTTAAAGAGATGTTTCATCAGCTTCCTACTTTGGAAGAGCTTTCTCAGCTTGAAGCAGAGGAGGGGTTTAGAGCTGATGTAATTATCGTAGATGCACAGAAAGATAAAAAACTTGTAGTGATAAAGCAACTGATTACAACTCTTGTTAAGGGACTCAACTCAAACCCACCGGCTATAGTAAAAAAAATTGCTGGAGTGGTAAGGATTTTTCACTGCAAAGTTCACCAGGTGTTGACATGTTGTGCTACTAATTAGACGGTTGAAGTTTTGATTTTTATGCCCTTGTTGAAATACAATATCAGGTTCAACATCTGCTAAACAATTTGTACTCATTAATCTAAGACATGGTAATTAGTATGGATATTAGTATGTTTTTATTGTGACTTGTCTTCTCTTTGTTAATGTAGACAATCTTTACCTATTTCTCCTTTTGCTTGTACAATTATACAAATTAATCAAGTTTGTATTTCATACTTGATGCAAGGTCTCTGATTTTTATAAAAGATCAAATTTGGAGTCGAGCCCTGCAAGAGGTGCACTAGTTGAAGCTTCACAGGCTTCTATTAATCAGGGCTTTCAGATGCTAGGCCAAATAAAACATGGTGCATGTCGTCCCCGTGCAATTTTGTTTAAATTTCTTGCTGATATGATTGGCCTCGAAACTAAGCTTACCATGGTATGGTCGCTTTTATTCGATCATTTCTCAGAACATTTCTTTCATTCTTGAGTCATATTTGATTTTGCTGTTTTCACTTATTCATTTGCCATCTTTTGCCAGGGATTGCCCAGCGAAGGCGAAGTTGAGTCCACAGGCTTATATAAGCACATGTCCGTCACAGTTACGATGAATTCGACGGAGCTTTTAATTGATCTTATGCGGTTTCCAGGTCAACTGATACCTTTGTCATCTAAGGCCATCTTTACAACACACATATTTGGTGCAGGGGAGATCGATTCTGCTGAAAATGATTCTTGTGATTCTCCATTGGAACCAAATAGCCCCCTACATGGATTTTCTGAGAGACTTGACAGTGAAAGGTTGTTAAATATTTTTACCCAAATCGCCCCCTATATAGATTTTTTGAGAGATTTGACAGTGAAAGGTTTTTGAAGATTCTTATTCATACCAACATGAAATTTGGATGCTCTTTCGGATCATATGGAATGAGCATATCATCTCTGAATTAGATGGTTAATTATTTGATTAGAATGCACTTGTAACACATTCAACAAAATTTTTACCAGATGAATAATCACTTATTTATTTGCTATTAACTTAATGTTATCTCTTCATTCAGCCATGGTGAGAAAGATGATACCGATAGATATCCACGAAGGTTAGATACATCGGAAAATGCTTCTGGTATATCATTCCAGAGTGGAATGCAACGTTCTGCCTCTGCTATTAGGTAATATATTTTATAAAATCTACTGTAATTTTACAAGCTTTTGCAAAATGAAAATGGCTATCTGAAGGTGAAGTTTCCCCAGCTTATCACAGAGTGAACCCAATGTTGCAACGTCATTATTGCAGAGGAGTTGGAGAAAGGCCACTGTTGAGCAACACACTGCCAGTTCAAGGTCTTCTAAAACTGTTGATATACTCATTTTTGCAATTGTCAGAAGTTCTGGCCTTCTACAATTTCTTATGCATCTGTAGTCATACGCTTGTATATATATCTCATGATTTCTACTGTCTACAACTATACATCTTTTCTGACGTTAAATATTCTAGTTGAGTTGGAAAGTTGATGAATAGTCTTCTGATCCCAGTAAGTTTTTCTAAGCAATGGTGGGGGTGGACTTCTCAAGCGGGATTGCAAATTCTGAATTTTTTCTCATATAATATTCTAGAGGTCATCTGATAAATATTGATCCCTGCAATTTAGGTTATGCTGCAGGGCACTGAATATTTGAATTGTTAGCGTGCATTATAGTTTGATGTTGAACCTGATTGAAGTGCCTTTCTTATTTTGAAAATTTCAAAATCAACGGTATCTACAGATCTCTTATTAGAACACTGGTAACATGTCTGGTGAAAACAGAAAATAAGTAAGTTGGTAATGAAATTGGGACTGGGTTGTTGTTATAAGTTGTCTGTTTTGGCATAATGTCAGCTTCCATTGATGAATTCCAGCATGTGATGGCTGGTTATAATTGTTGTGTTTATCGAAGCTTATTGAATAAACTTCAGCTATGGTTGTTTTACTATAATAATGTTGCCATTTCATTTTTTTTACATAATGTCAGTTATTGTTCTGTGATTCTTGCTCTCTACTGAATAAGAATGTATTCTCAACCTTTGATCTATATCACAGGTCAGGTGGTTCCCCGTCATCGGGAGCTTTGCGATTGAAAAACAAAAGAAGCGCCAGTATTACTCCTGAGATTAGTGACGAGATAGTTAGGTTGTGGCTTTACATACTAATAGCTGTAGAACTATATTCTTCATGTTAATTGTTATGTATTTAATTATATTGTAGGAATGTAGGTTGTGGCTTTACATACTAATTGCCTTACCGTTTGAGGTATCCTATGAAGTATCTTCAATCTTGCAGACATACCTAAATCTTCATCCTATTTCTTTTGTGAGTTAGGATACCTTGATATTAAATTATACTTCATTGTATGCCTACTGCAGAAAGCATCTCTGCCTTGTATTTTAAGTAGGTTTTTGTTATTCTTTGAGTTTGTCTTTCTGTGATTATGTTACACAATATAAAACTTCTATTCTACATTCTTGTTACTTCTGCATTAAAAAAAAAGGCTTAGCTCTTTCTGTGATTATGTTACACAATTTAATTTGATGTATTTGTACTTGTACTTTCAGAGTGGTTCGAGCAATGAATGAAACATTGAAACAAAATCGTCTTACTAGAGAACAAGTTGGTGCATCACTTCCTAGTTCTCCAAATGACAGAATCAGTATAGACTCTCAGAAAAATGTATGTTCGGCCTGAAATAGATTATTTTCTTGTGCAGCTTGGTGTTTCGGATGTTTTGCTTTACTGCAGAAATATGTAAATTTGCAAAAATTTAATTACTCCATTCTTTACACTCAGATATCCCTTACAATTTTAGTAATTAAAAATACTATATAATTGACAGAAAGCACCTACCTTTGCCCAATTAAGGCTTGGTATTGCTTTGTCTTGCAAGTGAAAGGAGGGATACAGGGTTCTCTTTGGACAGAACACATATACTTTGTTAAATCCATAGAGATCTGATTCCTGTCTACTATTTCTCTTGCAACCATTGATTGAGAGTGGTGATCTTCTTCGCAGTATGGAGAGGGAAGTTCTCAAAGGGCAACGTCGCTTTCGTCATCCCCCCATGAATTCAGGGGTCATAATGCAGAAAGAAGCCAATTAGAATATGTTTCAAATGAAATGGACTCATCATGGAACAAAATTTTGGAATGTCATTTGAATGATGATAAGTCCCTGCTTCCATATGCGGAGTGGACTATTGATTTCTCAGAGCTGACTGTTGGAACTCGTGTGGGAATTGGTAAGCTATTGTTCTCCAAACATTTTTTATTATGTTGGTAGCAGACCCTTGTTTATTTACTTGTGCATCTTGTCTGCACCTCTTTTAATTTTTGTGTAATTGATAAAGAAAGACCGTACATGTTTGTGTATCTTAGCAGAACCTCTGATAACTTTTCCGGTGTACTAAGTGGAAAAAGTTTGTAACCATGTTCGTTTGTTTTGTGTGATAAGCTATCTAACATGAAACAGATTTGCTATGTTTCCTAATTCTGTATGTTCAATAAACTATTTCTGTGTACGAGATAATTTGCAACATAGACAGTGGATGAACAAAATAGAAGTTGCCATTAGGGTTGATAGTTGTCTGAACTACAAGCTTGGGGAGTACCTGTGATCCACTTATAATAGTGTGGTGTGGGTTCACTTGAACTAATTACAAGCTTGCATATCATTCACCTTGTTTCAAGGTTGATAAAACTTTCTCTTCTTTATCTAGGTTCCTTTGGAGAGGTTTTTCGTGGTATCTGGAACGGGACAGAAGTTGCCATTAAGGTTTTTCTTGAGCAGGATTTGACAGCTGAAAATATGGAGGATTTCTGCAATGAAATATCAAATCTCAGGTTTTTTGCTACCTTGGTGTTTTATTATTGCTTCAGATATATATCCCAAAACGTATCTCATGTATCTGACACATTTATGTTCCTTCTGCTGCTGCAGCCGACTTCGGCACCCTAATGGTAACGTAACACTTTTCCGTTCTTCAGAAAATCACTATCTTTCCCTTTTAGTGCTATACAATTTTCATTTAATAAGTTGACAGGATGAAGTTTTTCGGTGGAGAATGGAGGAATTAGTGAGTAATAGAAGATTCCACAAATGTTAAAAAATGCTGTTTCTTTTTTAAGCTGACAGCCCCTTCGACTTGTCGTTTAGGGTATAGTGTCAATATCGTATTTGTTAGAAGTATCCAAGGCGGATGTATGTTATATCTATATTTTCCATGTTTCACAGCAATTCTGCTAAAAAATGTACTTTCTGGCATGCTGTCTATATTCTGTTGATATTGTTTACGTGCAGTGATCTTGTTCCTTGGTGCTTGCACAAAGCCACCCCACCTATCAATGATCACTGAGTACATGGAGATGGGTTCATTGTATTATTTGGTTCATTTGAGTGGCCAGAAAACGAGACTCAGTTGGAGAAGGCGATTGAAAATGCTACGGGATATATGCAGGTACTTTCGAAGCTCTCTGCGATGTAACTGTGAATCAGAAACAGATGCTTCTTTACACTCCATAGGGTTCATTAGCACCAGTAGTAGATGACTCACAGACACGGCACATTTTGTGATCACTATTGGGAACTGTTTGGGAATTAGTCGGCAGACAATTTCTAGATATGATTTTGTATTTATAAACAATTTATAAACGGTTTGCCAAGCAGACCCTTGGTTCTTTCCGGGTCGAAATGTAATTTCTTTTATGGTAAAAGCTAAACAATTTTTTTGTTTTTTTTTTGTGAACGGAAGGGGGTTGATGTGCATACACCGGATGAAGATAGTACATCGTGATATTAAGAGTGCCAATTGTCTAGTGAGCAAGCATTGGACAGTGAAGATATGTGATTTTGGGTTCTCAAGGTTAATGACGGAAACTCCAGTGAAGGAAACATCGTCTGCTGGAACTCCCGAGTGGATGGCACCTGAACTTATACGGAAGGAGCCCTTCACGGAAAAGTGTGATATCTTTAGCCTAGGGGTGATAATGTGGGAGCTCTGCACTTTAAGCAAACCGTGGGAAGGAATACGAACAGAGCGGGTAACTTGAAAAACGTTAAGTGCTCTTGAGTCATATTTTCTTTGTTCATATATTCTTTTCGTTGTTCAGGTGGTTCATGCAGTTGCTAATGAAGGGGCACGGCTAGAGATCCCTGAAGGGCCTATAGGCAAGCTTATTGCAGGTAATATGGCTCGCAACTACATTTTGGGGTTAATTGTTGTATAATAATATTGCAGATCGCTGGTAATATGATCAAACGATTTGTGTTCACAAAATAGCTCACTATGCTTGATCCTTGTATTGCACAGATTGCTGGGCTGAACCAAATGATCGGCCAAGCTGCAAGGAGATCCTCTCCCGCTTGGTAGGCTGCGAGTGATGCACACTGCTGCTGACGATTTTTACGGAAGCAAAAGAGGGTCATTGTACAGAAATCAATCTTCATTACATATAAAGTGTTCTGATATTGTGTTCTTAACTGGTATTTGTAGTGAGGATCATACAAAGAGAACCCTAGACGAGAACCGAGCTTATCTTGTTCAAAATGACACAAACGATGTCAAATTTGCAAAGCAACATGCTTCTCATCTATTGCAGATTTGCTAAAAGCTTCTCTCGAATTTTGCACTAGACTACCAAGTCTGTTTTTTATCAGTAAGTAAATTTGACAGTTATCTCAGTCGGGGATATCCCTACGGTTAAGGGCATTCTCAAACCGACAGCACGAATCAACCCTCATTTCCGTACTCATATCATCCTCGGGTGCCGGATAATAATCTTCCCTAAATTGCACATCTCTAAGATTACCAATATTCAACAAGAAGTTCATAAAATGCTCATGCGCAGTCCCATGAATGAAGAGCTTCCTAAGTGACCCACATTGAGCAAGCAAGCCAGCCGCAGGCAACGACACACTCCGCTGGTTCACCTCCCTATCTTGAGGCGGCCAGTAATCAAGCTCCTTTAACAAACCCCAGAGCTCCCCCATTTCCTTCAGATAAAACCTTTCCCACAAGCTCAGGTCCATGTGACCTGATGGAGCTGTTAGGGCATACCCAATCGTCTCCCCCAAGTCCAATTTCATTTTCTCAAGATTAGAAAACCGGGTCAATGTCCCCAACCCGAAGGTTGCTAGCCTAGAGAGTTTCGGCCTCTGCCTGCTGTCGCCTTCCACTTTGATGTGGATCTCTGTTAGATTAGGGCAATCCTCAAGTCCTGCCTCTGTTAATGGAGTAAGTAGCTCACCCACAGGAATCCATAGCGAAAGAAACTCGAGTTTTGGCCAAGTCCTTGACCATAATCCTACTGTTCCATTCATCTCGTGGACCCATGATGCCGTTTTTCTTCTCTTTGCTCTCCCTTCACTCCCCTCACATTCTTCATCATCCATGGATTCATTAAGATTGAAATCTCCAATCTCTCGTTGTTCAAAATTATCCCATATGCAGTCAATGTGTAACCGTTTGATGTGGTCTCGGATTGGATCCACTGCCTGTAGAGATACCTCGGCATTGAAATTTCTGCAGTTGGAGATGATCACTTCCACAAGGGTTTTCCGGAGTAGACAGGCTAAGGTTCTGAATCCACTCATTGTTATGCAATTGCAGCCATGGATCTCCAGTTTCTTCAGCACTGAGCATCCTCTCCCAATTGCAATCAGCCTGGAATCAGTCAAGTCAGTGGAGTTCTTGATGGAGAGTGAGGTTAGCCCTTTGCAGAGTGCAAGCCCGTCAAGCTGCGATTCTATTGCTCTACAAAGGGTATGGAAATGGCCAAGTTTCAGGGATCTGAGATTGGGGCATTTTGTTGCCAAAGCTTCCATCACTATCCAGCTCTCACTGACATTTTTACAAACATCTAGCTGCAATTCCTCAATCAAGCCTAATCCACCAAAAAATTCGATCAGACCTAGAGCCGTGAAGCCAGCATCCTCCCCTCCCTCGTGATCACCGCCTCTGCTGTTGGCGGAGATATCTGCGAGGTGGAGGACGCGAAGATTCTTACAATTGGAAGAGATGTCGAGGAGAGCTTCATCGCCGATAAAGCCAATGTACCTGGGATCAAAAGTGCAAGCAACCAGAAATTCTCTGAGATTGGGGCAAGCCGTCACGATCGCGCGAATCTCATGCGCTTTGAAACCCTCGGCGAACGATAAATTCATCAGATCGAGGCGGACGAGGCTCCGGCCAACCCTGGGGAAGGCTTCAAGGGCTGCTGGGAGATCCTCCGTCCAGCAATAGAAAGCCGAAAGATCTAGCGACAAGAGCCTGCGGCCATGGCGGTGGATACGTTCGAACAACTGTATGAAATCGGAACCAGCAGGTCCCGGAGGGCGCAGGTGCCATCGGACGAGCTTGAGGTGAGATAAAGAAGCCCAGTGCTCCGGCGATGAGAGCAGGAGACAAAGCAGGGAGGAAGACGAGGAACGGCAGTAGATTGTAAGGCGGGAGACGTTTGGGAAGGACATGAGGATACGTTGAGCAAGGAGGAGGGAGGAGGAAGCGTCGTCGACGGGGTGTCCCCAGGGGGAGAGTAAAGAGAGGTCAAGGTCGGTGACAGATCGGAAAGCGGTTGGGAGAAGGAATAGTCCTCGGAAGCTCCCTCGGAGGGAGAGGCGGCTCCTGGTGGCGCGTTCAAGAGCGAGCCATTTCCGGGAGACGAGTGATGCGGCGTTGCGAGTACGGGTTTCTGGGAGCATGGTGGAGAATATGTGAGCCAGGATCGCGTCCGGAAGGTCGTGGATGGTGATTGTGTTGGCCGAGGATGTGGTGGTTGTGTCCGTCGCCATGGCAGCTGTGCGGTGGCTGTCACGCGGCGAGATTGGGAGGTTGGGTTTGGAAGAGAGTGGGAGAGCTCGATGGGTATTTTTCAGAGGCTTATCCCATACTTTGATTTTATCTGTTTGCTTGTCTTTTCGGACTTTTAGTTTTGATTTAATAAAACACTTAGTTTCTTTTTTTTAGTAGGATGACAATATACCGTTCTAGATTGAATAGGATGGGTAATTATTATAAAAACAAATGGCGGGAAAAAGATCCGACGCATCTAAAAGCGCTTATATCTCATCCAAAAAGGCTAAGTAGTTATCAAATGGGATAATCCGACATCAATATCAATAATCTTTATCAAACCCACCCATGAGAGGGTCAAGTAATACATGAACACCAACACTAAAACCAAAAGCAAGAGTAACTAGAAAATCAGCTGCACAACTAGTTTCACGGAAAACATGACGAACTTGGATTTCTCAAGCTCTACGCATAAATTAGCGCATCCTTCTCATGCTAGTTACAATAACCGTTTGGGCAGTGCTTGGGGTAGTCAACCAACTTCCGGGGTCTCCGACATACTAGTACCTTTTGGGTCAGTTTCCTCTATCCCAGTTTCTACACTTGTTTGTGTTCCCTCTCAGTAGGCTCTCTTTAAGATAGAACACCACTAGCCAAGGTATCTATTCTCTTCTTTTTTCTGAGCATCTCGTTGAAGAGGCATTTCTTCCTTACTAGATTTTGTATTCATTTGAATTTCTCTTCATACTTTCCTGCTATATTCATTACGTTTTTTATTCTCACTCTTCCTTTTCTCAGTTTCATTCTCATCGTCTTTGTCTTTGTTCTTACTTGTTGTAAAGATAAGCCTAGAATTTGTTGTTCTTTAGCCCCTCTTTTCCTTCCTTCCTCACTGGTCATTGGGGCCATGAATATAGACCCATTCGTTGTAGTAGATGATCCATTAAGGTTTGACTCTTCAATTTTATTCTCCACCATCGCAACAACTTGTGCTTGCTTTCCTTTAGTAGTCGTATGGGTAATGGAATGCTTGATCACATTCTTTCTTTTTCTCACCATATTTTCTCGTGAGTAGTAAATGATTGTTTTCCCAAATTAACGTTATAATTTCCTCGAGATCCTCGTGCATCCTTTCCTTTCCTAATGATGATTAAACATGGCCCAAATCCTTTGTGATATGTCTGATTCACTAGCATTTGGACGGCCACCGGAGTCGATACTTGCTCCTCTTCCACCTCTTTGGAAAAGTCATTCACAGTCACGGTTTCACTTTGTGTTTCCTTCGCTCTTTCTTTGCTATTATCGACCACTTTGACACTTGGTTTAGGATATTGATTTTATAGTTGCAGTGTGATGCGTAATAACCATATCTTTCATAGTGGTAGCAAATAGTTTGTAGTCCCTCGTATTCTACCGAGCATCTCTTACCATTGATAAAAATAATTGTCTTCAGTGGTTTACGCATATTGATCTCAATGCATGCTCGAGCAAAATGTCCTCGACTGGAGTATAGAGACTTAGGATCCATGGTTATGGGTTCTCCTAACCCGGAAGCCATAAGTCACGAGACTCGTTCATCGTACATTGCATCGGGACGTTTGTAATTTGGCCCATGTAAAAGCAATGTTAATGGGGTCTGAAGTCACATAATCCGGTCTCCACATTTTATTATCAAACACCGACCAAACACCGTCCATGGTCCTTCGGCTAACACCGTTAACCCCTCATTTTCATTGTTGATTCACCATAAAATAGTCGTTAGCCAGGTCCACAATCTCATATTACTCCATAATACCGCACTATAACACCCTTTTGTACCTGAACTGTTCTCGTATGTATTTGTACATTAATTTTATTTATTTAATTATTGTTAATGTTTTTAGACTTCTAGTTCATTATTTAAGTATCATATGGGGATCACCCCATTGTAATAGATATTGTATGGAGGTGGTTGGTGTCTAAAGTAGCCTCGGAGGAAGTATACATGTATTGATACGAGGATTAATATTTTGAAGATTTCTAGTTTAGAGTTGGTGTTCTATGTGGTGCAGAAGCTATTCTGCATAATGTTAACAAGGTTTTAAAGAGTTATGTTAGAAGCTCTCTTGTGCATGCGGGAAGAAATAGGAAGGCCAACATCAGCTCCTTTTTGTACAAAGCTTCTATAGTGATTGGATTTGAATTTGGTGATTATTTACCATGATGATGGATTATGTATTCATATTCTTTACTAGAATAAGATCGCCATTTCTTGTGCTAAGATCACTGCATTGAATAATGACTCCACTGTTGTAACTGTAACTTAATTTCAGTCAATATCATGTAAGCTGCAAGTTTTTTATTGCATCTCCAGAGATTATTCCTTTGAATTTCACATAATTAATTTACAATTAGGTTTATGATGATTGAGCTAATATATTAAGATGATCTTCTAAAATAAAGTGATTTTGATGTTCAACGGTCACTTAATTTGTTCTCTAATGTATGAATCATTATTTCAAATTGCACAATGTTTCTATAAACTGTTATTTTTCTAATACAAAAATGCACAAATATAGTACAAATATCACTAATGTAAATAAAAATATTTGAAGACTTATAAACTTTATTGTCCCTAGTCATTGGATACGCTAAGCAAGTGTTTGAATAACTTTGCCAAATAAACACTTGAGGCATTTGTAAATTTGCAGGTTAGAAACAACACCATATATGATAATTTGACAAATGGTTATTGTTTCAATTTAAAATATATTATTCTTGAAATATTCATTCAAGATGTTTATCTTTTGGAGATTAGACTTGATGCCAATTGATAGTATGAATTATAGTCTATATTTTGGGACCTGTTTAAACGTTTTATCTTCAATAATCTGCATGTTTGAATGTATATTATGTGATTATATCGTCATTTCATCTACCTTTGCGGGAATCGAGGTCTACACCAAGTTTCGTTGTAAATGTAGGTAAAATGGCACGTTTTGCATCGAAATGGAGCTAAAGGAGCTAAGGAGTCATTGAAGCTACATTCTGGAGCTTAAGGAAGAACTCAAGAAGCAAGGAATTAACAAAGAAGATTTACTTTGGACCAGATTTGAGAGATTTCACCTTCAGTTGAGAGTCACCTCGGTTGACCACAAAGTCACCTCGACCGAGGTGATCTTGAGGAGCGCGGGTTGAGATTTTTTATTTTTGGAAAGAGAGATTTTATATTTTCGGGTTGGATTTCTGAAAGGAAGATCATATATTTTGGAGATCTATTTTAGAGATATGGATATATTTTATTAGAAAATTATCTTTTTAAGATATTATTATCTTTGGAAGATAATTCTCCTATATAAAGAGCTGGATTTTCCACAAATTCAGCAACCCGCTACCATCGCAACACTTGGGGATTGAAGAAGCTGCAGTTAGGAAGGATTTTTGGAAGGTTGAAGGAAGATTGAAGAAAGGAAGTTCATATCTTTTTATAGCTTTTGTGAAGGGATTTGTAAGACTTTCTTAGATTCCCTTCTTGTTGATTGTCTTGTTGGATTTGTAATCCAAGGAACGCTGATTTGTTTATTTGATTCAGTTATTGAAGCCTTATTCTTAAGGTTTTTGTGTTCAAATATTCATTTTCTTCCCATATATTTGATTATTGCTTTCATGATGATGAGTGACTAATTTCTTTGTGCGATTCTAGGGTGATTGGCTGAAGGTTGTGGGAAAGACGATGATAGAATAATCTTAAATCCAGTAGGACCTTGAAAGTTCGAGTCTTTATCCTTAACCCTAGAACATCTTGTTCAGTCGATGAACATCTCGGCCGGGGTGGAATTTGACTGACCGAGGTGACCTTTTCTGATCCGAAACTGAGAGTTAAGTGTTAGAGTTTGCGAAATCCTATTCTTATTACACCTTTCTTGGTTCAATGCAAGCTTAGGATGAGACTTACCCGGTAATTCCTTTGTTTGTTTACCCATGATCATAAGTGTAGGTAATAAAGGTTTATCCTTTATTGGGTTTGAGTGTGCCTTCATTCCATCTTTGTGAGTTAGCCTGAGACTTACCCGGTAAAGGTTGATTCTATTCCCTTAGTTGGTTTGTTGGTTTGAAATTATAATTCCTTTCCTTAGTACCTTGAGACTTACCCGGTAATAGGTTCTTTGACTTGGGATTGTAAGTAGTGAGACTTACCCGGTGATCTATTCCACTTTAGTAACACCTTCCCTTTGCAAAACCTCAGCTTTGTCCGCCTATTTTGAGATCTTGAGTTGAAACCACAACTGGATGCTTTAATCCCTAGAATTTGCATATTTCCATTAATTGACCTTATTATCATCTTTGATTGTTTTAATCGTTCTGTGGTTATTAGTTGCATTGACTACCTATACTTGCTTAGGTTTCACCTAAGTCCCTATGATCGACCCCTGGAATTCTTGCTTTTTATTACAATTGACCCGTACACTGCGGGTTCGCATCCTTGTTTTAAACATACTTCTTGGGTTATAAATTTAAAGTTTGCACACACCATTTGGAGCGAACACCAATATCAAATATCACGATGGTGTTTCAAAATTGGGGTCACCAATCATGTCTCTCCGATCTTCACAAACTAATGATCTCGGATGAATATTCTAAGGGCGATAAACTTCAAGATTGAAATTGATAACCAATATAGGTTTCTCGTATTGATTATTGTGTCTTACTTGCAAATTTACGGTAGTCTAATATGGGTATTGTCACAAAGTTATTCAACACTTAAAGAGAGTGGATTTAATCCACAAATGGATGAAGTGATCCCTCTTCTTCCAAACTGCAACATCATCATCAACGGAGCCCATGAGAATCTCCAAAGCATGTTTAACATTTAACACAATTGCAACATCATCATCAATGGAGCCCGTAAGAATCTCCAAAGCAGGTTTAGGACTCAACAGAACTGCAACATCATCATCAACGGAGCACGTAAGAATTTCCAAAGCAGGTTTGGGATTCAACACATAAAGATCTAGATTGATAGTTTCTAGAATGTAGATGATTGTGGTGCACAAAAGGGAACGGTTTTCTTATTCAAATTTGATGCTAATGAAAGGGATCTTAAAGTTGAAATTGGAAGTGCCATAGTGGTGCCGAGATGAGAAAGGGATATAAACACAACACCGTATAAATATGCATGAGAGATTGGGTGAAGTTGTTCTTGATTTACACTCTTGGTGAATACAATATATATATATATATATATATATATATATATATATATATATATATATATATATATATATATATATATATATATATATATATATATATATGTATATACGCACAAAATATACGAATATATAGGAATTATCAAGTCTTATTCTTATGGGATTGACTCACATAAGAAGAGCGATAACATAAGGGAGGATATGATCAAACATCTGACTTAGTCATTACTTAAATAACCGATTTGATCGCATCTATTCAGAACTGTACAATTCCATATCCAAACTATTATTAGTAGTTTAACTAGTTTATCGCTCATACCTTGTGCGATTTTTTTAAAGATAATAGTTGTATATTTTATATAATAGATAGTATAACTTGTTTTTTAGTCAAGAATGAATGGTCAATAAATATCAATTTAGACTAATTAATTTTATAATCTTTAGTGATTTAAAATATCAATTTAGACTAACTAACTTAATATATGTTAGTCTGGTTTAAAACATCTATTTTTTAATTTAACAGATTGTTCTGCAAAATATAGTGTGCATATTTTGAGAATATGTCTAACATATATTAGATTCGTAATGATGTTTTAAGAATCCAATATTAAGAGGTTCTTACCCATAAGTATTTTATATCTAGTTCCGATCTTTCTTTTTTTCTTTTAGTAATGTGTTTCGATCTTTTTTATTTTATTGTCATGAACACCGTCCTCTCTAAAGTCCATCACATTTTGACGAGTGTTCTTTTCGGTAAAACATGCATGAAATATGATTTGACCCGTAGATAAAAGACGGTTTTAAGTGTCTACAATCAAAGCATACCAAAATTTTATTCTTTTCATACTCATTGATGGGCTTGAGCATTAGGGAGCAAGTTGTTCATTGTAATGAACTCATAGAATTCAAATATAGGCATGATTTGGTTTGTGATGTATTGTGCGACGTGTTTAGGAGAGCGGAGTTTCGGCTAAGAATGAAGCGTATGTGGCTTTTTTACTGGTCCGCGTGAGGGAAGATTTATGTCCAGGCAAGAGGGTCTTGGATCTGTGGGTGGAAAACATACTTGTATTGATTTGACGGGTATCTTCCCACTTCCCACTAATATATTTGGAAAACATGCCTTTTATTGAGGGTAAGGTGTCTAAGCATGAGAAAGCTTGCATAAAAAATCAACAGGTGTTTCCGTTTGCTTTTGACACTTTTTGTTGCGTTTGTCGTTGAGGTTTTTGTATGGTAATGTTGTGTCTTTTAGGTATTCAAATGTTGTTTCAATGAGAATTAAATTTGTTATTCAAAAAAGGTGGTAACGTAACTTGTTGTTCGTCTACCGTCTAGCCCAGATCACTGTAAACATATTATATAGGCGGTAAAAATGATTCGACCATTGCAAAACAAACAAAATATCAACCATTAAAATTTGTCAAGAACTTGAAAGTAGTGGTTGAGTTGTGATATGTGAATCGAGACTGCGAGAGGGACAAGGGCAGTACAGTGTAGAGTTGGATATTTGTGCGTATGATAGCGAAGTGCACGTGATTTATGGGGCCCTTTCTTAATTTTTATTTACCATTTGTACCCACGAAATCCAAAATCAGAAAATTCTTGAATATAATTACAGGGCAATTTTAGAAGATCGCCTCATTTGACTTTTAAGGCCCGTTTAGAGCAAATTTGCAGTTTGGTCCTTCTATGTTAAATAATTATATCTGGGTAAGCTTTTATTTCCCAATTATGGAAAATGGATAAGCACGCTATTATCACTTATTAAATGTATTTATTTTTTTGGGTGCTTTTATTGATATATTCCCTACCAAAAATGATAAATTAAGTGGAAGATAAAGATAAGAGCTTTGTGTCCCTTTCGTAAATGAGCTTTGAAGAACCGAAAATGGTTGATTTTTGGCCCCCCTTTTTGTCCCCTAAGAAAAATGTCAATGATTTTTCTTATCTAACAAGGTAAATGGTAATTTTTATGTTACTCTTGGAAGAGTATGCAGTAGTTTTTTCTAAAAAGTTAATCTTACACCGTTTGTTTTACATTGGTTAATCTTAAATAAAAAGGTGGTTTTAGACACTAGATTTTATATATATATATATATATATATATATATATATATATATATATATATATATATATATATATATATATATATATATATATATGTATGTATTTTAAACTTCAGCATCGACGGCTCGCTTACGTCTAAAATTACTTTTTTAATAACTTTCTGTCATAGTTGAAGTTTAGATTTTCAGCGTCATACCACTATGTTTAAGTTCTAACTTGAATATAATGACTGTTTTTATTTAAAAATAATTTTTAACACAATCGACATCATAAAGCTATGTAGTTAATAAATCGGACGATGTGTCCGGTAAAGCGCCTAGATTTTTTTCTGAAAAATAAAAAGCGGTTCGAAACCATTAGCCAGTGCGTCGACTAGCGGGTCGAAAGTCCGAAAAAAAGAGGCGTAACACTTGCTTGATTGAGTGATTCATTATTTTTAAACTTCAAGTAAAATGTGCAATAGTTTTTTTTTAGTTTGTTTGCCACGTCAAGTACACGTGGAATATAGAGTTATAGGGTTGGGCCACTTAGTAGGGTGGGCGGCTAGGAACACATTCAATTTTACTTTATTTTTTAAAGGAAAGAAACGCAATTTCAAGGTGTCGAAAGTCGACACCAGTGGATTTGCTTTAGTTTTTATCCTTTTTTTAAATAAATACCTAAGTTATAAAACAAAACAATTATATATAGTAACGTGTTATAATATGAGAATGTTATTTCGCTCGACCCTCATAAATTTGTACGAGAATGTTCCACGTAACTAGTCCAGTTACTCCAGTGCCGTATTGTGTGCGGTCCGTGCGGATTTTATTCAGATTAAAAATCTTATAATATTTTAGGGCCCGTTTGATTTTAACTATCGGAATCGAAAACGAATCTAGTCCATACGTATACCCCTTATTTATGAAAGTTTTTGGAATCATTGATTGTGGTTTGAAGTTATTGGAATAAAATTTGATTACTTTTGATACCCTATAAGGTAACAAAATGCGGAGAAACAAATGTATTTTACATTAAACCACAAGGAATTATTCTATAAAATCTCATGAATAAAGATATACGTATGGACTAAATTTGTTTTCATTCCGTTTCCAATTTCGGAGGTGGAACCAAACGGGCCCTTATTCTTTAAAGTAAGAGAAACAATTTTTTGATAAATTAATCAAAATGAAATAATTATATGCAAATAAACATTCATAATGGATGAAGTGAGCCAAACGTATTAACCGGTGAACTTGATCTTATCAATTGTTTAGTGATAATGAATAATTGATTTAATGACATTTAACCGGTTAACAAACAAATTGATTTAATGACATTTATACTACTAAAAATAATAAATAAATAAAATCATATTAAATTTAACCGGTTAACAAACAAAACGAGTGAAAACATGTTTAGTAACAATAAACAATATTTGACTCAATAACATTTAAACTCATAACTTTTGACTCAATAACGTTTAGAGTTTGAGATAAAATACAAAAGTTTGGATATATTTACCTAATCAAAAAAAAAAACCTACTAATTAAATTAGGCCTTAATTATTTTAGGATGTAATCCTATAATCTGTCGGTATCTCTGACACTAATTAATAGTACAAGTTTTAAGTAAAAGTGAATTGAGAATGTTTATGGGCCTAAGTGGGGAGTGGGTTGTTTGGTGAGTGACTAATTGATTTAATGTACACAACTCATGTTACTTGTCACTTTGAACTTTAAACTACCCCTCCAATAATATAACTCCTTTCGCCGTAATTACTTTTTAAATGTTATTTCATTTTCTATATATTTTCTCAACCTTTCTTCATCCAAAATCTATTCCAATTAAGGTATTGTTGAAGATATAAAATTTCAACTAAGATATCAAAAAGTAGATAAAGATATTGTTGACGTTTATGATAATGAATTTATGTTTTGCGATACCAAATTAGTTGCACGGGCTCTAATGGGTATCATGGAGGTTGAAATGAAATAGGTATATAAACCCTTTTTATTATCTTCTTTCTCTATAATCTAAAATTTGGAGGTTGAATTTTTTTTCTACAAATTTAATTCTCAATAAGCCTTTTTCGTGTTAAGCACCAATAACCCGGCTAATACAAGGACATTGTTCAGGTGCGGCTGCTAATTTACGGTACAATCGTGCGACTGAACGTAAAGCCGACACGTGTTCCGATTTTTTTTTATTTTCAGAAACGAATTAAATTTTTTTTGAACTACCATGTTATAATTTATGCACTATTCTCTTATAAACTTTGAACTATTCTCATATAATTCATGAACTATTACTTTTTAATATATTATATCAAATTATTTATAAATTAATCGTTTATATGTTATGAACTATTCAATTGTAATTCATGAACTATCATTTTATAAGTTATGCACTATCCTTTATAAATTTTGCACTTTGAACTATTCTATTATAATTCATGAACTATCCTTTTATAAATTATGAACTATTCCTTAATAAGTTTTGAACTATTACTTTCACTCGTTTCTAAAAAAATAAAAAAATAAAATTTTTTTGGACACATGTCAGCTTTACGTTCAGCCGCACGGCCCTACCGGAATAATGTGCCTTACTTGAACAACACCCACTAATACAAGTTAATATTCCCTATAATTTCATTTACATGAGCTTTAAAATATGTTCATATTTAACTCGTTTTAAAAGATGATGAGCTCGAAATGTGCTTTTTACGAGCCAAATAAGTGAATCATATCATTTAACAATCTTAGGGCGTGTTACCAATACTCAGTTGGTCTAGTGGGATGTGGTGCTAGACTCCTTAAGTGGTTAGCCTGGAGATTCGAGTTCGAATCCTGCCGGCAGCATGTATTTAACTCTTCAAAAAAAAAAAAAAAAAAGGGCGTGTTTAGTAAAATTGCGGTTCCGATTACGGTTTTAGTCAGGGTTGTTTTGAGATTTGTGGTTTTTAAAAAACTTCGTACACGTGTTTAGTTAAAGGGTTCGGAATTGTTTCGATTTTACGTAAAGACTAAAATACCCCTCTCACTTTACCCTCTCCAATTAAAATAATACCCCTTTCTTCTTCATTCCTTCATTCCTTCTTCCCAATTTGAACGCCAGAAAAACCATACCAGTCCCATCCTTCGTTCTTTGACCTTCTCATTCCTTCTGCTAGACTTCATTCTTCTCCCTATATCAATAACTTTTGTTGCCATCTAATATTCTCTCCGCCTTCACTCAGGAAATCTCCATATGAACAAGAAGAAGAAAATCGGATCTGAAGCTTCTCATGGCCTTCAATTCATAACCTGAGATGGCATCTGGTTCTTCTCCCAACATTCACTCAAAAACTCTCCCATATGAACAAGAAGAAGAAAATCGGGGCTGGAGCTTCTCATGACCTTCAATTCATAACCTGAGATAGCTACCCACGACAGTGTTTAGTTTTTGTTCAATTGAAAGTTTCAAAGTCTGAATGAGAAGATTGAGGTTGGTGATTTACCCTGAGCAATTACAATCGCTCAAGCACATCTGTCGGCACTCCTGCAACCCCTTGTCCCCGTACACCTTCATCCCTCAGTTGTTTTACCATTGCAAATTGCTTGTGGATGGCATGAACTGGAATACTATAGAAAGAGAGAAAACAGAGAACAACTTATAAAGAATCCCAAAAATCCTTAACCATAGCATTTCTATGGTGTATCGATGGGGAATGAATAGAGTGAAGAGGAGGGTATCTATAGTATAAAAGTTTCATAAATCATCCACAATCTGCAAAAATCTTGCTTGATGAGATTCTGAAAATGCGATTTTCACAACCCAAAAACCACCCTAAGAACAACCACATTGAACTACGAATCTTCATCTAAACACTCCCTAAAATTCATCCCTTATGGACTATTACAAAATAAACAAGACCTTAACCAAGCATAACCTTAGTCTTATTGAGCGGAGATTACGATGATGAATATGAAAATTATAAAATTATAGGAATGAAATCGAGATTTTTCATTATCCTCGAATAAGAATTTCATCTAGTATCAGTGTACGGACCCGACAATCGAATTATTCAATCAGGCGGTATCTAACCAAATACCGATCTGTTTTTTTGGGCCGGATCACATTCGGGTTAAAGCCCATTAAGGCAAACGAGTTTTATTTTCGGGCCCACTCAAGCCCAATTAAACTTACGACGAATCCGTCCCTCGCTCGGCACGCTCCAAACACCTCACCAATCGCCGCCGATCACACACAAAACGATACAAAAACAAACCCAAAAAATTTCCCTTTTTCTTAAATTCGTTTAAAAAGAAAAAACCATGGCCCCTGCCCCGTCACCATTATTCACCGGCAACCCTCCTCCTCCAGGCCCTCTCTCTCTCCATCTCCTCTCTACCGTCACAACCATGGCTTCCGCCTCCGCTGACTCCGACATGGACACTCCCGTCGGCGACGAATCTCCTCCTTCCGATCCCCATCCTCCTGCCTCTCTCCCGTCGCCCCCACCTATGTCCCCGCCGTTGAAGCTGCAAACTGCGCCGTCGGCACCTCCGACTCGGCCGATGCCGGTCAGGGAGGATTGCTGGTCGGAGGAGGCGACTGCGACTCTGATCGAAGCCTGGGGCGACCGATATGTGGAGCTGAATAAGGGAAATCTCCGGCAGAAGCACTGGCAAGAAGTCGCCGACGCCGTTAACGCCAATCACGGTCATACGAAGAAGACGAGGAGGTCGGATATACAGTGCAAGAACCGGATCGACACGATTAAAAAGAAGTACAAGATCGAGAAGGCGAAAACCGTCGAATCTCGCGGCGCTTACGTCAGCCCTTGGCCTTTCTTCTCTCGGCTCGATTCGCTAATCGGCGAGTCTACCGTCAAGAAATTCTCGACATCAACGCCTTCGCCGGCGGCGACGTCTACCGCCGATCTGCGAAGGAAGTCTGCTGCGCGTTCTTCGTCTCCGTGCCGTGCTCTTGCTTTGACCTCACATGTTCCGGTTGGCCCTAGGTCAATTAAGCCGAAGAGGCCGGCGGCGATGGATGACTCGTTTTTCCGGCGAACTTTTGCTGCCGCGGCTGCTGCTGCGTCGGAATCAGAAGATGAGGACGGCGACAATGACAGAGAGGAACCGGAAACTTCTAGGTCAAGCGGAGCTGGGAGTAGGAGACCAGGCTGGAGGAAGGAAAACGGCGGTGGCGGTTCCAGCGATGGTTGTAGGCAATTGGCGGAAGCTATAATGAAATTCGGGGAGATTTACGAGAGAGTGGAGGGAATGAAACAGGAGCAGATGATAGAGTTGGAGAAGCACAGGATGCAGTTTGCAAAAGAGCTGGAGTTTCAGAGGATGAAGCTTTTGATGGATACACAGCTCCAACTGGCTAAGATTAAGAGGATGAAGCCTTCTAATGATGCTGATGCTGGTGAGTTTGCTTTAGCTTCATTTGAATTTCTTTGCATTCCTATCTTATGATGATTCTCTATCACTTTTGGGGTTCATTAATGACTTGGGAAGTTTATCTTCTTGGTACAATTTAAGTATAATTTCTCATTGTTTTTGCCTACTTCTGCTTCCTAATGTCTAATTTCTTAAATTTTCTACCAACATTGTTATATGATCGATCATCTAATTGAAATCTGTTCACCAATATAGATTTAAGTAGTGCAATATACATCTGGAATATTTATGATGAAGAATTCTGTATTTTTAGGGGATAAATAATGCTCAAAAAGCCATGTTTTGATGATTATGGATCTTCTAAGATTGTTAAGTTGTTAATACTTGCAAGGATTCTCTTTCCCGAGTTAAATTCTACAAATCTGTGGTTGGATTCATCTTTTGATCGATCCATGGTAACTTTACTATGAAGTTCTTGTAGTAATCATTTTGGCTTAAAAGCTTTCCTTGTGTCCTCTTCTCCTTTATAAATTGAATTTAAAGTGTTCTTAAATAGGATACACTTTCTCCCTTCAAGTCTTTTCCTGATCAGGCTTTGCATCTATGTTTTCATTTGCGATTTTGGGTCTATCTTCCGGTTTGCTTGTAGAATGTCTCCTTATATAGCAGCTGATTCAGTAAAGTTCTGGCATTTACTTGCAAGCAAAATAACTTTTGCATATGAATCACAACAAACACATGTTGTTAGTTCTATTTTGCTTGTATTCTATCCCAGAGATACATACATCTCAAATTTATGCAGTGTTCCTGAATTGCCATTGTATTGACAATGAATCAATGATCATGTTATCTTTGTTCTTCCATCATTGTTCTAATTAAGCTTCTTTGCTTGTAACAGACAGTTATTAGTTACTAGTCACTGGGGCGAGGACGAATGTCGACTCATGCTTTCTCTTATCCAGATCTTCCTCCATGTAAGTTATTTTGGGTCCATTTCTAGAACTCGTCGATCTTTAACTAGCAGGAATTGCCCTTTTCCAACCCTAATATCATAGGCGAACTTCTGTCCATACCTTTTAGTAACCCATTACTTGTGCAGCTGCGAGTTGGGAGTAAGTAACGCATGTAAACCTTTTGTTCCATGGCTAAAGGAGGTTTATTTTGTTTTTTCTTTCGTAATTTGGACAATTTTTTTAGTTTAAATTGTTAACGTTTAGTGTCACTTTTATGGCGTTAAGTTTGCTGGCTTCTTGATGTTATGTTATTTTTCCGTATATGTCAAATGCCAGATATTGGTTACCGTTAGTTGATTATAAGAATTGGAAATTTTGGATAAATATTTTTTTGTAAAAGGAAAGGAATTTAGGGAGGATTGTGAAAAGTGATCATCATAGTGCATTCTTTCCGATAAAAATATTAACTGCCCGTTTGGTGGTAGCGGTGAAGTGTAAACGGAATAGAATCGGATAACGGTAAGGGAAAAATAAAAATATTAAGTACCCGTTTAGTGGGAGGGGTGAAATGAAAACGGAATGGAATCGGAGGAGGGGAAGGAAAGTAAATGAAAATGATGAGATTACTTCATGGGTTAAAAGACCTCTAAACAAACATATTTTTTTTTTATTGATTCGGAATCATTTCATTACCGGGATGATTCTTATCGCTTCTAAACGAGCCCTAAATTCACGATAAATTGTTTAAGATGGGTTGGCATGTTAACAACTCCGCCAATTCTCTAAAGATAGGCTCGATGTAAACTGATTTGAATCCTCCCGGAGGTTTGCTATTAGCATTATAAGAAATGGGGTTGATTGGTGGTAATTTTTCATTTTTGCTTTTAATGTTTGGATGGGGAAAAAGATAAGTAATGAGCTCAAGATCGTTGCTCGATCGTTTTTTTTTCAAATAACATATTTTTTAATCCTTTTAAAAAGATTGAGCTTTCTCCAAAGTTTATTGGGATTAAATTCTCCATATTTTTGCTATGAAAATGAAATCAATCTCTCTATTGTGTGATGGGACATACAAAATTTTCATCATTCCAAATTTTTTTAATTTCTTTGGGCTATAGCCTTTTGGGCCGTATATGTGGCCCATTTAACTTCTCCCGGAACAAGCACTTGGGCCAGTAGAATATTCCTTACTTAAGGATATGAATAATACCAAGGCATTCAAAACTAGTTATAGGCCCGTTGGGTATTGGTATAAGAATATGAATAGTATCTATTGTTTAGAATAGAGTTAAGATTAGGCCTCGTTTGGTATTGATCTAAATTATTCCAACAACGTATCAAACCCCTTTCGTTAGGAACCGATTCGTTAGGAACCGAAATACGTCATTTTCTAATTGAAATCCGGTTTAAGTTATTACTTACCCATTTGGCTTATTAGTACGAGACAACAATCATTAATCATGGAAGAGACTCCTAATCTTCAATCATTGAACTTCAAATGTTACTACAATTATGTCAATGGACTTTGCTTCCAAGTGATTTGAAAGACTACCAATCTCTCTCTCTATATATATAAGGATGACTAAAATAAGATGTATCTCTCATTGTAAGTTATCTAAAAAAAGAGAGGAATTTAAAGAAACTGAAAATTGACTGCTTACTTGGTTTCCTCGTTCCTATGTAGAGAAAGCTTTGAAGACAATCTTCCTTCTCCTTAAAATTACTGAAATCTTTTCATCTACTTACTTTAGTATACTTTCAAGGCCAAACTAAGCTATCTTAGAACATATAAGTTGATCCACAACTTCTCTTCTTTTCCTTTCTGTTAAACAAGTTAACATCATGCATTAGATGGGTCTTTAAGTGGCTCTACACATTTCACCTAATACTATCACATTGAATTGCCCGATCAAAGTATTTGGTGTGCCAATGACGCCACACAAATACGCGTTACATCCGAGTCGCATCTTGTTTTATCAAACTTGTGTATTGGATTTGAGCTAAATTTATTGGAATATAGCTTATGTATCATTGGGTTGTATGCATTTTGTCGATGTCAAGTTTTAAAGTCGGTCGCGGATGGCACACTAGTTAGGCCCAAACCCATCATATATACTCGTTGGGTTCTCAACCTACAATCAATTAGCAATAAAATAAGTAGTTCACTAACTTTATATACTAGGGTTGAAATCTCTCAACATTAATTGTGGAAAGTTGAGCGTGTGTGAAAAGATGTTGTTATTCGAGTTGAAGGATTCGAACTTTAATATGCTAATGTTCAACTCATTTATCAACGAGCCGAGTTTGAATCAAGCTTTAACATATGTTTAAATGAAGCTCATTTAAAAAGTGGATGAACTCATGTTAAGAATTTTCCGAACCGATATAACAACAACAACGATCAAGCTATTTATTATTATTTTTTTATTTTTTGAAAGGTTTCGTATATTGAGAAAGAAGGAATTTACAACATGTGGTCATCTAGACCAAGATACAAGCATCAATTTGCAATGCAAGGGACACAAAGCAAGAAAGGACTACAATAGATGGATCCCGAGCATATTGGCCCACATTAAAGAGTCGGTAGATATGTTCCTCCAGTGGTAAGCAGTGTGGTTCTTGATGGCCTGAATGGAAAGATGGGCACAAGTGGTAGCCAGAGTGAAAGTGTTATTATAGATGAGATCATTTCTCGCCTTCTAAATGAAGTAAATGTAGGCAGTGATCGAAGGGACTCTGATGTTGGACAGGAGATCATGTTTGCGTGGGGAAAGAGATTTGAGCCAGACCCAAGGATCATGGGAGTAAGGGTAAGGGGGTGAAAGTCTTGTCCACCTAGAGATGATGTCAAGATCCAAATTCAAGTAGTTGCGCTCGTTCTAAAGGTGGGATTCGTCTTCCGGGTGATTTCCACTGAGCTTTGCACGTGTCATCAGTGACAATGTTCCATTTGAGAAGCTTGATAAGAGTGGGAAGCTATCGATGGCTTGCAATCCATGCAACAAAGCTGCATTTTGGGATGTTGATGTTATGCCAGATCAAACCAAGAGAGTAGGAGGCAGGGGGAAGAGAAGAACTCCTGAATAAGTCGTAGGCCGTCAATGCCGAAAAGGAGCCATTTGGGCAGGTGATGAGACTAAGGATGTTTGATCCAGGGCTAGCAAACAGGATATCGTCACGAACTTTAATGATCATGCTCCATATGTGTCTGTGGTTGTAGCTAGTACCAAATGGAGTGGTGTTTGAGGATGTTCTTCTTAACCCAGTCGCACCACAAATTATTTCACACCGTCATTGAGGAAAGACGTTTACATGTCATCCTTGATACGCCAAACAAGCCCTAGTTATATTATACATGACATGATTGACATCTTGTAGATAGATGAAAGTACGTTTACCATATCTCTAGATGGACTACAAAATTGGAATATCCATAATAAAACATGGATAGACCACATGGAAACTATAGGTTTCATGAAACATATAGTCCAAACTAATGTTCATACACGATTAAACTTATCAAAAGTACATACGTTAATACGTATACGTATGTAATTATACAATGTACAATGCATATATTCCTTGAATAGAAGTACATATCACAAGTGCATAGTACTATTTAGCACTATAAGTATATGCCCTAAAAGAGCATTTAATTTGATAAAAAATACAATGTTTTTCTTAGCAAAACATACTCGAGTAACGGCTTCTTCAGCTTCAGGATATTTTTAACCTTAACTTCTTCAATTTATATCCGCCTTTCTTCTTACTTTCATATTCCTGGTTCCTTTGCATCACAAAGTCCCTGTCACAAAAGTTAAGAACCATTAACGATAATATATATTGAAACACACCGGATGTTCAAGAGTTCGTTTGATACGATTTCACGAAATTAAAAATTCGTTTCGAAATAATTGTAACCAATTTTCGTGGTCGGTGGCAAATAAGGTAATGAAAGTTTGTCTAAATTTTTTATGAGTTGGAGTCATTTCAAGTTATTCCGATTATTTTCGTTTTTTATGTAACTTTTTATTTCGTCTAGAACTTTGACAAAATACAGAGTTAAAAAATAATTAAAAGATAAATTAATGTAATTTTTATACCACACTTTCAAATTTTAAGTTTGATCAAACACTATTGTTCAGGAATCCAATTAAGTTACATCTCATTCTATTGTGATTCCTAATTTCAACCCGAATTCTACATGGGTACCAAATGAGTCCTAAATATACACAAATAAACATTAAAATAAAAGCACAATTAATTAAGCCCCGTTTGATTGCAACTTCGAAAATGGAAATGAATTCTGTTCATATGTGTATTTTGTTCATAAATTTTTTGAAGTTATCCTTTATGGTTTCATGCATAATATATTCGCTTTCCACAATTTTATTTTCTTATAAGATTTTAAAACTAATCAAATTTTACCCCAATTACTTCAAATCACAAAGAATGAGTCCCAATTACTTCAAATCACAAAGAATGAGTCCAAAAAATTTATGAACAAGAGTATCCATTTGGATTAGATTTGTTTCTATTCCAATTCTATTTCCGGAGTTAAAATCGAATGGACTCTTAAGTTTTTTCATTTAATGCAAATAGCTTCTAAGGAGTTTGTAATCCCTTGTTCATATTTGAAAATTGTTTATAAGCACTCTCCTTACGGGCTTTAAAATAAACTATGCAACATTTTTTCGATTGTGTTTAGTATGGGATTGGGATTTCAGTGTCGTTTTCTAGATTTAGATTATGACAACTTAGTATGAGTTTTAGGAGTTTGAGTGATTGGTTTTGTAGATTTAAAAAACCCCAATTGTACAATCTCATGATACAAGACTTGAGGGGTTTTTAATAATCTCATTTCATTCAAAACCATAACACAACTGTATCCACAAACACACCCATAACCAAATCTAATATTTCTAAACATACCCTTTATCTTACAATATTAAACATAGTATAAGTTCTAGAGAATTGTATAACTAATATTTAACAAAACTATACGTTATTGTAATGCATTCGAACATCCCTTTGGGTAAAATATGCGAAAGTATAACATGTAGACTTAACGCGGGGTTTCTTCGTATATCCGAATGAACATGCGCGTTAAGCTCGAACTCAATATATAAAACCGATGAGGTTTCATCCCAAAATCAATCGACAATCACCAACCGTATAGTTTAGATTCGTTATCCTCTTATTACCAATATGAATACATTTGTTACTCCACAAAATGCATTATATATCACAATCAAACAAACAAAAAATAGACTCGCAATAGAGTAGAAAGTGAATCCAAAACTGTTGTCAAGCTAATATAGTTGTGCGTACTAGGGTAGGTTGATCCAAGCTTAATTTGAGTCATGTCTTTTTTCGTATCACTATTTTTCTTTTTGCTAGTTTATACCTAAGATGATTTATAAAATTATCCAAACAATTTTAACACAAAGATATCATGTAACATCATTAAAGCGTAAATACATAACACACACATTTACTCATTCAAAATTTCAAATACGACCCTTCAGTGAAACTAGGGTTTGATGATCATTAAACAAGAAATATTCAAAACAGTTTGCATTAAAGTTGGTTCATCACCCAAAAAATTCGAATGAGTAAAGTTTTATTTCACTGATTGATCTTGATGGAAATCATAATTCAAAGAATAAAGAAGGGAAAAACAAGCTATTTGATGGGATTGTAGCAGGGAATCTCAAATATTTTACTATCAAAATTTAAGGGTATACGATAAAGAAATTGGTGTAAAATTGACGCGCATTGTGACATTTTTACGAGTACATATTTTTTTAGATTTTTGACCCGAAACGGAGTCGCAGTATATGTCACATTAGTAATTCATATTCCGTGTTAACAACTAACACGACACTTTACTATTTTAAGCAAACTGTGAGAAGTGTGCATTACATTAACAAAAATGTATTTTAAAAAAATCGTACATTAACTAAATCAGGTATACTTGGGTAGCTCCGAAAATTTCCCAAATTTAATCACTATTACATAAGATAAGTGTTTTCTTTCATATTTGGACCCATTTGGCTAGATGTTGTTTTGTATCATAACACATAAACAAACTTATATTATATACATTTGATATGAATTGTTCTTGATTGATTACCATGAACTGTTTCCATGCTTTTCAATTTATTATCAATAAAAATTTGATTTGAAAGTTAAGGATAGATAAAGGCTCAATAAACAATTAGTTTTAGGAGAATAAAACCTTAAAAAACTTCATTAGATTGATCCATTTCAACACTGCAATCTTAAGTACTCATATTTGTGGGACTCAAAATCTGCAAAGAAATATTAAAATAATAGCCCCAAAAAATCTAATGTATATTAATCACTCTAAGAAAATGATAGTACTAATTATTTAAATAATTCTTTACAAAAAAGAATCATTAATTAATTAGTAACATTATTTTGCATGGTTGACATCGAAATTCCTGATTGGCGCAATGATCTAAGATGCCAATTAGTTGTGACTAATTTAACATAAATTTCACAATAAATGATTAAATTACATGATTTTGGATTTTAAATTTGAAAATATAATATCCTCCACTAATTTATAGATCTTCATTGATTTGATATTTGTAGGGCTTCTTTTAAAATAAAAAATAAAATAATCATAACCGGATCTAGGGTTTATAAAGTAATCCAGAAATCATTACGCTCAATCAATTCTAAGATATAACAATAATTGAACCTCAAAATTGTTACCTCAATCTCCGGCGATTCTCAGGTGATCGAATCAAAGAAAAGGAATGGAGTTGGAAGAAGAAGAAGAAGAATGATCATCTCCTTTAGCAGCAGTAGAAGAAGGATTCTTCTTCTTCTTCTTGTACGGAATTCCTCTAGCTTTAGCCTGACACTCTCTCACCTCCCTCAGGAAAACCCTAATTCCACTTCCGGCAAAAGGGTTTGTCTCCGGCGAGCCTCCGTTTTCCTCATAAGCTGCCCGGAGGCGACCAATGAGTGCATCTAAGCTTCCCCAAGCTTGTCTGAGCGGGCAGGGGCATGGGGCAGGTGGGTCAGGCTGCCCGTAAAACATGCAACCTTGGATATGAACCTTAGTTTTTCCAAACTGGTCTAGATACCGGAGAAAATCTAGTACATGGTTACACGTGCACTGAGATAACGGTACCGGCGGCCGTTGGTTTTTCAGGTACTGTCCGAATGTGTTCCAGTCCCGACGCTTTTGTGACTCGTATCGGCTCGGGGGCGTTGGTTGCAGATAGGCGGCGGTAGTGATATTGTTGGTGGTGTCGGAGTTTGAGGAGGATCTCGATGATCCCTCAGGTAAGTGGTGGCTGTGGTGGTGGTGGTAGTGAGAGAAGTAATCTCCTCTATCCATGGTGGTTGATTTGGTGTTCTAATAATGGAGAAGTTTTGTTTTGCATATATATGATAAGATGAGAGTTTTTTTTATTTTTATTTTGTTGTGATAATGGATAGAAGAAAAGGAAAGGTATTGTGGTTAATAAGTTCATATCAACTATAATGTTGAATGATAGATGTACTTTATTTCTATTTTATTTTTGTGTGGGGAAATTTGGTTTTGGTGGTAAAATTAAAGATTCCAATATGGTAGAAGAATAGTAGACTATTGAATTTGACATATTTTGCTTTTTATTGTATTATTTTTTGGTAGTTTTTTTTGCTTGTCTATCAAATGATTTTGATTATTTACTTTGTTAATAATAACAACTTATTTTATATATTTTTTTTGAAAGGTTAATTGTATTAAGAAAGAGAGGGAATTTACAAGATTACAAGTTCAGCAAGGGCAACACATAAGCAGAAAACAAGGGCCAAAACAGGCAAGAGGGGAGGGGGATAGACATCAAGTGAGGTTGAAGTTCAGCACACGGGGCCATATCGAGAGAGGAGGACGACCTGTCCCTTGTGCTCAAAATGGAGTTTGACAGATCGTATGATCTCACTAGCACAATCAATAGCTCTAGTGAAGGTATGGTCGAAAACCATGTTGTTTCTTGCAGTCCACACATGGTAGAGGAAGGAGATGACAGAGGCAATCCTGACTCTATCCAATGGGGAAGGTTGCAAGCAAGTCCATAACTCGAGCCATGACCAGATGTTGCTGATATAGGGAGAAGGGTAAGGCAACTTGGTCCAACGGGAGATAATATCCAGCACAAGAGAGTCATAACTACAATGGCACCATAAGTGGTCATCACTCTCAGGGGCGCTATTACATAGCTTACAGGTGTCATGACTAACCATGTTCCAAGCTCTGATTTTCACAAGAGTAGGGAGACGTTTAAGAGCAGCTAACCATGCTATATAGGAGCTCTTAGGGGTGTTGGAGCGCAACCAGATGACTTTGAAAGGGGAAGGCTGAGTATGAGGGTAGCTAGGAGAGAAGATGGCGTAGGCTTTCTTACTTGAGAAAGATCCATTGGGGTTAGAGATGGAGTCAATTATGTGGTTGCTCAGAGGGGCAAGTGGAATTTCATCTCAAAGAGAGAGCAAGGATTTCCAAGAAGCACTGTGGTGAGTCTTCGAGATACAGCTCAAAATGCTCCAATTACCCTTGATCAGGTGACGTTTGACCCAAGAGGCCCAAATGCTGGGAGATCCCTTATCAAGCTCGAAGATGAGGCTTGTGAGGGCAACTTTGTTCCTAGTAGCAAGGTCGGGGAAGCCAAGCTCGCCCTGTGATTTTGGGGCACAAATGGAGGACCAGGCCACCAAAGCACGCTTGCTATTCTCAACCCCAGATCAGAAATACGAGCGAATGAGCCCATTGATGGTGCTAATAACATTAGCAGGAAGTAAGAAAATGGAGCACCAATATTGGCTAACAATTGTGAAATAAGAATGACTATGAATCGTGAACTTAATTCAGATTTAGAGTGCAAATTTATTACAATATTAGGCATGCGTCTCATAAGACGCACAATTGCGTCTTATGAGGTGCAATATGTATATGACTAATGCACCTTCTAAGAGACAAAGATGTGTGGCTTACGACGCGCACATATGTCTCTCATATATGTTCGTCGTCGAATCTAACGCGCCGGCATACGTGCTTTCATCACTTTAAATTGTATTCTTATATGAATGTTGTTATATGTGTAAAGGTATCTTAAAAATGAGATATTAGACAATTTATTGCATTTGAAAATTTACCCGTTTTTACTAGATTATCTCATATTTCACAATATTTGTCCATCTATAATTTTCACACATATTATAAAGCATTAAAATAAAAGCTAAAAAAAGAAGAGATAATTATTAATTTTCACACATATTAAAAAAATTATATAAGAAACAACATAAAGTAATAAACACAAGTTTCAAGTTTCATTTTCAATAGTAGTAAACGTATGATTTTTTAATTTTAGAAAATTTTGATATTAAATGCATTTTTATGGAAAATATTTTATTAAGAAAAAAATTAACCGAGATGAACAATTTTAAACAAACGTAGGTAGTATAATTTACCCCAAGTATTTACTGACTTTGCCAATATTTTCAATATTTTATTACAAACAACCTTTAAGATATTTCTAAGATTTCATAGATTAATATCCAGATAAATATGCCTTTAGTACCAGATATAATAAACTGAAAAAAGTCATCATAAATAATAATACATATTACATATAGGTTGGGTTCTAGAGGTATTTACATTAATAATTTTTTAAAAAATATAACAACTAAAAGTTATTTATATTTAAATAAATAATCGGTCAATATTATGCCTAGTCAATGAAAGTGAAGATTGACTTATATAATTGGTGTGGAATTATTCTCACTTTTGACCTTAAAATCGTTCTAATATAAGACTATTATATATTTAAAAGATTAATATGTTTTATTTAAAGGAAAATAATTCAATGTATTAGACAACATGTCGTCTAATTGGTCCAAATGTTGAAAGAATCGGCAGACAGATAAACCACCATGAAGAATCCAAAAAATTATACACTACAGTGCATCAAGTAGATCCGTACAAAGTGATCGATCTTCAAGAGAAAAATCGAACCATTATCAAAGAGAACAAAGTGATCGATCTTCAAGAGAAAAATCGAACCATTATCAAAGAGACAACATGTCGTTTAATATGTTGTTCTCTTTGCTTCGTAGTGACTATCTCGTTCTCCTTTTAAAGGAGAACGAGATAGTCACTACGAAGCAATGAGAACAACGCCCGTCGTCGAATAAAGCTAGTGCACACGAAAAATGCCTGTACAGCAACTATAAACACCTCAGTTTTGGAGTTGAAATAAAATATTTTGAAGTCGATCGCAAATACACGACTCTGAAGAAAAATTGAACCATTATCAAATACACATACACTATACATATTCTCTTCTATCAATCTTATAACCTTTTAAAATTATCAAAATTTTATTTAATACTAATTTGTTTTAGATCAATTTGGTTTACTAGGCTTTTTCTAGTTTTGTTTTATAGGATATGATAATTAATCAGTGGTAAAATTATATTTCTAGTTGTTTAATAAATGTATGAAATACATGTATCGAATGTGTTAGAAACTAAATTATCACAAATTTAGTTTGATTTATTTGATGATTATGGGGCTAATAAAATGTTATAATGGTTGTCAATCGTCTATAGCAATAATTAATAAATTGATTGGCCATTGGCACAGTGGAGACTAAGCTCCAATAATTTGTGCCATATTTTCATGACTGTAAATCTTGTTGAGTTTGACTAAAGTAAAGCTACCTCTGCACCAATATGGCTGCAAAATTAAATTTTATTTATTTATATTATTCCTTATACATTTACCTAAATTTGTTTTGTTGCTTACATTTGGCATTTTCCACTAATTAGTGATAGCATTTTCATGCATCCCATCATTAAAGCACATGCATGAACTTGTGAGGAAATATACATTATTTTTGTAGGTCTATAGTCCAACAAATTTGACCTAAACACAAAAAATCATTCATATATGATATATAACCCTAAAATTACTCCACTCATTTGGGTTCATTGACACACCAAACTGCATAATGTCTACTCACCAACACGAAATTAGCCGTTTTAGATGGTTTCTTTGCTCTTACTCAATTGTATTATTGATAATGTCCTATGTGGTCACAATGTAGTTGTAACGATGTTAGGTATAATAACATTTTTACAATATTCTTACGATAAACGTCTTTCTTGATTCTCTCAAAGTTATGCACGTTAGTTATGAGTCAAGTACATAAACGCATCTAACTAAATTGACAATACGAGGAGGAAGTCATTCAACTTATATACTAGGTTTTGAGGGTTTTTTTTTTATTATGTATTGAGACAGTTTATTTCCACGTTCTCTCAAGTGCAATCATTTCACTCGGTTAATACTTGATGACAATGACCTTATATACTAGGCGACGAGCCTAATAATCTCACACATCTCGCACGCTTCACATGTCTAAACTCAGACCCATGAGTGCAACTCCGATAGGATCGAAGATCGAGCCGTTTGACTATAAAACACTTTAATACCATAAATACAAATCGGACTCATGTGCATACGTGCGTACAAATACATAAAATTCATGTTCAAAATATAAGTTCAACGGTGACCCAATTTGTAAGAGAAATAGTTCACCAGTCTCGTATAATATGTTATCAATATGAGATGCGTATGAACGGTCATTACATTGTCCATCACTTGTGAGCGAGACTAATATATAACCCGAAAATAATGTATGATTTGATGAATTTAGTAAATAATAGCTTAAAAAAGAGATGGTCAAAGACAATGATGCACGAATATGCATTAAGAGTAGGTCCATAGTACTTTGGTGTTGCAGGTTTCCACGTACATATATGGCTCATGCTTCAGATTTTTACTATGGAAAGTTAAATTGAGATCCATGGCGACTGTAATATTCAAAGAAGATGTCACCTTGGCAGTGGTGTGGCCAGAAGAGCGTTAACGTGTGTGTCTGTACGTCTTCTTGGATTCGTTTTCTGAGTTGCCCTCATTCATTTCATCGAGGATACAAACTTACACATTAAATTAAATTATATTATGGAACAACACCTCTACCTACCTACGTACCATGTACACAAATATCTCATAATCTTCACTTTCAAATTCACTAGCATTCGAGTAGGACATGTGTTAGTTTGGTAACACGTTGTTTGACAATAAAGTTTTCATATTATGCGGCATTCAATTTTAGATTAAACTGAATGTATGTCCCCATTTCTTAGACTTTCTATCAAAGCTTGATACAAACAAATTGTAAAGTTGTAGGGTGGATATGTCAAAGTCCGATACAAACGGACCGGCAGAGCGGGGGTCGTGTGCATACGAGCGCATCTGCGCATTAGGTTCAAGTTTAGCACATAAATCCGATGAGGTTCCATCCTAAAATCAATTGGCAATTAGCCCACCGATCTTATATACTAGGCTCGGATTGTCCACAACTTTCGATAGGGGACTTATTATCTCCAATAGGATATCTTGTGCAAACGAGCACAGCAAGATCCGTACTAGCAAACGGAACATATATATTCTTTTCCAGAAATAAAGCGTGCAAACTGATCTTCCCTTTTCTTGCAGTCCTTTCAAGGGCCCCAACATTTGCTTCATATTCTTTTTTTTTTTTAAAAACTATTTTAAAGGCCGATTCGGCGGAGATTATTACGTATATTATTGTAAAGTTTTGTGTTTTTTGAAAACTACGTGGTGTTTGTCATTATAAATTTTTGAAGAGATTAGATTTTTTAAGAGTTTTTTGATGAGATTTGAAAAAGCTTTCTAAGATAGCTTTTTGAGTAGATTATCAAAATTTTTACAATTTTAACTTTTTTTACATCTTTAATAATTTGTACATTTTTGTTCTTTTTAACTTTTTAGTAAATCTATTCATAAATCTACTTTTACTAAACATCAATTAGTTTATTTGTTAGATTTTCAGAATTTACAAAATTTTTTGAAAATCTACTAACATATCTAGTAAAAAAGCTAAAGCTACTAAAAAAGGAAATACACAAAAATCTCGCTTTATGGAACAGAACCTTAGTCCCTTCTACAAGAATTCTTGCGGATGAGAACATAAAGTTTGGAGTTGTAAGAAAAATGTGTACTCAAATGGGTTAATAGTTCAACAACTTCAGATTCCCTTCTATATCCCTATTATATTATTATTTAAATTTTTTTTTTATTTACTTTCTCATCTAGAATAAAAGTACACGTATATAATATATATTATATATGTATCAAATGTATCAATAAATCGAAAAAAGAGTTTTTTTAGTATTCAAAGATAAATCTTTTACGAAAAGACAAATTCACCATACCTAAAAATTTAACATCCAAACTGTACTTTTGTATCAATGCATAAGTATAATAAGGATTTACAAAGTTTACGCATAAATCTCGATCTAGTGTTATGATATATTCCAAGTTACATGCATGAAACTGGTCGAAGCCTCTTGAAAAGATGACCAAGCTGATAACTAATGTCGGGTTTACACATAAATCTCAATTATTATTTGTTGATGTGTTTCAAAGTTCTTGTAGAAAGCCTATGAAACATGAAAGACAATATAAATAGGCCTTAAAGTAAGCTTCAAAGTAGAGAGAGAACAATAAATTTTCCTCCTTTTTGTTTGATGTTATGACATGCCAACCACCCAGTAACATGCTTGGCTCTAGCCCAAACTTTGGTCTGAAAAGGTAAAATTATGAACAATTCTAGACTCTTGAGATCCGATTTTATATGCTTCTTTCATTTAAGAATTGCATCAACTATTTTGTGGAAAGATTTGTGATACTGCTCTCTGCTTGGTCTAGTCTGGATTGTTTCATAGGACAAAATTCCTTGCCTGAAAATTTTAGACTATATAACAGAGACACTAGAGCAAGTTTCCTTCCATCCCATTACTCTGATCTACTAGCATTTATTTATCCTTCACTTCTCGTTTCTTATAAAAACCAAAAACTGATGGAGGAGGGTAAAGTCTCCTTTAAAGAAGATATCTGCACTGACAATAAACACTCCAATATGAAAAATGAAACCTCTATGAACAACCAACAACCAAAAGAGAACTATAAGGAATCAATGAATAAAGGTGATAACTTTGAACAATCTGATCTCCAAGACTATTTGTCCAGATTAGCTAAAGTTAATAACTTGATCTCCAATTCTATTTTTAGAACTAGTAGAACTTGTAAGTTGGTTCTAGAGTTACCAATTGTCCTTGATTTTAGAACATCTGTAATCCTCACAAGATCTACTCGGGAGTTTTGGCTCCTTTTTTACTAATGTATGTATGTTATGTGCATGGATCTATGTCTATGATTAATTCAAATGAAGAACTGAATAAGTTGTTGCTTGCTGTCCTAGATTTCATGGTTTTCTTGCGGTCACTATTGCTGTTATTTGTGTGTGTATGCAGATTTAAGGTCATCAAAGTGAATCCAAGCAAGCACCACCCTCCAAAGTGTAAGGAAAATACCCAGTACTTACGAATTAGTAGAACAAAAATGGGGCTCCTACTACTGAGTAATCACAGATCGATTTTGATAAACTCTAGAAACCCCCCCCCCCCCATGTATCCTCCTAGAACAAATAGCATTCTACATTGCTTACACATAGTTGAGAGCAAAGATGGGCTGAACTCTGTTGTTCACAAACTTGTACGCAATTGCTATCTACTGCTTTCTATTTTAAATTTTAGTAGGCTGAAAAACACAGGGAAAGTAGCGGTGTTTGTACACAAAAGGAATACAAGGACTGTCATGTTAGACTAACTGCTGAGGGCACAAATTTTCAAAGAAAAAAGAACCAGCAGCACAATAATCGACTCAAGCACAATTCAAAATTGTATGGTAAAGGAACAATGTAGCAAATTTCCAAGGGACTACTTCAGTCAACAATTAAAACATCAGCAGGGTCGATATTGACCAAAGAATAGAGTAACTGTAACTACAAGGAACAATGTTTGGAACCAAAAGAACAAAAATTGATGGTACTAATCTGGATGCGAAATCCGATGTTTTTAGGTTCTGCTTTTTTGCAATGCAATGCACAAATGCTAAATAACTCATGTAAACAAGATGTTTGTCATATTTTGGATGCAGTATGATCAAATGTGAATCCAAGAACAAAGTCCTTCAAAGAAGATATGAATAACTGTTTTAATTGAGGACAATGATCCATCTACTCAATAACAACCACAAAATTACTCAACACTAATGTTATGAATAAGCAAGAAAAAGTTAGCTTTTAAAATAAATAAATAAATAAATAATTCCAAACTGTTTTCATCATTCCAAAAATTTTGGGATGACTTTCCTTTTTGAAGATGTTTCTCGAGGGTGACCTAAACAATTGTCTTGGAAGATGTCATAGTCACATGCCCCTGTTGATCGTGTTAATTGTGATCGTGGTTGTGTTCGAGGTCTCCGAAGATCTCCATCTAGGTGGGGGCAACGTCGTGGGATCCACATTTCCGCAGGAGGTATGACATCCCCTAAAAAGGTTTCTACCATCCTGCTTCCCTGCGGCGAGACACCGCGCCAGTCCATCTAGCCCGTGCCCTCTCCGTGTTTTGCCAGCCTCGAGTGTTCCGCGTCTTCTCCAAATGAGTAGTTGTTCCGATCTTTGGATCTTTCCCCCTTTTTTTCGGTCTTTGCTTGTGGCGATTGTTTTGTTTTCTTTTTTGGTTTTCTTTTTGCATGACGGTTTGCCCGTTTGCCGGTTGTCAGCCTCTCGATACACTAATTATCTTTGGTGTAATCGAGCCTCTTACCATCTTGATCAAAGAAAAAAATAATATTTGATTGGAACATACCCCAACACCAAACCTTTAGAGCAAGTTCACCAGTTCTATTTTAATCGATCGTTATATAAATAAAGTGAAGCGGCAATATTCATTGTTAAATAGACGATGTTCACCCTTTTATTTTAACTAATTTTCATTTGACATTTGGTGACCTTAAAAATTTTAAAGGCTATAACTGTAACATTTCTTAATCGATTATCAACAAAATAAATATATATATATATATATATATATATATATATATATATATATATATATATATATATATATATATATATATATATATATATATATATATTGGTCCTATTTTATTATATTTTTTTAAACTAGATTTTTAATATAGCTTTTAATAAATATTCCTACTTAATCAAATTAAAATAAGTACTTTTATTTTTAAATATCTTATTACGATTTTATTTTAGTAAATAATTAAAAATTAATTGTATAAACACATCACTATAAGTTTGAATTTTTTTATAGTGTAATTATTTTTTTGTTTGATTATAAAAAATTAAAAGGGCATTTTTTCTTCGAAAAACCCTTCAAATTATACCTCAACAAAAATAAATAACTAAAATCACATAAATTTAACCGGTTAACAAACAAAACGTGTGATAACACATGTTCAATGACAATAAATAGTATTTGAGCTAATGACGTTGAAACTAATAACTTTTGACATTTTGACCCAACGGATGAACTTCCTTTTGGGTGTGTTTGGGAACCATTTATTTGATAGCTTATCAAGCTTATGGAGATGATGAAATTTTTAAAAATAGAAAAGTGGATGTTTGGGAGCTAGATGATGGGAGATTATGGAAGATGATGAAAGATGAAATTTTGAGAAAAAATTCATCTACTTGAAAGGAGTTACGGAGATGAAGCAAGCTTACGGAGAACAAAATTACTTCACAACCCTCATTATAATTTATTTAAAATTTGAATCTTTATTATTTTTATCCTAACTTGAACAATAATAAAAAATATTTCAAAATTATATTGAATAAAATCATTAATATATATTTTACGTACCTTTATGAGAAAAGTCAAATAAAAAAAATATGATATCTAAATAAAATTCATCCCAAATTTAAGAATATTTTGTACTAAAAAATGGGATGATGACTTTTACACAAAAAAAAATATTAATGAAATTCATGTAACATAAAAGCACAATTATACAGAAATATATTTATTTTTTTTAATCTAATTGAATTCAATCAAAATTGAGTGATGTCCTTTTTGGTAATTTAACGTGTTGATCAGCTTTTATAAGTTTTGTTCTCTCAAACACCCATCAAAATTGTGAAAATAAATTATCTTGTTTAGTCAGCTACTTATTTCATCTACTCAGTCACCTTCGTGACCCAGAAAATAAACCCTAAATGTAATTTATAACATAAGAAATAGTTTATCGTAGAAAACGGAAGTCATAAAGCTTGTTTTATTTCATTGATTTGAATCGTTTATGTACACGATATGTAATCTTCTTTAATTTTAAGATTAGTAAAAAATCTACAAAAAATACTAATAGATATAAATTTATCTATTAAAAAAAATGATAATATACTAATTGATATACATTTAGGGCACGTTTGGTTTTAACTTTGGAATCGGAATCGGAATGGAAACGAATGTAGTCTATACGGTATAACCTTGTTCATGAAAGTTGTTGGAATCGTTCCTTGTGGTTTGAAGTAATTGGAGTAAAGTTTCATTCCATTTCCGTTTCCAAAATTGAATCCAAACGGACTCTTATACTATTGATAAATGTAATTTAAATACAGGGAAACACAAGGTGTATATAGTTTGAAACATTTCACCCGGTGAGGACGTGACCCACTTCGTTCATTCACCAAAAGAAGGGACCTATTTATCTCTTTATATGTTGACTGCTATTTAGTAACTTTGTAGGATACAAATTGTCCTTAACATGTAGACTCCCTTTTGCAACTCACCTACCAAATGTCCCATATATTATATTAACCTACGTGTCAACAATTTTAACGTATGAGAACCCTCCTTCACCAAAAGGGGAAATCTACCCAACTCGTAATTACTCTACCTATCTAACTTCATGTTTATTATCCATTAGCTTCAAATTTTATTGTGTGGGATAAATATCCATAATAAAAGCCTGAAGGCGAGTCAAAAGCTCGAAGCTTTATTCGTCTTGCGGTATGCATGCCAACACTAGATATCCTATTCCCTTTTAATTAAGTATTGTCACTGAAGCACCGGACTAATAAGATGATGATGGCGAGGAAGATTACGCGTAAGTAACTTGGAAAGAAAAAGGGAGTCCGTCTCCAAGATGACCATGCGAAATCCGCTATCTAACGCGAGTATTAGGCCATGTAATACTCTCATAACTTCTTCACAAAGAAAGAACATAGCCCCATTTCCACGTAGAATCCTCACTGCCATTCTTTCACATTATTCATAATAATTCCTACCGTAGTAGCATGTTCATCCGCTCTATGAGCACCATCCGTATTGATCTTTAAACTCCAAGTCGGTGGATCGGAGCCTCCCGTCTCATGTAAGCCATATATATACGCTGAGGTCCCGACGTAGGTGCCCATATCACGCAAAACATTAGGCGACACATAAAACTTTGACTTTTGACGATTCACTCATCGCCTTACCGCTCGACAAAACAAATCAACACAGTAGATCGTCACTTTCATCTGAGCAACAAATGCATGTGCAAATAAAGTAACTTTATTTGCAAAAAAAAAACATATGTAACAATAGAGGTCTACCTAGAGAAAGACCAATGAGATTCCAATCACCTTTATCAACAAATTGGCAAATGGTTGAGCCGTTCAATACATAAAACACACAAGTAAGAGGAAAATGAATCCCCTCAACTAATACCCCGTTGAGGAGTAAATTGGGGCGTTAGCTCACCATTTCAAATCTACTACTACCTGGAGTAGAGACGTACTCCCTAATCATATCAACCCAATCACTCAGAAAATTCAACCTCCATAGTAGTGTTTGTCACAAAATCTTGTTTGATATGGTCATAAGCTTTCTTTAAATCCAATTTAAGGTGCATCCACTTCTCCCTAGTCCTTTTCTTATGCATAAAATGCACCACCTTCTGCATAAGAATCACACTATCTTGGATCATCCTACCGGACCTACAATAATGAAACTCCCCTACATAGGGTCACCCAATTGACCAATCAATCTCTACATACGGTTGACCATCAATTTACTGATAATCTTATACGAAACATTGCAAAGGGTGATTGGGCGTAATTGGACAATGAACTCATGATTCCTAATCTTAGCAATAGTATTGATCAGATTATCATTACTCCCACTCTATAGTGTAGAAAATAAATCTAGTGACCTCCTACAAAACTGACTTGCCCACAATATGTTAATACTTTTGAAAGAACACCGGCCGGAAACCATCAATACATAGGCCTTGAAAGAACCACACTCTTAATAGTGTGTCAAACCTCATCCATTCTAATCGGGTGTTGATAGATAACCGATCGATGAATCCAAAATATACGTCTTTTTAGTCATCATATTCAAGCATTTCATACCTTATTTGATTTGGTTTGTGTTCATATAAAGCATAAATTCTTCCTATTGCATTTGTGGTATCTACTTTGATTAGTTCGTATTTCAGGCGTTTGAGGCCCAAAAAGTGCAATAATGATGAAAGGATGCATGAGTCTGGATTGCAATCCTCCCCGAGGTCAAGGATATTATAGAAAACATCTATATTGACCGAGGGCCAAAGTTTCAAGGCGAATTCTTATTAGAGATAGAAGAATTGAAGAACCTTGTGAAGATCATTAACGTTGGATACCATTTTATGATGACTACTGAGAGATTCCTATCATCGACCATCTTCTCTTTGGATTTAGAAAATCAGTTTTTACTAAATTGTTGAAAAGCTATAGAAGACATATACGACCTATGTACAAATGCAAGCCCGTCTAATAAGGATGTCATTCGGCCCAACATCACAGAAATCCTAGTTTTTTTTTGGCCCCATAATATTTATTTTTAGTTAATATATAAAACAAAAGAGTGTTTGACACAGTGGTTAAACATCAATAATGTGTTCAAATAATCAAAAGTTAAAATTCACTTTCTTACTTTTTTATCTCCTCTTTTAACTTTTTTTTTCCACTAAAAATATATTAAAACTATGAACAATTTTGTTTTACTTTTTATTATCATTCTTTTATTTACTTTTGTATTAAAAAAGAAATGATCGGATTATCTGTGATTAAATTTAAGAAAATCACGAGATGATTATACACAAATATAGTTAATAAATAAAATTGTAAGTTGTATTCCGGAATAATGTTAAATATACTAATCTAATTATTCAAATAAAAATGAATATATTTATACGAATTAATATAATTAAAAAAAAAAAAGAAAGTAAGGCCATGTCCGTACAAGAAGTGGGCCTAAAGGCCCAATAGAGTTGAAGTGACGTGTGAGAGTATGGAAGCAATAGCATGCTTGTTGTTAGGGGTTAGGAGACACTTCTGAATCAATTATAATCTTATTTTCAAGCCGTAACATGCACCTACACATTACTTTTCTTCCTCTTTATCTTCCTATTTTCATAAATAAATATATAGAAACCAAAATTAAACATCAAGTCTTATATTTCTTCAATGTCCTACCTTTTATAAAATTACAAGAAGATTATTATTGTGGTTGGAACTTAGATGTATGTAGTGGTGTATATATCCGGATATTCGATCTGATCTGAAATTTTGAATATATGGTTTGTTATAATTATAAAAAGTCAATCCGACTTTGATACGAGAGTATCCGCATATCCAACATTTTTTAATTGGATTGATTTAAAATTTGACCAGTATATCTTATCTGGAGTAATTGTTGTCGAAGCAATCAGATATATTCAATCCAACTTTATTCTCAAAACCCTGATTTGTATATGATGATCCGAAAATCTTTTCGGATCGGACTCAAATCATCAATTAATGAATATTATCGTATTCATTTGTTTCGGATCAAATCTTCTGTTTAGGAGATGAGATGTTTTTGCGGTTCGTGCTATTCGTACCCACCATTTCATTCTATTTGTACCCATTATACGACTACGCATCACGTAGCCGTAAGGAAAGCATAAATCAATCGCCAAAATATAAGAACAAACTACGTCTACGCAGCGCGTAGGCGTAGACTTCCAACCTTGCTTGATCGAGAACTACGCTTACGGGATGCGTAGGCGTAGTTCTCGGTTCATGTAACCGTTGTGAACTCTACGATTTCGCGCTGCGTAGACGTATTGTGGAGAACTAGCCGTTACCAACGGTAATGTAACCCAAAGATTAGTATAAATATCATGTATTCGACCCATTTCATAAAACCTCATTGTCAAACGTTGTTTCGCAAAAAAAGTCCTTTCGAAAATGAATTCCGACGATGGAGAAGCAAGCTATCATTCCGGCGATGGAGAAGAGGATGACGGTGTTGCTTTCGGCGGTGGTGAAGATGACGTGGAGGGTGACGAGGGCTTGTTCAATCCCGCGATGCTCAGTAGTTACGATCCGTATTCGGGTGTTGAGGTTAGTTTTTCGAATTCGTTTGTTTTGACGTAGTTTAGTGTTATATGTTTTAGTTAGTTTATGTTATATGTTTGACTCGTTAATTAATGAAGTAGTAGACAATTAGTCAATAAGTAATGTTATTTGACGTTAACTGAAGAATTTACTCGTTAATTAGGTGTCAATTAGTCGTTAATTGAAGAAAATAGTCGTTAATTAATGAATTAGTAGACAATTATTATTTAAGTAGTTGTTAATTAATTTGAGCAATCTCAGAACATATGATATAGTCGTAGTGAATGAAATTTTCGAAATAATTATTGTAGGTTGCCGATATTCCCGATGATTATGACTATACTAGTTTGTTCGTTGACCATCGGATATGGACGGATATGGACTCGTTAGTAGCGTGGGTTCTTGAGAGAGCAGGAAGTAGAAATATGGTTCTCATCAAACTAAAGTCCTACAAGTCGGATGATAAGCGTTTTGGAAAGGTGATATTTGCGTGTGAGCATCACGGAGTCCGCAAGAGTGAGGCGAAGGGCTTGAGGGTATGCAAAACGAAGAAGTTTGATTGTAATTTTCGCTTACACGTTGATGGGGTGCAAAGGGGTCTTTGGGGTGTGAGGAATGTTCACGGAATTCACAATCATCCTCTTCCGAAGAAGTTGGTAGGTCATGCCTTTGCTGGACGGTTGACGAAGGCACAAATGAAACGAGTCCAAATCTACACCGAGGCGGGAATGCCTCCGAGGGAAATTGTTCGTTTGTTAAAGAGTGATTTTGAAGATCCCGAAAAGATGGTCACTTCTAGGAAGCAAGTTTCAAACGCTCGGAATAAAATTAGGTTGGAAGCGATGGGAGATCGAACGGTAATTCAAGAAGCGTTGAAATTCTTGCAAGATAAGGATTATATGTGGGATATTAGGATGGAAACCACTGAAGGAGGAGAGGTAGTGAGCGACTTATTCCTAGCCCATCCAGAGTCGAAGCGTTGGGTTGCCATGTTTCCATACGTTGTCATCATGGATGCTACATACAAGACGAACAGGTTAGTATGTAATTCATTCAGTTTGTTTATATTAAACTTTTTTTTAATTACAAAGTCTCATTCATTATATTTTGCAGATATGACATGCCGTTGTTGGAGATCGTCGGATTGACTAGCACACAACAAACTTTTCCCGTTGCGTTTGTGTTAATGAAACGAGAGACGACGGGTCATTACGAGTGGGCTTTGGAACGGATTGCCTTGTTATTCAGTGGAAAGAAGCTGGAAGTGATAGTGACGGACAGAGAATTAGGTCTCATAAAAGCAATGCCTAGAGTCTTCGCAGATGCCAAACATATTTTGTGTGAGTGACACGTGTATCGAAACATAGAATCAAATAGTTGGTGGAAGTCACATTCGCCATCCATCCAAGCAAAATTCATGAGAGATTGTCATGAGTTGTTTGAATCGACTACTATTGCGGCTTATGAGGCGAGGCTCTTGCATATGAGGGATAGTTGGATGGACAAGTATCATTTGATGGAGTACCTCGAGAAGACATGGTTGGACAAGTACAAGGAAGCTATTGTTCGTTGCTGGACCGATCACTATCTCCATCTCGGATCAAGGACGACAGGAAGGTTAGACAAATACTCATTGCATCTTTTATTGTTTAGTTTACTTGTGATGATTTATTTTATAATTATAAATTATGTTCTAATCTTAGGGCCGAGGGTGCTCATTCGGTGTTGAAGAGAACTCTTAAGTCTACTCGTTGTGGATTTGATACTCTCATCAAGGCCATCCATAGAATGATTGGAGATCAGATTGATGAGATTCAAGGTTGCATAGAAAAGTCGCGTACTCATACTATCGTAGGCATCCAAGAAGACCCTATGTTTACATTTCTTCTTCGAAAGGTGTCTAACAATTGCATGAAGTACTTGATCGAGAATTGCAAACTGGCGCGGCAAGGGACATTTGATGCTACATGTGACGATTGGTATTGGAGGCAATCGTATGGGATCCCGTGCATTCATGAGTTTGCTGCTGCCCTCCGGGAAAACAGACCTATGTTTTTTACTGCAATACATCCTTTTTGGAGATAAGTTACGTGGCATGAGGTCACCGAAGAAGTGGAAGAACCCGAGGCTATTCCTCTGTCGATGGAGGATATTACTTTGACATATTTTATGGCCATGCACAGGGAGGGTAGGTTGCCCCAAGACGTTGTGAACAAGTTTGGCGCTTATATTGCAACCATGTTGAACCCGACGGACTTAGTAGCTCGGGAGCCGAGAATTTCACATCCTTCAGACAAGGGAAGCAAGCAAGGACGAGTGTCATCTGGATTTGAGCATGCTCGAGCTGATAAGGATTCACAGATGAGGAAATCTTCACAAAGTTCTAGAGGAAGAGTTCGAGGACGAGGCCGAGGACGGGGTCGAGGACGAGCAGACACCACAGGCGAGCCTAGTACCATCCCGGAGCCTAGTACCATCCCGGAGTCTGAGCCTAGTACCATCCCGGAGTCTGAGACGGCCGTTCCAAATGAGCCATCTGAACCTGTGGTCCGAGGATTCAACTGGGGTTATCGGAATATCCCAGCATTTATGTTATCTTACGTTGATCGTGTGATAGATGTTTCGGGCTATGGACATTGCGGATATCGATCACTTGGTGCGTTATTGGGTTACCGTCCAGATGAGTACATTCGTGTCCGGAGAGAGATAGCTTGAGAGTTGAGTAGACACATGCATGTATACTCCGGAATACATAGTGATGATGAGATCGAAGAACTGATTGACAACGTCAACTACCTTAACCCCGCACCTTGCGCATCACAGTTCTGGATGGAGGTTCCTACTTGTGCTCTCGCATAAGCTACTTTATTTCGGGTGTCCCTTGTCGTCTTCTCTAGATTGGACTCCTACACTTGCTTGCCCATGATTGCCGATTCTGAAGCCGAACAAGAACCTCCAACGGTAGTGCAAGCAATCGCAGTACTCAATGATCATCACTATGTTCCGGTAAGTCCATTTTATTCCCTTGATTTGTGAAACAAGTTTGGTTGTATCAAAACTTGTTTGACTAACATGCTATTGATTTGTAAAACAGGTTTGGTTGCATCAAAACGCTCCATTGCCCCCGATATGTCTTGATTGGATGCGAGGTCACGACGCTTCAGTTGATGGTTTTGCCGACATACATAACCGAAGAATAGCAAGATACGGAAGACTGCTTCAGAGAGAAGAAGATGCGGGTTCTTAGTTTGATGTTGAATTGTGATTTCGAATAGTAGTGTTGAATTGAGGTTTGTGATTTGTGCTTTGTGCTTTGTGATTTCAATATTGAGGTTTGTGATTTGTGCTTTATGATTTCAATATTGAGGTTTTTGATTTGTGAGTTGTGATTTGTGATTTCAATATTGAGAAGAAGATGCGGGTTCTTAAAATGAAGCAAGCACGGGACGTTGGAAATAGAAACAAGTCAAAGTAATGAAACATGTTCATACATAAAATGAAGCAAGCACGGGACGTAATAAATAGAAACAAGTCAAACTAATGAAACATGTTCATACATAATAAACAAAATAGAAACAAGTGTCTAGTCCTGTCGCTGTGATGCCCTAACAGGAGGTGGCGCCTCTGGTGCCTCGTCTCCTCCTAGAACATCTAGGAGACGTCGAAGAAAATCAGCCTCAGACGGAGGACAACGAGTCAACTGATCTCTAACCATACCTATAGCTATATGTACACGCTGCAGAACATGAAAATAGGTAAGAAACTGAACTAATTCTTAAATAAAATGAACTTTAACGTAACAATTCATATCGTACCCGCTCTGAAAGTACAACAGGTGCAACTGGAGGTGCAGGCGGTGGTGGTGCACCATCTGGAGGTGGATGCAGGTGGGAGTGAGTACGTGGTAAGAACCAGTCCAAGAAGTACTCATCCATCTGCCATGGGTCGACAACTGCTGGGACGCTCCGTATGTCGTACAGATGCTGGTCTCGCGTCGCCCATAGATGCCATGCGTCGGGAGAAAATAGCAGCTCATACTTCCCTATCCTCGCCGGCCTCTTCATCACGAAGGGGCGAATGATACATCCGGGAGGAACTGTATGAAGCTCTGGAGGGACTATTTGTACATGCCCGAACTGACGTAGCATAAACGGTGGCTGATAGGGCTCCTCCACCCAACAGAAGCGTATCACCCCAAAATAGGCTAATACGCGCATCTGTCCAGTCTGAAAGCCGTCTAGCGAACCCCACGGCATCCACGTCACCTACGACAAACATATAACGTCAATTCAGAAGATCAATTCAAAATATACGTAAGAAACTTGACTTTATTAGTACCTCGTCCATCCTACACCTCGACAACTGGGCCCTAAACCCTAATAGGGCCGATCTCTCCATCTGTCCTGTAGGAGCCCTCTCCGACCTCTGTGCATGTCTCGCATCTCTCTGTCTAAGAGGGTCAGTATGTCCTCTAGGTCGGAAGTGAGGGAAATAAGCGTGAATCCATGACTGCGAAAAACATATCATTTCAATATTAAATTGATTATCAATTAAAAGATTGTAACCTATGAAATTATAGTTCATTGCTTACCTCTAAGAGAAGAGAACAACCAGCTAATGTATGAACCTCCCTCCGAGAGGACTCGCCTAGCTGTCTGTATAGATATGCCAGTGTGGCAGTCTCCCAAGCACGGGACGCCATGGTGATGGGTCTCGACAAACGCTCAATAGATGAGACTTCACCTTGTTCGTGGTCTTGTCAATGAACAGGGTGGAGCCAATGAGAAGAGCAAGAAATCCGGACGCGATGTCCTCCTGTCTAGCATCTGGGGACTCGGCCATAGTCCTAATAGTAGAGAGGAGATGAGAAGACGGCCACCCACCCGCCTTCACGGCGTCCTTCACCTCCAATGTCGGGAAGCCGAACATGGAGGTGAAGAGTGTGTCATCCCTGGCGCCGATAACCTCGTCTCCGTCAATGCGAAGTCCTAGGAGGTGATATACATCGTGGAGGGTGATAGAGATCTGTCCCCATGGGAAGTGAAATCCGGAAGTCTCTGGATACCACCTCTCAACAAAGGCAGATGCAAGCGCATGGTCGACACCGCCCCACTGCATCTCTAGGAGGCCATGCAGCCCACTCCCCCTAACCAGTGTCATCCACTCTGACTCTGGAAATCGATCAGCAAGGCTACGTAAGCCACTGACCGTGGCACCTAGCCTATAGACTCGTAAACCACCTCTATCCTGTTATGAAAATATCATTTAAACGTAAGTAACACGTTTGAATTTAAGGAAATATAAAAAGCTAAACGAAATTTAAATCCATACCTGACCGACCCATATGTCACGAGCAACATGAGTGTCATAGCTGTAAAGTAAGTCCCGTATAGCGGGACCTCCTGGATACCCAGCAGCGTCATCTGCAACCACAGGCGGAGGTGGAGGTGGAGGTGGAGGTGGAGGTGGTGGTGAACCCTCCTGACCGAGTCTCCTACTCCCGGCGGCAGAGCTCTCTGAATGAGCAGGTGCAGGTGATCGGCGGTCCAACGTGTCATGCAACTCCAATACAAAAGCATCAACGTCTGCCTCGGGTAACATCTGGCCGCCGGAAACGTCGGACGAACCGAACAACATGTTCATCCGCTCGTCTACATGCTCCTCCCCAACTCTCTCCTCCTCCTCCTCCTGAGGATCCTCAAGAACGTCATCAGGACGCGCTACTCCCAACTCAATCATACGCCGCTTACGGTTCGAAACCATAGCGGCCCATGGACGAGTACTAGTCCCGGCAACCTATTATCGAGTAATTTCAATATTTATTAACTAATTATCGAGTAATTTCAATATTTATTAAACTAATTTCTATTAACTAATTATCGAGTAATTTCAATATTTATTAAACTAATTATCTATTAATTATCTACTAGTTCCAATAATTAACAACTAATTATCGAGTAATTAACTAATTATCGACTAATTTAAGGAAGTTAACAACTAATTATCGAGTAATTTCAATATTTATTAAACAAATTATCTATTAATTATCTACTAGTTATATACTACTTCCAATAATTATCGAGTAATTAACTAATTAACAACTAATTATCGAGTAATTAACTAATTATCAACTAATTATCGAGTAATTAACTAATTATCAAAATTTATTAAACAAATTATCTATTAATTACGGAATTTACAACTAATTTCAATATTTATTAAACTAATTATCAACTAATTATCGAGTAATTAACTAATTATCAACTAATTATCGAGTAATTAACTAATTATCAATATTTATTAAACTAATTATCTACTAGTTCCAATAATTAACAACTAATTATCGAGTAATTAACTAATTATCAAGAAATTTCAATATTTATTAAACAAATTATCTATTAATTATCTACTAGTTCCAATAGTTCTAATTTCAATATTTATTAAACTAATTATCTATTAATTTCAATAATTTTAAACGTAATTATCGAGTAATTAACTAATTACGGAATTTACAACTAATTTCAATATTTATTTAACTAATTACCAACTAATTATCGAGTAATTAACTAATTATCAAATTATTACGGAATTTACAACTAATTTCAATATTTATTAAACAAATTATCTATTAATTATCTACTAGTTCCAATAATTAACAACTAATTATCGAGTAATTAACTAATTATCGACTAATTTAAGGAAGTTAACAACTAATTATCTAATTATCGACTATTTTCAATAAACTAATTATCTAATTATCGACTTTTTTCAATTTTTATTAAACTAATTATCGACTATTTCACTAACTAGTGACTAATTGTCCACTAATTTAACTAATTATCGACTAATTGAGACTAATTCATTAATTCATTCATTAATTCTATACATAATAAGTAATTAACAACTAATCCTACACTAATTATCGATTACTATTCTTTAATTAACGTATATAAAGACAAATGTAATAAAAATAAATTAAAACGTACCCCAACCTCGCTAGAAACGCGAGATGTCGCGCAACCTCGGACTACTCCCCCTACTCGCCCTCCACGAGAGCCCCGTCCTCGCCCAACCTTGGCATCGGAAACCGCTCGCCCGCGACCCTCGCCGGAAAAACTGCCGGAGGACTCACCGCCGCCGTTGCCGGAGCGGCTCCCCCGGACCACGCCTCCGTCTCTTCCCCGAGTTCGGACCATGGTTGCTGGTTGGTGGTGGTCGTCGTCGGAGTGGTTGGTGGTGGTCGTCGCCTCTCTTCGTCGCCCTCTTCTTCGTCGTCGTCGGTAAGGAAAGTTTGGTGGAGGCGGAATGGGGAAGACGACCTTCCGCTTTCGCGTTATGAAATCGAAGAGACCTACGTCTACGCGTTACGTAGGCGTAGTAACTTTCCAACGTTTGGAAAGTTACTACGCCTACGTAACGCGTAGACGTAACGACTTCTCTCAATTTTGAATTGAGAATGTCTTTACGTCTACGCGTTACGTACGCGTAGTAAATTTCGCCTCAGAAATTGATCCATTTTTTACGCGTACGCAATGCGTAGACGTGTAATGGGTATATTTAGCATGAAATGGTGGGTACGAATAGCAATCTCGTGTTTTTGCCCATCTATGATGTATGGAAATAGTAAAAATCGATCTTTAAAGGGTAATTTTGTGCAATATTATAATTTATGGTCTGTTTTTTTTTTTAAAAAAAAAAGAAAGATAGACGGTTTTATGTAATTTAACTTATATGATATCGGTCTCGGTAGCATTGCCGACAGTGCTTAATTTGTCAACATCAAAGGTCACGCAAGTCATTCATGATGAAAATTTACAAGGAGCGGTAAAAGACAACTTTAACCCCACCATAAAAGGCAAAAAAAATAGAAAAATATTTATGAAAAAAAGAAAAGAAAAGAAAAGACTTTTAACAGAAAGTGATATGTCTCCAAATTTCAAATCCAAAAGATATGGCATGGCACCTTCCTATCACATCTTTTGGATTGGACTTGATATGTTTTCAGATTGGACTTCAGTTTTACTTTTGCAAGCCTTTGTCTTTCTCCTTTTAATAAAATATATTATTATGATGTTAGTTGATACGTATTACGTAGTTTAATTTGGTTCAATTTGGGCCTATCTTTGCCCATTAAGCTAAACTACATGGCCCAATGGGCTTTATTTTCAGCTTAGAAGCCTATGTGCACACCCGATCCCCGATTCAATTATGATATCCTAATATTCACAAGGTTTTAGGTTTTCGCTCGATATCTTCATACTTTAATTTACTTAATATATTTTATTAAAATTTAGTTATATAATGAAAATAAAATTTAAACGAATAAAAAACTTACTTTTTATTTCCTGTTTTTGAAATTAACATAAAAAAATTAAAAATTAAACTAACTATGATCACATTAACTTTTGATTTTAAAAAAAATAATATTTATTTTCAAATTAAAATGAAATATAAAAATTAAAATTAATTAGAAATAAAAATATATATTTAATAAAATAAAAAATTATTAAATATACTTTATTAAAAAATTTCTCTTGGTTTAAAAAAAGTCTAAATTTAATTTTGTATATTTTTTAAATATATTTATAATTTTGAATTAATAATTTTTTGAATTAATTTTAATTTTAATTATCTATATTTATTTTATTCAAAAATAAATAATAAAGCTTGCATTTTTAACTCAAAATAAAAAATTAGGTCTAAATTTACTTTTTTAGATTTAAACTAAAAAATATTGGAAACAAATGTTGAAAATAATTTAAAATTTAATGCAATCATAATTAATTTTAAATTTTTTTATATACAATTAGTTTTAAAGTTTTGTATATATTTTTTTATTTCAAAATTAAAATTTTAATGAAATATATTAAGAAAGATTTGAGGATAAAATAAATGAAATCATGAGGGTGTGAAGAGGAATTTCAAAACCTTGTGGATACCAAAAAAAAATAAAAGATTAAATTTAAGTGGTATCAAGAGAAAAAACTCAATAATTTAACAATAATACCACAAGTATTTATATGCTCCATGTTAATAAAGAATGCGTAAATGACCAAATAAATAATGGCTTTGGTTTACATATGGAGTTCTTTTGTTTTCGTTTTTTTAGAAGAGGTATGTACCGTCTCTACATCTAGTTGCACATTCCATACATAAAATAAGGTTAAGTGATCATCACTTGGAGATAGTCCAACCCCTTACATCATTAGATAGAAGATTCATTATATCCTAAGGTGGGTCAATCAATACACCATAAGCCAATTGACAAGTCACAATAAAAAGCGCTAAATAATCCGTAAATATATTTGTCTCGTGGTAGGCATGTCATAACTGAACAGACCCGTCCCTTTGTAAAAAGTTGTGGCACTTCCATACCAAACTTGAAAGAGGGTGACGACGGGGGATGAAACGAGCTAAAAGAGTAGTAACCAAACTATAATCAATTTCAAGGATTAGAATTCGATAACCGCTCTCATCCTAACTTAAGTCCATGTACCACACCCCAAAGCTTAGTCATTGATACATTACATAAACTAAGATAATAAATGTTATAGTTTTCTAGTGAAAATTACAAAAATAACACCGCATCCCCCCTATTTAAAACATATTTTCAAAAGGACAAAAATGTCCCCATAATTTATAACAATTGCAAAAATCTCACCGCACCTCTCTTAAATCATTAAATGACATTGATAAATGTATGTCATTGAATCAAGTGAATCAACAACCCAAATTACTCCGTAATGCCTTATCACAAGAGCACTCCTTACTTGAGTCACTGGTGATTCACCAACGATAAATACGATTGTTGACGAAGATTGTATTATTGATGAGTATTTCGGATTATAGATTATGGAATACGATGATGTTGATAGGGCGCGGAACAAGTCATTTTATAGAACTTAACACCATTGAGATCCTAAAAAATTGTTCTATTGAATGAGTATGAAGTTCCGTCTAAAATAGACAGAAACAAAAGACCATACAAACAACTAAAGACCCAAATCACAAATTATGTCATAACGAGAAAAGTGTGATTAATATTCAAGATGTATTAACAATATTCTAGGGTTTTTTACGTGTTATATTTTATTATACAACTATAATATTTTCCGATTTTAACATTAATGTTAATGATTGATTGTAATCATTATTACAAAATGGTACAAAATCTGGTTTTAACTCGATGGTAGTGGCCCCAAACTTAGCTTTAGGTACACAACAAACTGAATAACAGCTTACTATTCGGGCGGACTCGCGCCTTCATAGAGGCGGAGTCCGCCTCTGCGCTAGTCTCGCGCATGCGGACTGGGCATGCACGAGATTGGGCATCATAGAGCTCAGTCTCGCGCATGCGGACTGGGCTTACTATTAGGTCGGACTCGCGCCTTCATAGAGGCGGAGTCCGCCCGCGCCATTAATATCACTCTTTTTATATTACATTCAAATTCTAAAACTTTGAACATATGAAGTATGAACAATGACAACTTACACTATTTCGTACATGTTTCCTCGTGATACAAATGTGTTACTAAGATTAAACATCGGCTTTGTTGTGTGGAAAATCCTTGTTGTTGAAAGGCGGAATATCGAGAATCGGGTTCCTCTCGAAGAAGTTAACCGGCTTCAAGTCGAAGCTCGATGACACCGTCGGCATTATAGGAAAGTCCTCTTGACAAGGTACATGATGGAACCCTAATGTGTACCACACAACTATATCCTTGTTATCTATTGCTCTATTCCTGCAAAACACATTAACCGAATCACATAGAATATTTAGGTAAACAATAAATACATACAAAATAATCCATATTTAAACCGGTTATTGTTAAGATTTTACCTATTAGACCATGTTGAAAGTGTGTCATCTCCATGGCTTTGCCACACGAATTCACCCGCAGCCCACTCCTCGGATTCGTTATACGGGGTGACCCATATTTGGTTTTTGGTAAAAGCAGCTCGGGTTTGGGGAGGGTCATTTGGGTCAAGCAAGCTAGCCGCGTTTCCATTGGAAACTATCTTGTACCCAACCGGGTTTCCAACTTTAGTCTTTTTGTTCGGGTTGATAATGTGGAACTCGTACGGGTCATAAAGGCTGAGCTTAATCCGAGCATCCTTTTCGGTTTTTGCCAAATTCTTTGTGATCTTCATGTAACTCTTTCTTGGAGTGTGATCGGGTTTCTCCGGTGAATTCATTTGGTTTTCCAAGTGAACTTTGACAAAGGAGTTGTCGGGATTTTGGATATCCATGTCGAGGTAGAATGTGAGGAAATGATCGTGAATGACTCCGATTCGGTTATCCGATAACAAAATACCGTGGAGGGAAGTGTTAGAAGGGACTTGGTCCATGTTTGTGTAGGGGGTTGCTTTCACCATCAATATGCCACTCATCCCGACCTAAACATACATTTTGCATGGTAATTAATTATTCTGAAATTCGTTTATCAATAATTTTATTTCTAAAATTTATTATGACTCAAATTTTTTGAAACTTAGATATGATGTGCATAAACCTTCGTGTTTACCTGGTTCAATGATACTAAACATCTCGTTATCTATATGTTAGAATTAAAGATTTAGAATTGAATGATTCTTGATTATTAAATGATAACTAAATAATTATATTAAGTATATCACGTCTCTGAAAAAATACTTATTTTCAATTATTGAGTTTGATTTTTCAATATAATTTTTTGAATTTTAGTTAGAGTAATTTTAGAAAATTAAGACACATAACTACCTATTAGGATTTTCTTTGTCTTGGGTTTGTAGT
>BSUD01000008.1:129521372-129535206 GCA_033239045.1 Fagopyrum esculentum | reverse complement strand
AAAAAAAAAAAAAAAGAGTGTAATAATAAACATTTAAAGAAAATAGAAAATTCTAGAAAATAAGAAGTTAACTAAGACTTATCAACCTGTACTAGTGTAATTCCCGTGTTAAGGTACGGAAGAGTTAAAAAAAATTTTATCATAGTATTTATAATATTTGATTTAAAATTTATAATTAAAAAAATACATTTAATTTAGTTCTCATAAAATTTACTTCTTATAATTTTTTATCAATTAAAAATTGAGTTGTAAACAAAAAATTCGCTCCATTTATTATATTAGGAAACATATAAATTTAATATTTTTCTTAATTAAAATTGAAATGACTATAGAATCATCAAATACCATTTGATTGGATATTTGCCATTTTTAGTTAGTCATATTTTATTATGAATTATATGAGAAAAAATGTTCTAATTTAATTAGATAGATGAATATAATTAGTGATATAAAAGGATATTATAAAAACAGAAATAATTACTAATTTGTGAATGCATGAAAAAATGTCATGTATCATTAAATATATGAGTGAATGACACGTGATAAGTCATCGTCAAACTACACCTTAACATGGACGTGATTAACGTTATTAAAATTTTAAATTATTAATTTGTAAAAGGATATTATAAAAACATAATAATTATTGATTACGAAATAAGGTATTAAATTTTCTTTCAAATCTCGCTGAAATTTAAAATTAATGTTTACGATTTAATTTATTATCTGAGAGTTTAAAATTCATCATCAAACTACACCTTAACATGGACGTGATTAACGTCATTAAATTTTAAAATTAAATTACAGGGTTAGTGACGTTACAAATGTTTATTTTGTCATCGTATGATGATTGAACGTCATGCTATGATTTTCTTTTTTTTATAAAATATAAGAATAACGTTGTTAATTGAGAATAAATTTGTACCTTTATTCTGATAAGACCGTCATTTTGGAATTCCCAGTCGATGATGTAATCGTAGTTCCCCACCGATGCTGCCATTCTTACCACAAGTGTCACTTTCGGTCTTACCTCACGTACCTATGTATACATATGTAACATACATATATCACTATCGTTGCACTAAAGTTTAGCATCATTATAACCACTCAATTCCAAATAGACTTAACACACTACTAAACGTAAGGAATACAAACGGAATCACAATACCTCACGTACCTAATTGTAGTCACTTGCATGCGTCGAAGAAACTCTTTAATTTGATACATATAGTCAAAATAATTCCAACTAAAATACATTTATAAACGTAATATATAAACATGTACTTACCTTCATACCGCTAAATGGACTCTCGGAGTGACGCCAACCGATATCACCAGCGTAACGTTCAAAGATACAAATCACATTATCTCGAACATAGGGTGTACCGTCACTCGTAGCAAACACGGCATCCATGTAACGTGCATTCCTCGGACAATCATTAACCGGGTCAAGCGAAAACGCTTGCAACCCTAATCCGTACTCGCCCGCATCCAAATATGTTCTAAAATACCAAGCATCACTCGGGTCCATATACGGGACAAAAAGCTCCGATGCCATACCCTTATACAAAACACTCCTTAACTCACGGGTATCCGGATCCCTAACCCTAGCTTGTGAGATGACCAAACCCGCCCTCGGATCGGGCTTAAGATGAAATTCCCAATTTGCCCACTTGACCACGTGGCCTGATATGGAGTAACTGGGGCCCATGGGTTGGTCCAAGAAAATAGGGTTGAATTTTGAGGGTTTAGGGTTTTGGTGATCATGTGGTAAGTGAGAGTAACGGTACTCGGTGTTGGTTGAGCCGGGAACCGGTAAGTTCTTGTGGATATCGGTGAGTTTTAGGACTTGTTTGGTATCGATATCAACGAGAATCGTTAAGCCTTCGATGGGTCTCATGTAGAAGTTAATCGTGTCTTTTGTGGAGTAGCATTGAACCTTCATTATCCTTCGGTTTTCTTCCTCCTTGCCGAACCAACCTGTGACCGACCATCAAAGTCCTAGGTTATTTATTGCATATATTTTGCATATACTTTAAAATGGGGTCCAATTAGCTAGCTGGAATGGTAGCTGATAAAAGTTGTTGAAACAAAGTATATTATTGTACGTTTTGATCATATTGTTTCGTGGACCCAAGAGTTGGTCGAGTTTATTGTGGAATAAAAAGTTATGTAACATTCAATTCGTCTCAAACTACACGTTGTTTAAGTATAAAATAATTAAGATTTTAAAAAAGCTTAGAAATCTACGAGCTATATATGATTTAAAATCGATTTTATGAAAAATCATATCAATCCTAAATTAGTAAAATTTCAACCACATTGAATTAATTGCATTTTGTTTTGTGACTAAATGAAAAGTTGACCATATTTAGAGATGGGCAATGGAAACTAAACACTCACTTAAATGGTATATCAGAAGTTAATGGAGTTATCTAATCATTTGTCTTTTAAAAATCATATCAATCCTAAATGGTTCATGTTATTCGTACCATTTTCTACGACTGCGCATAGCGTATGCGTAGTATATCTACGCTTCCGCAAAGCGTAGTCATAGTCATTTTCCTTTATTTTTGAACGAAATGAGCTTGTTGCTACGGCTACGCATTGCGTACGCGTAGTCGGGGTATGAATAGCATGTTTCAGGTGGTACGAATAGCAATCTCGATCCTAAATTAGTAAAATCTTTTGAAAACATATTCCTTCACACTTGCTCATCAGATGACATCATCCTATTAGTTTTGTTCCGTGCGATATTTGTTTACTCAAGCTAAAACAATAAAATATAATAAAAAATAATTAAAAAATGTAAATAATATGTATGTCGGGAACCTAGTAACTAGATCACTTAAAATTTTTTTTATATGTTTAATGATGAACAACGTAGGAATCATCGAAGTTGGCTTTTTGATTTATTTATAATATATGATGCAAAAAAGAAATCATACCAGGCGCAATCGGTAAGCAAACGACATCTTTAATATCAACACCACGACGCTCAATCGAACGATTAAACTCTGCATTAAAGAACGGAGCCAACGGCGTCGTGGTCATATCCTCCACAGTCAGCATAGGGTATCCATTTACCCGATCCGTTTTCCTGCGGGTGACCCGACCCGTACCAATATCAACAACGAGAACGTGCACCTCGCCGCCGACACACGCGATGACGTTAGCTTTCCTGGGTAAAAGTGGGTCCCCCTCTTTCCACTTCAGCGCCGCCGACTTACGTGGCTCCTTGAGCACCACGGAGTGCAGCGTTTTGGTTGAACCGGGTTTGAAGAGCGAGTGACCCAAGAGGATGGAGCGAACCCGGTTTAGCTCATGGACTGTTAGTGGGTCGAGCGGGTGAAGTGGAATTTCCGAGGTGTGATCGGTGAAGATGCGGTGGTTGGTGGCGGAGAAGAGGCGGTTGATTGGATCGGAGATGTATGTGTAGGTGAGAATGAGGATGAGGATGATGATGGAAGCAAGTGCGATCTTGAAAGCTGTTGTAGCGTTCTTGTTTTTGGTTCTTCTTCCCTCCATGATTCTCTGTTTTGGAATTTTAGCGGAGATTTGGTGAATAATTCAGTATCCAGTCTAGGAATCATTCTGGTTTCTTATAGGGACCAGTGTACGAATATCTAACCATGCATTTTGGCAAGTGGCAGACGTGTGTATATATTCACCATAAGTGGAAACTTTAGCTAATAATGAAAGGGGTTTTATTCTCACCCACTTGCCAAGTTACCATTAATACTCTCACCCAAAAATTTTAGGGCAATTTTGATATTTAGGTCTTTTTATAAACTAGAGTAGACTTTTTAATGTTTTAATTAAGTAAATATACTCCAACTTTTGTATTTATTCTCAAAGTCTACACTGTTCTTTCAAGGGGTACATTTACTAAACACAAAACTAGAAAAAGCCCAGTAAACCAAATTGTTTCAAAATTTTAATTCAGGTGAGAGGCTGATTTTTTTTAAAAAAAATCGGTCGAATGTCGCAAATTTTATAACATTAAATTGACCAAATTTGATAACTAGATCTTTTTCAGTTTTTGGTCAACTAACTAGTCTCGTAATATTTTACGATTAAGTAAATGTACCTCATTTTTTTTACTGTTCAAAGCTAGGGTTTTGAAGAACAGAGCCGATCACTTCACAAACCTGATGCCATCAAATCCCTAAGAGCGAAGATGAACTCGGACGTAGTTTCAGTCTTGAAGAAGGCCCGGACCATCAAATCTCGACTTGAAAAGATGGATCGTGTCACCAATGAGAACCTTCGGGTTTCCCTCAAGCTTGGTGAACCAATTGATCGGGCTCAGAGTTCCGTCACCAATGGACTACGTATCAAGTTAAAGGAGCTTATGGTCGATTTCCAGGTTCTTGTTTGATATTCGGTTTTTTAAAATCAATTGTCAAAATCGATTGGCTAGACAGATAGTAGAGAAAGAGATTGACAAACATGCACCTGATGGCCTTGAGAAGGCTGACTATGCATTGGCTACTGGTGGTGCCACGGTGATTAAGCATTCAGAGCCTTACGTTGTAGCCAAAGGTGCCACCAATTGGTTCCGACAGAGGGCTCATAGTGATGCTGGAAAGATTGTGAAACCCAGCGTTGGAGAACCTGGTCAATGTTTTTTTTTTTTGAAAAATTTAGTATTAGTAACAGAAACATTTACAGGGGGGTCTACTAGACCAGTGAAAAAGATCAAAGAACTAAGAAGGCTACATAAGTTGGATACCAAGGATATTGCTCCACATAACGGAGTTTTCGGAGCGATCCTTCCAGTTACAAGAAGCAAAGGTTTTTGTGGCACTTATGGCAGACATCGCACATACGGAGGGGTGAGTGGGGGAGTTGTTGTAGATGAGATCATTCCTAGCTTTCCAAACAAAGTAGATAAAGCTAGTAATGGAGGAGATACGGATGTGTGTTATGAGGTCATGTTTCTTAGTCTTGAGGGAACGGAGCCATGTCCAAATGTTTTGAGAGTAAGGGTAGGGGGGAGGGGTTCGGGTCCATCTGGAGATGAGGTCAAGGACAAGAGTGGAGAACCTACAGTTATGAAGGAGGTGGTCCTGGTCTTCTTTTTGAGAATTACAGAGCTTGCAAGTGTCATCTTGAATGATGTTCCACAGGAGGAGTTTTGAGAGGGTGGGTAATCGGTTGTGGCTAGCGATCCAAGTTATGAAACTGCATTTGGGGACATTTAATCCCTTCCAGATGTGGTGCAGATCATAAGGAGGGGTTGGCGGAGAGGCTTTCCAAACAATGTTGTAGGCGGTTGAGGTTTTGAACCGCCCGTTAGTGTAGGTGAGTTGAACGAATTGGGGTCCAGGCATGGTATCCAGGATCTCGTCTCTGATCTTGATCATCGAACACCAGACAAAACTGTGTTTGTAGGAAGGAGGGTAGAGCCATATCGAAGTGCCTTTTAGGATATTGTTGTGGGTCCATTCAGTCCAGAGGTTTGCAGTAGGGTTGAGTGAGGCAAGGTCGTAGATTTGTTTTGAGATACAGGCTTTGTTCCAGGAAAGGATCTCTTTGAAACCGAGACCCCCATTCACATAGGAGTTGCATATGATATTCCAGGCCACCAGGGATCGGCTAGAAGAAGATTTACCGGACCAAAGGAAGGAGCGTAGCAGTCCTTGGATCTTGAGAATGATGGACATGGGGATAGGTAGAACGGAGCTCCAGTAAAGGTGGATTGACATGAGAATGGAAGCAACGATCTGCTTTTTGCCAGCATAGGAGAGACATTTGGCATTCCAAGAGTTGATTTTGCTAGTGATCTTTGAAATGAGAGGAGAGAATTCACGGATGTTTAGGCGCTTGCTGCCCATCGGGATGCCCAGGTAGGTGAAGGGGAGGGATCCAATCGGCAGGCCCGAAGCACATGATAGGTGCTCGGAAACAGCCGACGAGACACCACCAAGGAGGAGGGCAGACTTTGAGGCGTTGAGGAGAAGTCCAAAGTATCTGCCAAAATGATCCAAGGTACTCTTAAGGATGTTAACGGAAATGATATCAGCCCTGCAAAAAAAGTAACAAGTCGTCAGCAAAACAAAGGTATGTGAGTCTAGGCGAGGAGCATTTGGGGTGGGCATTGAAGTCAGGGTTGGATGTGTTTGTGGTGAGCATGGAAGACAACACTTCCATGGCGATGACAAAGAGGGGTGGAGAGAGTGGGCATCCCTGTCGGAGGCCCCTAGTGCCTTTAAAAAATCCATGGAGGGAACCATTGATGTTAACCGAGTAGGAAGGGGAGCAGATGCAGGATGCGATTAGGGAAATGAATTTCTCCGGAAAGCCCATCCTATTCAGGCAGTGAAGGATAAATATGTGGTTTATGGTATCAAACGCCTTAGAAATATCAACCTTTAGGGCACATCTGGGAGAGATTCGACGTTGATTATATTTTTTGAACAATTCTTGACAGATGAGCACATTGTGCTTGATGGATCGACCTTTGACGAAAGCACCCTGGGATCTACTAATGATGAAGGGGAGAGCATCGTTCAGTTTCTCAGCAAGGAGCTTTGCAATGACCTTGTAGGATGTGTTACAGCAGGATATGGGTCGGTAGTCTGCGGGAAGGACGGGGTTAGCCTTTTTTGCAACCAAGGAGAGGGACGTATGGTTGATTTGGTTTGTGAATCTTCCTGAATGAAAGAAGTCCCGAATGACATTAGATTTGTCCAAACCAAGATGAGAACAACCATCATTTCTGATTCTATAACCCTGGAACATGTTGCTAAGGCATACTTGCTTATTCCGATATGAATTTCCCGTTGATTTATAAATAATTACCTTCTATTGTGTGGATCATGTCTTCTGTATATGAATTTAAAATGGCGAAGTAACACTGACTAACTTGAAAACTTTAACTTCCTATAGTGATTGAACATAGATGGAACTTCGAATTGGCCCACATAACATTCTCAGCATTTGCTTAGAGTTCATAGGAATGACCATTTGCAATTGTCTCAGAAGAATGAAACATGTTGTTAAAAGCCCTTTTGGTATATGCCCTTGGCAAAACGTGATAGGTGATAGAAATTGTGGATTTAGGGGTCTTGTCACGTTGTCGAGTTTCAATGAAGAGCAGTGGATTGAGATGTGTGTCAACCCATCTTTTGTGTCGTGAACGGTTCATTTATATCTAGTACTGGGTTGCGACCGGACATATGAATAGCGAGTCGGTTTTTTTAAAAGTTCTTGTTACACTATATATTTAATAATTTAGAACATGAATAAATAAATAAATAAATAAATTACATACAAGTTATTAAAAATTTGTAATTGTATGTACAAAATTATAATTTGCATGTAAGATAATAAAAATTGTAAGGGTATATAAACTTATCAAATTCGACTAAATTTACTAACTTAATCCAAAAATACATAACTGCACGTAAACTTACTAAAATATGCTAACTTAAATTTCATCTAAAATATACTAACTTAAATTATATCTAAAATATAGAAATATAAAATAATATACTAACTTGAATTTCATCTAATATATAAAAATAAAAAATAACTAATTTAAATATTTTATCTTATTAATTTTAAAAATATTTAGATTTAAATTTTATAACTAATGTTTATTTATAATAATATTAATAAATAGAAAACTAAAAAGTAAAAAATAGAAGTTCGGATTCACAAAATTCTTGTGAGTGAAAATCTTTGAAAAGTTGAAAATCTGAATGGCTCTAAAGACCGTTAAGATGACATGTGATTTAATACAGTTCCTACGTTCCAGTTAAAAACAAAATTCATTCATATACATTTTTTGGGATATATATTCATCCTCGAATAATGTACTTTCAGTAAATACAAACCCTTCTTTCTTCATCACTCGACCCCATTGAAATATCTCAAGTTGAATGACTGATCATCCATCATTAACATTCGCTTGGTAGATTGAACAACAACAGTAGCTGGGAATGTCCAAATACCAGGATGACCTGAAATGGAAGTTAACAGAAAACTGGGTAAAACTGAAATACATTATGTAAACCCAAACTGGTTAGTTGAAGATAAGAAGTGATTATTACCAATAAAAAACAGCTGTGTTTGTAGGGAGAAAAGAGCTAAAGTGTTAACCCTCAGACTTATTGCCCTCCACAAAAATTGCAGCCTCGATAGCCTGGATAAATGTCGCGATTTTATACGTGAAGAAACCCAGGAGCATAGGTATCAGTTCCAAGTGCATGAATCCATATTCAGGAACAACGATCCTGTGCACAGCAGAGTTTTTTCGGAAAGACCGAATTAGTTGGTTTTTATGTAATCATAATTCATAAGCTACAAAATTATGAATCGAAAATCAGTAGTATCTCTGTCATGTCTATAACACCAAACGAGTTCATTGAAAACAAAGCTAAGGTAGAAAGAACATGAATGACGTATTGTGATAGAATCAGAGAAAGAATGTACCCGTTCCATCGGTTGAAAATCATGACTAGAGCCACGGGAACCAACAACCTTGGCTGCCCAACTGCTCCCCTGCAATTGCATATGACTTAAGCTAAATGGCCGGAAAAAAAAATCCAGGGTGGTATAAAACTTTGAAAGATCAGTGACCCCCTCTAATTTTTACTACTCTAATTGACTTACCATTGTTCCTCTATTAAGAGTATATTTACCTAATAAGTTTATGTTATGGGTACTCTTAATATAGTAATAGTGGTAAAAGGCCTAGTTAGCCATTTTAACCTAAAACTTTTAAGTACATACTTCATCAATCCTCCGGATGCATTTGCCATAGAATCCACAGTAGTTCCAAGCATCCGTAAGTAGATCAGTGACCCAATAAACCCTGCACCAAAGCTGTAGGGAAGAAACAGGTAAACATTGACCCAGGAAGGTAGAAGAAAGTTTATATACATTACAAATGGTCAAAAGAAGTTTTATCATCTTAACCCATATGAAGGTTTGATAAGACATTACAGATTGCAAACTGAATGACATGCTGCACCTAAAAACTGATTATTTCTACTAAAACATTCTGGTAAGTAACCATTTGCATTTTATACCTGGCTGCAACTTCCGGGGTATATGAAACATAAGCTGAAACTAGACCAACACCGCCAATGCCCAGTGTGAGAAATTGCAGTTGCTTCTTTAGCTGCAATAGTTATTTAGGATTCTGGTAAGAGTGAAGGCACACAGTAACAAAATTAACTCCTGCAACCAAATTTAAGGTGCTCAATACTTGCACAAAGTTACCTTATCGTATTGTTCACGAGCCTGAGCAGCCAACACTCTTGGATCTCCTCGAGGCTTTCTCAGGTCCCGAAACATCACCTCCTAAGGGTAAGACGCTAATCAGAATCGGGAGATTGAAAATGTGGTATCTAAATAGTTCCTTAAATCCATTATAGGTGTTTTGGAACAAAAAAGATGCATATACGACAGAAAATGTTTAACTTACACTGCCTCCGGTTGCGGCCTTTGTTGCCCTATCCCATTTTTCTTGCTCTTTTCGTGTGGGTGCTAGTTTCCACCTCTGTGTTGCCTTTCCGGTTTTCTGTGAATTATAATGATATCAATGCCACAAATCAAATGAGACCTTTCATTGCCAAACAAACTACAACAAATTATCTTACTTGAGGTTTTTCAGCCTTAGGCACCACTGCTGCCTTTGGTGATGGTCTCAGTGAAGCACTTAAATCAACCTCCATGCTAAAACATTCATACAAACAAACAATTAGAGTCAAATTGTGGAATATATAATGCCTAAAGTGGTAGAGACACTCTTCATGTTAAGAATGAGGATATACAACCAACCTATCAAGGCTCATGACTCTATTAAGACTGAGGAATCCAGAAGATTCGTCCTGCTTAGACAATAAACCAACTCATTCTTAAATATCAATAGCAAGAATAAGAATTTTTTGCAGATAAGAACACTAAAACTTCCAAAAAATTCTTATCTGATAGGTATTTCTTCAAGGAAAATTTAGAGTTACATGTACTGAATAATCGTCTCCAAATACAGCTTAAATTCCAGAGAAGACTTCATAATTTATAATGCTTAAGAAATTTCAACAGTTCAGTTGCTATGAACAAACTAATAGATATTACTTTAAGACACTGATACTACAAATTCCACTTAAACCATTCCAAATTTCATGATCGGAAGGAATTGAATCGATGTTCAACAAGACCAATTCACCTGAACGGGAGGAAAATTAGCTACAGAATCCGGTTCGGGTCGATCCTCCACTAATTTCTCCATTTGCCCCATGAAATCCCTGTTCCAAATTAAGTCAGATGAAGTTATTGGGTCTTCTTTCGGTCCGCCCCAGTACTTGCGGAGCTTGGTGGTGGTGGGTGGACCTCCATAGTCACCTGGGGAAGCTCCATCCGTCCACTTCATAGGCTTCTTCTTGGGGAGAATGATCTTGGTTGGCATCCGATTTGATGTAGAATCTTGTGGCGGAGTAACTAGTGGTGATTTCCCGGAAGAAGGTGGTTCTTTGGAGGCTGGGGTAGTGGCCACTGAGTAGACTGTGAAGTAGTTCATTATCGCCATTGTTGATTCAGTTGAAAGCTTCTTACAGGAATTTTATCAAACACCATACGTTCATATCCAGGTGATAAGAGGAAGAACAAAATATCTTTGTGCCTTTGCGGTTTGAAGTTTGAATGGGCCTGAAGGATTTTTGGGCTTACGCTAGCCCATTTTAGTTATTGGGCCTGAGAGAGAACGTATTGAATTCAAGTACATGAATTCAAAACGTACAATTCACGAATCAAAGAGTCCTGGAGATAATACTAGTATCGTTGTACATCATCTCAAATGAATGAGATACAAGTACATCCTTGTACAATTGCACTAGAAATTTCAAATTTTTGTTAAGCGTTGACTAACGCACAGATCAAATGAAGTAAGGCCCACCTATATTGCTATATCATTGCTTCTTTGGATATTGCACACGAATCTCCCTTCCATCAATTGCATGTTCATACATTTGTTGTTGAGCAACGGCGGCTTAAGTTTTAGAAGCAAACTTCGACAAATCGATAGCCTTTGGAATTCAACAAATCCGGCCGCGAGTTTCGACTCAGGTAGTTTTGCTTCGTCAAGCGCTTCTCTTTCTCCTTGGTTTTTAATTGGGCCTAAAGCCTAATGGCTGTCAATGATTTGTTTTTGTTAAACCCGGCTTTAAAGAATTGGCCACCAAAGTTCACAATCCGGACTACCGACTCCGATCCCGCGACTTAACGGTACTACGGTACCATTCTCGGTCTAACGGTACCAATAACACCCTAAATGACAATTAAAAAAAAATTGAAAAACTACCACAAGCAACAAGTATTCAGGGTTAAAAAAATCAAGAAAAACGGAAAATTTTAGTTTCTCATATTGTTGAAATCAATGATCAAAGAAAATATAAAATTTATTGTTACCAATTTGTTATCCAACCATCTATTAACAATTTTTTCCTTGCAAATCTTTAGTCTTTAAACCTTCAAGTTTTACACGTTTATATATCATGGTACTCGTTTTCAGCAGTTTCGTCTTCCGAGGTTTGATGCAATCTTTTGATGGTTGTTAGAGCGTTTGTCGAAAAGGGGACGTGGATTTGTGATCGACTCCTTATGGCTATGTTGCAGTTCAAATATGAGGTATCCACGGTTATTCTCCATACTTCCTACTTGTGTACTTCCTTCGTAGATGAACGTTTATGCGTGTTGCCTTCTGTTGGTTGGATCATCCTTCTTTCCCTTGAAGACTTTTTGCTTTCGGGTTCCTTTTTATGTATTTTTGTGTATTTCTTTTCTCTTTTATTGTGTGACCCTTCATGACGGTTAGTCCGTCAGTCGAACTTTTTCGGCTTTTTGATCCACTAGACGGCGCACCGTCTAATGGTTAAAACCATCTTCCGTTTGTTTAAAAAAAAGTATTGGTGTACAGGTGTCTGAATCTTGTTTCATTTAGTTTATAAACCGTGAGTTTAATTTTTGTAAGTGTTTATATACACAAGACCGGAAACATAGAAATACATTAAAAAAAACGAGTACATCTAAAACATACATAAAATTACTAATTTCTAACGTAGAAATGACCGGATTTTTTTCCAAACGTGCTCAACCAAATCTTCTTTAAAATTTTCACGTGTACTCTTATTTTGCAATCGTTGTCGATTGGATATGTATTCCACCATGAAAATTGGTCGAGATGGAGTGTATGTGTTGTCAGCAACCCCGGATTGCTCAAATTGAGATGGATCATAATACAAGCTATATGTATCTCTTTCATCCACTATTATCATATTGTGCAATATGATGCATGCTCTCATTATTTTCCCGATGAAATTAATGTCCCAAGCAAGTGTTGGGTTCTTCACTATGACAAATTGAGCTTGTAAAATATCAAAGGCTCGTTCCACGTCCTTTCGATATGCCTCTTGTCGTTTGGAAAAATGTGAATCCTTATCACCTCGTGGAATTCGAATTGACGGTATAAATACCGGTCATGGTGGATAAATACCATCAATGAGATAGAACTCACGTTGTACTCATTTCCATTAACCGTAAAATTCACAGGTGGTGATATACCATTCAAAATATCATCAAAACCGGAGAACGCTCTAGAACATTTATGTCATTACACGTACTTGGTGTTACAAAAAATGCATGTCAAATCCAAAGATCGTATGATGCCATTGCTTCTAAGATGATTGTTGGTTTTCCTGGCCTCGTGCAAACTCACCTCTCTACCCAATTGGGCAATTCTTTCATGCCCAATGCATACAATCGATGTTACCTATCATTCCAGGATATCTACGTTCCTTGTCAACATGAAGGAGTCGTTGCATGTTTGATGAGTTTGGCCTCCGTAAGTATACGTCACCAAACAATGAAATGACCCCCCTCCACAAAGTTGGTTAAACATTATCGTGCAGTAGTTACTCCTATCCGAAGATACTCATCCACAAAATCAACATTAATTCCGTAAGCCAACATGCGAATGGAAGCAGTGCATTTTTGCCATGGAGATAGGCCAAGTCGACAAGCAACAATCCGCCTTTGACAAAAATAGTCAAATATTGTTGAGAGCTCATTAACAATGCGTAAAATTAGTGGTATACGCATTTGAAATCGTCGCCTAAATTGTTGTTCAGAATACAAAGGCGGTGGGACTTCAGAGAAATAATCTTTGACTAGGCGTTCATGACCATTCTCATGCTCTTTGTCAATCTATTGACGATGTCGGCGTTCTCTTTGTTGAGAGGATTCACCCTCATACCGACGACGTTGTCTTGCCCGAACAATCATTCTTGCAAGAGTGCGGTCCTCCATCACATTCCGCTCTTCATCTGATGAGTTTTAAATAAGGTTTAAAAACTCTACGAGATCAAATTGACTATCGGATGAGTTAGATGACATTTTTGTGGAGATTTGAAAATGGGTGAGGATAATTTGAAGGAAGGAGTAAATGAAGAGTATGATATGTCGTTATCACATCAACCAAGCAAAACATATATAATAGGGATGAAGATAGGGCTTTGGCAGAGTATGGGTTTTAATGAAAATTTTTGAATTTAATAAGATTCACCTCGGGTTAGGGGTTTGACAAGGTATGGGTCATGGGGAATATTAATTTGATTTTTATCGCCTCGAAGAAAGGTTTTGACAGAGTATGGTTTTGATGAAATTTTTTTAACAAGATTCGCCTCGGGGAGGGTTTTGCAGGGGGGTATGAGTCATGATGGAAAATATCAATTTGATTAGATAAGCCTCGGGGTAAGGTTTTGACAGAGTATGGGTTTTGATGAAAATTCTAAATTTAACAAGATTCGCCTTGGTGGGGGGGGGGGGG
>BSUD01000008.1:129507211-129521281 GCA_033239045.1 Fagopyrum esculentum | reverse complement strand
GGGGGGGGGGGCAGGGTATGTGTCATGATGGAAAATATCAATTTGATTAGATTTGTCTCGGGGTAAGCTTTGGGCAAAGTATGAGTTTTGATGGAACATGTGAATTTAACAAAAACTGTCTCGGGTTAGGGGTTTGACACGGTATGGGTCATGATGGGAAATATCAATTTGATTAGATTTGCCTCGGGGTAAGGTTTTGGTAGAGTATGAGTTTTAATAAAATTTTAAATTTAACAGGATTTGCCTTGGGGTAGAGTTTTGCACTATATATACAAGTTTTTCCTAGTTTGAAACCAACAACTTTTTCTACACTTTGAATCCTTTCAATTCTCTATACAATTTGAACCATTAATATTTATAAAAATATCATTCTATATGGATCCAAATCATCCCTACAACCACTTCAGCCGCTCCAACTTTTCATCTAGCTTTATCAATTTTCCCGAAGATCAAACCAACGAAGCGGACCACCCATTTGTACAAGGTTTCCCATTTGCTCCAAGGTACTCATATGCTCAAAGTTATCCACATGGTCCAGAGTTCTCACACTACTCATATGTTTCAACTCCCAACCCTAACAATACTCCGATTATGTAGTGGGGCACACAACAAAATTGTATCAAGTCTCGATGACATACATGCAACCCCTGAAGTGGATGCGGGACCCCAAAGTACTCGTGGAGGAACTAGTCGACCAAAAGCAACTCGTAAAAGCGATCAAAGAGTAAAGTGGTTGCAAGGTGAGGACTTGCTCCTCATTAATGGATGAGTGAATACAAGTACCGACACTATTATCGGTACTAATCAAAGAGTTGATAAGTTTTGGGACAAAATTACCGAATACTACAACAATAGAAGATTGGAGACTGATGCAAGTTGGGGTCATAGGGCTCCGGGGTCGTTGAAGGCAAGATAACATAAGATTTCAACCGACAATACCAAATTTGATGGGACTTACCAACAAGCTTCCAACAAAAGAGCAAGTGGGGAAAGTGATACCGGTGTGCTACAAATGGCACATGTTATTTTTCATGCTGATACGGGTAAAGATTTTTTGTTTGAACATGCGTGGTGCGTGCTTAGAATTACACCGAAGTGGTGCATGATGTTGAATAAACAAGAATCAAAGAATGGCGGGGACTCCAAACGCTCAAGGGAAATGTAGATGTAGCTTGCTACTCTTCAAGCTCTAGTTCAACTTCAGTTGAAATTGATCTTACTCGTCCACTCGGAAACAAGAGTTCAAAGGCTAGAGAGAGGAAGGGAAAGAGAAAAAGGGTTGGTGAAAGTTTATATGTGCTTGAAGATGATGAGGATGTGATGTTTGAGAGTTTTCAATCTGCTAGAAATGGAAAGGATGTACGAAATATGGCGGCTCTTGAAGCAAACACTAAATCTAAGAACATGACAACACAAGCTAAGAACATGATGACCTTACCTAATTTGTTGGAGAAGGGTTCGTTAACTCCCGAGGAGGAAATGCTCAGTCGCTCAGACAACTCGTATTAGGCACTTTGGACCTTAGCATTGATATGTGATTAGTGTTGTGTGTTTTACTTTCTATTTTTAACTTCACATATATGCTAGTATTCATTATTAGTCGGTCTATATCGATCTATGACTTGTAATATATAAGTTTGTATGTGTAATATCTTGTAGTGTTTGAATTTCCATGTATAATATCTTTTTTATATCGATTATTATGTCTAATGTCCTTTAATATTTTGATTTTTAAATCTTATATCTTTTAATATTAATTTATTGTAATAAATAGCTTTCATTTGAAATTTTTAAATCTTATAGATTTTAATAGTTTTAATTTAATTATAATAAATTAAATAAATAAAATTTTAAGAATAAAATTAGAATAATCTCATTCATTAATAACTACATAAAATTATTAAAATTAATTTTAATTTAATTATAATTTATATTAGTTTGAACACGTAAATTTTCAAGAATAAAATTAGAATAATCTCTTTCACTAAAAATTAAAACATGAAATTAAAAAAATATTCTAAACATATAGAGTATGGGTGTCTATGGATAGCAAAAAATAAATCACAAATTTTAAAACAAAGATTAAAAAAATTACTAACATAAAAGACTAGTATACTCAATTAAGCAATCAAATTCATAAAATGTATCAACCGTTGATGGACGGACTCTTTCATCCAACGAATATGGTGAAAACAAGTTTCATCTTCTAGAGATTGCCAATATGACATGGATGACACGTGCCCTAGTGCAACGTTTGGTTTGGATGCAAAACCGCGTATTGATGGTTTTTGGGCAAAAAATTGTTAGACCAATCAGGCCCTATATGACATGGAATGTAACCAGTTTTATGAGGCTTGTCTACTACAAAACTCTTTAGTTTTTTTTTTAACAATCTTTACCTTTTTCTATAAAATTTAATATATTAAATTCTAAAAACCACTACTGCAAATGCTATAAGCCACTCAAAAATAAACTTCCCCCACAAAGTTTATTTTTGTTTTATTTTTGTTTAAAACACAATTTTGGCCTTGTGCATTTAGATCCCGATACTATTTGTTTATCCCTGGGTATTTAACGTTATTGTTCGATTTTTGTAGGGGCTTGAGCGTTTTGTGAAGTAAAATAAATCCAAAAAATAAACTTCAAGTAAATAACCTGGTTTATTTATATAAACCCGAAAATAAACTATAAACCCATATGAATTTATAGTTTATTTTCGAGTTTATTTTCCCAGATCATGTAATTTATAAATCTAAAAATAAATCAATCTACTAGTAAACATACGCTTAGACCGATAGATCGTTATATAACTTTACAATCTTTCCTTAAACTGAGTTGAGATAATTATAACAATTCAGTACATTTTGCTCGTAAATCTTTTTGAAAAGGTTATAATTACAAATTTAGACCGATATAATCTTTACAAAAACCCTTCGAAAAAAAGATAAATGTAGACAACCCGTCAAGTTCCTATCACGAATTGACGATTACTTCAACAGTTCAACTTGTGATCAATAGCTAACATTTTTTAATACGTGACTTCACTGTAGTTAGTCGTTAATAAGATTATACGTACAAAAATTGATTGATAAAAGACTAAAAATATGCCCTAAAACATGGATTAACGATAAAAGTATGCCTTAAAACAAGGATTAACGAGATGAGCTTCCTAAGACAAGTAGGCAACTTAAGGAATCGTTTATTCATTTACGCCTTCGACAAACACCCCCAAACCCCCCTATAAAGCTAAAATAAAACCCTTTTTCATCTCCTCCCCTCCCCATCCTCCTCCTACTCCCGAATCTCTGAATCCGATCTCTCTCCTTCACTGTCAATGGCGAACAGCAATCTTCCTCGAAGGATTATCAAGGTTTGTTCGAATTTCTATCCTTATTTTCTACTTCAAATTGTGTACGCCTCTTCCAATCTCTTCCCTCTTTAATCTCTGGATCTCTCGCAAGATCGATTCTTAGTTGTTTTGATCGTTTTTCTCTGATTGTGCAGGAAACGCAAAGGCTTCTTAGCGAGCCAGGTCTTCTGAATTGAAAATTCTGTCGTTCATTGAAATTAGTCGGCGTGATTTGCTTTGTGGTTTGCTGATGTAATTGATTTGATTTTTTGAACTTTGTAGCTCCCGGAATAAGTGCTTCTCCATCTGAAGATAACATGCGCTACTTCAATGTCATGATCCTCGGCCCTTCTCAGTCTCCTTACGAAGGTTCATGTGCCCCCTTTCATTTCCATTTCGATTGTGGTTCTTGATTTCTTATGTCGAGCTAAGTTTTTTCTGATTCAATTGTTGAACTGTAGCTCTAGTAATGCCATTAGTAGTAAACTTAGCTTTAGGGTTTTGTTTATCGTTGATTCATTCACTTTTTAGTTGCTGTGATGAAGATAATTTCCTTATTTCGATCTCTTGCTGTTTAATGTCTTATCCAGGTGGTGTCTTCAAGTTGGAATTGTTTTTGCCTGAAGAGTATCCTATGGCACCACCAAAGGTACTTCATTGTCATTATCTTATGCTTTCAGCTGAAATTGGGATTGATGTGCCATGTTGATGAACTTTACCTTATCATCTGAATTTATGAAAGAAATATGGTCTTGCATTTGACACAATTTGGGTTTGGTATTTCGGGTTTTTTGTTTGAATGTTGTCATTGATTGTGTCTTAATTATCGGTACGGCTACAACGGCATCCGTATGTGGAAATTTTGTGAAGATTAAGGTTCCATTTATGTTTAATGCATGTACTTGCATATAATTCTCTCATCCTAAACAAACAGTTTCGACGATTTTGTCCGGATTCGCTTTGTTATATGGTAAAGATGTTAGTTTATGTAGTTTGTTTTGGTGAGAAATATCGGAGAGCCGGCTGCATGCCAGCAGACCGGTCCCGATCCTTAATCGTGCAGAGTGGTAATTACATAATAGTTGCTCTTGTAGATGCGATTCCCCTAATATCCTTGGATATTATCGGAAGCAATCCACAGGAGGAACGCCAACACAGTGGAAGTTTACTTGAAAACTAAATGTGTGTAAGGAAAGAAAATCCGCAGCGAAATTCGCTTCGTGGTACACATGGCAAGCCGGATATCCCAGTTCTTACTTACTAAGCCTTGACACGGGAGCACCGGAGAATGGAGTGGATGCCAGACCTGCTGCCCATGATGAATGAGGTTGAGGATGACTAGAGAGTCCGTCTCAACCCAAACCTTCTTATAACCCAAGTTCCATGCCAACTCAATCCGATCAATGATGTCCCACAGTTCAGCCTTCGGTACTGAATAGGATCCAAGGCTATAAACATAACCCCGCACCGAATACCGTCAGAATCTCGTATAAGATTGGCAGCAGAAGCTCTTCCCTACTCCTTCTCACTCCATCTGAATTGACTTTCACCCACTCCTTTGGCGGCCGCCAAAGGAGTGGGTGAAAGATGGGCATTCTGATATACCTGCTAGACTTAGCAGGTATCTCAGAATGCCTACTCCTTCTCATTTGACCTGCTAGACTTAGCAGCTTCCCTTTACATGCCCCAAGCCTTTGACTCCATTCGTCCTAGAATACCCTCAAAATCGCCTTGACTACCCTGCTCTCAAAGATGGGCATTCCGAGATACCTGCCGGAGTTGTGAGACACTGAGACACCGTGATTCCACCCTGTTGATGCAGGCGGTGTCGTAATGTAGGATTCACATTTGGTTTTACATAGAACTAGTAGTAAACATGACTAAAACTTCAAAGGAAGCCGATCCTTCTTGTAGAAGATAGACAGTTATTTTATTATTCTTAATTGGATGCATCTAATGTCTTTTGGGTTTTTATTCTAATCTGTGTATATTTCAATGGTGAGTACATGATTTTGAGGAGTTTTGTTTGGGCAGTTTACTTGCAATTTTTTTTATCAGCCAGTCTTTAGGCTGAGTGGCAGGTCGAACGGTGGTTTTATGTTTTCACAAACTCCTTTTCCTATGCTACAGGTGCGGTTCCTGACCAAGATCTACCATCCTAACATTGACAAGCTTGGAAGGATATGCCTTGACATTCTTAAAGATAAATGGAGTCCTGCCCTCCAGATTCGTACTGTGCTGTTAAGGTGATGTTTCATCCTTCATTTAAATGATAGCAAGTGAGTTGACTTTAGCTACACCTCCATGTCATGGCTCAATAAATAAAAAATGCTGTACTGCTGTAGGCCATCTTCGGTATAGTTTATTTGCTTTACTATTGCGGAGTTCTGAAAATTTTAAAAGTTAATTTGTGATTAGTATGGGAAGATTTTTGTGAAGATTAGAGTAGATTATTGGGAAGAGTTTTTGTAAGCAAAAACTTTTGTAGTTTTTCATTAGCTATATAACGATTTTGGTCAAATAAACCCCGCAACCTATTTTCATTTTTTACAACTCTCTCATGCTTTTCTAATATGTTTTTCGACTTGTTCTTTTTTGTTCAATCCAAAAAGCTTGTTTTACATTTACTCTTCGTAACTGTACCAAAAATTACCCTAAAAGGTAAAGCTGTCTAAAAAAACTTAAATCGTCCAAAAATCTTGTTTTACTGAACATGTCTTTTGAACTTGATCACTTTTCTATGGTAAAAAAAAGAATGCTCTGTTGAGATCCATGTACCTAGAATTACCTACTAACCATGCTATATAATTTTACCTGTATCAGCATTCAAGCTCTTTTGAGTGCTCCTAACCCTGACGACCCCCTTTCCGAGAACATTGCCAAGCATTGGAAAAGCAATGAAGTCGAAGCTGTTGAAACGGGTAATTTTCTCTCTCCTTCATACACACTTTTTTCTTATTGTTAGTAGAACTATTGTCGTCAACAAAACCCTAACCATCAGCGACCTTTGTTTGAATACTCTGCAGCGAAGGAATGGACCCGTTTGTATGCAACAGGTGCTTGATAATAGAGGCTCCAGAATTTCATATTACTCATGTATGTTGAAACTAAATTGGTCATCTTGATCTCCGATAAAGATCAAAACCAATGTTGACTTCATATGTAATTTGTCTCAAGCAGAACCTAAACTTGCGCTTGTAGATGATATGCTTCAAACAAATATTATGATAATTGTGTTACAATCATTTTCAAGGTCCCTTTCGTGTGAAAGGATGGTATAGTTGTAGTTTGGATGGTGAAAACTAGCAATTTTTGTAGCCTACATGTAAAAATTTAACTGCAAATACATCTGGGCAAGTAATTAATTATCATAAATCCGCCTTCTAAATCACATCTAATATTGAATCTAAGTGAAAAAAGAACTCAACTCTAAATCACATCTAATATTGAATCTAAGTAAAAAAAGAACTCAACGGTAAATAAGGATATATTCAATTCGGTTATCTTAAAATCAAAATGAAAAACATCGTCCCTCTCAAACAAACACCCACCGCTCTATCACAAGAATAAAAGCCCATGCGATTACAAATGTCAGTAGCCGTTGCTCCCGAACAGTGTGTTTCATACAGGGAAACAAAGCTTGGTTTATACTTTCTGAGCAAGTAATGAATAGACCTACGGAAGCTAGGTTTCACAGTTCTGCGGCAATTCCAAAAGAGACCAATCATTAAAGACAAAGCGGCAATTCCAAAAGAGACCAATCATTAAAGACAAAGGAAGAAAAAAGAGCATTGACAACCTAAAATTAGGCTTGTGAGTCCGGGACTAGAGAAACTTGGGACATTCCCATCTCCGGAATTCCATCCGTCTCCATATTATCACCATTATCCAAAGCACCCTCACGTGCCTCAACCCTCTTTCCTTGGGCAACTGTGGCTCCAAACATAATATCCTCCGGTTTGGAGCGGTTGAGGATCCTTACACAATTACCATTCAATATATCTTTTGGGTTACCCTTCATACTAGGCTCAAGGTTTGCATTACAAACCGGTTCTCCATAAATCTTCTGTGTATTGGCAACATTCTGGGACTTCAGACCTTGACGCGCTCTCTTCTTATAGTTGTTTTTTGAGACATAATGGGCTCCCGGAATCTGCTTCTGGTGACCTACCTGTAAGCCTGCACTATTATTTCTGGCACTGCCTGCAACATTCATCACTGAGTTTAGCGGTGGATTATTGGTCTTATCATCAACCTTCTTCACAATATGATTAGGCAACATGGGAATTGGTCTGGAGAAAGGTTTACGTCTTGGAACCACCATCCAGGGACCCTACTACCCTCTGCATCCTCATCCGTCTTATGGGTCTCCACTCTAGTCTGAAGATCTGCATCTTCCACAACAGCCTCAACAATGACTATCGGTTCTTTTGGTTCATTAGGGACATCCTCACAAGCCACTGTATCCTCACTCTGAGACCGGTTATCCTCTTGCTCCCCCGTCTTATTTTCTTGTTCCTGGATTCTAACCACTACTTGACACTTGTCCTTTGTATGTCCATAGCAACCACATGCAAAGCAGATAGTATGGAGATTCTTGTACTCCAGTAACAACCTCTTCCCGTTCAAAAAGAACATCCCCTTTGAGCGGTTTATTAAGGTAAATGCTAACACAAATCCTCGCAAACTTTCCGCGATCCATGTTTGTGGTTTTCTCATCAATGCTTAAAGGTACCCCAATGGAAGACGCAATTGCTTTAAGAACCTCATTATTATACATCGCAAAAGGCAGTCCCGAGATGCGAACCCAGACTCCCGTGGTCGATAAGATTGAAGTTGCAGGATTAAAGGAGGGATACCATTGTTGCAGCAATAGGTAGTGCCCAAACATCTTCTAGGACCCTCCCGACAAGGCATTAAGCATGTCCGATTCCAACTCAAAACGAACCAGAAATAGCTATTCGGAAGGTCAATGATAGACTAGTTGCCCTTCGGCTTCCATAGAATTTTGATAGTTTTCTCGAACGCTGAAAAAGAGATCATCCTCTCAAGCAGTTTCAAGACAATCAAATATCTCCAAGGAGCATTTAGGATTTGAACAACATCCTTTGCAATTGTTATTTTTGGCGTAGCGTCCTCTCCTTGGGGATAGTTAATCTGATTTTTCTCAGTCTCCACCAGATTCTCAAGCAAAATAGGAAGCCTTCTCCAAGCGTTGCCCCCAAAGAGAAGATCGCTCCACGAATTTTTCGGAAGTGGATGCTCGTCATCATTATTTCGAAAATAAGTTCATTATTCTTTACAAATAAAGAATCTCAAATATAATTTCTAAAAAATATAATTTAATTATCTTAGGATATTTTTAGATAAAATTTGAAAGTTAGTAACATTAAATTTAAATCATTTTATAATTAAGCTTTAAAATTAATATAAATAGAAAGATTATAAAATCAAACGCTTTGAAAATTCCAATCCTCCCGGCCAGGAAAATGAAAAAAATAATTATCTAACAGAAGGATCTAGAAACCCTCAAGAACTCCACACTCACATCAATATATATACTTTGCCATTCTGCTTGGCATTTCGCCTCCTACTCTCTTTAACCATTTCCCCATTACGTTCATTTCCGTCTCCATAAAACCAAGCTTTTGCGGAGATTCATTTTTTTGAGTGAAAATGGCGGATATTGAGACGTTTGCCTTCCAAGCCGAGATCAACCAGCTCCTCAGTTTGATCATCAATACCTCTCTCGTCTCCATAAAACATTATTCACACGCCAAGAAATGTATTATTTGTATACTCTTTAGACTCCCTAATTATACAAGTTCTAAAACGATGAAGCTTATTAGCTAATCGATGTGGGACAACAAAAACCCTCAAAAAATTTAACTAAATAGATCATTTTGATATTCATTTGAAAAAAAAGAAAAAAAAATTTTCCCTAAAAATAAAATTTTAGGGGTACGGTTACTTAAAAAGTAACGTGGAAATATTTAATATAAATAGAAATCGAACTTAACCAAAAAGCCAACATTAATTTAGGGAATGAGATTATGTGAATCTTCCCTAAAAATAAAACTTTATAGGAACGATTACTTTAGAGTAGAACGTTATGCCCACATAAATGTAAGTTAACGATTTCAAAAATAAAATATTATTCCGATATGAATAATAATTATACTTGAACTTAACCAAAAGGCCAAGAAATGTATTATTCGTATAATCCTTAGACTCCCTATTTAAACAAGTTATAAAACCATCAACCTTAATAGCTTAATCGATGTGGGATAACAAAATCTCTCAAAAAGTTTAACGCAAATAGATCAGCATAATAATCATTTGTAAAAAAGAAAAAATCTTCCAAAAATTAAACTTTAGGTATACAATTATTTAACCAAAATAAAATGAAAATATTTCACGTAAATAGAAATCGAAAACTAACAGAAAAAATATGAGTACATTTATTTTAATTTGAAAAATTATCCCAAAATAGATTGGTTCCAACAATAAAAAGTGAGGTGAAATAGTTTCAATAACATATTGTTAGTTTGTTGAAAAAAGATTCTCTCGCTTGAAAAAATAGTTTAAAAATAAAGATTTATTGGCAAAAAATTATTATTTGTATAGTCAAAATTCTAAAAATAATTAACGTAAATAGATAAGGTTGCCTAAAAAAACTCGAGGTGCACAATAACAACCCACATAATTGTAGGTTAATGATTCAAAAATAAAATATTATTCATATATGAATAGTGATTATACTTGATTTTCCTTCAAATATGTACTCTCTTTTAGTATGTATAATAGATAATAAATATAGATATATAGATGTTAGATTTAGATTTAGACTAGTTCATATCCCGCACCTTGTGCGGGTATCTTTATATATTTGACTTTTTTGAATAAAATATCGTCACCGATTTTAAAAACAGATTTACTTTATCAAAGATTGCGTTACATAATTTAATAGATTACTACTTAGTCCATTTTCTTATAAAAAATCGATAATCATATCTTTAGACGAAGAAACTTTGAAATATCCGATCTTTGAATTATCATAACCCTGAAAAAGATAAAAAAATATGATCAATATTGGAAGACAAAAACTAAATGGAACAGGATGAAATATTATCTACATATATAGCGTGAAAGATAAAACGTGGGAGAGAAGTAAAACGTACCAGAGAAGTTCTGGTTTTATGATCAACCAACGTAAATTGTGGAATTAGTAGATATTATTAGATTTTGAAATTCATTATTTGATAAAACGTACAAGAGAAGTCTAGAACGTGATATACTTAACTTATTTCAGATTAAATTTTTAAAAGATTAGTTAAAAAAGATTTTTTTTTGTTTATTTTTTAAATAAAAAAAGATTTAGTGGCTTAATTCGTGATTTAATAAAAGATTTCATTTGAGAAAAATTGTGAAGGTGTCACGTCATCATTAGTGTAGTGTACTTTAATAGAGTACTAATTCATATCCCGCACCTTGTGCGGGTATATTTATATATTTGATATTTTTTGAATAAATGTCATCAACTTGTGTATGTGAGAACTAATGATATATTTATGAAAAAAAAATCAAATTAAATATTTATTTTAATTTATCACTAACAAAAATATTGTAAGAAAAAAAAAAGAATATAATTTTTAACTTACAAAATCTTACTTGTAGATATTTCGACATGTGAAAAATGTTTGTAAAAAAAATAGATATTTTTAAAAATGAATCTGATCAAAAAATTTTAAAACAATATGTTGCTTATGAGATGGTGTTTAGTTCGATCGAAATCTTAATAATTTTTGAAAAAAAATTGGTATTTTAAAAAAATCAAATATGATCAAAATTTTGTTGAAAAAAATATTAAAGATAAAAATAAATGTCTTTTAAGAAAAAAAAAACGATTTACAAATCTTTTAATTTAACACTAACAAAATTTATGTGAAGAATAAGAAAAAAGAGAATTTAGTTTTTTTGAAAAATGTTTGTAAAATCAAAAACATAAACAAAATATAGATATTTAAAAAAAATTTTGATCAAAAATTTTAAAAAAATGAATCTAATCAAAAAGGTTTGGCATTTTAAAAAAATGTTTGTTGCTTATTAGATGGTGTTTAGGCCGATCGAAATCTGATCAAAATTTTAAAAAAAAATGCGAGTAAACATGGAAAATACGATGAACCTTATTACATGGAACATGAAAAATACAAAAAAAATGAATTTTTTTTTTAAAAAATATCAATATTCGAACTTTTGCTTAGAAATTAAACATTTATAATTTAGATATTGTTTTTTAAAAAAAAAATTTGACTTAATTTCTGATTTAGCAAAGATATAATCCGGAAAAAAACATAAGGCCACCACATAAATCACGTAATAATAAACAGAATCGAAAAGGTTTCCTAATTTTTTCGGATATTAAAAAAACCTACATTAATGATTAAAAACTATAGAAAAGATAACAACATATAGAAATAGATCTATTTTGACCAAAAAATGAAAACGATTTTTAAAATAAATAATTAGGCAGAAAATTAAAAAAATGATAATATAATACACTTATTTTCTATATTGTTATACTGTTTATATAGGATAGAATCAAGATAATAAAATACTCGAAATATACACTTGCTTAAAATAGAAATGATAGTAAACTATAGAAACATACACTTGCGGAAAATAGAAAAGCCATGTATGATCCTACAAAAATTCTTTAAAATATAATTGATTTTTTTAATAAGATCTGTTTTAATTTAAAAGAAAATAGATATGCTCTATAATCATATTTTAATTCGTTTTTTTTATCTATATTTTCCCAAAAAACATGTAAACGAAATAAAAAATATATAATTAGGCGGAAAATAGAAATTAAAAAAAAACACTTGTGGTTTATATTGTTATACTATATAAATAGGATAGAACCAAAACAATAATTCGTTCAAAATATATACTTGCAGAATATAGAAAAGATGGTAACCTATAAAAATTTGCACTTGCGGAAAATAGAAAAATCATATATGATCCTACAAATATTCTTTATAATCTAATCGAAATTTTTTCTTTAATCCCTGTTCTTTTAAAAAATAGATAGGCTCTATAATCGTATTTTAAATCGATTTTAATCTATTTTGCCAAAAAATATGTAAACGAAATCAAAAATATATAATTAGGCGGAAAATAGAAATCAAAAAATGTTTATATATATATGGAAGTGTTCAAGTAAGGCCCATTATTCCGGTACGGTCGACACGTGTCCCGGAATTTTTTTTTTTTTTTCTGAAGAACGAGTAAAAGTAATAGTTCAAAATTTATTATGGAATATTTCATAACTTATAAAAGGATAGTTCATGAACTATAATAGAATAGTTCATAGTGCAAAATTTATAAAGGAATGAAAGTAATAGTTCAAAACTTATTAAGGAATAGTTCATAACTTCTAAAAGGATAGTTCATGAATTATAATAGAATAGTTCATAGTGCAAAATTTATAAAGGAGTGAAAGTAATAGTTCAAAACTTATTATTGGATAGTTCATGAATTATAATAGAATAGTTCATGGATTATAATAGAATAGTTTAAAGTGCAAAAATTTATAAAGAAGTCAAAGTAATAGTTCAAAACTTATTTGGGATAGTTCATGAATTATAATAGAATAGTTCATGGATTATATTAAAAAGTAATAGTTCATGGATTATATGGGAATAGTTCAAAGTTTATAGGAGAATAGTGCATAAATTATAACATGGTTGTTCAAACAAATTTTCATTCGTTTCCGAAAAAAAAAATCGTTTCAGAAAAGAAGAAAAAAAAATAAAAAATTCGGGACACGTGTCGCCCGTACGGTCGGCCGTACGACCGTACCGCAATATATGAACCGTACCCGAACATTTACCTATATATATATATATATCATCGAAAAATAATAATAATATTTTGAAAATAATCATTTTAAATCGTTTTTTTTTTATCTATTTTAAATCGTTTGATTTTAAATTAAACAGGTCGGAATTTTATGTATATACATATATGATTAAAAAAAGTAAAATCTGAAAAATATAAATCATAGAAAATAAATGTAATAATATTTAAATTAAAATTTGTTTTCAAAAATAAATAATTAGGCAGAAAATAGAAATAAAAAAAACACTTGTGGTTTATATTGTTATACTTAAATGTGAAATAAACAGTAATAATATATATATTAAAAATGAGAACGTAGCACTTGGCGACCGGCAGGGGAACGAATAACTGGGAAAAGTAACCTTGAGTTAAGAAAACCAAGATCGAAATGGTTTCAGCGAATAAAAATTATGAATTACAACAGAAATTAAAATTTAATTTAGAAACAAACAATTATGATAACTTGAGAACCAAACTATTTATATATAAACAAAGTAAATCAAGCACATACCTCTATGAGAACGAATCAATAAGGATAATAGGTTAAGAGAAGAATAGCAAAGCAGCCGATAATAGGTTAAGGAGAAGAATAAGAAAGCAGCGGATACAATTTTACGTTATGGAGTGGGGTATTTATAGAATAGAAATCGTAGGAAGTGTGTTGTGGAATTTTCTTGGAACGGATAAGAACGTAAAAAAAAGTAGATTTGAGTAGATTTTTTGTATTGATTAATAATCTATTATAAATAATAAAAATAAGTAAAAAAAGGAGATTTGACTATAATCTATAAAATCTTGGAGAATCTCCAAAAAAAAAA
>BSUD01000008.1:129406599-129500100 GCA_033239045.1 Fagopyrum esculentum | reverse complement strand
CCGAAATTTTTTTTTTTTTTTTTCTCTTTTCTGAAACGATTTTTTTTTTTTTTACGGAAACTAATGAAAATTTATTTGAACTACCATGTTATAATTTATGCACTATTATCCTATAAACTTTGAACTATTCCTCTATAATCCATGAACTATTACTTTTTAATATAATCCATGAACTATTCTATTATAATTCATAAACTATCCCATAATAAGTTTTGAACTATTACTTTCACTCCTTTATAGATTTTTGCACTTTAAACTATTCTATTGTAATTCATGAACTATTCTATTATAATTCATGAACTATCCCATAATAAGTTTTGAACTATTACTTTCACTCCTTTATAAATTTTGCACTATGAACTATTCTATTATAATTCATGAACTATCCTTTTAGAAGTTATGAACTATTACTTAATAAGTTTTGAACTATTACTTAATAAGTTTTGAACTATTATTTTCAATCCTTTATAAATTTTACACTATGAACTATTCTATTATAATTCATGAACTATCCTTTTATAAGTTATGAACATTTCCATAATAAGTTTTGAACTATTACTTTTACTCGTTTTTTTTTATTAAAAAAAAAAAAAAAAATTTCTCCGGGACACGTGTCGGCCGTACAGACGGCCGCACGGCCTTACCGGAATAATGGGCCTTACTTGAATAATACCCTTAATTTGTATTCATTCTTAATATTTTATATTAAAAATTAATTATAAAATTTAAAAAATAATTATAAGATTATTATATTTTAAACTAATTAATTTTACAATAGAAGTATTTTTTTCAATTTATAAAATCTAAAAAAGTTAAATTAAATCATAATTTATTTTTTATAAATATTTTTATTTATTTTCAAATTAATATAAAATTTAAATTTAGAAATAATTTTAAAAAAAATAAATTTTATGAATTTTTTTTAGATAAGGGTACATAATTAGTGTTAAAACTTATTATAACCACATTAAAACTAAACTTATTAGTTTTATAAAATATTAAGTATGTTTAAAATTTTATATATTTTTAATTTTAAAAGTCTATAAAAGTATATTTAAAACTAATTGGAACCCTTATTTAATAAAATATGGTAAATATTTATTTATCTTGAATTGTTTTTAAAATTTATTTCTATGTTTTTATTTTTATTTTTATTCAAAACAAATAAAAGTTTGCTATATTTTTTTTTAACTTTAAAAAAATAGCTTTAAATTTAATTTATATTTTTACTTAGTTAATTAAAGTCATTGTTAATATTTTAAGTTGAGATTGTATTAATACAATATATAATAATTTTTTATTAAAGTTTATTTATCGTATTTAATATCTAACAAATATTTTTTGGTACGAAATAATGACAAATCGTGTTGAGTTATATTATTTGCACTATATATTAAATTAATATCCAATACATTATTTTTTTAATTATTTATATTATATAGTTAAATCAAAATCCCATAATACTTTAATCTTATAACGGAAGGGAGTTTGATATTCAAGCCAATTGTATCGAAATATTAAAAATGTCAGACATGAGAAAAACAAACAAAAAAAAACATCAACAAACGAGATTTTGAATCATTGAACGTCCAATAAAAAGAAAATGTAGGATGAACCGTGAAACAAACAAAGCAACGGAAAACATGTAGAACATGCTAGTCGAAGAAGTATCAAGAGAGTTCAAAAGAACCACCGATAGAAACCTCATATGTGTTACTTTTTATTGAATCTTCAAATTTCGATCACTTGTCTACAACCCCTCTAAATCAAACAAGCACAACCTATCCTCCAAAATGAAGTTCAAATTCAACAAGTACATCCACTCCATCGATCACTAAGACTAAAACAAAACCTCGAGCAATGTAAAAGTTTGTCATCAATAGGGATATACGATACCATAATATATATGTTATTTGCCTGTATTTTAGTTTTCTTAGACTAACCGCATCTCATTCCGTCTATAATGTTATTCATGCACAGTATTTCTATACGTATTTGCGTATAGACTTCGTTTATATAGCTTTTTGTTGCATTTTATTCCGTCTATAATTTTATTTTAACCTTACTTTCTCTTTTTTCCATAAAATATTTGGGGAAAATAAATTACAAAAAGATATTATTGTTTTATTTGTGGATGAGTAGGACCCATTTTAGTTTGCACTCTTGGAGGATAACGTCTATAAAAACGAAGTGAATTTTTATTGAAAGAATTGGCCATTTAGGTACTTTGCTTTTTCATCTTTGTATAAAGGTCCCATGCTTTTGAACCACCCTTTTTTACCCAAAAAAAGGTAAGTAAGCAGGGATTCGCCAATTCCGATGGTGCACTGTAGTGATGAATAATAGTCTTGCAGAGGCGTCACATCCATATCCAATTAAAAGAACAGTGAGATGGGTGATGTATGAGCAGGCGATTCAAAATATTTCAAGGCGAATATATATACTTTCTTCTCCATGTATTCTCCTCTCATTTTTGGCATGAATTTTCTGCATTCCTGATTCCCTCTGTTTTTATCCTCTAACGCTTGAGTTGCAGGTGAACCATTATATTAGTCAATGGAAAAATCTGAAGTTGTTGATGAAGCTGGCAACGGTGCATCATACCCAGGAAACGATGACGAAGAAAATTTCGTAACTTTTCTCAACTGTATTCCAAATTTTTTTAGTATATTACTGAGGTCCTTTATTTGAATATAGTTTTACTCATGGTACATGTCATTTTTGAAATATATATGGTGAGTATATGAAGCATTGTTGACATTGTTCATGGTAGGTATTATTGTGTATGGTTGATCGAGGATTGGGTATGATGATATTTGTTTTAGGTAACTTAAACTATATTAAATGGATTCATGGATATGATGAGTTAGTATTTTTCATGTTGATTGGGTATACATATTGTTATTTGAGAGTTATTGGGCATGAATATATTCGGTGACATATCATTTGTTATTCGGAGTCATTGGGTATGAATATTTTAAATTTCTTATTTATTGAGTATATCTATTGTTATTTCAGAGTGATTGAGTATGAATATGTTCTTTGGTATGCCATTTGTTATGTTGGAGTCATTGGGTATGAATTTGTTATTTTGGAGTGATTGTGTCTGTGATTTTTGAGTGATTTGTTATGTCGGAATGATTTGTCAGTCTTTTTACTCATTGAGTGTGGTACTTTGCAGATGGATGAGTATAGTGGTGATGACTCCAGCCTGGACAACAATGATCCCAACTATTACGATTGACATTTAAGTCAACAATTTTCCATAACCAAGGATGAACTTGATGAAGAAAGACTTGTTCATATAGTTTTAGATACTAGTCCCGTAACAACGATGATGATAAAATATTTTGTGAAAGAGTTGAAGGACGAGAATAGAAGTTTGGATGATGAGATTTCACAATTGCAGTCTACAATTAGGGACAAAGATGAAGAAATTTCTATTTTAAGTGGACAAGTTGAGAAACTGTATAGTATCCATACCTAAAATCAAAATGTTACATGTGTAAGTACATTTAGCAAGAAAGAAGTAGCTACCCAAGGAGCACCTATCCAACAAGCGTTTGCACTACCATACCCGAAACCAATTCCCCATACAGGTACACTGTACATACACGAAAACAAAATGTTGGCTACATGAAAATACCCATACACAACTTACTAAATCGTTGTTGTAAACCTTGCCTAAAATTTGTGCAAGCACTAACCTTACCCAATCGCAGGTGCACCTCCCTATGTCTTCAAATACGCTAGTTACAATCAAGGATGAATTACAGAGAATTTATGTACGAAAGAAGAAGGCCCAAAAATGCTTGAAGGACGGTTCGAAAAGGGAAGTAATTCCATTTGTTACAAAAAAAGGTTCGTTTTGGAGGGAAATAAAATTTCATCATTTGAGTGCAGATGAGCCACTTCAACCGACTGCCAAATTTCTGCAACATTCTGTACTTCGTACTTTCTACATTTTACATAAATATTTCAACTGAATATATTACACACTTTTTTTCCCAACCAATAATGACCTTTTTGGGCCTAATCTACAAAGTTGAAAAAGGTAGGGTATAGAAAAGATACCGTTATAGTGTTTTGGGCTTACTTCACCAAAACCGCCATTTTTATTTAACTATTTAAACGGATAAAATATATGGAACTTATTTTAGATAGGAGTGTCAAAATTTAACCTTTCATTAGGTGACGTAGATAGTCTTAGGAATTAGCCATTATTAAAATGATTGTAATTAAGCTCACATAAACGCCACCAAAAGGAGTATAGTATGTGTAATATAACCAAAAATGTTTTCACTCTAGTTAGGAATTTGAGTGTTCCCATTATATTAATTACTAGTGTATTACCCGCACTTTGTGCGGTTCAGTTTTAATAAATATTTAATACTTAGACATTATATGTATATTTTTGTAAAATAAAAATCCGAAAAATGAAATTATAATCATATGATTCATAATTCTCTTTTAAGTATTTATCTCTTCTAATTAATTATATTTTTAAATTGATTTGTTAAGATACGCTTGTTGGTAAAAAAATTCGTAAAAGTTTAAAATTTATTTTTATAAAAATATTTATTTACTTATTTTTTAAAAAAATTTAGAAATTAATTTTCAATTTATAATAACATTTAGAAATCTATTATCTATTATCTATTATACTTACTAAAACAGAGCACGGGTTGATGACGTGGCGCGCTGTGAACGCAGGATTTTTGAAATTGAGCTCCCACAATTAAAGCCAATAAATCTTTATTTTTTACACTATTTTTTAAACCATAAAATCTTTTATTATTAAAATAATAATTTTATAGAAACCAAATCTATTATACTTACTAAAACATAGCACGGGTTGATGACGTGACGCGCTGTGAACGCAGGATTAGATTAGAGAAGTATACAAAACAAAAGCACGTAAAAAAAACCTATTTCACAATATTCTTTCTCATTTTTTTCAAAACCCGCACAAGGTGCGGGTATTATACTAGTTACGTTTTACAAAAAATTCACAAGAATTTTTTTTTTTTAAAATAACAAAAAAATTTTATAATTATTTTTTGTACAAAATATTTTGATTAAAAAAAAATTTACAAAAATATATTTCTCTAAATATTTTATTTTTAAAAAGCCAAAAGAAAATTCTTTATCGACAAAGATTTTATTCCCATAAAAAAAAACGCGTACATCAGAAGAAGATAATTTTACAAGAACAAAACTTAAAGCGGCGAATATAGGATTCTAGGGTTCCTCATCGTTTCTCTATATATTCATCCTATTCCTCATCATCATCTATCTTTCAATATCTCTTCTTGCGAATTTCGAATATTGTTTGGCTAGGGTTCATCCATCAGCGCTTGTGCAATTGAATTTCTGACTTAATAAGGAGTTCAAAGAAGCCCCAAACAGGTTATATTTTTGGGTTGATCATCAATATACACGTCGTAGTAGAAATTGATTGATAAGCGAAGCAGATTAAAGTCGAGATTTTGAATCCGTTAATATGAGAGGATTGCAGAAATCGAAAAGGGTTTCATGGGCTTCTAATCTATTATACTTACTAAAACAGAGCACGGGTTGATGACATGGCGCGTTGTGGACGCAGGATTTTTGAAATTGAGCTCCCACAATTAAAGCCAATAAATCTTTATTTAATACACTATTTTTTAAACCATAAAATCTTTTATTATTAAAATAATAATTTAATAGAAACCAAATCTTCTATTATACTTACTAAAACAGAGCACGGGTTGATGACGTGGCGCACTGTGAACGCACGGGTTGATGACGTGGCGCGCTGTGGACGCAGGATTTTTGAAATTGAGCTCCCACAATTAAAACCAATAAATCTTTATTTTTTACACTATTTTTTAAACCATAAAATCTTTTATTATTAAAATAATAATTTTATAGAAACCAAATCTATTATACTTACTAAAACAGAACCCGGGTTGATGACGTGGCGCGCTGTGAACGCAGGATTTTTGAAATTGAGCTCCCACAATTAAAGTCAATAAATCTTTATTTTTTACACTATTTTTTAAACCATAAAATCTTTTATTATTAAAATAATAATTTTATAGAAACCAAATCTATTATACTTACTAAAACAGAGCACGGGTTGATGACGTGACGCGCTGTGAACGCAGGATTAGATTAGAGAAGTATACAAAACAAAAGCACGTAAAAAAAACCTATTTCACAATATTCTTTCTCATTTTTTTCAAAACCCGCACAAGGTGCGGGTATTATACTAGTTACTTTTTAAATTAATTTTTTAGGCTTCGAAAAACCTGACGTTGACATGTGGTAATAGAGGCTTCTGCTTTAATAGATATAAGATAGGATTTCAAGTGCTTATCTTTTTCAATGGCTGGTATTTTACTATAAAAAGGTCAAAATTAATATGTGTTTTTATCAATGTTTATTGGGTCCGATTTCGTGGTAAAATTCTTATATTTTTATAGTAGGTGAATCTTATTATTTTTATTATTATCAATAAAGTAAAAAAAATAATAAGGGTAAATATATTAATAAGATTATAATATCAAAATATAACTATAATATATAAAAATATAATAATTTTATCTGTAAGATATGTTAATTAATTTATTTAATTATTATTTTTATGATTAGTAAAGATCTAAATCTTTAGAGGTGATGAAACGAAATTAGCCATTGATTATAGAAATATATAGATAATTAGATATCAATCCCTAGAAATATTAAATAGACAATGATGAATAATATAAATTTAAAATATAAATCCATATTATTGTAATCTTTATCAATTTCTATATATCTTTTTTACTTGGATAAAACTTTACTATGTTATCTTCGTATACGTCGTAGATCGTCTTCTATAGATTCCCAATCCAAGAAGACATTCAAGACCTCATTCGAAAGGATGCTTTAGGCTGATCGGTTTTTAAAAACTGATCCTCCTAAGTTTTTTTTACCTATGTATCAAGAAAAAAATCTCGATCCCTTTGCTTTCGCTGACACCAAAACCCATTTTCCATCTCTTTGCGGTTTCTAAACCCCTTTATTCTTTCTCTGTTCCGATCATTGATATATTTGACAGGTTTTGACATACACGTTCTTCTAAATTATCAGCTTTCTTTCAATTGTCACCCAATATATTTCTTTGTTTTATGTTCCATCATTACGATGCTCTGTTTTTGGGTTATGATGTCTAGCTTTGGGTTTATAGTATGATCGTGAAGGTTTTTCCTTTCTGGGTGGCAAGTCACATTGGTATTCTGTTCTTGGCAATTGGGTCAGAATTTAGTTTCGTTATTGTATTTAAGTAAGGTAGAGAACACTTTGGTATTTCTTTTAAATTAGATATTGAAAAATGTTGATAATATAGTTCTACTCTCGTTTTTACTTTTGTTTAAAGCTCTGTATGTATTTTGGTTAGATCTTTGTGAAAGCTGTAAACTTTGCAGCCGTAGTTAATTTTGTGTTGATGTAAACTTGATATGCTGGCTGTTTTTAATGAAGAATTTGTTTGCAGATGTTGATCGGTAATTGATTAGTATGTTGTGCTGACTAAGTAGTTTATTTATCACTCAAGGTTGCAAAAAGGAAGAAGAGAGAAGAAGGGAAGAAGGGGAAGGAATGAACTTCTTCTGGAACACGTCTTTGCAGTTCAATCTTCGTGTGACAGTCTCAAGAGAAGAGAAAAGCTAAGGTGGAGGATGAAGGTGAAGGAGAGAAAGGAGAAGGAGAAAGAGGAGAGGAACGTGAATGAAAGAGGCATGGATGTAAGGAGGTAGGCTGCATCAATTTGGGAGGAGACCAAAGGTCAAGCAACCAAAGGATCACCCACAATAATAATGTGTCGGCATAAAGGAGTGGGGTGACGGAAGGTCGGAAGAAAACGGACCCAACTCCCGCTCCGTCGTGTTACCGCCCTGCGGGACACCCAAGCCGCGGTCGAGGACGGCCGCGAGGGCGGTAGCCCTCGCTGAAGGCTTCTAACGCCTCTCGTAAACGGAACCGAAATTTCGGGCGTTACAAGTCGTCCGACAAAGAAACATCGTATCTCCTACTAGAGGATAAGCATCTAACAGCCGAAATCAATCATCTTTCGATTTTATATCAAACACCGTATCTGCAACATTACCTAGCGAATTGGAAGCTTTGAATCCCTAGCACGAAAACCTATCGGTCGTCCGATAGAGAAACATAGTGATTCGGTGAAGGATGACAACGCTGAGACAAAAACCGTGACCCAGACTGGTATGACCATTCTTACTTTTACATACCAGAAGTCCTTAAGGGCATATCTTGTTTACCCTAATTGTGTTGATTGAGATTGGCTGGTCATTTGTGAAGCCTTACTTGCAAGACAAAGAGAATAAGGTTTTAATGGTTGTGATACCCCTACACTCGAGCAACTCTAGACATAGATTACAAGGAAGCCATATCTAGATCTAGATTTGTGGTGGTGGGTGGCGATTGGAGATGGGATCAAGAGGGTTTGCTGCATCTACAACGGTTTCGAATTTGAGAGAAAGATGGGAGGAAAGTGTGAGAAATGAAGGTGGAGGGAGACGACCTTCGAGATTGAGAGAAAGATAAGAATGAGACGGCTAGGTTTCTACGGTAAAAAATAATATAGACCATAATGTCCTAGTCAATATATGATAATCTCAAAAAGGCTTAGTTACCAACTTAGCCCAAGATTTATTGGCGTTAACTATGAGAGCTCTATTTTAAAATACTGTCGCCACAATGCGTCACGTCAGCGTCAATGCATACAACTTTAGCAGTGTATATAGAATATAGATTTGTTTTCCCCTGGTATTTATTCTTAATTAATATATTACATCTTTGTCCGTTGTGATTTAATTTGTTTTCTACCTTGTATCCATTCTTAATTGGGTAAAATGGGGGAGTAGGTATGTTTTGTAATCATGAGCATTTAAAGGGCCCCAAGTTAATAATAGGTACAAAATAGGCCCTTCTAAATTAATATAAATTTTTTTTATTAAAATAAAAAGAGAATATTAAGGAAATCACAATATCTTTCTCTCCATTTATTAAGCAATAATTTATTACAAAACGAGAAAGTAAATGTAACACCCCAAGTTCTGGGAACTCGAAGCGCTACGGGCTAGGAACACACAATGGGTTCCGACCCTCAGAGTAGCAACAACAAACGGATCTTACAACAAGACAGAGACGAATGAAAACAAAACTCAATATAAAACCAAAAGTTTAAACCAAACAAAACGGAAAAGACTCGCAGCCGAGTTCAAAACAAAAGGGAAACAACAAAAGAAACATAAACCCGATCCCGTCCTATAATGTATGGGAACCCCGGCTGACCACACCGTCCGGATCACTCAGCAGCATCCTGAACTTGCGGAACATCTACAACGACGGTATAAACCGTTAGCTTACATTCTAGGTATAAGCAAGAGCGTAAAGACACAAACACACATAAGGTAAAATAAACATATAGTATGCTTGCACTCAACCGGTTATTATCTTTTATTAAGTTATTCAATACTAATTCAAGTTATTTTGTCACACGAGAATCCTTTCGAAACTCGCCTCCGCTTCCGTCTACCAATAGGAATAGATCAGTACTATCCGTTACCTACGGGCCTGGGTTGCAAGAGCACATTCTAGTCTCCTAGAGAACTAGACAAGCGGTCACCGCCCGGTTATAATGCACTTGGGCCAATTAGGGTTATAAAGGGTGAATCCTATTTCCGGTTATCCGTTATAAACATGATAAACAACACAAACAAGTCAATACAATCCAACTATTACGCGGAATGAAGCTAAGTAAGTCCAAGGGACTTACCTCACACGAAGGTAACTCAAAGCTCAAGAATAACAACTCAGGAATACTCAAGAGAGCTCAGTTTCCCTCAAGAAAGGAGCAATGAAAGCCTGTACGAACAAACAATACGGATCAGTAACGAAACGGTTGCTAGAAGTCTATGACTTCTAGTCTCAAAGATCTCTAAGATATCAACACATGCTAAGGGCTCAACCTTAGTCTTACAACAACTCAGGGGAACAAGGAACAACCACAAGGAACCAAGGAAGGAACGAGGAAAGGAAGGAAGGAAGAAACTCACCAAAGACGGGAGTTACAGCAGAGGGAACCGCAGGGGCGGCTGGACTGAGGCACAGGGGCGGCTGAACAGAGGCGCAGGGGCGGCTTTGTGCAGGCGCAGGGGCCGCGGCGTGACAGAAAGTGTTGTCGGCTTTCTTCTTCGACAAAACTCGCAGCAAGGACAACCAAAGCTCGAACCTTTGGCTCCAACACGTCAAGACTCAACTCCAAAGAGCCTTAGAACAACGATACATCAACAACGGGAAGCCAACAAGAATCAAGGTTCAAACTTGATTCTTGGAGAAAAAGAAAAGGAGATAAGAAGAAGAAGAAAACGAAAGGAAGGAAGCATGCTGCAGTACAAGAACGTAAGGAGGAACAAAGGATGAAGAACTTACACGTTCAACAGGGTCGTAGGAGGCAAGGGAAGGCTGCAACTCTCTAGGGTTTGAAGACGATAACAAGAAACGGGAAAAAGGAGGAAATGAGGGAATATATAGAGAAGGGTTGGAAGGGTAGAAGGAAGGGACGTCTAGGGTTAAGAGAAAAGAAGAAAGACGGGCCAAAAGCCCAAGGATGGAATAAAATAGGAGAAGACGAAGATAAAAGAAGAAAGACGGGCGACAGCGAGGTTGAGCCGCGCTTGCGGCTCCCCTTCACCGCGGGGGCGTTGAAGGCAAAAACCTAGGATCTTACGGTAAATATCTTTCTCTTTTCATTTATTAAGGGAATCAAAATATCTCCATTTATTAAAGAAATCAAAATATTTTTCGGAATGTTCGTCATTTCCAACTGCGTTCATCCATGACGACGATATTGAACAATCTTGTTACGATTTCCGCAACAACATATGTACATAATCACAAAGGCTACAAACATATGTACATATATATTAGTCAATAACATTTGCGCAGTAAAATATGTACATAATCACCACAGACTGCAAACTGTACATATTCTAATCGATTTCATGTACATATATAGTTAGTCAGTAACATTTTCGCGGCAAAATATGTACATAATCACTAGATACTACAAACATATGTACATGCAAACACAAAACTGTACATATTTTGATCGACATCATGTTATGTGTACACACAAAATATGTATGTGTACATAATCAACCCCTATCCGAATATATCATATCTGGCTATGGCGACTGAAGTTAGTCAAAATACTGTAGAAGTCTCACCAACCCAAAACGGCTCACTGAATTACCGGAAGAAGTGGAGAGCGGTTGATGACCGGCAAGCTGAGGTGACGGTAGTCTCCTCGGCGTTGGTGGCGACATAAGGACCGACACTCACAACCGATACCCTGCCGGTACCCTCTGTTCCTGTAGTTGGACGTGACGGCCGTGCAATCTGGGTTCCTGCGGATCTGTCGGTGTCGGTTTGTGGCAGAGGCAACAACATCAAGCGTCTCCGTTCTATAGGGTGGCCGGACAATTGATGACTCCCTGAGCAAGGCGGCGACCGCAGCGGCATCAATCACGTCGGATGTGGAGGCCGAAGAAAGGCTAGGTCTGGCAATTGCAGAAGAAGAGAGAAATAGCAGATTCGGTGGTGGAGAATAAGAAAGAGGTTATAGATCTCAAATATATAGTTACCAAATTTCATTAACTGGTTTCCTTATTTTTAGTCTAATTAATATATTTGAAATTATTAATTATTTTTAATTGTTACCTTAACTACTTAATTAAGATTTTCTTTACACCTTATTTATCTTTTTATATAAATTGTTAATATTAGGGGCTTTGTTTGTATTCTACAATACAAAGTTACCCTACTACCTTAATCTTCTCTTTTTAATTAATATACTAGTGTAATACCCACATCTCCACGGGGTTGAGTTTTAATAAATTCCACAGACTTTATAAAAAAAATATGTAAAGATAAAAAGTCTATCGTAAAATATATATTTGAAATTAATTTATATAAAATAAAAAAAGAATTAAAATAGTCTGAATTACTATACAATTTGTTAAGATTAGATTATATTGGAATTGATAACAAAATTTTAATTATTTAATTTTTAAACATCTTATGGTAAATCTCATAACTATTTAACTTTTTAATTTAACGTTTAATTATTTAAAATTTAAATATCTTGGTAAATCTTCTATTTATTTAACTTTAAAAAAGTTTTTGATAGGTTGAATTGTAGCGTTTACATGTGACAAGAAGTCCTTTGCTTTAATACATATAAGTGATCGAAATTCAAATATTCAATAAACAGTAGAAACCTCATCTAGACAAAACAAGCCCAACCAATCTTCCAAAATGAAATTCCATTCAACAAGAAATACATCCACTCCATCAATCACTAAGGATGAAACAAAACCTCGAACAATGTAGAAGTTTGTCATCAATTGGGAGGGATACCATAATATATATGTTATTTGCACATATTTTAGTTTTGTTATTTGCACATATAGAGAAAACAGGTCTTAGGTTCGATTCTTCAAGCCAGCAAAATCTGAGAATACTCTACCTATACATCCAAAACCATGCCTCTACATCACCACAAGTCTATCCCTTAACCGATCAAGTGTACATCCTCTCTTCTATCTTCAAGGGTATAACGGAATGACAAGAACAAGAACCGGCTTACCCGACTGCAGCAAGGAGAACGGCGTCTACTGTCCGTCTGTGGTGAGGAGTTCCGGAAACGGCTGTTGCCGATAGCAAAAGGGGCTCGGTTCTTCCAGTTTGTAACAACTGACGGGCCCATGAGAGGATTAGCCTATTCCTTATTGAAAGAAAGAGGTAACAATGCTTGATGGTCCCGTCAGTTGTTAATGGCCCCGTCAAGCTGAAATCAATAAGGAATAGGCTAATCCTCTCATGGGCCCGTTAAGCTAATAATGGCCCGTCACGGAAAAAAATCAGCTCCGCTAGAGACCCGGCCAATGCTAGATTCGATCTTTGGAATAAAATTTCCGCTTTTACAAAGATTGGATTTTCATTCACCAAATTTTACAAATTAGATATCAAAATATAAATCCAGATTATCGTAATCTTTCTCAATTTTTATAATCTTTTTTACTGGCATAAAACTTTAATATTTATCTTCATATACGTCGTAGATCGTCTTCTATACTTTCCCCAAACCCTTTCCTTTCGCTGACACCAAAACCCTTCCATGTTCTCTGGTTTCTAAACCCCTTATTCTTCCTCCGTTCCGATCAGGTTTTGGTCTACACGTTTCTTCTAAATTACCAAATTACCTGCTTTCTTTAATTGTCACCATTAGATGCTCTGTTTTGGGTTGTGATGTTTTGGGTTTATAGCATAATCGGGGAAGGTTTTTTCTTTCTGGGTGGCATATCATTGGTATTCTTTTCTTGAGTCGGAATTCAGTTTCCCTGTATGTTATTTGAGTAAGGTAGAGAATACTTAAATTGCTTATGTGTTGATATAAATTTGATATGCTGACTGTTTTTAGTGAAAGAATTTGTTTGCAGACGTTGTGATGTTGTGATTATTATCGTGATGTTGTGACGTTGTCATTCATTATTCCATCGTGATGATTGTTATGCAAATTTAATTTTGAGTAGTTTATTTAGAATTAAGCTTATGAATGCCTATTGTTTTAGCAGAAGCACTTTGACTACTATGGACTCGAATTTAAGTTCTTGGTTTGGCGAAGTGTACGGGAAATTTGAGGCGGAGGTAGAGGAGATTATCAATCAGGTAAAGTTAATGTCATACAGTAGGAAAGTTAATGTCTTTCGGTAGGAAAGATTTTAGTGAATACGACATTGTGATTTTCATTGCTTTAATGAATTTGAAATTTTGTTTTTAATCTCAGAGTGCAGTCAAATATGTTGAAAACCAGGTCAAAACAGTTGGTGATTGCGTTAAGAAGTTGTACTCAGATGTCATAGAAGATTTGATTCATGTGTCCTCAGATGATTCAGCGAACAATATTGATTCTGGTTTTTATGACAATTCTGAAGTAGATACCGAAAGAGAGGATGTAGAAGTTGGAAGTGTGAATCTGATTGAAGACAATAGTCTTTCTATTAAATTGGATGAATGTAAACTGCACAATCTGTCTGAACTGCCATCACAAGATCCTACTGTGCTTGTGAAACCGAACATTACCGAGGTGTTAACTGGAAGTGAAGTATCAGAGGCTAAACTTCCTGTATTCTCTGATGATTCAGTGAATTCAGAACTTCCTGCTTGGGATTCGGTTAATAATATTGATTCTGGTTATGTTGAGAAGTCTGAAGCTGAAGTTGAAAGTGCAAGTTTGAGCGAAGATCTTGCTACTAACTTAGATGAATGTGTACTGCACAATCTGTCTGAAATGCCATCACAAGATCCTACTGTGCTTGTGAAACCGAACATTACTGAGGTGTTAATTAGAAGTGAAGTATCAGAGGCTAAACTTCCTGTATTCTCTGATGATTCAGTGAATTCAGAACTTCCTGCTTGGAATTCGGTTAATAATATTGATTCTGGTTATGTTGACAAGTCTGAAGTTGAAGTTGAAAGTGCAAGTTTGAGTGAAGATCTTGCTACTAAATTGGATGAATGTGTACTGCACAATCTGTGTGAATTGCAATCTCAAGATTCTATTGTGCTAGTGAAGCCGAACATTACTGAGGTCTTAACCATAAGTGAAATATCCGAGACTAAGTCTGCTAAAGACGGTGACTGCACAGCTGAAGAAGCCAAAATGCATTCTGAGATGGAGGAGAGTCGCGAGATTGATGAATGCTTTTCTAATATCTCAATCTATTCAAGTTCATCTGAAGAAATTAGTCTTTCTGATCATCTTTCAAGTTCATCTGAAGCAATTAGTCTCTCTGATTATGTGAATGAGGGAGATGTGTTGAAAATATCAAATGGTAAGAACTTACATAGATGAGATCAATGATCATACATTTCACATTGATTATAAAGTACTAACATTTCGTGTTGGCGCCTATACAGGAACGCCTTATCAACCAACTGTTGACAGAATTGCGGGACACATCAATGACATGGAAGCACTACAAGATTACGAACAGCAAGTTGATGATATGAACCAGGACGAATCCTGCGTGCTGGTTGACGAGAATGAACTTTTTACCATTAGTTCGATTAGTCGTATGGCGGGCCAGCAAAGATCCTACAAGGTAAATATCAAACTCGCCAACCAAACAGCCCTTAACTATGATCCAAAGGTGTTAACAGCTGATATTCTTTTCTTACATTATCTCAGAAGAAGATCAGGGATCTCTTGTCCATGAGAAGATGGTCAAGCCGCAGGAATCATGAGCGCGAATACACGGCTTTTTCCCACCAAGGAAGCTGGATAACTGAGGCTTCTTCTTCGGCATTGGAGTCTTTCAACTCCAATCTTCAACCCAACATCTTAGAATCTGGCTGGGAAATTCTTTAGAATAGAATTTACACGTGATTGTTCACAAAGATTTTGATTCATGATATTTTTTTACGAACAGCAAAATTCTTACAATCTTAGTTACAAAATCCAATGACTATGTCAATTCACTTTGCAATTTTAACGAATTCATGAAGAATCAGTCAAATTTCCAGGGCTGAGATGATCAAACAAAAGAGAAACATACAAGATTCTATTCCAAGTATCAGGTAATCCAGGAAGACACCAATGGCTACAATCACAGATTCTCTTATACTCTTCTTCTGAAATTGTTTTCCAGGTCTTGAATCGATAGATCGAAGGATGAGCGTCTCTTCTGTAACTAGATAGTTTTGTAATGTTCAAGTACGTAACTTGATCTTTCATCTCCTTGATCTTACGTTCGACGACGTCGGTCATGGACCGTGGATATAGCTGTATGTATGACTCATCCATGATCGGACGGCTAGCGTTTAAACACCATTGTTTTGACATGTGCTCAGGGGAGACGCTGCGGAAGAATACTCTGGTTTTTGTGGGGTCCACGTTTTTACGTATCCAGTGGGTCCACGTTGATAGGGCCCGCTCGTACGCCAATTCTATTTTCATTTCCTCTACTTGCTTCACTTTATATTGGAACAAATCCCACCTGCGGACCCCACATCAAATAAGGGTTAAGCCCTATCTATTAGCCGGGGTACTATTTACTGTACACTATGCTGGTACGGTTGTGCGGCTGCATACGCGGTACGGTTGTGCGGCTGCATACGCGGCCGACACGTGTACAATATATATATATTATTAGAAAATATATGAAAATCTTATAAAGAGATAGTTCATAACTTATAAAAGTATAGTTCATGAATTATAATAGAATAGTTCATACTACAAAACTTATAAAGAATAGTGCATAACTTATAAAATAATAGATTGAATAGTATATAACTGGTAAACGATTAATTTATAAATAATTTGATATAATATATTAAAAAGTAATAGTTCATAAATTATATGAGAATAGTTCAAAGTTTATAAGTGAATAATGCAGAATTTATAACAGGGTAGTTCAAAAAATATTTCATTCATTTCTAAGAAAAAAAATAAAAAAAAATTCAATTGTTTCTGGAAAAAAAAAACTTTTTCTAGGACACGTGTCAGCGACACACGCAGCCGCACGACCGTACCGAAAAAAGTAAACCGTACCTCAATATTAACCCTATTAACCGGCCAATTAATCTTAATTATATTAAGTTAGCATAATATTTAAGAAAGACCAAGAGTATAGACCCGTGCATTCCCAAAAGTAACTAAATAATAATCATATTGGATTATTAGTTAAAGCCAAAAGCTATATTATTTTAATAGATTGAGCTATATTTTTGGGATAAGCCAACTCAGATTACGTATAAAAACTAGCACTTGTTAGATATATATTGTGAAAACACATGTAAAGCATGAAAGTACCACCAAAGTGAATAATTAGGTAGAGCTTTAAGTAGTGCATGCTTACACTTTAGTCTTGCCGTAGTGTCTCCACCAATGGCCGGTGTTGAATACCATAACGTCGGCGCCTTTCCACCGCAACGCCGATGGCACAATCTCGTCCAGCACCAACACCTTACGGCCGTTGTTGTGGGTCTGGTCTAGATTTACCAAGAATGGTGCCCAGTAGAACTCCAAGGTGAAATTATAATCCTACATTACATAAACTCATAAGGGAAATTATGTTACCTAGGTCTAACCTATTGTCATTTACTATCCATAAGCTTCGAGTTCGTCTACTTTCTAAATAAACTGAATATGATCCTATTTTAAAGTTCGGTTGATCTTAAATTCAACTAGAGCTCGAATCGCATTATAACTCTAAAGACGATCAGATGAGTCGATTTGGTTCAAACTCGTTTCCATTCTAAAAAGTTGAGTGTGATAACATTGTTATACCAAGTGAACTACTCGAGATCATATTGGATTCGAATCACAAAAGGCTCAACTTGACTCGTTTGGTTCGGTTCAATTCTAAATGTACTAACATGAACATATCAAAGTTCCGCTCATTCGGCTCAAGAACCATCCTAATGATCACTTAGGGCCCGTTTGGTTTGAACTCCGGAATAGGAAACGGAATGGAAACGAATCTAGTCCATATGTATACCCTTATTCATGAAAGTTGTTGGAATCATTCCTTGTGATTTGAAGTAATTGAAGTTGAATTTGATTACTTTTGATACCCTATAGGGTAACTAAATATGGGGAGACAAGTGCATTTTGCATGTAAACACAAGGAATGATTCCATAGAATTTCATGAATATGGATGTACATATGGACTAAATTCGTTTCCATTCCGTTTCCGTTTCCGGAGTTGCAACCAAACGGGCCCTTAGTGTCCACTAGTAGCAACGTACCTTAGCTTTGAAGACCTTGTAGGCCGAACCACGGACGTCGACATGAGACCTGCGAGGCGAAATGGAGGTATAGAGAAGACAAGCAAGAGATTCCCACATGTTTCTATTGAGTGAATTGTTGGCTATATGACAGTTAGTTATATTTTCCTAAGTCATGTTATATGACAATGGTGTTAATCTATTAGTGTTCTATTTAGAGTCAAGAACTGTTAGAATATTAAGCAATATTTGTAGTTATTTGGATAATGTTTGTAGGTGGCAGTTATGCCTTCCTGGTGCAGTATAAATAATCTGCATACAGAAGTTATGAATTACAGTTTTCAGTCCAAATTCTCTCTGTTTTTGACAAATGGTATCAGAGCAGTTTTTTGGCTAGAAACTGAGATCACGATCGAGTGTTTTTTGAAGGGAAACACAGAAAGTAATCACAGAAATCCTGTTGGGTGAGAGTGCACACAAAGGATTGAGGGAAGATTACAAGAGAGTGAGTGTTTTCAAAGGAAATCATGGGTGATACAAGCTTTGCGAAGGCCTACATTCCCTCTTTCGATGGTGATTATGATCACTGGAGTCTCTTGATGGAGAATCTACTGCACTCTAAGGAATACTGGGTGGTGGTGAAGGACGGCTTCAATGAACCGGCTGCAGGAGCAATCCTAACCGCTGCCGAGACCAAGGCTCTGGAGGAATTAAGGTTAAAGGATTTTAAGGCTAAAAATTATCTTTTCAGTAGCATAGATAAGACTACCCTTAAAACTATAACTCAGAAAGGAACTGCGAAAGAACTTTGGGATTCTATGAAAACAAATTTCAAGGTAGTGCTAGGGTTAAGAGAGCACAACTCCAAGCACTAAGGAGAGAGTTTGAAGTGCTAGAGATGAAAGAGAATGAGTCAGTTAATGAATATTTCGGGAGAGTTATGGTAGTAGTTAACACTATGAGAAACTGTGGGGAGACTGTTGAGGAAGTTAAGATTGTTGAGAAGATTTTAAGAACCTTGAGTGACAGGTTCAACTATGTTGTATGCTCGATTGAAGAGTCTAAAGATATTGATACACTGACTGTGGATGAGTTACAAAGCTCTTTACTTGTGCATGAGCAGAAACTTGTCAGGAAGTCTGTCACAGACGATCAAGCCCTGAGAGTCGGTGTTGATCAAGGCAGAGGAAGGGGTAGAGGTCGTGGACATTCACTAGGGAGAGGTAGGGGCCGTAGTAGGCCTTGGAGTAAAGATATTGTGGAGTGTTATAACTGCCACAAATTGGGACACTACAAGAATGAATGTCCAGAGTGGTCTCAACAAGCTCATTATGCCTCAAACAATGGTGACTTCAATGAGGAAGTGTTGCTTATGGCTGTTGAATACATTGATGCTATTCAGGAATCCTGGTGGTTCTTAGATTCAGGTTGCAGCAATCACATGACAGGGAGTAAGCATTGGTTCACACATTTTGACAGTTCTTTTGCCTGCAGTGTTAAGTTGGGAAATGGTATGAAACTGAATGTGGTAGGTAAGGGGAGCATCAAAGTTCAAATCGATGGTATTGTGGTAGTTATACAAGATGTATACTTTGTCCCAGGATTACAAAATAATTTACTGAGTATAGGACAAATGCAAGAAAAGGATTTGGCTATTCAGTTCAAACAAGGCATGTGTAAGGTGTACCATGATGAGAAGGGTCTTTTGTTTGAGACAAAGATGAAGGCAAACAGGATGTTTGTGTTTCATGCAGTTTCTCGAGGTGATCAAAAGTTTAACTCTCATTGTGTCATGTTGTCCCGAACTGACATAGATGATGTTGAGTTGTGGCATAGAAGGTTTGGACATCTTAACTATCAAGGTCTAAGGAAGCTTCAACAAAAGGAGATGGTCAAAGGCTTGCCTCAGCTCAAGGGAGATCGTTCTGCCGAAGTGTGCACAACTTGTCTTGTAGGCAAGCATCACAGGAAGTCATTTCCCAAGCAAAGTTCATGGCAAGCAGTGAACAAACTCCAGTTAGTTCATGCAGATCTATGTGGCCCCATCACTCCCTCTTCTAACAGTGGCAAGAAGTATGTATTCACATTGATAGATGATTACAGCAGGAAGCTTTGGACTTATTTCCTTGAGGCAAAGTCAGAGGCATTTAAAGTATTTCAGAAATTCAAAGTTCTCATTGAAAAGGAGTCAGGAAGTGCAATTGTCTGCTTGAGAACAGATAGAGGAGGGGAATTTCTGTCCACTGAATTCAAAGATTTTTGTGATAAAACTGGGATTAGGAGACAACTGACAACAGCCTTCACTCCACAGCAAAATGGAGTAGCTGAGAGAAGAAATAGGACAATCATGAACATGGTCAGGTGTATGCTCAATGATAGTCAGATGCCAAGCAAGATGTGGCCTGAAGCTGTGGCTTGGGCTACTCATGTTTTAAACAGAAGTCCAACTGTAATCAATGCAGATAAAACACCTCAAGAACTCTGGAGTGGTTCACCTCCATCTGTGGATCATTTTAAAGTCTTTGGATGTGTGTGTTATGTCCATGTGGTTGATCAGCAGAGAAGAAAACTTGATGATAAGAGTGTCAAGTGCATTTTTCTTGGTGTTTCCTCTGAATCAAAAGCCTACAGAGTGTATAATCCAGAGACTAAGAAAATCATTATTAGCCGTGATGTTGTATTTGATGAAACTAAAGGTTGGATGAATCATGACAAGGAGTCTTCTACAACAGTTCAGCTCAAGTGGGATGCCAATGATGATGAACTTGACAACTCCGATAATGAGGTGGATGAACATCACCCGGATAGAGATGTTTCAGTAGTGCCAGAGATAACAAGTGGAAATGATGAGACTAGTGTGCCTGAGATTTCAAGTGGTAGTGATGAGACTAGTGGAGTCCATAGTAATTCTCCATCAGTTGTAACAACTGTTTTGGAACATAGAGTCAGAAGCAGACCAACATGGCACGCAGATTATGAAATGGGAAATTTTTGTGAGATGACAGATATATGTCAATTGGAAAACTTTTGTGAGCAATATGCACTATCTGTTGACAGTATAGATCCGAAAAACTTTGTTGAGGCTGTGAAGGAGGATAAGTGGAGGAAAGCGATGGTTGTAGAGATGGATGCAATTCACAGGAATGATACTTGGGAACTAGTTTGTCTGCCTGCAAAAGCCAAACCTATTGGTGTGAAATGGGTGTATAAGACCAAACTAAATGAGCATGGACAAGTGGATAAGTTCAAAGCTAGACTTGTGGTAAAAGGCTATGCTCAACAGTATGGCATTGATTATAATGAGGTGTTTGCTCCAGTAGCCAAGTGGGACACAATCAGATCTATGCTAGCTCTTGCTGCTCATCATGGGTGGATTGTTTATCAACTTGACGTGAAGAGTGCCTTCTTACATGGTGAGTTGTCAGAGGAAGTGTTTGTTGAGCAACCTCCAGGCTTTGTGGTTGCAGGGGAGGAGAATAAAGTGTACAAACTTAAGAAGGCACTTTATGGTTTGAAACAGGCACCGAGGGCATGGTATAGCAAGATAGAAAATTATTTTCTTGAGAAAGGATTCACCAGATGTCCGTATGAGCACACACTATTTGTCTATGTTCAACGAAATGACATACTTCTTGTGAGCTTGTATGTAGATGACATCATGTTTACTAGTAACAACAAGGATCTTGTGAAAGAATTTAAGGAGTCCATGCAGTCAAGGTTTGAGATGAGTGACTTAGGAGAAATGAGATATTTTTTGGGTGTAGAAGTAAGTCAAGACAAACATGGGGTGTTCATTTGTCAAAAGAAGTATACAACTGAGCTTTTGGAGAAGTTTGGCTTGATGGACAGCAATCCTGTGAGAAATCCTATTGTGCCAGGAGCAAAGCTATGTGTTGAAGGAGATGGTGTTCCTGTGGATGACACACAATATAAGCAGCTTGTAGGCAGCCTGTTGTATCTGACAGCAACAAGACCAGATATCATGTTTGTTGTCTGTCTTCTGAGCAGGTACATGGCTAAACCTACTAGAATGCATATGATGGCTGCTAAGAGGGTGTTGCGGTACCTAAAGGGGACTTTAGAGCTTGGTATATGGTACAAAAGAGAGATGGATGAAAGTGGTTTAGTAGCATACACAGACAGTGATTATGCAGGTGATATGGATGATAGGAAGAGTACTAGTGGCTATGTTTTCTTCTTAGCAGGAGGTGTTGTGTCTTGGGCTTCAAAGAAACAACCAGTTGTTACTCTTTCAACAACAGAAGCAGAATTTGTGGCTGCTGCATTATGTACTGCACAATGTATTTGGCTGAGGTGGCTACTTGAGCAGATGAAATGGTATGAATGTATCAACGAAGCAACCATAGTTTACTGTGATAACAACTCTACTATCAAGTTGTCAAAAAACCCTGTGCTGCATGGTAGGAGTAAGCACATTGATGTGCGTTTTCACTTCATTAGAGACCTTGTCAAGGAAGGAGTGGTGGAGCTCAAGTACTGCGGCACGAAGGTTCAGATCGCAGACATCATGACCAAGGCAGTAGGACTTGAAGTGTTTGAACGTCTAAGGTCCATGCTTGGAGTAAGGAAAAAGGAGATCATGGCTGCAGAAGATACTTAAACTCAACATGATCATGTTGAGTTTAGGGGAGGATTTGTTGGCTATATGACAGTTAGTTATATTTTCCTAAGTCATGTTATATGACAATGGTGTTAATCTATTAGTGTTCTATTTAGAGTCAAGAACTGTTAGAATATTAAGCAATATTTGTAGTTATTTGGATAATGTTTGTAGGTGGCAGTTATGCCTTCCTGGTGCAGTATAAATAATCTGCATACAGAAGTTATGAATTACAGTTTTCAGTCCAAATTCTCTCTGTTTTTGACATGAATCTCCTGCGATAATCACCCTCTTTCCTCTTAACTTCTTCATCATTTTTCGTCCATTAAACCTATTATGCATATCACATACAACAACAAAACGTAATGTCAATACAAATCCACACAAAACAAATTATCACTTCTTCAAGAAATGGAATCTTGAAATCGTTCTGTACTAATTATAACTCAAACTTACGTACAGTGGAATCTTGCAATCGTTAGCTTCCCAACCCCAACCTTCATAATCTAGATCAGGACGTCCATTTTGCCGGCAACTTATCTCTTCTTCAAGAAATGGACATGCGTTGACTTTATATCTTGGATTCTCTTCCGGCTTGTAAATCCATTTTCCTTCATACATTTTACACTTTTCTCCCTTTCTAACGCCACCGCTGCTATCATTCACAGCCACCGGAGCTTCAGCCTTGACTGACGTTAAGTTAAAGATTCTTTGAATGACGTCACTACCACGAGTTGAATGCGGGGAGTGATCCGACTGAGTTTCAACTCCGGTGGAGATGGGTGGTGGGGCGGCGGTGGAGTTGGTGGCCATGGGTTTGTCGGAGGAGCTGATGGAGATGACAACATCCATGGAGCTTTTAGAAGGAATAGATTTAGGGATTATGAACGTCGGAGAGGTGTTGGAGATTAAGGCAAGAAGAAAGAGAGTAAGAAACCCTGCGAAAATGCAGAGCTTCCATGTTTGATTAATGGCGGAATTGATGAAATATTCCATTTTTAATTACGAGGTTGTGTTTGATAGATTTTGTTTGCTGACTTCTGATATATTTATGGGTTGGTTTGGGTGTGAGTTTTGTAAATGCATGCCAGATCGATCAAATTAAGTAGGTATTTCAAAATTTTTTAATTATATATTATTAAAGGTTCAGTATATATTTTGTGGTTTGTATATTATTAAACAGTAAACAGCTTTGCCTTTGCCTTTGCTTTTCCCTTTGCCTAGCCTTGTTTCACTTGCTCTTCTTAGATCAATCTTTCATCACTCTCAACTCGAATCACCTAATAGAGCAACTAACAAACAACCACATTTCACTTTCAGCTTGAACCAATTTTGCACCACAAAATCTTGAGTTTATAGGAAATCTCAAGTTTTACATGCCATGCCATCGAAGAAAATAGCCAAAATTCGATCATAAAACCCAGGCAAATATCAGGTTTTATAGGAAAATGGAAATATATGAGTGATACATTCTACTAACAACACTGTTGGACACAACAGTGTAACAAATTTAGTTACAACTGATTGAGTCAGTGTGTATAAATACATGGTGTAACTCAACATGAAATAATACATTCTATTGTTCAGTCATAGACGTATACAATCTCTCTTCTCTCCAAACTATAACATGGTATCAGAGCGGATTTTCAGATCCAGAACCTCCACCATACCTCCCTCACACCACAGTGACGATGATTCTAGCGAATGATCTCCTTCGCCAGATCAAACTTCAACATTCGGATGCTCCATCACTTCGTTTATCAACTAATCCCCTCAGTAGCACCAACTACTCTCGATGGAAGCGCTATGTAGAGGTATCTCTTTCAGTCAAGAATAAGCTTGGATTCGTTCATGATTGTTCACATCCTTCCTCCGACATCAAGATGCAGGCGAAATAGGACCAATGCAATAGTATGCTTATCTCGTGGCTTTTCTTCATTCCATGGAGAAGGATATTGGTGAATCTATCCTATTTTACTAATATGAAAAAGATTTTGGGATGATTACTCTTTTACAATGACACACTTTGCCTGCAAATGTGGATCGAATAAAGTCGCTCTTGCCATGGTTAGAGGTCAACAGATTATTCAGTTTCTTGTTGGTCTAAACTAGTCATATTCCATATTCCGATCTCATATACTAATGATGCATCCTAGTCCAACATTAAATGAGGTTTTCAAGCTTGTGCTCCAAGAAGAAACTCAAAAGAACAATCTCTCAGAATTTTGATATGGATGCAAGTGCTTCGACTTTATATTCTCAACACCGATCGAGTTCATACAAGCAAGCTCCTCGAGCACCTTCCACAGCTGATTCCAATATGGTCTCTGATAAGATCGAGATCGTAATAAGATCAAGATCATGATCGTAATAAGATCGTGATAATATCTTTGTTATTTAGTTCCCTATATATTAGGACTTAATATTCTCATGTAAAGCCTATATAAAGGCTATCATAATATCAATAATATTGTGGTTCTACCTTCACCATTCGTGTGGTTCTACCTCCACCATTCGTGTGGTCTTCTCCACCAAAATTTATCATGGTATCAGACTATAAACCGATCCTTCAAACCTAAACCAATTTCCGCCAAAATCATTGAGCATGGCACCGAATGCCGCTCTTGAAACTACAAATCTCTACTACCTACATCCCTCGGATCACCCCGGAATTTCTCTCATCTCGGTGATCCTCAAGGGCGAAAACAATTTTTCCGAAAGGAAAAGGAACATCATCAACGCTTTTCGAGCCAAGCGCAAACTTGGTTTCATAGATGGATCGATCCAGTGTCCTGCAGAAGCATCCTCCGAATTTCAACATTGGGGTCCAGTAAACTCGATGATTGTAGGCTGGATACTCCAAACAACGGACTCGTCGGTCCGATCAACCGTTTCCAATCTTGACTCGGCTAGAGAACTCTGGCTCGAGATTGAACAACGGTACTCGGTGGGCAATGGACCTCGCATCCTCAAACTGCGGGCTGACATTGGCCAATGTCGACAACAAGGTCAAACCGTATCAACATACTTCGGGCGGCTCAGGCGGCTCTGGGATGAATTAACGGCGGCCCTGCCGTCATCCAAGACGTTGTGTGCACCATGCTCCAAACTACTGTCGGGTGAAAGAGACGAAGAGCGAGTGCATCAATTTTTAATCGGATTGGATGACTCGTTTCATACACTTCGATCTCATGTAATCTCTAAAGAAATTCTGCCCTCGTTAAATAAAGTGTACTCTTTGGCTATACAGGAAGAGTGTACGCATCTAGCACCAAAAGACGAAGAAAATAGACTGGAAGCTATGGCATTGGTTGCGCGTTCGTCTCGACCTCCACAAGGTAAACAAGATAAATCTCATCTAGTTTGCTTGCATTGCAATAAATCAGGACATATCAAAGAACAATGCTTCAATCACGTTACCGTTGTGATCTTTTATGTATATATTGTTTACCTTGTCTATGAAATAATCAGATTGAAATTCACATAAAATATAAGAACATAGTTCTTTCATGGTATCAGAGCAACGATCCTATACCTATCGGCGTTCTAGGGCCACCAACCAACAAAACAAAGCACAACCCAACCACTTTCGCTCAAGACTCATTGCCTCAAATTGAATAAAATATATTCAAAGGCAAGTCAAGTGGAGCGTCAGAAAAACATATGGCTCACACTAGCTTTACATGTTCCGCCGACCAACTGACGGATCTGTTTACAAAGGTTTTATGGTCCGAGTATCAACTTCTCAAATTCAAGCTCGATGTTGCGCGTCCATCCGTCACCCACCACCGGCTTGAGGAGGCGTGATAAGATCGAGATCGTGATCGTAATAAGATCAAGATCATGATCGTAATAAGATCGTGATAATATCTTTGTTATTTAGTTTCCTATATATTAGGACTTAATATTCTCATGTAAAGCCTATATAAAGGCTATCATAATATCAATAATATTGTGGTTCTACCTCCACCATTCGTGTGGTTCTACCTCCACCATTCGTGTGGTCTTCTCCACCAAAATCTATCACAGTTCTAAGCGTCCATATTGTGATCATTGTAAGGCAAATGTTCACATGCCGTTGTTGAAAAATATGGTGTCAATTCTAAGCGTCCATATTGTGATCATTGAAGGCAAATGATCACATGCCGATCGTTGTTGAAAAATAGTTGGCTATCCAACCACATCGGTTCCAGGTGTCCCATGGTGTAGTCACTGCAAGATTGTTGGCCATGACACCAATAAGTGTTGGAAAGTTATTGGCTATCCGCCTGGACATAAGATGACAGCTCCAGCCGTTCATAACTCCTTCACACCTGAGCAAATGCCCAGTATTCTTGCTTTGTTAAGAAAGAAAGAAGATCAAGTTCCTCTAGCTTTCAGTGACAAAACAACTCTTCTTGCAGGTAAGCATTTGTGCTTCTTATTTTTTAATCTCAATTCAAAATGAATCTTGGATAGTAGAACCGACCACATAACAATGCCATAGTATTGGACATCCACGAGCAACACCTTGTGTCTTCCTTGATATCCGTATGGCACAAAAAGATATAAATTCTTACACTACATACTAGAGAAGTCATCATCTCACGAGACGTTGTATTTCATGAACAATGCCTCCCCTTTCATCCTATACCAAATATACAACCTCTTACGTTCCCTATCATTTCACTTTCAGCTTGAACCAATTTTGCACCACAAAATCTTGAGTTTTATAGGAAATCTCAAGTTTTACATGCCATCGAAGAAAATAGCCAAAATTTGATTTTAACACCCAGGCAAATATCAGGTTTTACAGAAAAATGGAAATATATGAGTGATACATTCTAAAATCATACACTTCTTCACCAATTCTAAAATCACTTGACAAAATCTTAAGTTTTGAGATAGATTAGCCAATTCGATTTCATGATATAACTAGCCAAACATAATAGAAAATAAATGCGGACGATTTCAGGAAGCAAACAGCCAAGATACAATTACCCAAAGATAGAAGAAATCAGCCAAAATTATATTCTAAACCTAAAAACATGAAGCATAAAAATTAAAGAATCTACATTCAAATATGTGATTGTGCACACAGATTTTGATTCATGGTATTTGTTTACCAACAACAAATTTCTTACTATCTTAGTTACAAAATCCAATGACCATATCAATTCACTGTGCAACTTAAACGAATTCAGGAAAAATCAGTCAAATTTCCAGGGCTAAGATCATCAAACAAAAGAGAAGCATACAAGATTCTATTCCAAGTATCAGGTAATCCAGGAAGACACCAATGGCTACAATCACAGCTTCTCTTATACTCTGCTTCCGACATTGTTTTCCAGTTCTTGAATCGGTAAATCGAAGGATGAGCATCTCTTCTGTAACTTGATAGTTTTGTAATGTTCAAGTACGTAACTTGATCTTTCATCTCCCTGATCTTACGTTCCACGACTTCGGTCATGGACCGTGGGTATAGCTGTATGTATGACTCATCCATGATCGGACGGCTAGCGTTTATACACCACTGTGTTGACTTGTGCTCAGGCGAGACGCTGCGAAAGAATACTCTGGTTTTTGTAGGGTCCACGTTTTTACGTATCCAGTGGGCCCACGTTGATAGGGCCCGCTCGTATGCCAATTCTATTTTCATTTCCTCTACTTGCTCCCTTTTGTATTGGAACAAATCCCACCTGCGGACCCCACATCAAGTTTTGTTCAGAAGGCTAAGTCTAATCAATTAACCGGCCGATTAATCTAATTATAATAATCTATTATACTTACTAAAACAGAGCACGGGTTGATGACGTGACGTGCTGTGGACGCAGGATTTTTGAAATTGAGCTCCCACAATTAAAGCCAATAAATCTTTATTTTTTACACTATTTTTTAAACCATAAAATCTTTTATTATTAAAATAATAATTTTATAGAAACCAAATCTATTATACTTACTAAAACAGAGCACGGGTTGATGAAGTAGCGCGTTGTGGACGCAGGATTTTTGAAATTGAGCTCCCACAATTAAAGCCAATAAATCTTTATTTTTTACACTATTTTTTAAACCATAAAAATCTTTTATTATTAAAATAATAATTTTATAGAAACCAAATCTATTATACTTACTAAAACAGTGCACGGGTTGATGACGTGGCGCGCTGTGAACGCAGGATTAGATTAGAGAAGTATACAAAACAAAAGCACGTAAAAAAAATCTATTTCACAATATTCTTTCTCATTTTTTTCAAAACCCGCACAAGGTGCGGGTATCATACTAGTTTAGCATAATATTTAAGAAACATTCTAAATAAAAGTCAAATAATAATTGGAATAATTCAACTTACATTACCTTGAAAAATTGTAGCAATTTTATATAATTTGGAAATACGAGTAAATCAGTTTATTGCTATTCGTACCACGGTTTCGTGCTATACGTACTTGGGGTACACCTATGTATTCGCGGTACGCCTAAGTGAGACGTAGGCGTGATCCTTTTTGCTTAGTATTTTTATCGGAATTTTTGATATCGACAACTACGCATGGCATATGCGTAGTTGTCGTAACCGGACCATGGGTATAAATAACATGAAACATGTGGTACAAATAGCAATCTCGGTAAATCATGAAAGTAACAAATTTGGTGTAATTGATTTGGTCAAGGAATTATATTTCAAAATTATGATATGTTAGGTCACTTAGGTTGAGCCGGCTGAACTAAAATAATGAAGAAATATAGTCTTTTTTACATTCAATTTTAAATATATATAATTTTATTTAGCTATTTATATACGTTTCTTAGCTATTTTTGAAAAATTATGAATCTTTAGCTATTCGTTAAAATATTATAAATCTATTTTGATTAAAATGTATCAATTCACCCTTTATTTTAATCACTCAACGTATAATTTAATGTAAAAAGGCTATATTATATTAACGGAGTGAGTTATATATTTTGTTTTTCATATTTGGGTTTAGTCATGACTTAAAATTTGATGAACTTTTTAATTAAAATTTCATTGAAAAATAAAGAAATAAAAGTACATGTAAAGTATATATGATTTTTTTAATTAAATTTCATATACGGGTTTTATGTTATTTTAATTTGAGAGCCAAAACCTATGCTATTATTTTAACAGAGTGAGCATTATTTTTGGAATAAGTCAACTTAGATTATGAATAAAGACTAGCACTTATTGGATAATTATTGTAAAGTACATGTAAAGCATGAAAGTACCACGAAAATTTATTACTAGTTTGGCGTAATGGATTTGGACAAAGAATTATATATCAAAATTATGCTATGTTAGGTCGAGCGATCGAGACAAAATAATGTTGACAACATTATATGTTACTAAATGTTATAACAAATACTAGAATTATTGGTAGTTAATATATTATAGACTAAATAATCCAAAGTAAATAATTAACTAGAGCTTTTAGTAGTGCATGCTTACGATTTAATCTTGCCGTAGTGGGTCCACCAATGTCCGGTGTTGAATACCATAACGTCGGCACCTTTCCACCGCCACGCCGACGGCACAATGTTGTCGAGCACCACCACCTTCCGGCCGTTGTTGTGGGTTTGGTCTAGATTTACCAGGAATGGTGCCCAATAGAACTCCAAGGTAAAATTATAATCCTACATGACATTACGTAAAACTCGAACTCGTTTATATTCTAAACAGTTGAGTATGATCACATTTTAAGTTTAACTAATTGAGCTACTCGAGATCATCTCGGATCGATTTGAGTCACAAAAAGATCGAATTTGACTAGTTTGTTTAACTAAAGTTTGGTTTTGTTCAATTCTGAAGGGACTAACACGAACATATTAAAGTTCTGCTCGTGTGGCTCGAAGAACCGTTCTAATGATCACTTGGTGTCATCGTACCTTAGCTTTGAAGACCTTGTAGGCGGAACCACGGGCGTCGACATGAGACCGGCGAGGCGAAATAGAGGTATAGAGAAGACAAGCAAGAGACTCCCACATGTTTCTATTTAGTGAATCTCCTGCAATTATCATCCTCTTTCCTCTCAACTTCTTCATCATTTTTCTTCCATCAAACCTACATTATATGCATATCACATACAATAACAAAACGTAACGTCAATCAAAATCCACAAAAAACAAACGTGAGAGTAATCGTTATGCACTAATAGCCTAGCAAAGTGAGTAACGGTATTATAAGTCCTTCTAACATGACTAAATTAACATAAGAATTAGAAAGGAAAAAAAAGATTAACATAACACAAACTTAATCACGTACAATGGAATGTTGCAATCGTTAGCTTCCCATCCCCAACCTTCATAATCTAGATCAGGACGTCCATTTTGCCGGCAACTCATCTTCTCTTCAAGAAATGGGCATTCGTTGACTTTATATCTCGGATTCTCTTCCGGCTTGTAAACCCATTTTCCTTCATACATTTTACACTTCCCCTTTCCTCCATCGCCACCGCTGCTATCATTCACGGCCATCGGAGTTGCTACCGGCGGTTCAGCCTTCATTGACGTTAAGTTGAAGATTGGCTGAATGACGTCACTACCATGAGTTGAATTCGTGGAGTTATTGTTCTGAGTTTCAACTCCGGTGAAGAGGGGTGGTGGGGCGGCGGTGGAGTTGGTGGCGATGGGTTCGTCGGAGGAGCTGATGAAGGTTGCAGCATCAATGGAGCTTTTAGAAGGAATAGATTTAGGGATTATGAAGGTTGGAGAGGTGTTGGAGATTAGGGCAATAAGAAAGAGAGCAAGAAACCCAGCGAAAATGCAGAGCTTCCATGTTTGATTAATGGCGGAATTGATGAAATATTCCATTGTGTTTGATAGAGTTTTGGTTGAAGAGATTAGTTTGGTTGTTAATTTCTGATATATTTATGGGTTGGTTGTGGGTGTGAGAGTTTTGTCAATGCATGCCAGATCGATCAAAATTAGTAGGTATTTCAATTTTTTAATCATGTATTAATGGTTTTATTTTATATTTTGAGGTTAACCGGTTAGTACTTGCGTCAAAGTTTTGCTTTGATTATTAATTGATTTAGATTTTCAGCACATTGATGTCATGATTGGAACAAGATAGCACGTATGTGACAAATACTCACTTGGTCTATTGGTTGTGGTGCTACACTCCTTAAGTGTTAGTCCGAAAATTCTCGTCTCCGAGAGACATGTATGAAAAAAATTGGTATTGGGAGGTTATCCCTTAATGGGCCACAGTAAATACCATATCCGGACGTAGGCGAAGCCGAACCGGAAACGTACCATTTCAAAAAAAAAAATAAAAAAAAAATAGCACGTATGTAAGTATATCTGTTGAGAAAATTGGTGTAAGGAAGTCCTTTTTGTATCCATGATACAAACTAGGCCCCTTCAATTTTAAAATTGAAAATAAAACTAAATTAAATTATAAAGAATCTATTAATTGTGGGAACCACTCTAATTAAAAAGATTTTATCCCTTAATTAAGAAGGATAAATAACTATTAAAATTAAAAAAATAAACTAAATTAAAAAGATAAGTGAATATTAATTGTGGGACCACTCTCATTAAAACGATTTTCTCCCTTAATTAATATGGTTGTTTTTTAATTAAATAAGAAAAATGAGAGTGGTCCCCACAAATTTTGTACATAATTTTATGTATATAATTTCGCACGCAAATTATGTACATAATTAGCACGCAGATTATGTACATAATTTAGCACGCAGATTATGTACATAATTTAGCACGCAGATTATGTACATAATTTCACACACATATTATGTACATAATTTCACACGCAGATTATGGTTCCGTTTGGTGAACATAGTAGATTATTTGGAAGATTAAAATTTCACAATAATCTCCATTAATCTTGATAATCCATGTTGAAGTGGATGAAAAAAATGGGCAGAATAATCTCCCAAAATAATCTCCGAGATTATAATCCCAATAATCTCGATAATCCTTGGCTCACCGAACGCACCCTATGTACATAATTTCGCAAGCAGATTATGTACATAATTTCGCACGCAAATTATGTACATAAAATTATGTAATTAATTTTAATGCCAACAAATAAGCGACTCTTTGAAAAAAAAAAGCAATATTAATTAAGGGAGAGAATCTTTTTAATGTTAAAACTAATTCCTTAATTGTAGGGGACCGCTCTCGTTTTTTCTTTTTTATTTTAAAAAATTAAGGGAGAGAATCTTTTTAATTTTGAATAATTGTAGGGGACCACTCTTATTTTCCTTTTAAATTTTGAAAATATTTTAAATTTTTTTAGATTTTATCTTTTTCTCAAAATTACAAGGGGCCTAGTTAATACACATTAAAACAAAAAAAGCCTACTTAATCTACATTTATACAATAAAAGCCTACTTACCCCTTTTACTCATATTTGTTTTGATGTTTAGAGAATTGTTCCTTACAAATTTTATATAATTTTAAAAAAAAATTGATTAGTTTGATTTATCTTCTATAGGTAGTTGATATAAAGTATTTTTGCATATCGGAATACGAAGTTTGGGGTAATCAGAAAAATTGGTTTTGGGATCGAGATTCTCATATGGTCAATCGGTCAGCAATAATGTTGAGTTCTCTGAAAACATGCTTGATTTGGACAAGTATGGACAAAGGAGGAAGCTCGACGGGGCCGAAATGTCTGACAAACCGGACCAAATAAAAAAAATTATATTGTGTATATTATAAAACATTAAGCATAAATATAAAATATTTAATATAATTATATTAAATTTGATATATATTTTATTTTAAAAAATTTATAATAAAAACAATTTTTTTACAAAATACTTATTTAGAAAAATAATAATAAATGGGTACCCGCCAACCTCGTCCATTCGGGCAGGTACGACGGTCATTACAGACCCATAAACCAGATTCGACCTGGGTCCGGATAAACAAACAAATATTTTTATAAAGTCCGATCCAAATCCGGTTCGAGCCGACATATGAACAAGTCTAAAATCAATCAAATCCTTAAAGATAATATTTGCCATTCGAGAATTATTGTTATACCATTTTTTTAAAAAGTTTTTGGGTGGACCGACTATTTATATTTGTGGTTTAGTTTCACATTCGAGTCAAGAATAAGTCGTGAAGATGAAAGAGATTTGCATAATTGAAACCACAAATCTATTTTTACTAAACACATTATACAATTCGCTACACAACTTTTAGAACAAAATCTACAAAAATCTAGTCAATAAACCACAAATTATCACGATAACAAACGACAAACGTACACAAATACAAATCTAATATTACTAAACACGTCCAAACTACCTCTACTAGTAGTTGTGATATTCAAGGTATATCAACAAATATCTAGCTTGAATTCATGTATACCGAATTTATTACGCAATGTTTAGGCCAGTTGATCCTCTATAATTCAGATGTGCCTCCTAATTGGACTCTTAACGTACATTTTTTATAGTTAGCAAGTTCAAACAATATTGAAACAAGGTGCAAGGTACTTGCCGATAAATATATTAATATGATTATCAGCGGAAATTGTTTTTCACGTGATCTTTTCTTCTCGCTTCTAGAAAATGATACCAAATGTGAATATGCTTAGTCTCGTAGTGATAAACATGATCTTTCAAGGGCAATTTTGGTAAGTATGCCTTTTTGAAAAACTATAGTAGTAACTAGGCTTTTTAATGTTTCAATTAAGTAAATATACCCCAACCTTTTGTATTTATTCTCAAACTCTACACACTCTTTTCTCAAGGGGTACATTTACTGAACACAAAACTAGAAAAAGTCTAGTAAACCAAATTGTTTCATCTTTTTTCTTTCAATGAGTAACTTGCACTTAGACTGTCGTAGTTATAGAGCAATTGTGTGTGATAAAAATAAATGGATCGAGTTCATGAAATAGAGCCTCTAGCTTCCATGTGCTACATATATATTTCAGAAGGATACATGTGCGTGGTTTTATAGGTTGATTTTCCTCGTAGGATGAAGACATATAACTAAACTCAATGAATGATGATTGATGCATATGTTTATATGCTTCAAACATAACATAGTAACACCTTTCTAAACATCTTCTTGTGTCCAATAACACCTGTTGGTAGATTTGTTTTACACAAAAGTAAGTATACAAGAAGGGTTAACATGTACAAGTTGATCGTCGTATAGCATCCTTTCGGATAAAGTCTTCAACGCCCCGTGGAAAGTTTTCGTCACCCGTATTCAAGCAATGTCCAAGAGATGCGTGATTATCTATGACAACGTTGATTTGTCTAAAGACATGCAGGACTCTAACTTGTGTACACCTTAAAATCAAAATAAAAATGTCAGAAATAATCATGTTCACTTTTCATTACGATTTTCAGATCTAATTAATTGAGTTAATGAATTCAAGGTTACTTCCTCTGATTTCAATAATATTAAGTCATCAACTTTTATAACTTTTTGGAGGCTTTTTAAGAAAGCATAAGCTATTGATGAAATTTAAGTGGAAGTGAAAAATTATTTTTAAAAACACGGTTTGATTAGATGGTTGTTCAAGTAAGGTACATTATTCCGGTACGGCCGTGCGGCCGACCATACGGCCGACACGTGTCCCGAAAAAATTTTTTTATAAAACGAGTGAAAGTAATAGTTCAAAACTTATTATGGAATAGTTCATAAATTATAAAAGGATAGTTCATGAATTATAATAGAGTAGTTCAAAGTGCAAAATTTATAAAGAAATGAAAGTAATAGTTCAAAACTTATTAAGGAATAATTCATAACTTCTAAAAGGATAGTGCATGAATTATAATAGAATAGTTCATAGTGCAAAATTTATAAAAGAGTGAAAGTAATAGTTCAAAACTTATTATGGGATAGTTCATGAATTATAATAGAATAGTTCATAGATTATATTAAAAAGTAATAGTTCATGGATTATATGGGAGTAGTTCAAAGTTTATAGGAGAATAGTGCATAAATTATAACATGGTAGTTCAAACAAATTTTCTTTCGTTTCTGGAAAAAATAAAAAATAAAAAATTTCGGGACACGTGTCGACCGTACCGCATTAATTGAACCGTACCTGAACAATGTCCTATATTAGATGACTTCAATATTAAAGGGAAAAATAGGAATAATGAGATCGAGAAGACTATAAGTTTTGCAGTATATACTTTAATGTCACTCCCAAACAATTCCATTTTAAAATATGATCATTTGTAATTCACAAATTAATGATTAAACTAACTCACAACCGATTTGGGTTACAATAAGATAACATTTTTAAATCAATTCATCCAAATGCATAAGTCATCGATTGTGAAACAACACAAACAAAATATATTTCAGAAACTTGCTAAAAGTTTAATATTTAATATATGATTAAATATTTATAACTATTTGCTCTTTCCAACGTATGCAAATAAAATTTTGAATATTTTCAGCAATTATCTAAATGTGGGGTTATTTCATACTGTATAATTATTCTTAAAAATTCAAATGATCCCATTATTTATGCATGTTTGTTATGTTGTTACTTTCATTGATTAATTTATAATTACTATACCTAATTGAGGTTGGTTCCATATACTCATTTTCATATTATTAATTGACTGAAATCAACTAATTTCCATTATTCTCATTAAAATTTTGGTTAATTGTGAATGTTATATATTGCAAAACTAATTAAGGTTTTAAATAATGTAACTTAAGGACAATGGTTCAATAATTTATGAATCAACTAATTTCATTTATTCTCATTAAAGTTTTCGGGGTGTATTCAATTAAAACTTTACAGGAATTTTTGGAGTTTAAAAGTGTACGGGTATTTAATATATGTTTTAAAAGTTCATATAAACTTTTAGATATTCATTTAGGATTTAAAGTTTTCCATAAAATTTTTATGATATTTAAAAGTTTGTTGGTTTTAAAAAAATCTATTATTTAATTTATTTTATAGGATTATTTATTACTTATATACATACCTAAACTTCATAAAAATCTTCCCCTAACACATAAAATTTCTATAGAATATTGAGATCTTTAAAATATCCCACACAGAATCAATAAATTTAAGAATCAATCAAAATCTTTAAAAGTGTGGATTGAATACACCCCACACAGAATCAATAGGCATGATTTAGTCCGTGATGTGTTGTGTGATGTGTTTAGGAGGGCGGGGGTATCGGTTAAGAAGGAGGCGCCTGTGTTCTTCTTAACTGACCCACGAGAGGGGAGGTCCACCTTGAGGCCGGCGGATATGTTGGTGTTTGGATGGACGGGTGGAAAACATGCTTGCATCGATTTGACTAGAGTTTCCCACTTGTTTGTTTGGGTAGTGACCCTTTTGTGGTGGGTAAGGCGGCGCTTAATGTGGCTTCTACTAAGGTGGCCAAATATGAGAAAGCTTGTATTGAAAATCAACATGTGTTTTTTCCGTTCGCTTTCGACACCTTTGATTTCCTTGCGCCGATGCTATTGAAATTCTGAAGAGGGTGCAACGGGTTTTGCATGACAACGTTACGTCTCCTACGTCTTCTGATGTTGTTTCTAGGAGGATCGGATTCGCTATACAGAAAGGATTGACGGCACAACTTGTTGTCCGTCTTCCTTCTAACTCTTTGAAAATTTTGAAGTATCGACTGACATTATAACTAATATTAATATTTGCTGCTTTTTTTTAAATTATCAATTAAAAGCTTCTTATTACAATTGCATAATATGGAGATCGTCATTTTGTCAATTTGCAGCAGCAGCTACTTATAGAAATATAAATGTTATTCCTACGCCAATTGTAATGATCACACCTCCATAAAATATCTTTAAATAATACTTTTTCATCTAAAATTTATAAAATTCGAGATTTTCCAATCCCAAAATATAATGTACTTTTCCGTTCACCATGTTTATCATTAGACCTTCAAGAATTTGGTTATAAATCTTATTAATTCTATAAATAAAAAATTTATCTCCTTTTTATTTATTATTTATATCTTCAATTATCATTTTTTCTATTTTCATATACTCACTGCCGTACCATTTTTTTATACAATATTTTTCAATTATCGTGAATTAATAAATATTATATCTTTTACATTTAGTTTTAATAATATGCATTATTTTTTCCTCTAATGTCAACCATTGTGAATCGAAGTGGTAATTTTTTATGTATTCGGAAGTTTTTTGAACTACATTTTGTTATTGAAATTAATTTAAATTTTTTTACAAATTTTTAAAATTGTTTTGTATGTGATTGAACTATAAACATCTTAAATTGTTACAAATCCTTTTACAAAAAATTACAAGACCAGGAAATTACATTTTTAGCCAATGTATGTAAATAAAATACCGGTTTTAGGATACATTGTTGATTATAAAATACTGTTAAAATAGTAGAATATCATATATCTGAGACTCGAAACATAACAATATAATGTGTACTCGCTCCGATCTTATAGAAACAGTATAACCTTCAGATTTTGAGAAATATATATGTGGTTTTTTTGTCTTTTAAATTGTCGCTTACAAAAATTAGGATTAATTTATATACTTTTATTAATTATCAGTTTTCATTGATAGGCCGTAAATAAGATGGTGATCAATAAGAATAAATTTAATAAAAAAAGTTAAATACAAAAGTATAATTTTGGTAAATATATTATTAAAAAATTAGGATTAATTTACGTACTCATAGCTTGGATTTGGTAGGTGTCAATAGTCACAACCGTTGTAGCGGATGCCCTCAACTTCAACACACTGAGATTTTGATTTTCAATTGCTAAACTCAGCCTCAGGTTCCGCCATTGAAGAACATTGTGGATTGGTTTTTCCTCTTCCTCTCCCCCTCGCTCGAGCAACCTCCTCCGTGACTAGCTACAAGCATACACGAGAAACGTTGTACCTTAGCACTTTCACATGTATTTACTTTCATGGTAATTTTCGATCCACGATTAATCAATAAATACATATCATTATCGATTTACTAATAAATAACAAACATACATTCATGACATCCGGTGCTAAATACATGCACTTAACCTTGTGAGTTGGTCTTAGAAAAAGGCAACGTGAAGCAAAGCAACGACGGCCATCAAGACGCATGAAGCGACGGCAACGGCTGATCCACTTGGCGGCGCCAAAACTGCCACAAAAATAATAATTTTCAAAAAATACTTTTAAAATTTATATTTTTAAAAAACTTTTATTTTAATAATTCTCATATTGTCACGATAAGGAAAGGAAGGACGTGTGACATTGCATTGCCCGGGAAGCGTGATGGCTTTGGCCATATTGAAGGTTCTAGGGTAGCCTTCGGCAGCAGGGACGACGACGCAATAGAGGCAATGTGAATCGTCGTTTAACGCTTTCTTGATGCCGTCGCAACACGACTCGTTGGGGTCCACAGAGTTAGACAACAAAGCAGGCAAACAGTTAAGAACAGTCATCCTGGCCTCCCGACACGTGGGGTCTCCCCTAGAAGCAACGTGTGTCGCCGCTAGTGCCGCCATCACCAACACCCTAAACAACCCTGATGCTTTCATTGTATTAATCGTGATCGGTCTTTTTTTCTGATGCAATTGACATAGATCCGACGTTTATGATAAGATTTGATAAATTTATATATTTACGTGGTTTTGAAGAGGCTTAAATGTGTACGGGATTAATTGCATTTTAATTTGTCCATGTAACAGAAGATTTTGGATTGATTGCATTAAGTTTGCATCTATCTTGAATATATAGTAATATATATCTAGACAAGAACATGTTTGACATTCATATCTAGATATTAAGGTATCAGATATTGATATGATGTATCCAGATACAAGCATGAGATTAATAGTCAATATTTTTGTCCAGGAGAGAAAGCATATAAGATACGCGATACTTTTTTGGGTATATCAAAAAGAAAAATTGTGTAGAAAGAGTATATCAAGATATTAAATTGATATCCATATACTTGTATATTAAACACTATGTTTGAAATTTTTTATATTGATACTCATATCTGATATCTAGATTAATATTTATTTATACCAAACAAACCCTAAGTGGATTTTTATTGAAAAAATTTGGCCAAATAGGTCTTTTTTTAGTTTTGTGTTTAGTAAGTGTAACAATAATTTTTTTCCCAAGTTTCATCTAATGGTAGGTAAAAATAATTAACCCCTCTATTTAGAAAAGAAAAAAAAATTGATGTTTATTATTTGTTATGCAAGTTTTAATTTTTAATTACTGAATGTATTCACTTTATTTTTTTTGTCTTTTTAGTAATTTTTTATTTATTTTTTGGAATGAATTTTTCATACCAAATTTTCTCATACCAGAATTTCTCATACTAAAAATTCTCATACCAGAATTTTTATACCAAAAATTCTCATATCAGAATTTACGTACAATCAATACTGCCAATTATGCTTGGAAATCCTCGTTGTTCAATTCTGTAGAGGATCTTTTGTAGGTCTTCGTCCGTAGTACTTCTTCGTAAATACTCATATTCAAATTCCTTGATTACTATTTCACAAAATTTTTGTAGGCATTTTCGTGCAGTTGTTTGACCCATTCTCAAGTACTCATCAACCGCATCGGGAGCCCCCCATGTACTAACATTCTCATTATTGCCGTACATTTTTGGAGTATAGATAACCCCAATGTCCCAGTTGCATTTCGTCTTTATTGGAAAAACTCATCATTGTCCACCACTTTATTCACAATCTTGCAAACACAAAGGCCTCTTTAATCGAAACCTCCCCCGAAATTGATTCTCATTGTATACCACAAGATTCACAAAGTGGTCTCTGAACAACTAGTTATGCCCTTCTTCACGATTCCTATCCATTTTAACCACAACTTCAACATCTTCATTATTGAGTTGTGTTTGTGGTGGAAATAATATAGATGGTAAACGATTGTTGATAAAGTTGTCAATAATTATGGAGATTTTTTCGTCACTATTTGATGAAGAATTTGAGCTTGAAAAACTTCTTTCAAAAAACATAATTTTTTGGGGGACGGGTTCTTTTCTAGAAAATTACACCCTAAATTTCCTAAGTCCCAAAATTGTCTCCACATAAACCCTCGTCCCCAAATATCTATCAAAATTCTTCACTGCATCATAAGATCTTATGCTCAAAATGTGAAAATAAACAACTGAAAATCTTGCAACAAGCGAAAATGTGATAGTAATCAATAAATAACGAAACTTGTAGTTTCCATGGCGGAGAATAATGACGAAAATGGAAGAACCATAAATGATAGTCATGGAGACTATAGCAATCCAGATCTCAACGGAGAAGGGGAACATGTAAGTCAAGCTTATGATAACCGAAATCGAAGCGGAAAGTGCGAGAGTGTTGAAGATGAGGAAAACGTAGAAGGAATTGGTATGAGTTGCGTAAATGGCGCTTCCGGCGATGTGGCCTTCGTCGGAATCCTGGCAGACACCGTTGGGAGGTGAAACATCCGGCGATTAGGGCGGAGACGACTAGGAGGAAAAGAAGGAGTGGTGGTTATGTTACTGAATTTGGATGGTGAAACATCAGCTGAAGTCTCCATTTCAACAGAGAAACAACTCATTTCTTCACAGTTGAAAGTAAGTTTAAATGTTTTTAAAACGAATGAAGCTAACGGAATCAGGACAAGCGAAGAATATCATTTGACGGCTCCGAATGGGGATTTACAGAGCCGAAGAGTTCTTTTGAATGTGGATTCTTTGGGTGCTATTCCAGTTTTGGAACCTGCAATTGTAAATATGACAAATCTTATATATTTCTCTCCCTTTTTTGTTGTTTTTTTTTCACATTCCAAGCATAAGATCTTTTGCAGTGAAGTATTCTGGTGAAAATTTGGGACTTAGGGTTTATGCGAAAACAAATTTAGGGTTTGGGTTAAGGTAGGAGGACAATTTTGCCCCTGATGTTTAACAACATTCAAATACTTTAACGTGTGAACAATGATCGAGATACTACTCTTTGGTCGGAATTAATAGAGGAGGTACCGTTCTGATAGTTTAAACGAAGGATACTAAAGTTTAGTTAACCTAAAAGATGGGTACTATTTAAACAATTTTTTATACATAGAGATAGAAAATTGCTTAAATAGTACAAATATTTTAGGCTGACTAAATTTTAGTACCCGTCTTTTAAACTATTAGAACGGTACCTCACCTATTGAGCCTGACCAAAATTAATACTTGAATTACTGGTTATACGTTAAGTTAACATATCGGTGTTAAATATCTAAGGCAGGTGAAAAATTTTGTCCCTGATATTTAACACCGATCTGTTAGCTTAACGTGTGAACAGTGATTAAGGTACTAATCTTTAGCCGGATTTAATAGGTGAGGTACCGTTATGATAGTTTAAACGACAGGCACTAAAGTTTACTTAAACTAAAAAATGTACTATTTAATAGGTGAATATTAAGGGTTGAGATTTAGAATATATATCATAATTAATAAAAGCTACGAATAATAATAATTAGGAATCCAACCATAACCACGAATAATCCACTCAACCACCAATAACTATGAATAATATATTAAACGATATGACAACTTCGTAACAAAACTAATAATAATTACGAATCTGTTCTCATGTATACACGTTAGGGGTGTTCTCATAGCATCTACTCTATATATATATTCTCATATGATACCTCCCTATACCTATGATCTGTATGTTATAAATCAACGTCATAAAAACGATAGGTAATTCCATTTATAATTCGTGTTCCAAATTAATTCATACATAGAGTATTTGAACTTGAATCTATAGATATTTGCCGTTAGGCATGAGTTTGCAGACGAAAGCATTTTTGGGCCTCATGTTGGATTTTAGGGCCCAAAGATAGACAGTAAATGGGCTCAAATATGAGCTAACGGGGCCCAAACAATGAATTAGTGCCTTGCTTTCGTACACGCGGGAAACGGTCTAAAAGAATTATCGACACTTCATCTTCTCTACACTGCCATTTCTGACTCTACTTCGACACTTTGCTTCTCCACTTGAATCCATTTCAATTGCCCAATCATCTTCTTCATTACCTCCAGAGATCATCAATGGCGGATCAATTTCCACCTCGCTGGTCCCCTTATTCTCCTGGAAACTTCGCTTCTCCCGCGCCGGCGGGGGTTGTGTTGCCTGCGTCGTTGGAGGAACTTATTAACATTATATGCATTGAGCAATCGCAGCCACCGCTGGGGACGATTGTGAGGAGAAAGCTTTCGTTGCTAACCGAAGAGGAGGCTCTGCGAATTCTTAACCTAATTCGTCAAACGAAGATCACCAGGTCGTTTGATGGCTTCGTGACGTACTTAGTGAACAATAGAAGCCCTAGCTTTGCTTCTTCGAGACAAGAGAGCATTTTCTCTTCCCCGTCGTTTCCATCGACGTTGGCTTCGGTTGCCCCTCCCAATCCCCGTGATTTAGGTTTCTTTCTTACTTGCTTTACTTATTTTATTTATGCAGTAGTTTTGTGTTTGAGTTTTGCTTCTGATTTCTACGTATTTCATTATGCTAGAACAAAAAGGTATTTGTAGGGTTCAATTAAGCTCGGGAAGTGCTGAAAATGTGCACATGCGTTTGAATTTTTGTGCCATTCACCAATCACCGTTATCCGGATTTCTTCTGATATGAAACTCCACAATTTATTGGCAGATGAGGTAACATCTTCAATGCAGGATCGTCTTAGACTTTCGCCCATCCCAACCGCTAGGCAGCCTGGTGGGCAGACTCTTTCGCCTTGTATAAATAACCGACAGTCTAATGAGCTGCAAGTTCCCTCTCACGCCACCAATTCCACAAATAATAATAGACATGCATCATCTCCCTCAACTAGTATTTGGAAGGCTAATGGGCCGTGTCTTGTGTCTGCAAGTAATGTCTTGAAGCCTGATAATGCACCGTCTTTTGTGCCCTCAATTAATGCCTGGAAGCCTAATGGACAGATACCTAGCCCTGTGCTACAAGCCTTAAACGAGATCGAGTTTAGGAAATCTTTTTTGATTTTAAGTTATATTGGGAGGTAAATGATGCATGTTTTTTATTGGTGTTGGCAGAGCTGGAGCATTATATTTAACCACCTTCAAACTATTCCGTTTTAATGGGTGTGTTTTACTTGTGTAGAAACAAGCTAGAAGAGGTGACCTCTGAATGGGAGATAAAAGGTCTTGCAGGTGTTCAATTTCAATCCATGGGAGAATTTGAGAACGTAATTTGGGATAGATTTGGCTCTCGGTATTGTGAGAATAAAGATCGTGTCAAGGTTATCATGCCCTTAAAATGCTGTTACATTCTTATCTCAGTAATCAGAACCAGGACATTATCGCATTAAGAATTTTGGCATTTTCATTCTGGCTAGAAAAGTGAAGGTTTTTTTTTTGGTCATGTACGACAATGAATCTGCAAATTGATGTCTCTCTTTGAGTTTAATATTCCTGTGAAAAGCATAATCATATCCTAGTACCGAGTAACTGTTGTGCCATTAGTATAAATTGTATAATGTACTTAATTCCCTTATTTGCCTTACCAGGCATAATGAAATCTTTTCTCTTCTTTTACTTGATTTTTTTATCAGTGTTAATTATTTTTCTCGTATATGGTTAATTTTTCAGCATGCTGATTGGGAGTCTGGAAGATACTATTACCACTGCTATGTTTATCCTGATGGTGGATATTCTCTCAAGGTTTGTGTTCTTGCTTCATAATTATTCCACCTGAAGTCGGTAGTTAATTCTTTCATCATCCATTTTAGTAGAAAATGTCAGGTTCATGATGGAATATTTTGATAATCATCCAATGGGGACATGTGTGCATCAGTGCACGAGTTTAGCCATTGTTGTAGGAACTATTTCTTTTAGCCTTTTTGTTGCAATGTAATCTTGTTATTTTAGCAAGGTGTATAACTGTAAAAGGAATAAGAATTTGTTTGCTGATGCGACAGCAGTTTGTATTATGCTGTTCAAATTCTTTTGGTTTATTTTATCGTTTTTGTTTCATGCATTGTGATTAGGGTCCAATTTTAAATAAGACAGCCACTCTCCTACAGAAAGTTTTAGGTGATGAGAACGTGCTAATTGTGAAATTTTACGACTTGGATAAGTCTAGTAAAAAAATTGATTCTTCAGCTTCATATGCTGCATTTCACAAGATAGCAGAAGAAGGAATTTTTGTGGGCTTGAAGCGTTTTAGGTTTTTTGGTAAGGAACAATGTTCTTTCCCCAAGTGGTTATTATACTATAGTGCTAATCCATTTTCTGAGTTAACCTTCTATGTCAACATCATCTGCGAACCAGCTTTTAAAGATGGTGGGAAGGAGGAGAAAAAAAATTCTTCATCCGGTGCAGTCAAGTCTTACTATGTCAATGTGAATTCCTTTGCTCGGTTTTATGAGAACAAAGCTTCTTGTCTCGATATGATATCAATGCGCGACCACAGATGTATTTTCATGCATGTGCATAACGCGTCAAGTTTATCGGCTTACATGCCCAGGTTGGTGGAAGTGCAAACTCTTATGGGGAATTCTTATTAAGTTATCTTTCTACTCACCCGCTTTTTCTCTCTTCTCTTCTGACATGATTCAGGTTCTCACTCATATTGTCCAAAACAACTACATTAGAAGTAAACTTGGATGATCCGGAAGTCTATGTGGAGATCATTAATGATATGCCTTGTAAGGTAAAACACTTTATACATTCTTTTCATTACCTTTGCTCACCATGTTGACATTCAAAGAGACTGGACTGGAATAAAAAAGAAATTTAAATAAGTCAAGCATAATAATCGCATCTGTTTTTTCTTGTTACTTTGTTAATTGCTATTTTTCTCGCCAGGATGTGGATGGTTTTCCTGTAGATAAAGATGGAAAAATCCAGATCCATACGGATGGAACCGGTTTTATCAGTGAGGAACTTGCTCTAAGATGTCCTCGGAATTGTTATACAGGGAATTCTATAAATGACCAGTTATTTGAGGTCTGTTTTTAATCTCCCATTATATAACCTGCTATATGTTTATATATAAAAAATTGGGCAAATTATACAACACCGCATTGCACAAAACTACCACTGAAAATAGAAAACCAATTTAACCACCAACCATTACGGGGCGTTTTCATTGCAAATCACTTCCTTGGGCTCTTTAGTTTTAATTTAAATTTATTTGCCAATGACAATTTAACAAAGAAGAAGTTGATTGGTGCTTTGCGAACAGTATGTGGTTAAATGAAATTTCATATTTATGAATAGTTCAAGATGTATAATTTTTTTTTTATGTTTATAGTCAGTGTCAGAAATTCTCATAAACATATTTAATTCATGTCACTATTCCTGTGATACACTGGTACATAGACGCTTAACATCTTGGTTCTTTCCCCTCTCCCCTCTTTGCATTTTAACATTTTATTGAGCTCTCTTCAGAGATATCTTGAAATTCTTCGACTTGGGACTGCATCAACCACCCAGTTTAAACCTGACATGTTACAACCGGTACCAGCATCTAGCTTTACTTGATTAATCACATTCGTCTGAATGATAATTTCTGTCCAATCCTGATTTCCACCCTGTTCCAGCCATTGTTGATCCAGTTTCGCATGTTCCACAACGGCTGTGCTGTTAAAGGAACTGTTTTAGTGAATAAAAAGGTATGATTGTTGTTGAAACACCCGAAAGTGTTGTTTCCTTTTTATGCTCCTGCGGCAGCATAAAACATCTATTTATATTTATAACTTATTGTCCTCTTCCTTCTCTACTAAGCATTCCTTTATTGTGTAGCTTCAAGGTAAAAGAATTCAAATACGACCTTCTATGATAAAGATCGAGCGAGATCCAAGACTTTCACGCTATCCATGTGTAAATTCCTTTGAGATTGTTTCTACAAGGTATTTCCAAGAGATGGTGAATCACTGGCAGTTATGTTTTTTTTTATAAACTTTGACCTGGGCTGTTACTGTCTTTTCACTTATGTTTTTGAGTTTTTTCTCAGCAACCGGCCTCGAAAGGCTCGTCTATCACAGTCTCTTATTGCACTTCTTAACTATGGCGGTGTCCCAAAAGATTTTTTCATTGGTATACTAAGGAATGAGATTTGGGATGCACAAACCATCTTTTCAAATAAGCGGGCAGCTCTGAAAGGTGATACACAATTATGCTGAACAGTTCAAATTGTTTACTAGAAAACGTGATTTTTTTCTTTCTGATGGTGTAAAGTTGTATATTTTTTTAATGCAGTGGCAATCAATAATGGAGAAATGGACAATAATTACACTGTTGCAAAGATGATTTTTTCAGGGATTCCACTTGATGAACCCTACATTCAGTGTCGATTGCCTGTTCTGGCAAAACAAGAACTTAATAGTCTTAAAGAAGGAAAACTTCCAATTGGTGATAGCTTTAATATTATGGGGACAGCAGACCCTACTGGATCTCTGAATAGTGATGAAGTTTGCATTATACTGTAAGTTATGTTCTTTGACAACTAACGGCTTCAGAACTGATGTTCTATCTCGAATAGTTATTCACACCTGAATCCGTTGTCATTGATAACGAGCTGTGTCTTGTCTGTACAGTGAGACTGGCCAAATTGAAGGTGATGTATTAGTTTATCGGCATCCCGGGGTTCATTTTGGAGATGTTCACATACTAAAAGCTACACGTATAAAGGGGTTGGAGGAATTTGTTGGAACCTCCAAATATGGCATATTCTTTCCAACCAACGGGCCAAGATCCTTGGCTGATCAAATGGCTGGAGGTGACTTCGATGGAGACATGTACTTTGTCTCCAGGCATCCTATGGTACCCCTCTTGTTACTCTATATCTCCTGTCACAGTAATATCCATGTATTTTGTTCTAAGTTCTTAACTCAGTTCTATTTTGCCTTTGTTTTCTCTTTTGGGTTGCATGCTCTATTCGTTTTACTCATTTATCCAAATATCTTGTGTTTTTATACATTGAGAAATTTTCCGAAAGCCACTCCTAGTATATGGATATTTTTTTATCAAAAAAACCAAAATTTATTGATTTATTTTTGTAAGACCCCTAATTTCTGTAATTGTTTTCGAAAACCGCCTAAAAGTGGGTTTTGATTAAAGTACTGACTGGAAAGGACATAATGAGCAACAAAAGAATGAATGATACAGACAATTCTTCCTCTATGGACATACATAAACGTCGTTCGTGTTTTACAAATTTACAATACAATAATTCATGATTTCACAATGTTTAGTTCAAATATTACAACACAATAGTTCATGAAAAGCAATCGCTCATACTTCTTAAGTAATAGCTCATAAAAGTTAATTGTTCATATCTAATAGCTGCAGTGTTTATTTGCACCTTTTGCATTTTTTAATATATATCGCACTTATTTCAAAAAATAATAAAATTGTTCATATTTTGGTAGTAATAGTTCATATTTTACAGCACAATAGTCATTTTCCACAAGTGTTTTACAAATTTCCCCTTTGTGTATTACTAGAGTTTGGCCATTTTCTCTTTTACATTTTAGAATTTCTGAACTCATAGCTGAGTATAAGAAAGCTGAACAGATACCTTCTTTCAGCTGCTCACAACTTTCAAACAAAGTGAACCATGGATTCCTACTCCCATCATTTCTCAGTCAACATCAGTCAATAGAAAGCCAGCTGACTTTCCAGCAGAGAAATTGGAGCATGAACTCTTCCAGCTATTCTTGACCACAAGGTTTCAGCCTTGGTATGATTTATTCCCTTGACTTATATGGCCTTGTATAAATCAGAGGTAATGGCATTTGTTGAATTCAGTTGTTTCATCATAATTTTTTTTGAGTAATTGATTTTTTTTTCATCCAAATTTCAATTATAAAAGCTTGATTCCAAGATTTATGCCAAAAACAAGTGACTGCGTTAACCTATCAGATCACAAATTTTTCAGGGTGATGATCTTTACATGATAATAATCAATAAATTATACTTGCATCAAAAAATAAGCAAGCTCAGGATCTGAATGAAATATTTTTCCTACATAATTATGTTGTTTACCCCATAAGATTCTTTTTAGTTCTCAAAAGGAAAGCTACATAATCTATTTTCAACATTTGTATGTCAGCATCTCAGCTGGTCAGGCAGCTAATTGTTGGCTATCCTACATGGATCAGTTAATCGACGGTGAACAAAAGGTTGATAAAACTGAATTGGTTGATAAAATGCTCAAGTTGGTTGATATATATTATGAGGCACTTGATGCACCTAAAAAAGGAAAGAAGGTTAGTTTTTTTCACCCGTGTCTCTTTGATATTAGCTGATACCACCCAGTAAGATTGCCTACATTATTTCCCTGCATAGGTTACAGTTCCCCGTGATCTTATTCCAAATCAATATCCCCACTTTAAGCCGAGGATAGGCCAAAATTATCATTCCAAGTCTGTTTTGGGAGAAATATTTGACAAAGCAGATGGACTGAAAATGGAGGCACCTGCAGTTCAAGGTAAGATTACCTTATTCAAACTTATTATGCAGTCTATATGGGCATGGGAAATTGCTAATTCTTGAAAATTTGTTGACAAGGAACCAATATTTTGATTATTGTCCCTTTTGAACATCTAAATAAATGTTTAGATCAATATTATGGAAAGGCATACGAAAACCAATTCATTGAAGTGACCTAGAAACTAAACATTTGAAAATAAGAGACATTTTATCTATCATTGTGTCACACTGATGGAAGAAGCACTAGTAACTATGACTATATGAAGAACTTTGAAGCATTCCCAGCTTCAATGTGAGATAAGAGAGCGAACTTCCAAGGCTTTCACACCCCTTTAATGGGTTGATTTGGTCTGAAATGTTCTTCTTGTCAGTTTTGAGCTTTATATGCTTAAAAAACATAATCAGTCTATAGATTGAAAGAGATGATTCAATAGCATTTATCGGCGACTTAGACTTCAATTTAAACTGACCAATAATTTTATATTTTGGTTCTATTTCTTTACCTGTCCAAAGTGCGGAAGATTCCAAGCCTTGATATTGAAGTTCCTCTGTCATGCATTATATCATGGGAGGATCACTATAAAAGCTACAGACAAGAGATGCAAAATGCACTAGAGTCCAAAAGCGAATTAGAGATGCAAAATGCACTAGAGTCCACAAGTGAATTAATACAAGACGCTGCAAGAAGTGCAAGCAATGTCATTAAGAAATACAAGCAGGTTACTACCTCTCTATAATCACCTTCTTGTCATTGAACCTTACACATTATAAGTTATTCTTCCCCCTGCCTTGAATAGATATTATATGAAGCTGATGAGTTTGAAAAAAGCCCAAGAGCATGGGAGGATCTACGTTATGATGCAGTGGCCATTTATCACGTCGTGTATGGCTATGCAATGGAAAAGAACCAGGCCAGTTACTGCGGATTCGCCTGGAGAATCGCCTCTCCCGTCCTATTGAAGATATTCATGAAGGAACTCGACGAGAAGCCTATTGCGTGCTTGCCATCTGTGCTTCGCGAGGTCCTTTAACACAAGGTATCTCCATTCCTCTTGTTCTTACATCTCATGCTATATTCACCCTGATGATCTATTGCTGAACATTGACTCAGTAGACTGGGCCCGATGTTATTAAGCTATAGTCACATAATTAGGGAGTTGGGCCGATTAGTGGCCCATATGTCGAATATAAGCCGCGAAACCCCACCTTAAATGGCGCCAATGGAAACCAACGAACACAACAGTACCACGTTCTTGTATTTATGATCATTAATTAGTAGTATGTATTCATTCGTGATGATAAGACAATACCCATCCCAAGACAACACTGTTTTATTTTACTTCGTATTTTTTACTGCATAGTTAATCACTTGTGATTAGGTAATTTAGTATACTAATAAATAAGAATCAATACTTACAAACTATTGGGCCTTAAGGAGTATATTTTATTCTGCCTGCATCTTGAACGTGACCATATCCACCGTCCTGCATCTTGAGACGTGTCAACTTCTTATTGGTCCGTCCAAGATTATAAGGATTTTGATCTGAATTTTAAAATGTCAAAGCCAAAAATGAAAGTTTGGTTACAGTACAAAAATGATATAAATCATAGACTTTAAAACTGCACGAGATAGGCACATGCAAGCTTTTGCTTGGTAGGTCACATCTTAATATCTTGGACTCGTGCAGTTGTACAACGATAAGTCATATGAACTGTAAGATCAACTTCAATAAGAATATATAGAAGTTTCTCCGCTAATCTTGGGAAGATCTAAGATTAGATGATAACCAAAACTAAACTTTTTAAACACTAAAAAACTACCCAATAGAATAATGAAAAAAAGTCAGATTTTGGTTACTGTCCTTTTTCAGTTTTCACACATGGGTGTATAATCACGCGGGAAACCACACAAACAACCAAAATTTTGTTTATTAATTTCCAGTTTTCCACACTTGAAAAGGGGTAGAATCGAGAAAGAAAAAACAAGGGGGCTAAAAGTGAGAAAGTAACTTTTTAAAGCAAATATATCAAACCCTTTTGATTTCATTCCATGATGAAATAGATCAATGTGTTCATAATCAAGATATTTCTTCCACCAGAAAGCAATTTGTGATTCTAGTTCTAGTCCCACAAGTGCACAATCTTCAACAAATCAACCATCAATTACTCATCAAATTGAAGCAAGAACTCATCAATCACATGTTGATTCAGTGAAGATTGCAGAAAAAGCCCCTATTTTTGTAACATTTACAAAAACTAGCTCAAACTATAAAAGTTACAAAAATATGTCCCAACTACCGAGAATGTCTTTATAGAAAACTAGCTTAAACTCTAGTTTCTAGTCCCACAAGTGCACTATCTTCAATAAATTAACCATTAACTAAATGGGTTATTTCATAGTTAGCACTTCCTTCCACAACCAAAAAGATTCCTGCTATTTCCCGCAACCAATCCAAAATATGGGTTATTTCTTGCAATTTTCTAGAAAAGAACAAATCAAGAAGAAAAAAGTGGCGACTTTTTTCTTCATCCCCCAGTTTCTTTGTCTCTTTCAGTCATACTATATATTCAACACAAAACACTCTCAAATCTCAAATTCTAAAGACCCATTTCTTCTTCCACCGAACACTCTCTAGTCTCTAACCCTGAAATCACCAGATCCCAAAATGGGTCATGTATTCGCAGCATTGTTAATCACTTTCTTCTTCTTCTCGCACCAAACGACGGCGTTTTCTCAACTCGAGAACCTCCATTTCCATCTCCACAACGCAAGCACAAACCGAGCATTATACTCAAAACCGAGCAGCACCACTTGCAACCCGTTTAACGGAAAATGGGTATTCGACCCGACTTACCCACTTTACCAATCCTCTAATTGCCCTTTCATCGACCCGGAATTCGATTGCCAGAAGTACGGGCGACCCGATAATAAGTACCAGAAGTACAGATGGCAGCCATACGACTGCGATTTGCCAAGGTAAGCTTTTAATTTCATTCTGTCGGTGCTCGATTTGAGTATATGATATTAATGTGAATTGGATTAAGCTCTTAATTATCATATTTTAACTCAATCCAGATTCAATGGGCTTTATTTCCTGAGAAAATGGAGAGGGAAGAAGATAATGTTTGTTGGAGATTCTTTGAGTTCGAATCAATGGGAATCATTCGCTTGTATGATTCATTCTTGGGTGCCCAATGCTCGAACGACTCTTGTTCGAACCCAACCTCTTTCCACTCTTACATTCGAGGTATTCTTCTTCTTCTTTATTTAATTATTTATCCTCTGTTTTATCTTTATTTTATTTCTTATAAAAATCTCGTTTGCCCTATCATATGCGTGGTCTTTGATGTTTGAATAGAGGGACACGTTAATTTATTGTGTAGTGTAGGATATGGGCTTTTACACTTAGCCATGTTAGATGTGAGTTTGTCTTCTCCCTTTCTCGAAAAAGACAAAAAGCCATTAGTGTTTAAATTAAGCTCGATATGATTATGTGTATTTACTTGCATAGTAAATTTGTCTCAAGAAGGGTTGTCAATCTTATTTATGATTAATTATCCTTGTGTTTGGTGTAATTATCCTTTTGTAATAATGAGATTGAAAATTTGATATGATATTATTCTTTCCATTTCGGACCCACATTTTTTACATATAATTTTAATTTTCAAAATTGACAATTGCTTTCAACATTCCATAAAAGTAAAATTTGCCGCAAAAAATGTTGAAAAAAGAACCTCTCTTTTTCTTTTTCTTTTTTATTATTATTGAAAATATAATAAACTGCCATTTAATAATAAAATGATTATTGTGGGGTAGTACTGCCGAACATTAATAGCGGCATTGATTCAGAATTTGGCATCCTTGTGCCCGTTTCCGGAGAACCCGGTCTCAATTAAACCCCGGTCGTCCGGTGGGCCCAGAACCGGTTTTTCTACGCTTTTCCACGAATTATTTTCATTTTTATTTAAATTGCCAACAGGATTATGACGTGTCAATATCGTTATACCGAGCGACGTATTTGGTAGACCTGGTGAATGAGAAAGGGCTAGGTACTGTTCTAAAGCTCGACTCCATGCGTAACGGGAAAGCGTGGAAAGACATGGACATGCTGATCTTCAACACGTGGCATTGGTGGACCCACACTGGTGGATCTCAACCGTACGATCACTCTTGATTCTTGTACTCAATTTGAACTGATTTTCCCGCTAATTCTCTGGTTTTGGCTGTGCAGGTGGGAATATATACAAGATGGGGACAAGATATACAAAGACATGAATAGAATCGTAGCGTATTACAAAGCATTGACAACTTGGGGAAGATGGGTTAATCGTAATATTGACCCTTCTAAGACTAAAGTCTTCTTCCTTGGCATTTCCGCTAGCCATTACATGTAAGTAATTAACCATGTTTAAGGTTTGTGAACCGGATACGATACGGATATTCGTGTTTATAGTTTGTCTCGTTGATCTTACAGGGGAAGTGATTGGAACGAGCCGTGGAAGTCGTGTAAGGGTGAGACTGAGCCATTCTGGGGCGCGAAATACCCGGCGGGGACGCCGGTTGCGTGGTTGGTGATTGAGCGAGTGATGCGTCGGATAACCAAACCGGTTTACTGGATCGACGTTACGAGTCTTTCGGAGTTGCGGAAAGACGGTCACCCATCGGCGTATAGTGGACAGCATCCGGGTACTGACTGCAGCCATTGGTGTCTTCCTGGGGTTCCTGATACTTGGAACTTGCTTCTTTATAATGCCCTCTTCTAATTATATATATTGGGATTAACTAAATTGAGGATTGTAATTTGTAAGAATTGGGAATTAGGGTTCATTTTTACGAGAAGTATAAAAATATTTGATTAGTTTTGAGGTTTTTTAAAAATGAAAAATCCTCAATGGTCATGAGATTTTGTAATTTTATCTGGTAAGTTTTTTTTATTTGGTAATTGTATGTTTGGTGGAAGATTAATAGGAGTTATTTTAGATTAAAATTGCGAGATTAAATTTTTGTACATGTTTGATCGAAGATAGGGATTATAAGAGACATTATTAGAGGAGATTAAAAAGCTTAAAAATAGGTAAAATATATTTACCAAAACTAATGAAGATTAAATTTTTAATTCCACACATACCCTCAAAAACAAAAGTTTCCGATGGAAGAGAAAAACAATCGCTAGTATTGTTCTTCGTTCTTTCTTTACCATTACAAACGAGTCCTCTAACGAACCAAATTTGGCTATCACTTGTGTATTGTTGTAGCTATCACGCAGTTGGTTCCATATACGAGTATCTATAGAATGTAGCTGTATGATTGACAAAATTGAATTGTTTAGATAGAAAAGAGAACTATGCAGCAAATTTGAGAAAGCCAGTAAAAACACAAGTTTATCAAATTGTGGTATCATGAGGATCTGTGTAAAAAGAGGTTACAAGAGGTTATTTTGAATATTAATGTAGATGGAGTTTATTGGAGATTATTTGTTAAGAAAGGATTATAAGATTAAAAATAATCTACATTATGGTGTTTAGTAGAAATTTTTTTACTTGATTTATTTAATGCAAATTTACAATATCACCCTCAATAATCTATATATATTTTTTTCTTCTGATTCAATTGACTAGAAACAATTATCAACCCTTCTGATTAATTGTCAATGCTTACAGTCGAATCGGATTAATGCACTGAAAAAAAAGGATTTGATGCTATGTTTTATTATCAAGTATTTATTTGCAAACTCTTAGTATCCGTTTGGTTGGAGTGGTGGAATGGAAACAACGTAGAATAGTATAAGGTAAAAGCTAGGAAATGGAAATGACTAAGGGTCCGTTTGGTGATCCAGGGATTAACGTAGATGAAGATGAAGATTATGATGAAGATTAAGATGAAAATAGTAGATGATTTAAGAGATGAAATACAAAAATAATCTTTTATGTGTTTGGTATGAATGGAGATTATTATGGGTAAAATTACGTAAATGGACATAGATAAATATAATATATTTATAGAAAATGTAAGTACAAGGGTAAAATTGGAATAGATTGTTATCATCTACCAAATAATCTCAATAATCAAGTGTGAGAAGGAGAAAATTATTCTTATTTTCATCTCCCATTTCATCTCCAAAAATAATCTTCATCCCTCTTATCCCAGTGCACCGAACAAGATTATTTGTGAACATGGCAAAATAATCTCAATAATCTCCATTTTGAGGGTTGCCGAACGGACCCTAAATTACTTTCATGTGTAAAAGACCTGCAAACAAACATAATTTTATATTAATTCGGAATCATTCCATTACCAGAAATGATCCTTAACGATTCCAAACAATCCTTAGTATTTTGCTTGAATTTTGATTTATGCTTATTTTGTTTGGAGTGTTATACATGGATCGATGAAAGTCTCTATTAACCGGGTTGATGCCAATGATGATTGACACTAATATCTTTTAATCCCTTGATAGCTCCTCCATGATGGAATTAGTGTCAAGCTTTTTCCCTGGATACTGCAACGGATCATGGGTAGTATTCTTGTGTATATACTAAAGAAGAATAACTTAATCTATTAAGTACAATTTTCTCTCAATATATTTGTTGTGTCTTTGTGTTAAAAGGTTGTCAAATTGGATTCATGATTTTCGTACTCACGGTGACTTGGTCCAATTAGGTAAGTCTTGTCAACAATTTAACGAACTCAAGGAACTACATATTAGAGAACACTTCATATTAGATATGGTTTGGGCTAACCGCCAAACCGGCGGTTCAAACCGGCGTTTTAGGTTTGCCGGTTTGGCCAAGCCGTAGGCTACCGGTTTAGGTTTAGTCCAAACCGGCGGTTTAGGTAATTTTTATTTTTTATTATTTTTTTTTAAAAAAGGACCAAACCGGCCAATTTGGTTCTTAAAACTGGTGGTTAATTGCCGGTTTGGTCCAATTTACTAGTTTTTTTTTAATAAACCGCCACCAAACCGGCGGTTTAGGTTAAACCTAAACCCGCGATTTGGATTCTACGGTTTAGGTTTGCCGGTTCCCAAACCTAAACTGCCGGTTGAGGTTTGGGTCTCATGTCTACTTCATATGTTTTGTGACGCTGGACTGGGTTATTCGAGAGCTTATAGATCCAGAGGTCTACCTCATCGCATGCTTGTACTTATCTGACCCAATATATATATTGATCTAACATGGGATCTACTGTTAAGCAAGAGATTTTCCATGTACTGATCAAATGTGATAATTTGGTAGATTTTAACTGAATTTCCTACTTTCTTTGCTCGATGGATCGATGTCCATGTGTTGTTGGAGACATGGTTTTGTAGGTAAGAAGCTTCATTCTAGACCTTGTACAGTGGCATATATGCAAGGTTGAGTCGCTTGTGAAGTAGACGTTAAGATTGAAGGAAAACAATGACATATTCGTTACAAATAGTTACGACTCACAAATGAATGAAACTGCTGCAAGAGAGATCGAAGTGCAAAGCCACATTGTGGTAAAGAAGGATGTAACTATAAAAGACTGCATTGGGAGCAGTCAAAAATTTTGTAGTTGATGTGATGAATTTAATCAGATGAAGTGTAATGCTTCTTTGTGTAAATCATTTCAGTTTGGTAAAAAGGATTATAATTCAATATTCTATTTGTTGGATGAGCTTAGAAAGGCATGTTCAGTAAGAAGATATTGAATCGTTTACCTTTATTAAACCGCAACAATAACCGCATGTCAAATTCATGACGCGCATACGGCATACTTAGTTTCTACAAAATCAACAGAACCTAAAATAAAAAAGATAGCACTATGGGCTCGTTTGTAATCACTAAGAATCATTTCCGGTAAACAGAATGATTACAAATCAATGAAAAATTATGTATGTTTATAGGTCTTTAACACATAAAAATAATTTAATATTTTTCATTTTCTTTCATTCCCATTAACCGGTTTTATTCCGTTTCCATTTCAACACTTCAACCAAATAAGCCCCAGTTGTATTTAAAAGGTGTTTCACTAAAATATAACAAAGAAGATAGGACTAAATCCGATTTTTTTTTAATAAACTTTAGAAAAGTTAATAGATAATTAAACATCTGACCAACGAAATAACATACTACAATAAACGTTAAAAGTAAATATACGGCGTTGAATTTACCAACGGGTAAAACATTTGCACCCGACGGCGTTCAGTGAACGCAAACTGTTGTGATTTTAATTCTTGTATTAAATTATGTAACAAAGGACTTTGAGTATAAACCTAGCATGGATTACATTTTGATCTTGGTAGAGATATGTAACTAGGAGTTATATATTAGTTTGTCATGATACATGTCTTAATACTTATATGAAGTTGATGTTGCCAACGAGGAAACTAAGTAAGGTAGCTTAGAAAGGCTATTTTGTTGAAGCTAGATGAATAAAGCTTGAGCAGCCCACTTGAAGAGCTCAATTGGCTGAGGGTTTCTAAAGCGTTTGTTACGCGCCATTTAGGTTAAAAGAAGCTTTGATATAACAATCTTGCTTTGAGTTCCAGAAGCCCTAATCGAACCTCGTTGTGTCGGCTCCTGAGACGAAGGAAGAATGAAAGGGAAGAAGAACAAATCATCCAAATCTTGCTCGAAGCAAGAAGGATCTAAAGTTGAAAGAAGAAGTAGAAGGAAGCTTAAGAGATTTGCTATCTCTTGAACCTCTTCTCACAATCGCTTCGTTGGCTTGCGATAATTGCGAAGATCAATCTCATCGTTGATGCCTTTGAGGGAGCTTTCCTTTATCCTTGCTCCTCTTATCTCCTTAAGTCTTTCTATTAAATTTCTTTGCTAGATCTGTAAACTGTTAGTATCTCGAAGTGCTTTGTTTGTAACTTTGTTCTTGGATACCTAGTGATAATGGGATCGGATCTCCCCTCTTAAAGTCCCGCAGACGTAGGAGTTCTCTACAAACTGCTTTACCAATTGATTGTGTTCGTTTTTGTGTTTGCTTTAGTCGGATCTACGACTAAAATAAATTTGAAAACCTTTAGAACGTTTTACACAAACGTCCATCGTCGACGCTCAAAATTGAACGTTATTGATCCTCGACGACAATGCCCGTTCAAATTTAGCGTTGGATATGGATTGAGCGCCACCGGATAACATCTCGATTGAACGTCGTCGTATAACATCCAGACAAAGACGCTCAATCTGGACGCCTTTCGCCCGTAACAAATAAATCGAACTTCGACAATAATAATACGGCGCCATACGATAAAGGAAAAAAAAAACTCCTAATATGTACAAAACTAATACGGAGTAATCAATTTGCATGGGGATATGTGATACATCTCACATTACGCAAAAGAGTACCACGTGTAAGCATACAAGACTCATACGTGGCATATTGTCATAAGAGAAGTCAAATCTTTTTCTATCACTTGTAGATGGTCAATCCCTCATTTGACACATGTACAGCTCACTACTCTCTTAGTCAGCCTTTGCTTTCTCCCTTTCTTACACGTGTCCTTTCAACAGGATTTTGCCTCTCGCCTATGCTCATCTTCATCCCCTTCCCCTGCATAAATACTCTCCACATGCACGAGAAATTCATATATCCAACAAACACGAATACACGATCAAGCCTTAGCATATTTCAGTTTCATCCAAATTTTCAAATCTCAAAACCAGAAAAATAGTTGAGAGAAATCTTGAACAATGGCTTCAGCACAGCAAGAGAAGAGAGAAAATAAAACCAGCGAGAGAAACATCCAAGCGGAAGAACACAATGTCCCCAAGCTCGCAAGCCAGTTTGAGGCCCTTGTTGATAAAACTCAAGGAGATGCTGCCACCGTCACTGTTACCACCACTACCGGAGCGTGTACCACCGGCGGTCCAACTGCAGCTCCTATTGTAGAGGAAGCCCACAAAGTGATTCGACGATTTGATGTCAAAGATGCCGGAGGAGATACGCAAGCAAGCCGGGCCCACCATGAGAAGGAGGGAAAGGCCCGGTTTGAATCTATCGCCGACAAGGTGGCTGATGATCGCGGTGTCGGAGTTAGAACCACTGATTCCAACAGGGACTCGGCGATCAATCAAGAGAAACAGAGGAAGGAAAGGTCCGACAGGGAGGCAGCCATCAGTCAAGAGAAACAGAGGAAGGAGAGGGCCGACAGGGAGGCGGCCATCAGTCAAGAGAAACAGAGGAAGGAGAGGGCCGACAGGGAGGCGGCCATCAGTCAAGAGAAACAGAGGAAGGAGAGGGCCGACAGGGAGGCGGCCATTAGTCAAGAGAAACAGAGGAAGGAGAGGTCCGAGAGGGAGGCGGCCATCAATCAAGAGAAACAGAGGAAGGAGCTTCACAGACAGGGAGAAATCAAACAGGGGAGTAGAGGGGAAGCTCAGAAACAGGGCTCTTCTTATGAAGTGGGAAAGTTTGAAGTTAAGAATGAGGATGTGACGAGGCGGGAAGCAAATAAGGATCAAGGAACTCGGATAACTTCATCCTTGGAAGATATTTCTGATTACAGGCAGACTGCACAGCAGAATTCTGCGGAAGCCATTAGAGAGGCAGAAGAGAGGTACTCGAAGGCGTCGGAGCTTGCAGCCACCGCAGCTCGTGAGGCAAAAGAGTCTGCTAGCCACGGACTCGGAGCAGCGGCGACCTATGCATCCCACCTTGGCTCCAAAGCGAAGGACCAAACTCTCGGAGGAATTGAGTACTTATCGGAGAAGACTGCGCCTGTGAAAGATACGGCAGTGGAAACCGCACAGCGAGGGTATGTTTCCACCAAAGAGACCGTCACTGGCGTCGGACAGACAGCGGCTGACTACACTAAGCAGGCGGCGGGGCAGGTGAAGACAGGCACAGTGACAGCTGCTCAGAAGGCCGGAGAAACAGGGAAGACGCTTGCCCAGAAGGCCGGAGAAACAGGGATGACAGTTGCCCAGAAGGCCGGAGAAACAGGAAAGACGGTTGCCCAAAAGGCGGTTGAGACGGGAAAGACTGTGGGAGTGAAGGCAGTTGAGACAGGAAAGACGGTGGGGGAGAAGGCGGTGGAAGTTGCCGCAGAGGTGAAAGATAGGGCGGTGGTTGCAGGGTGGGGGACCGCCCAGTATGCTGGGGAGATGGCAGTGGGAGCAACTAAGGTGGCAGCAGGATTGGTCAAGGGAGTGACTGGGTATACGGTGGATACGGCGGCTGCAGCTAAGGATGTGGTGGTAGATCTTGGAAGCAGGACGGGAGAGTATGTGGAGGAGACAGCATTGGCCGCTGGAGAGACGGTGGCTGATTATGCTGCTCGGAAAAAGGAGGAAGCCAAGGAGGACTTGGAGGCGAAGAAGAGAGTAAGTAAACATATTTCTACTTTAATTTTACGATAACACAAGTTCTTACTCTTAATCAAATACTAATTATGATTTGTTGTGGTTGATGTGAAATCAGCAAGGTCAAGCTCCAATAAGTAATCTAGCTGCCAGCACTACTACTGCGAGGGAGAAGAAATTAAGTGGCGGCGGCGGTGGTGGAGGGCTGTTATCATCCACGGATAAGGAACAGCAAACCAGCTGGACGGAGAAGACGATTGCCGGAGCCAAGAAAGCCGGAGAAGGAGGTTCAGAAATGGTGGGGACGATAGTGGAGGAAGGGGGAGGGGTGCTGGGAGCAATCGGAGAAACCATAGCGGAAATAGCACAGGGAGTGGTGGCGCCACCGCCTCCTGCAGCTGCCCTAGTAGACCCAACGGCGGACAAAGCTGCTGCTTTAGATGATAAAAGAAGATCTACTTAAAAAAGTTTTTCTTGTTCCATGTTCTGTTCAAGTCTGTTTCTGATTTTGGTATGGACTTTGCAAATAAATGTTAGGCATCCTATCTAGTATGCTGGAAGTATGGTTGTTTTTGGGTTGTTGGGTTTCTGTTTTGTGTATGAATAATGTTATTAAGGGTATATAATCTCTAATATTATGGTGTACTATGCCCTAATCTCATAATATAATGGTGTACGATGTAGTTTTGTTTTACTGTAGAGGGAAGCTCAACTGTTTGCTGGGAGCTTTCAGTTCGATTGGCAGATCAACTTTAATCACGGTAAATAGTAAATAGTAAATAGATGATATATGGATGAATATGGTAAATAGATTAGACTGATCAAGTACAGTCGATGAACTATTATATCTAAAATCGTAGATCGACACAAGAGAAGTCTAAAATGAGGTTTGTGGCAATAAAACTGGTAAATCATTACACAATATTGGGAACACTTGTTACATGCCACACATATATAAGGGAGGACTCTTATACATCATGCCAGGCCTACATTTTCGGAATCATCGGCACCCTGTTACGTGAGTGATCAATCGCAGATTATAAGTTTTCAGATCCAGGCCAGTATGGCTAATCCGCAATTTATGATTCTTTAACCGTTTGCCCAATCTGCTACGACAATTCAAACCCGCGTCATTTTCAAGCAATTTTAAGCAAATTGCAAAATAGAAGATCAGCTTCACTATTTGCTGAATCTAATAGCAATACAACCACTGTCACTTTGAAGGCAGCATTATGCAAATTGCAAGTAAGCCACGCGGATTATCTATAGCTATGAATTGATGTCCTTAAACATCATCTATAAGAATGATTTAGGCTGATCTACATAAGACAGATAATCTAACCCTTTTCATTCCCTTGTGCAAAAAAAAAAAAAGAAGAGGGAGAAGTAGAATCCAAACCAACCAACAAAAATTTATTCAATCATAGCAGGACTAGAAAATGTTTCGAACTGAAATTCAAGTAAAAAAACGAGAGCTTTTACAGGAGAATTGATTGGATTCTTACCAAAGATAGATCAATTGTAAGAGCATCGACTAGAGGAATCCTTATGATGATGAACTATCAGTATCAGAATCTACATGGAAGCATACCAGTTACAAATTAGCATCTTGAAAAAATAAATTAGTTGACAGTGTTATTTCACATACCACTTGAAGAGGATCCAGAATCACTGCTAGAGCTACTCGAATCATCTGATAAACTTCCATTGCCCCCCGGTTTTCCTCCTTCATTAGATGGTGAAGAAAAGGTGTTTTTCTCCCCTAATCAAAGGAAAGAAGAAAACAAAAGTTCGGGTTATTCATTATATACGAAACATAAAATCAACTGGAAAAAGCTCAACTAATCAGGTGGAGAACAGTACCCATCTCATCTTCTTTTCCCATTACTATTGCAGAACCAGCTTCATCCTGTAAAATGATTGTAACAATAATTAAAAATCCAACAGTAAAATACAAAATTCGAATAAAATAACATTCAGTACCTTCTCGTGTAGATTCGGTTCACCTTCCATCCCGATTTGACCCATTAGAACACTTCTCTTCATCTTGCTCACACTCTTTTTATAGTAAATTACAAATCTATCAAGATCCCACAGAGTCTCCGTATCCACACTATCAATATCCACTTCAATTTCATCATCATTTTGCAAGAGAGATGGATTCCTTTTCTTAATAATCCGCACAACACCTTCCAGTTTTTCGGAGGGCAAATTTTGCAAGTTTACACTGAGTTTCTCCTTTTCTTGAATAGTCATTTCCCTTTTATGTGGATCTTTGGCCTTTGGCTTAGGAAGGCGTGCTCTACCGGATGCAGCTGAATTAGCAGTTTTTGCTTCAGGAGCAGGTGGACGCTTTTCTGACGAATCCGTGCTCTTTGGCATAGACGAATCCACACTCTTTGGAATATCAACAGGAGGCGGTGGTGCTCGTGGTGGTGAGGTTGGAGGAGTTCTTTTTGGAATTGAAGTTGGGACCATAGATGGTGTTCGAGCTGGAATATCAGCCTCTGAATGAGAAGCAACATTTACTTGGCGTAAACAATCTGCCTCTATATCCGCCCACTTATCCTCGAACATCAATAGGAACTGCTTTGCCAACGTATGAACTTCATGTCCCTCCAAGTTATAAGTCATAGCATTGTTAAAAGTGAGTCTCACGTCTTCTGCGAATTCCTCGGCAGTCTTGTACCAGTTTGTTGCTAACCTTGTTTTCACAGTACCCAAGTCCATGGGATGCTTGATCACAGCAAAATAATCATACAAGCCAAGGGCTTCTGCATCAACTGGAGTGTTGAATACCCAAGCACTTCTTTGCTTCATCAATTTATCTAGTAACGTACTGCAACTCTTAAAAACCTTACTTGATGAGTTGCCCATACCAAAGGTGGAGAAAGAATTCTTCCCATTGGGCTTTGACTTCTTTGTCTGATTTGGAGCAAGTTTCTCCTTATTGAGGTTGACATCTGAACTTTTTTGAAACTGACTGACCATGGATGTCTTCATCATTCCTTTATCAGCTTTAACATTCCCAACTCTACTACTCTTTCCAGCAGGCATATTAAGAGGATACTGTCTACTTTCTGAACCATCAACCTCCATATCAGAATGAACCCTTTTAACCGGAAACATTGTACTACTATAGCGTTCAATCCTCTTCATCAAATTCCTAACTGTGCTAAGCTCTCGCTCAAGCTTTGTCTTCAGATCATGAATTTCATTCTTTGATTTGAAATCCAAACTAAATGAAACTCGCTCCTCATTATTCAAGAAGCCCGTTTCCTCTATTCCATTACACGATTGTGCATCACAATGGACAGGATCAACACCTTGAGACCGACTATATGACGAAAAATCATCTGAAACCGCATCAAAGTGATTAACAAGGCGTTCTTTACCAGAATTTTGCTTCTGGTGACCTAAACTCTGTGAATTTTTCTTGGGAAGCTTGGATTTTGATCCTTTAACGGGCTTCCCCAAATGATTCTTGTCACCGAACTTGTGCCTCTCCATGGAGTGAAGCAACAGCGATAACTAAATTCCCCAAAAGTCAAAACTAACAATTAACCCCAACTAGACCTTTACAAAAGCCCTAAAATACAAGCAATTCGGAAGATCTCGCAGTGCAGCTAGAGACGAAACGTGTATAGATACAAATAAACATCAAAGAAGATGCCTCATGATTGCTCGAAACAACCGATCAGACTAGGGTTTCGTTACGTTAAGAGGGGCCTAATCGCTGAAGGAAGATCCATACCTGGGAAGAGATGAATATCTAGAATTTGAATTATTGAGCAATTCACCAGAGAATGACCATGGTAGAGGATTGAGACAGTTGAAGCAGCTGCGCTGAGTTGCACGGGCGGTGGAAAGGGGACAACAGGCAGGCTGAATGAGATGGGTGTGAACTGTGAAGGACAGAGCCGAACCCAGATGAAAGATGGGATTAATTCTCTTCATTTTCCTTTTTTAACAAAATAATATTTTTACATGAAACAATCCAAAATCTTATTTTTGTAAAATTACACTAGAAGCAAATATCAACATTTTAAGAATAAATTATCACCTGCCTTTTCTGTTTCTTCAAAATTAATGGATTAAAAATAGCTTTACCACTTATTTTTCCATGATCCATTTCACAAAGCTTTTGTTTTTCCTTCACTAGAAACAGATTTTTACTATGAAGCTATAATTTTTTATACAAATAAAAAGTTATCCTTTTTACTCTTCCGTGAGTGTTTCATTGGCATTTAGCTAATTGGCTATATTTACCTTTACTTACTGTGGAGCTATAATTTCGAGCAGAGCTGAGCTTCATCAGTCGTGCAAGTAGTAACTATGACTATGAGCTATAAGAAGATTTGATGATACATTAGCGTGGGATCAGAGAAGTGATCAGCTATGAGGTCAGATAATACAGTCAATGAACTATATCTAAATCGTAGATATTGACAATATCTAATCCATAAGAAAAAGTCTAAAACGAAGTTCGTGGCAAGAAGAACACTTTGTTACATGCCGCACATATTTACGGGATGACCCTCGTACATTTATGCCAGTCCTGCAGTTTACGAATCTTTGGCTCCCTTTCACTTGAGTGATCAATCGCCGTCTATGAATCTTCAGTTCCCGGTCGGTCATTCGAGTGATCACTCACAGTTTATGAATCTTCAGTATTTGAGTCATACACCGTAATTTATGTTCTTCAGCTCCCAACTGAGCAATAAACGTTTCTCAGATCTGCTAAAATAACACAACCAAGATCATTTCAAGACAAAATGCATAACACAACAATGTGCACAATATAACAAGATTGCCAAAACAGCTGAAAAAACCAAGTCGTAGGTTTTCTGAATACGAAGATTCCAAGAAAATCAACACTGAATGCTTATCGGACGTACATATGAGATATTTCCTTGGGATCAATTTCCATCTAACTGCATTTTGACCAAAACTAAACTGATTTCCTTTCAGAAGTAAATGTCCAAAAACAACAATATCCTGTCCTTCAGAGCTTATTTAATGCTTTAAGTCTGTTACGTGAAGGCTTATGGAGTGAATCCATACGAGATGAAACTAATTTCAAGATAAAAATGAGTATCTTAAGCTAAAAATCACCACTGAACAAACTTCCTTTTTTAAAAGCAGTTTACGGGATGGATAAGTCAGTTCCAGAGAGTCACCTGATCAATATGCATACAAATAAAAGCTAGACTTACAGATGTGTCTGACAGATGGTGAAAACAATTATAAACTGTATGTGAATCAGTGAACTGGCTTATAAACTGTATGTGAAATTGTGAATCATTGAACTCGCTTATAGTTGTATATCTAACAGAAAGAGAATTAAGTTAAGACGGTTTTGCATTACTAAAAATTAATTAAATATATAAATATCATTTTCCTTATAAAAAATATACTAAAACCCAACAAAATGCCTGTAAGGGAAGTTTTTGGTATCCAACAAGCACACCCTTAGCTTCTGGCTTTGGACTTGGAAGTTTTAGCCTGTGGAAAAGTCACTTAAAAATGCGACCTTCAAATGGTTCAGCTATTTTTTGGCGATTGGCTCACTTTGTTACTATAAATGCATCATGTATTCATTTTTCCTTATGTCACCGTTCAATAACTCGAACTTACGTAAAGGCCGTAACTTCCTCATCATCAACTAAAAAAGAGCCCCCTTCCCACGAAGCCTATCATAAATTACATGTAACAAGACGGGTTGCATCTCTGGTCAGAATTTTATCCATTCACGATAGAATTAGATAATAGTTCAAATTTTATCTATTTGAGGGTGATTTCGAATAGCCACATGTAAAAGCAATCATGTATTCACTTTCGCCAGTCATAAATCAAGATAGAAGAGCCAAATGCATCAAGATAGAAGAGCCAAAATTGCAATGCAAGTTAAAAATTGAAAGCTTCAAGAAAAAATGATTGGGTTCTCTTACCAGAGGTATAACAATTCTAAGAGCATCAACTACAAGAATCCTTATGATGATGAGCTATCGGAATCAGAATCTGCAAGGAAGCAAACCAGTTTCCAAATTAGCCTCTGGAAAAGCATCTCATAGATTAACTCACAGTTATACAAACAGAAGTAAAATCCCAACATCAGTTGAAAGTGTGAACTCGTATACCACTTGAAGAGGATCCAGAATCACTGCTAGAGCTACTCGAATCATCAGATAAGCTTGCATTGCCTCTCTTTTTTTCCTCTTCATTAGATGGTGATGAGAAGGTGTTCTTCTCATCTAAGCAGAAGCAACAATAAAAGTAATGCTTCAGATCGTTCTTATATAAGGAGAAAAACAGCATATATCCACTAGAAAAGCTCAAATTAATCAACTGAAGCATATTACCTGTTTCATTTTCTTTTGCCATTACTATTGCAGAACCAGCCTCATCCTGTGAAAGGATTGTAGCAATAATTAAAACCAAACAATAAAAAATATTAAAATTATGAATAAAATATCATTCAGTACCTTCTCATGTAGACTCGGATCGACGTCCACCCCAATTTGACCCAGTAAAACACTTCTCTTCATCTTACTCAGACTCTTTTTATAGTAAATTACAAATCTATCAAGGTCCCAAAGAGTCTCCGTATCTACACTATCAATATCCACTTCAATTTCATCATCATTTTGACAGAGAGATGGATTCCTTTTCCTGATAATCCGCACAACACCTTCCAGTTTTTCAGGGGGCAAATTTTGCAAGTTTACACTAAGTTTCTCTTTTTCTTGAATTGTCATTTCCCTTTTATGTGGATCTTTGGCCTTTGGCTTAGGAAGACGTGTTCTAGCAGATGCAGCAGAATTTGCAGTTTTTACTTCGGGAACAGAGGGATGCTTTTCGGACGAATCCACACTCTTTGGCATATCAATATGCGGTGACAATGGCGGCGGTGGCGCGGGTGGTGATGTTGGAGGAGTTCTTTTTGGTATTGAAGTTGGGGCCAGGGACGGTGTTCTAGCTGGAATGTCTGCCTCCGAATTGGCAGATACATTTAATTGGCGTAAATAATCTGCCTCTATATCCCCCCACTTATCCTCAAACATCATCAGGAACTGCTTTGCCAACGTATGAACTTCATGCCCCTCCAAGTTATAAGTCATAGCATTGTTAAAAGTGAGTCTCACATCCTCCGCGAATTCCTCGGGGGTCTTGTACCAATTTGTTGTTAACCTTGTCTTCACGGTACCCAAGTCCATGGGATGCTTAATAACAGTGAAATAATCATACAAGCCTAGGCCTTCTGCATCAACTGGAGTGTTGAACACCCAAGCACTTCTTTGTTTCATCAATTTATCCAGCAAAAAACTGCAACTCTTATAAAGCTTACTTGACGAGTTGTCCATTCCAAAGGCGGAAAAGGAATTCTCCCCTTGCTTCTTGCCATTAGGCTTTGACTTCTTTGTTTGATTAGGAACAGTTTTCTCCTTACTGTGGTTGACATCTGAACTCTTTTGAAACTGACTTGCCATGGATGTTTTCATCATTCCTTTATCAGCTTTGACAGTTCCAACTCTATTACTCTTTCCACCAGGCATGTTAAGTGGATACTGCCTACTTTCTGAACCATCAACCTCCATATCAGAATGAACCCGTTTCACTGGCAACTTTGTACTACTATAGCGTTCAATCTTCTTCATCAAATTCCTAACTGCGCTAAGCTCTCGATGAAGCTTCGTCTTCAGATCATCAATTTCATTCTTTGATTTGAAATCTAAACTAAACGAAACTCGCTCCTCAATATTCAGGAAACCCGCTTCTTCTATTCCATTACATGATTGTGCATCACAATGGACAGGATCAACACCTTGAGATCGACTAAATGACGAAAAATCATCCGAAACCGCATCAAAGCGATTAGCAAGGCGTTCTTTACCAGAATTTTGCTTCTGGTGACCTAAATCGTGTGATTTTTTCTTGGGAAGCTTGGATTTTGATCCTTTAAGGGGTTTACCCAAATGATTCTGGTTACCGAAGTTCTGCCTCTCCATTGAGAGAAGTAACAGCGATATTTAAAATTCCCAAAAGTCAAAACTAAGACCTAACCCCAAATAGACCTCACAAAAGCCCTAAAATACAAACAATTTAGAAGATCTTGCGGTGAAGCTAGAGACGAAACGTGTACATATACAAATACACAACAAAAGAAGATGTCTCATGATTGCACGAAATAACCGATCAAATTAGGGTTTCGTTACGTCAAGAGAGGGCCTAATCGCTGAAGGAAGATCCATACCTGGAAAGAGATGAATGTGTAGAAGGTGGAATTGTTGAGCAATTCACCAGAAGATAAACATGGTAGGAGATTGAGACAGCCGAAGCAGCTGAGCTCAGTTGCAGGGGCGGTGGAAAGGGGACAACAGACAGGGCGAATGAGATGGGTTGTCAAGGACAGAGACGATCCCAGATGAGAGAGGAGATTATTTTCCTTCATTTTCTTTTTTTAACAAAAAAATATTTTATCCAAATTCTTATTTTTGTAAAATTACACTAGCAAATATTCACATTTATACCGCTTTTCACAAAACCTCAATTATTTTGTAAAGAATATGGTATTATTTTGTCGATAAGAAATAGCTTTACCAATAATTCTTCAATTTTCTATTTTCTTTCCACTAAAAATAGATTTTATTTTGTGAAAAGACAAGGGGATAAAGATAAAAGGGTGAATTTTCAAAGTAATTCTTAGAAATTAGGAAATTGCAAAGCTAACCACTAAAGTTTCAAGTTTTGTAAAATAACTTGTATATAAACTTAATTTTTCTCTCTTCATAATATTTCGTTTGATTCCTCTCCTACACCAAAAAACCTAAATCATAATTCCTCTAATGACTGTGAATTGTAATAGCGACGGCCTTGTTCGCCGTCTTTGCCTCTTTGACCTTATCGTCATCGGTGCTTTCATAGACGCCAACAATGTGGATTCAAGTGATTTTGTTATTCTAATTGAATGTCATTTTCTTCGTTTGATTTGGATTTTTGGTTAAGAGTATTGAGTACGATTATTGTGAAATTTGATTGCTTAATTGTATTCACTTGCTTCCTTCAAGAGAATCATATATTTCACAAGATATTACTTAATTAATCTTTAGGAGATCAAATCTTACTAGAAGATGGATCTTATCTTAGAGTAAGAGATCGTATCTTATCCTTGATAAGATAGATTTGTAAAGACACCCAACTTTGAATTAAACACATATTTCTCGATATTTGCTAAGTGCAATCCGTTTTGCTTCCGACGCGGAGTAAAGAGAATGATGTCTCGTTCGTCCCATAACTTGGGCTTGTTTGAGTTGTTCTTCTTGTGACGCCAAGTTGGTATCTTCTCTCTCAATTCACAAGCTTGACAAATAAATTTGATTGTAGTGGAAGGGTTCTACGATCATTCTTGGTTGTGTATTTGGGCTATATGCAACCCCGCTTGCTCCAAGTCGTTTCTTAGGGTTTGACATGATCTATTCAGCTACTGATCCACCTCCATCATTGAATCATCACCCACACCCACGCAACATTCTTCGAACCTCCCCGCCTTTTACGATCTATTCTCGTTTTCTTGATCCTTATAATAAGGATCAGGAAGTGTCATTTGTGTCGAAAGATCAAGAATTGATGAGTGTCAAATGTAACATCATATAGTCTTTGGAATCATGCATTTCATACATCTATTGCTCTCTTATACATCACTATTTGTATAGAAAACATCCACTTTCCGTATTTCAATATCTACACTGACTTTTTTGTGTTTTAGTCATTTACGGCGCCAATTGTGCAACCTCCTCCCTGAAGTCAAAACTAAATAGAAGACCTTACATGACCGAGGAACTACAACACGAATTCCCTTGAAGATATCGTGAAGACTAGATCCAATATTAGAGCAACAACGCATGCCAAACGGCATGCAAGACGACTTGTTATGCCATCTCGAAGCCGTTTGGATTACATCATCAGTTGTAGAAGGATTGTGTCAAAGCCAAAGACAAGCGCAACCCAAACTCAGTGAGACGACTTGGCCATACGGGATGAAGATGACATCTATACCTTCTATATGCTGTCTCTATATCATTTCAGCTATGTAAAAAAAGAAATCAAATATTTCTTTTTATCTTTGAATTAAGATATTTTGTGTAACCCTAAACTAAAAGATTTTTTTTCCCATATAAGCATGTATCAACCTTGGGGTTAGATAATCCGAAAGACCACATCCGAAACTGCACTTCCCGTTCTAAATCTCTTGTCCCGATTCTCATAGCCCTTAATAGACGTTGGATAGAAGGTTTGTCTTGTTGGAACCAAACACTTGTGAGTTTATGTCCTTTTTTATTTTATATATTGACTTTGCTTTATATTTGATCATGTTTGGCTAATCTCACACCTAATATAAAGATTGTATGGTCTCTATAATGGTTTGATATATTATTGCATATATGTTTGTGAATTTAGATTGTGATATTGTTTCTTTTAAAATTACTTCGTTTACAAATTCAGTTTACCTTTGAACGAAGTGGCGTTTGTTATTGGTTTGGATAAAACAACTGAAGAACCATGAGCAAAGGACATTTTATTGGATTTATTGAAAAACACTTGGTTTTGAGAGTAATAGTTTACTATTACCTCGAGGATTTCTAACTGTCGTAGAAAATTTCGGTCTTTGTACCTTTTCTAACCGAAGAGCCACAAGTGAAGGTTTCTCTTGATCTTTTCGGACTTCTAATTTCTTCAAAGGTTTTACTATATTTGTTGACCGTCCATAAGTTGTAAAAAAGTCTTGTTAGCCGTACATACCTTGTCAAAAAGCTTTTTTAACAATTCATAAGTTGTTAAAAAACCTTGTTGACAGTCTTAAAGTTGTGAAAAAGTCTTGTTGACAATCCATAAGATGTCAAAAAGCCTTGTTGACATGACTTTTTGACAATATTTTTGTCATTATATTTTGCCAACAATTGTAAAATGGATTGTCAACAGATATATTTTCCATAATGTTTTTGTAAAACAAACAAATGTAAAATGCATTGTCAACAAATATATTTTTTCATAATATTTTTGTATACCAAACAAATGTAAAATTTATTGTAAGCAAGTGTAAAAACATTGTCAACACTTGAAAACATACTATCACCAACTAATTAGAGTTGTCATCAAAATCATATTTCTTGTTGAATTATTTTATCAAACACCTTGTGTGCATTACAAATCAAAACTCTTTGCACCTATTATTACAACATCTTTCACCAACTATTACTCTTACATTATCTCCTAATCACTACTCTCAAGTCCTAATAAATTCAAAAATATGAAACAACACAACGTCAATTGAAACGACATAAAATCAATCAACATTATGAAATGAAACAAAAAACATCATTGATGAACCAAAAGAAAAAGAAAAAAAAACACAAAAGAAGAATGAGATCGAAGATAATTGAGTGATTCGAAGATGAAGGGGTCTCTCCGCCTCGACCTCCCCCCTAACCCTAATCATAGGACATCACCTTTGTTGCCTTCAAAGTCGATCTGAGACTCTCCTAACCAAGTTATTATTGATGAAAAATAGAAGAACCTCACTCTTGAAGAGCTCGTAAATTCCAGTTATGACGAAGGAGAATCTTAGGCTTCGCGAAAGGGATGGCGCCTTTCCCCTTGAAAATAGCTAAAGTAAAAAAAGAATTGGACGTCGGCTCTGACGCCTTTTTTAAATTACGAGTTTTTTCGACAATAGTATAACGAATATCGTATATATAGATCTTTTTATTTCTAATTTTCCAAACTAACAACACAAGTGTATGGATCTTATACTTTGGTCTCTAAAACATCTGAATCTCCATCAAAGCCTTAGATGTGGGTTTGGGCCCATTTTCATTTGGGTCTACTGGGCCGATTTTCTTGAATTGACCCATATTTAATCTATATTTTCAAACTTGGCTTCATCAACGAAAAGATTGCAATGGTGGCGACAAAACGTGGTTGTCTGGAAGAAGTTCTCCTGATGGGTCAATCTTCATAAAATTATACTCATTGATGAGATAATCCATCTTGGGAGATATGCACAAGCAACACAACTTTGACTGTCTTACGGCTGCTTTATGCTTTGCCTTGCCTTTGTAGGAACTTCTCATACTTTATTTTGGTGCTATCAACGATTTTCTCAAACGTACATCACTTCATTGCTTACTTAAGGGCTTCAACAATTTGTTGATTATGTTCACTCATGACCTTAATTTATTTGGCTATGTGTTCTACAATTATGTTCATTGCACTCTCCCCGTATTCTCAAGGGCTTTTTACTAGTTTTTGTTTGTTGAATGTATTGATGCAGTTAGGGGTGTTCTCAGTTCCGTCTTGACTGTTTTACATGAACGAATCTTGTATTTTTTTTAGTTTGAATTTCATCGGGTCCTATTTCCAGGTGGAATTCCCCTTGCCCATTGTTTAATTACAGTGTTTAAATTTTATGTTTTTATAAAATCTGTGTATATCGTATTAAAAATGCAAAAATATTAAAGCTTCCAAATATCTATGATAACATATTATAGTTTACATTAAAGTTTTCAAATATTCATAATAAAACACATTTAAATGAATTTTGGTCATTTGTCAATTTTGACGGTTTGAATCGATTGACCAACATGGATTATGTTTTAAAATATATATGCATAATTATATAACAACTATATCAGCATATCAATAATGCTTAAGAATTTTATTTATATTTGTTATTTAAAATTAAAAACTTTTATATATACAAGACGGGACATGCCTAGCGAATGAAAAAGTTAAGGCCCATATTCCGCCCCGGATAGTTTTTGGCGAGACGGGTTTGAGACGGAATTTCTTATTATTCTTTGTTTATCCCTTGCTATTCAACGTTATTCTTAGACTTTGTAGGGCCCTAAGAGTCTTTTGAAGAAAATAAACCCAAAAAATAAACCCCAACTAAACACCCTTATCAAGTTTATTTATATAAACCCATTAAGAAATAAACCCAAAAATAACCTATAAATTAATTTAGGGTCTATTTACTTAGAGCTTAGTTCTGTTTCATTTAGTTTATAAATTCATGGTTTTGTTTTTGTAGCCGTTTACTTGTAGATTAGTTTTGTTCTATGTTTTATTTGGGCTTAAAACCCGCACAAAAATAACCTCATCTGGGCAAGGTTATTTTATGGACGCTAGGTTTAAAAATTTTGGACCCCGATATTGCCCTTGTCTTCTAATCGATATTTGTTCACTCTTCTTGATTCCTCGATACCTGATCATCCTTTACGATATAAGCAAGAGAAGAGATGCGACGAGCTAGACTGGTGACACTCTAGCGACGAGGCAAGCTGGTGACAATCCGACAGAGGCATTCTCCGTCAATGGTTGTGAAGAGGTATTATCCCGACAAACTTCTTCTCTTTAGTTTGATAGGGTTATCTGAAACCCATCCCTCTTGATTTTGTTATGTACCTCGATGGGGATATGGAATCTGAAGCATATATATGAAAATTGATCTATTATTGTCATGTTTAGGGTTCAAATTGTTGTCATGATTTTGCTAACAAAAGAAACAAAAAAATTGGGATAGATGGAGGCACCAAATTGATGTCATGTCATGATTTTGTTGTGTACATTATTCACATGAATGCAAATGAAGGTGGATAGATATTGACACCAAATTTTTGTCATGAGATTAATGTGTCTCATCATCCTAAGTTCAAAAAAGCCCCATAATAAGAAACTAAAGAAAGTAGTATAATTACCTATGTGAATTTAGAGAATGAAGACATACAATACAATGATGGTGGCTATACAATGTGTTTGGTTAAAGTATAAATTATGAGCTTTGTACTTTAAAGTATAATTTTATGAAAATGATTAGTATAATCTCTGAATTATATATGTTTATTGGATTATGTTCATTTTGAGAAAAGGTTAGTGTAATCTCATATATAATTCATATCTGTTGCATTTGTCTTATGGAGCAAAATTTATTGCAGTTCACGACAACTTTTCCTATGAATGATACCATGATTTGTCTAAGAAGGTAATCTGTCATTATAAAAAGACATTCAAGTTGATGAAGATCAAACTTTTTCGATGGTTTAACATTAAAAGCAAGTTAGAACCTATGTTACCAGGTTGATCCAGAACTCCAGATCATACACATGCTGATAATATATTGCTTAAAAATTTGAAAGTTAAAGGAAGATGAGAAAACTATAGTTCTAGATATTAGAATGTCAAACCAGTAATCTAAAATTGTGAAAATTATTTATAGCAAGTTTTACATTATGCATAAAGTGATCGAGTTTACGCCAACACTCCTATTATTGATCCTATTATTTAAAATTTACCGGGAAACTCTGAAATTTGAGAACGTCTAAAATGTTCATCCAAATATACAAAACCATTTCATCCAAAAATACGAAACCATTTTTCGATATAAGTTGAATGATGCAATACCCATATATATATTATTCGTCTTAAATCTCTAGAAGTTATTCAAATTCTAATATTTAAGATGGGATTCTCGCAAAATCTCTATGTAGCATTAGCCTTCGTTCCAAAAAAAAACTTCAGTGATGAATTGTTATAAGAAGATATATGAGTAAACTTCATCATTTTTTCTGAATATTTTTTTACCATAGGTATATGTATAATAACTATATCACGTCAACAATGACGTGACCTTACGTTCTTTCACTATTGATGAAGATCCAAACCGGTTCAAAGCAACATAAATATATCTCTCCATTGAAAAAGGATTTCCATTAGATCAGTCAAGCATGCATGCAGGTACAATTAAAACCGCAAAAAAATTAAAAAAAATAAAAATCAAGGAGCCACCGCAGACGGCGGCTCTGCATGGTGATGCGGGTCAGGACCACCAGGAGAAACTCTTTGTTGTCCGATATCGTCGAGCTGTCGTGGATGTTGAACGCCATGGAAATTGAGTTCTTGGAGAAGCTTGTAGCTATCTGTGTTCATCTGTCGAAGATCACGTGCATGGCACGTGTGGGTGATCATGAGGATGAAGAATAAGGTAAGAACTAAGTGAGAGAAAGAGTGTTTCGCCATTGGTAGCTTTTGTGATTGAACGTACGTGCAAATTGATGAGTGGATTAAGGATTTGAAAATTAGGTTTATGAGTGTGTGTTAGTGGTGATGGATTAGACTATATTTATAGCTACCTCGGTATTTCGGCACAATAAAAAAAATATTTATATGTAGTTTTCCTTATTTATATAATGCCTACAAATCTAGATTATCCTATACGTACTTAACTTAATATTTGACCGCCTAAATTATACCAAGCTAGTACATATATCTTTTGTAGGTCGAGCCCCACGGTAAGCAAATCTTGGATTATAAATTAAACTCTATTGTTTATTCAATGGAGCGAGTAGAACATAGTCATAATAAAGGTAGGGGTGTTATACGAGCCGAACGAGCTGAGCCTTAGCATGCTCAAGCTCGGCTCGTTTACAAACGAGACGAGCCCGAGCCGAGCTTTTGACAAGACGAGCCCGAGTAGCTCGCCTAAAATAATGTTCATATAATGTTATTTTATCCGAACGAGCTGAGCTTTACCCGAACGAGCCGAGCTTTGACATGCTCAAGCTCGGCTCGTTTACAAACGAGTCGAGCTCGAGCCGAGCTTTTAACGAGTCGAACGCAAGCCGAGCACGAGAAGCTTGTCTCATGTATCAGCCCTAAATAAAAGATGAAGAACAATTCACACCTTAATTACAATAAACCTGGTCCAGTAGACCCTTGATCCAAATTTTTAGGTTGACGGGTTAAAAGTATGAAGGAGACGTAAATTAAGTAAATTTATGCACATGTATAAGCCTATGTGTTTCAATACTAAAATTAATTGACAATAAGAGTTAAAGACGTGGAGAAGATGCACGTCGTCAAGTAAATTTACGCATGTAAGTCCAGGAGATTTAATACTAAAACTAATTGACAACAACAGATTAACTCATAAACTTATACGTTAGTTAATAGAAGATATCATATATTATAATTAGAAAAATTATGTTATTATTTTTTTGTTACTTTTTATTTGATAATATTTTGTTTAGTCTTTATTATTCTCCTCTAATCTTATAAATAGGGTGATAATAAACTCGGTAGGTCTCAATAGTATAATTGATGTGGGACAATCCATACATGTCAACGATAGTAACTCGTAAACTTATATCTTGGGTACATTATGATCCTACTATATAAGATCAGTGAGCTACTTTTACTGTCAATTAATTTTAGAATGAGACCTCATTGGGTTTGTGTTTTGAAGTTGAACCTAGCGCGCATGTATACTCACACGACTCGTTTGTCTGCATCGGACACCTTATTTTAAAAACATTTATGGAGAGGATTGATGTAAGTTATTTGATGTAAAACTGAATTTGTATCAGTAATGTAGATTACTCCATAAGCATTACATAGCGTAGTGATAATATTGATGGAGTGATACATCATGAACAGAAGTGTATATACTTGATTGATCTAGTAAGTGGACCGACACAAGAATTATGTTGTCTCGTGATATGATACACTCTCGAGTATAATTCCACTGGTTGTTATGAACTTCCTTACGGCACTTCTTCACTTCGTTTGTCTGCTGGTGGTGATGTGTGTAAAAATATGATAAATTTGACTAATTTAAAAAAAAAAATAAGTTTTTTTAATCAAAATAACTTGTCTTATATAACAATTAATTTTAAACTAATTTAAATTTAATTTCTTAAAAAAAAGTATGAATCTTATTATAATGATCGTATAAAGACACTATTATCTTATAATTAAACACATATAATTAGATGTTAAACGTATATATCTTCATAATTATATGTCAAGAGGATCGACTAATGCTGCTGGCGGCGTGATTTTAACTTGTTGTCAAGATATTCCCTTCGACTTTTTTTTCTCTTTATCTTAGATAATGGAATGCAATTGAGTTGAATAAAAAATAATTTTCATTAATAGTATAATTAACCAACAGATTAACGAAATAAATAACCATTTGTGGGTTTGTGCTACTTAATCATTGAACGAGGCAGCACTTTGAATCTCACAGATTTGGGTGTGGGACATGTGGAATTTCTGCGGCTATTTTGCTGGATCGACATCTGGAGCTAATAATTTAATTTATGTGATTAAATCATTAATATTTCATTATAAAATCGCAGACAAATTGCACTAAAAGGGAAATATAAAAGATGAAGATACGCCACTAGAGCGACTAGGCACTAAGTAGCCACATATTTAGTTAGGGCATAGGGGCAATTTGTTTAAATTAGTAGTTGCTTAATGACTCATGAAGGTATCATTAGGATACATTAATTAGGTGTCCATGTGTATAATTTGATCTTGATATGTTTGCCGACGTGTTTTGTTATAAGTAGGTTTGACTTGAGCATCCCTGGCTGACTCGGTTCATACTCGTTTATATTCTAAATCAGTCGAATATAATACACATTTAGAGTTCGTATAAATTTGGATTCAGCTCGTTTGTAATACGAGTCGAGTTTGAACATGTCAATGCTTGATTTATTCGGCTACAGTAACAATTTATCGGGGTTATATTAGTCGAGTTACTCGGAAAAAGCTCAAGATTAACCACATTTGAAACGAGCCGAGTATAAAGACATTTCAAAACTCGTTTAAAATTTAAAAGGATTCGACTCATTTATAACAAGTCGAGATTGAAAATGTCGCTAGCCAAAAAATAGCAAAACAAGAGGCCACAAAGTGACAGACAGACTAACCATCATACTTTGACAAACCAAGGGTTAAGAAAAAAAAAAGAGGAAAAAGAGAGACAAACAAACTTATGAGATTTTGAAACATTGAGCAAGACGAACGTCAGACAACCAAAAAGAAGAGAAACAAAAAGACCACGTCAGCAGCATAAGTGCACAAGAAAGCTCTCAGGAACTACCGGTAGACCTCTCAAATTTGGACTCTCTCTTGAGCCTTTAGATTTTGATTACTTGTCCAGGACTCTTCCAAACAAAACAATGTCAACCCGTCCTCCAAGATAAAGAACCACGCGCCAAAATGGAAGACAATCATGCAAGTATCTCTAAGCAACAGCTGATACTCAATGATGTACAGACTCGGCTGCAGGCAAATCCTCTTGACACTATTCTTCAAAACGAGGAGAAGAATCGCTCCCTTGACCTTAAAGGAAGCTATGATATGCTCAATTCCAACCTTGCTCAGCTCTCCAAGGCAAACTGGATTGCTCATGGGGATCAATGTTCGTCTTTTTTCTTTAGGAGTGTGAAGACTCGTAGGTGCACTAACCTCATCACTGCAATCAAGACAAATGAGGGAACTATGGCTTATGAGCCTGACGCTATTGTTAGCACACTGGTGAACCACTTTAACAAGGCCTTAAACCCCCAGACTTGCTGCCCATCCAATCCCTACCCCAATATCAACCTTCTCACTCTTAACATGGACGATATTGTTGCCCTTAACAAGGTGGTTACTACGGATGAGGTCAAGCAGGCTATCTTCAGCATTGGTGGGAACAAGGCGCATGGGCCTGACGATTATAGTTCCTGCTTTTTCAAGGAGGCTTGGAGTATCATTCACAATGACTTTACGGACGCAATTCAGGACTTCTTCACTCATGGCCGTATGCTTAGACAGGTTAACCACGCCTCTATTTCCTTAATTGCTAAGCATGAATGGCCCCTTGCCCCCTCTGATTACAGACCTATATCCTGCTGCAACGTAATTTACAAGACCATATCTAAGATTCTGGCGAGGAGGCTCAACTCTATCCTTCCAAGTCTCATCAGTGCTAACCAGAGTGCTTTCGTCGCTAAGAGATCCATTAAGCACAACGTATTGCTTAGCCAGAAAATGCTCCACAAATATGGTAGAATGCACATATCACCCAGAGCTGTGATGAAGGTTGACATTTCCAAAGCCTTTGACACTGTGAGTCATGCTTTCATTCTGCATTGCCTCCAAACGATGGGCTTCCCTGAACATTTCATTTGCCTGATCAAAGAGTGCATCACAACTGCTTCTTATTCTGTCAACATCAATGGATCCCTTCATGGGCACTTCTTTGGAAGTCGTGGGCTGAGACAGGGATGCCCTCTCTCTCCACCCCTCTTTGTTATTGCAATGGAATTTCTGACAAAAATGTTAGAAAAGAGTACTTCAAACCCAGATTTCAACTATCACCCAAGGTGTTCCACTCCTGCCATCACCCATCTTGCTTTTGCGGATGACCTTCTTCTCCTTTGTCGCGGGGATATCAAATCAATCAAGATCCTATTTGACACAATGGTGAAGTTTGGAACTATATCTGGGCTCGTTATCAATCCTGCAAAATCTCATTTATACACTGGTGGAATGAGTCATTCTATGATTGAGAATGGAGTTACTCTTACGGGCATGAATGTGGGATCCCTCCCTTTTCTCTACCTTGGTGTGCCGATCGGATGCAAAAGATTAACAGTCCCTGAGTACCTCCCCTTGATTCACAAAATAACTAGGCGCATCCAGTCCTGGAGTGCTAAAACCCTGTCTTATGCAGGAAGAGCCCAGCTTATCAAATCGATTCTCCTTGCCACCTGCCAGTATTGGTGCTCAATGTTCGTACTCCCTGCTAACTTTATCTGCACCATAAATGGCCTTTTGCGCTCTTATTTCTGGTCCGGTGTTGCTAGCAGCAGACGTGCACTGGTTGCCTGGTCCTCCATCTGTGCTCCTCTTGCGTATGGTGGCCTTAACTTTCCTGACATTGATGCAAAGAACAAAGTTGCTATCTCAAAGCTCATTCACGATCTGGATAGAGGGAGTCCCAACATCTGGGCATCGTGGGTCAACCACCACCTCATTAAGGGTGATGACACAATCTGGAGCTGCTCCCTTCGGGGTTATTGAGAGGTGATGCTTTAGCCGGCCCCAACGACTCCTTCTCGAGAAAGAAAGCCTATGATATCTTTAAGCCTCGACCCCTTGCGAACCCCTCGACCTCCTTCAAGGCAATCTGGCTCCACTCTAACATTCCTAAGAATTCCTTTATCGCATGGTTGGCTGCCCTTAATCGACTCCCAACTCTTGTGAAGATCCATTCCTGGAATATGATTAATGATGTTACTTGTAAGCTGTGTAACCTTCACCCGGAGGATGACACTCATTTATGGCACCACTACAGTTACGGTACGACAGTTCTGGACATTGTTTCTCGCTGGACTAGGACCCCCCATCCTCCTCCTTATGCTAGCAACATCTGGGATTGGTTGGCTATTTGGACCATGCTCAAGCCCCGTCCGATGGACAGTATCCGAATTGCCTCCGTTATAGCCTTCATCTACCATGTTTGGGTTGCTCGGAACAACTTGGTCTATAACCAATCCTTCACATCCCCCATTGAGTGTGCTAGTACGATCATCCGGTCGGTTAAGCTCCACTTCACCCACAATTGGAAGAACCGATCATCCCTCTCCCTGGATATGGCGCACATCCTTAACATCAGTCTCGTTTGAGCATCTTGATTTCCCCCTAGTCTGTTATGCTTATGATTGTCGTTCTTACTCATGAATCCCCATAATCATGTAACCTGTACATTCTTTCACTCTCAATACAATTACCATTTCAAAAAAAAAAAAAATGTGAAGCCACCCAACCACAAAATGGAATTGAAACAAAATCTCAAACAACAATTGCTTTTAGAAACGAAAATGAAGTCAAATACGACCTTTATCGGACAACAAAAGGTCAAGAACAAACCATATTGGATATGGAATCGAACAAATTGTGTTAGGAGGGATTTTACCCAAATTTCAAGAGATAAATTTTTTTAAATAGATAAGGGAGATTTTTTCATAATTGTCAGAGAGGTCGTCCCATTTTTAATTTTTAATAAAATTTTTTTGCTAATGAATGATCACACCATTAACATTGAATATGGATGTATTTGACGAGGAGAGTTGTAGATTTAATTTGAAGGGGTTGATCACATAATGCAAAATGTGCAAGAAAAAGTACCGAAGAGAGAAAAGTGGATTAGAATGGTGAATCACCTCGATCAACGAGAGTAGAAGGATCGAGTCATATAGGTACTGGCCAAATCCAGCGAAGATAGTGGTTGCTTCTTGTTGGAACTAATTTTATGAATAAACACATGTATTTAGTACGTGCTTCAGACACTTTTTGGGTAGGCTCCGACCATTGTCAACACCGAAAAGTGAAACCTTTGACTTCGTCAACGCGAAATATTGCTCCGTTTAAATGAGATACGGAGATCCCAAGTTGGTTGCATGTAAGGCAAAAACTTGGGAAAGAGTAAAAAGATGTAGTTACCCTACATCGACTAGAATGAGAGGTATCATACGGGATACAATAAGGAGAAACACACTAAAGATCGTGGCCTTGAGTCACTACCCATTTTCATTGGGGGAACGGCGTATGCAAACAAGCACGCGCGCGCACTGAGCCGGGTTGTGTCGAGATGAGATATAATGAGACGAATAGACCGAGACGCAACATGGAATGACCATGTTACGTTTGGGCAAGTCTAACAAACATTGAATCTTTGGATAAGATTGTTTTAAATACAGTCAAATTTTCTGCAATTAAATATGATTCCGGATTTATTGCAGAATATTGCAAAGTTAATGCAAAAATCAGCATTAAACTCTCTAAGAATTTCCTAAAAAGCGTTACTCCGCACATCAATTCAATCATCCGAGAACCTCTCCTCCTCCTCTTCTCTCTGATTCTATTTCTCCACAGTACAACCCTCAATAAGTTCGCAAGTTTCGACATATTAAGCAGGTCGGATTCATACGCAATTTTTCGTGAGATTCCTGAATACCGGTAACCGTCGTAATAAAGGTGTTTTTAGAATAAGGAAATCGATACTATCTCGACTCTGCACCATTTATGTCTTTTATCGATAAATTTTTTCCAATCCAATTCCATAGTATTTTTTTTAATTTAATGATATATTACATCTTACTACCCTTTTAAAGAGAGTTTGAGGTGTTATTCATTACAAACATCACATCAAAGTCAAATTAGACAACTTCCAGCAAATTAGGGGTTACTTGAAAGATGGGAAGTAGGACGGAGGGGAAGGATTCTGGGATCTTTTGCCTAAGTAGACGAGTTTTATAAAAAAATTCTCGTATTAGGCTCGGAGAGAAATAATTTTTGAAAATGCACTAAGTTTAGGGTTGGGAATAGAAACGCGGTCTGAGACCGCGTTTTTCTAGTGTAAATTTTTTTTTTCTTTTTTTAAAAAGATATAGAAGCGGTGTCATAGACCGCGCTTCTAGTGTAAATTCTTTTTTAAAAAAAAGCTAGTGTATTTATTTTAAAAAAAAATATTTTAAAATTTTTTTTACACTAGAAGCGCTGTCCTATACCGCTCTTCTAGTGCAATTTTTTTTTTTAAAAAAAATCTATTGTATTTATTTTAAAAATAAAATAAATACACTAGAGTCGCGGTCTAGGACCGCACCTCTGTATTTTTTTTTATAAAGTTTGCGTAAATTAAAAACGCAGTCGTGGACAGCGTTTTTTACGAATAAAAACGCTGTCTCAGACCGCGTTTCTATTCCCAACCCTAAACTTCGTCCATTTGCGAAAACTATTTATATCCGAGCCTACAACGAGATTTTTTTTATAAAACTCGTCTATTTAGCAAAAGATCCAGGATTCTGACTATATAAATATTTTCTCTTTATTATAGGTTACAAAAATTATAATATTATATGGGCCATATGGCAGGGAAAGAAGAGAATCAAAATATTAAACATATTTTTATTTCTTAAATTAAAATTAAGTAGAAGTGCTATTCTTATCGTAAGATAAGAGAAAATCATACATAATATATTTTTAAAATTACATAAAATTTTGTGCGTATTAAATAAAAAATTAAATGAATGCACGTACGTAAAAAATAAGTAAAAACTATAAGAGATCAAATGGAAGTTAGAACACTTTTTTTCTTTGACAGAACAGAAATTAGCGCACGATTTATTGTCGGAATTTGTTTATTATTGTGATGAACTATATTATTTTGTCGACAACAAATCTTTATATTATATGATATTATACGTACGTGCTTATGCCAAATTTATTTATCTTCAATTGGTAGCTCTTGGATATACGCATGGGTCGTTTGAAAACTTTCAACGTAACTCAGATTTGTAAAACGAGCGAGATTCCTTGGTCAAATTTCGTAGGACCAAAGATTTATATTATAATATGTATGTATATAAAATGACGGAAAACATAACTATCAAAGTCCGATACAGACGTACCGATACCGATAGAGCGGGGTCGTGTACATACGAGCGCACATGCGCATTAGACCCAAACCCAACACATAAATCCGACGAGGTTCCATCTAAAACCAATTGGCAATAAGAGGAGGTTCCATCCTAGATTCTTTTGTTATTTTGATCTTGAACATCCTTGGTTAATAATGAATAAACTTAAATATATTAATTTTTCTTTTTGTTTTTTTTTTCCAATTCTTCTTGTCATGGCTTCATGATACACTCACTCTTAAGGTGATTGATCATAAATGGTATCCGGTTATACTCAAATTTTATTTCAAAGTTAAATGATCATTAAAAGTCATTCTTGACCTTATACTCATTTAAGTAGCATTGTTCATCCTCGTTCCTCGTAGTAGCTAGGAAGAGAACTGATCTCATCTTGATTTGGTGTTTCCTTTGCACCTACATCTTGGGAGCTTCAGTCATGTAGGTGGAGTTTTTCATCAAGTATTATTTTTGGTCATATGCTTTATACTTCTTCTTAATGATTTAGAAACTTAACCTTATGATAAAGTTTAAGTAAATGAACCTGTTAATTTTTCGATCGGTTTGTTATAATCTATTGAGAGTACACCATGCGAGGATAATTGCCTAATAATTTTATGTCTTCTAATACGACACGACTTAGCATTGTACAAACAACTTTATGTCTGAACTATAACCGATCGATTGTCACATTGTACACATACTATCCATTATAGTCTTTTAGAAAAGAAAATCCTCCCGACTCTAATGCAATACCCACCAACAACTGGAACCTGAATCTACCCACGAACTATCAAGTACTTTTACTCTCAAATCAATTGGGTTTTGTTTTCATAGAAGTAAAAAGAAATTATGTTCCACAACAAATCGTCCCAAATTTGGGTTTGAGTTCAAAGAATAAAGGTTGGATGCACCAACCAACTAGAAAGAGGGGATAAGGTTTGAGAATTGCGGATAAAGGAAGGTTGATGGGACAATTTACGGACGGATTGAAATATCGAGTTCCTTTTTTGTCTTTTTACATCTGCATAACTTCGATAAATCTAAATTTACAAAAACACGTATCCATATTTGCTAAGTATTCTTTTAAGAAAATCTAATTTTATTAAACACACCCTCAGCAGTTTTCAATTGTAAAACTATAGACCGCTGGGATGCACGTAAAATGAACCTTACACACAAGTATTCGGGGTTTCATCCTAAAATCAGTTGACAATGCCATCCCTTGGGGAAGAGAAACTAAGCATATGAAAAAAAATGAGATACTTTTCTTGTACACATTGCATATGCATGAAGTAAACCCTAGTTCATGCAAGGAGAAAAACATGATCACTCTTAACAAACCATGACCGTGTCAATGATGTTGTCCATCCGGTCCTCCCGGAGAAACCCTATCAACATCTGGTTTTGATTCCATCAGCTTCCTATAATACTCGAGTTTGGAGTGATGAAACCCTAGTTCATGGAGAAGAACATCACTCTTAACTTCCGGGTTATACGAATGCAGATTTCGTGCCTGTATGCAAACAAAGAGGAAATGAAAGATGATTAGCATTGTAATTAGTCCTTGAAGCAATGTGGTTTGTTTAGCCATTCAAAATCAGTGAAGTTGTGCAAATTGTTGTATATGGAGAGATGATGCAGTTCAGCATCAACCTCTATTTATGCAGAAACTATACAGCATTAACTTCTCTTTGTAAAAATGACCAACTAACTTTCCGTCCAGCCAAACAGAGCTTAAATGACATATATTATAAAGAGTGCTCTTTTAATCCTCCAATGGGCAATGGGAGAGTACCTTTTTAGTAGAAAATGAAGCAGAATCAGCACATCGTAATCATCAGCTATAAGGCGATTGCCTTTGTCTTTGATTCGCCTTTCTGTATGTTTCTTTATGTCCATTAAGTGTTGTTTGGGTACCCATCGCCGCGTGCACTCAACTTTATCTGACTGTGTTAGATGGGATACCCATAGGGCCAGCTTTCCACGTCTGGCCGCAATTTATAAGATTATTTGAACTATCCTTATCCTTTGTTTATGCTAGTGTGCTGTATATTGCATGTCCTCTTCAGAAAGGGTGAAAAACAGATATGATTATGCAAGCAAGCAACATGTACAGTACAGAACTAATGGATAAACATACACTGTATCCGTAGTTTGAAGCTCACTGTTCCACCATACAGAGTTTCTTACAGATTGCAATATAAATTTTCATATTTTTGTGATTTTCAATATATTTCGGGTATATCGGTCCATCGTCCCCCATCACCCGGATTGTTTAGGTTTTCGCACACCTTTACGAATCAGGTGATTCAGATACCCATCGGATGCAGGTAAAACCACCGATCCTGAGTACCAAAATGCATGGCATAGAGGGCAATATGATTGAACAATCACTTGTGTATAAGCCTTTTTTCTTTTTTGAAAATAGAAAGCAGTTCGAAACCATTAGACGACGCGCCGTCTATTGGGTTGAAAGTTCGAAAAAAATCGGCAGACGGACAAACAAAGCTATGACTTTCTGAATTCTTCTCTGCAGGGTTGCATTTCCCTTATATTACTTTTTAGATCTCTCACCTTAAGTGAGTATGATTCCATGATTTCCATCTAAGCCCAAATTAAGTCTAATCATTTAGGCCCAAGATTAGTAAATATATATTATCCTAATAATAAAGCATATAGAATATAGATCTGAAAGCCAGACAAATTATGCAAGAATGTCAAATTCATCTTTGTGGCAATGACGAAATAAATGAGAAGCCCATCAACTTTGTTGGTTTTCCTTCCTTAAGATGTCAAAATATATATAGTATATATCACAGGATAACATGTCTTATCGTGTAATCATGAGAACAAGTTTTATTGTTTAATATATTATTCGTAGTTATTGTTAATTAAATGGATTATTCGTAGTTATTTGAATGAATTATTCGTAGTTTTATGATATCCACCATAAATTTCGACCGTTAATACTCACCATCCGACGATTTAATATTATTCTCATGATACACAATAAATCTTATTCTCATGGGAACCGCACCCTATATATATACACACACATGTGGGATTAAGCCTGGGATGTATAGTAACCAACTTGAGTTGTTCATGCAAATGGAGAACTACTCCTTGGCAATGATTTTTTCCATTAATATTCAGCTGTGAGAAAAACTAGTGTATCTGTGGCAAGCTGCACAGGCAATTCAGACAACACAATTAGCATGATGAGATGTAGAAGCAGGAATTTAGAAGGAAAAAGGAAATTGTCAAAGTCCGATACAGACGGACCGGTAGAGCGGAGGTCGTGTGCATACGAGCGCACATGCGCATTAGGCCCAAGCCCAACACATAAACCCGGCGAGGTTCCATCCTAAAACCAATTGGCAATAGGAGTAGCCCACCGACCTTATATATATACTAGGCTCGAAATGTCCCCATCTTTCGATGTTGAACCTTATTATCTCCAACAGAAATGCAGAACTTGATATTTGGTGAACAGGAGCTTTTTATGCAATAGAAGAATGAACTAACAAACTTAAATGTGATTTGTATGTGAAAAACTAACCCCACCAGGCACCATCATCGTGGTTATGTAAGCGAAGACAATTATTATTAGAAAAGTAGTTTAATGAGCTGAAAGATCGAAAAATCGACAGAGGATTAACCGTTAATGAAAAAAACTTAACAAATGAATAATAAAAAAACACACAAAAATACATAATAGTAATCTGACAAAACGGAATTGGTATTCAGCAAGACAAAACTGGGCAATTTACTGGATTTTTTTTTACATAACATATGTTTTAATGAATTTATCACTTCCGCATGTTTTCTAACTTATACGTGTTTTGTATAATTTTTTTTACATGAAAACTATTTACATTAAATCATGCACAAGAGAAAATTCAAGTATTATAATTACCATATGTTAATAATTTTTAAAAAGAATAATAAATCATGAGTTCCAACTTGCTCGATTGGTATTAGGTTAGGAGAGACTACCATATAGAGATCGATTCTCCGTTACTACATTTGTTTATTGATTTTTGATATCTCTTGCAATAATAATAAAGTTGTAAGAGATACACCTCGTTTACACAAAAAAAAATTAAAATAAGTTAAAACTATTTACGATAAATAAGATTATATAAGTTTTAATAAGAAAAATATCATATTATATAATTTTGAATAAAAACAATACAAGTTATCTTAAAATATGACATTAATGCAAATTGATCTCATAATTAATTTAAGATTACTAGAAAATTCTAGAAATATTTCATTGTAATCAAATAGAACAAAATTTAATGTAACAATAAGGACAAAAAAGTATTTGTGTGCTTTAATATGTTATTTACTAACTAAACTATAGAAATATATTATTGAAATAAATTAGAATAAAATTTATTGGGCAACATTTCACCCATCTTCTTGAATCGTGCTTCAACAACACGATCATATAGGATTGGTGGGGTACAACTATTGTGGAGAGGGTATGGACATAAAGGAATGGTTTTCTAAATGTGCAGGGGTTTGAAAGCATACGTGCATGGCAATTGAGGATGCATGGTCAATGCCATTATCGATATATAAAAAATGGCTTTGAAAGAAGTCATTGCTTATTTCGCCTTGAGATTTACTATATTATTTTGGTCTATTGAGATTTAATATATAGGGGACGATGGACAATAAAGTCAAGTAATAAGTCTGTAAAATATCTTAACTAATAAATTTATATATTTTTGTACTTTACTGGTATATATCATACTCTTGTTTTTTTTTTTATCATTATGCATGCATCATCACATTATAAATAATAAAGTAGATGATTAATGTAAATTAAATGCATGATAGTATGAATAATGATATAGAGAAAATTATTTTAAAAGAGATATTTTTTTTTTTTGAAAATGTAATTGTATTAAGAAGGAATATATAACGGTTACAAGTGCAGAGAGGCAGTTACAAACACAACAACATAATCAAAGGAAGTTCAATAGAGGGCGAGAGGAGAGGGGATTTGCTTCTTAGGAGATCTGTATGTTTAACATACGTGCAGTGGCGAGGGAGGAGGGAGAGCTGTCCTTCCAGTTGTGTTCAAAGTGAAGTTTAGTGGATCTAATGATAGCACCCGCACACTCGATAGCTCTAGTGAAGGTATTATCATAGATCAGCTTGTTTCTGGTAGTCCATACATGATAAATGAAGGAAGTGATGGATGCAATGCGGATCCTGTCCAGAAGGTTTGGTTTCTTATGGGTCCAGGAAGCCAGCCATACCCAGAGGTTGTTGATATAAGGAGCGGGGTAGAGGGTTTTAGTCCAGCGGCAGACAATGTCCAAGACAAGAGACCCATAGCTGCAATAATACCAGAGGTGATCTTCACTTTCAGGAGCACTACAACAAAGCTTACATGTATCCTCATCAAGTAGATTCCAGGACTTGAGCGTGGTAAGGGTTGGAAGGCGTTTAAGTGAAGCAAGCCAGGAGATAAAGCAGCTTTTGGGGTAATTAGAGCTGAGCCAGATGGCTTTGTAAGGAGTTTGAAGAGTTGGATCAGGCGCAAGTTTGTAGCTTGTATAGGCTATCTTATGCGAGAATTGGTTGGGAATTGTAGACACAGCGTCCCTTCTAAGGCGAGCAGTGAGGCAAGGTGGCATGTCACTCATTGTAGCGAGCAAAGCTTTCCAGAAGGTACTTTGATGCGGTTTGGGGTTGCAGTTCCAAATGGAGTTATCCTTGATCAGGTGACGCTTAGCCCATTGGACCGAGATGTTGTCACCACCTCTATCCAGGTCATATATGAGCTTGGTGAAAGCAACTTTGTTCCTAGTAGCAAGATCAGGGAAGTCGAGGCCACCTGCGTGTTTGTCAATGCAGATAGAAGACCAAACAACCAAAGCACGTTTGCTGCTCACTTTGCCCGCCCAGAAATATGATCTAATGAGGCCATTGATCATACTGATCACCTTGGCGGGAAGCATGAACATGGAACTCCAGTAGTAGCTGATGGAGAATAGGATGGATTTCACAATTTGAGCCCTACCCGCGTATGAGAGGGTCCTAGCGCTCCAGGATTGAATGTGCTTGGTGATTTTGTGGATCAGGGGCTGATAATCACTTATCAGAAGGCACTTGCTACCAATCGGGACCCCCAGGTAGTAGAAAGGAAGTGTTCCCAAAGGCATTCCAGTAAGGCTGACAGCTCTATCACAATCGACATTACTCATCCCTCCGGTGAAGATTTGTGACTTACAGGGGTTCATCACCAGCCCAGAAGCACGACCAAATTGATCAAGCGTGTCTTTAAGAATTTGAATAGAAGGGATATCCCCTCTACACAGAAGAATGAGGTCATCAGCAAAGGTAAGGTGAGTGATGGGAGGAGAGGAGCATTTGGGATGGTGATTGAAGCAAGGGTTGGAGGTGTTATCCTGGATCATCCTGGTTAAGAACTCCATATCAATCACAAAAAGGGGGAGGGGGGGGGGGGAAGAGGGCAACATTGCCTCAAACTCCTACTACCCATAAAATGTCCACATGGAGAGCCATTGACATTCACCGAGAAAGAGGCAGTAGTTATACACTCTCTAATCAGACCAATGAACTGACAAGGGAAGCCCATACTGTGTAGACAATGTATGATGAACTCATGACTCACAGTATCAAATGCCTTTGAGATGTCAATTTTCAACGCAACTCTTGGGGATAGGTGCTTTATGCCATATTTGTGGAGTAGTTCTTGACAAAGAAGAACATTGTGTTGGATAGATCTTTGTGCGATAAAAGCGCTTTGGTTGAAGCTGACAATGTTTGGAAGTATTTTGTTGATGCGCTTGGATAGTATCTTGGAGATCGTCTTATCGATGGTATTGCAGCAGGAGATGGGGCGATAATCTGAGGGATCAAGTGGACTGTCACGTTTAGCGATCAGAGAAATAGATGTATGGTTCACTTGCTTGAGCATACGTCCATTGGTGAAGAAGTCCATGATAGCCTTAGAGAAGTCATATTGCACGATCTCCCAAGCAGACTTGAAGAAGAGGGAGCTATACCCATCAGGGCCAGGCGCCTTGTTTGCTCCAATGCTGAAAATAACGGCCTTTATCTCCTCCAGGTCAACCATATTTATTAGTGAAGCAGCGTCCTCCGGATTGAGTTTGGGAAGGGCAATGTTTGGGAAGGGAGCTTGGGGCATGAGGATTGGAGGGTTAAGGACTTGTCTGAAGTGATTCACCAGTGAATGAGATATGGAGGCAGGGTCCGTGGTCATAGAACCGTTGCTGGTTCTAATGGCATTAATGTGGTTTGCACACCTGCGGTTCTTGATGCCCCTAAAGAAGTAGGAAGAACATTGATCTCCATACTTTATCCAGTTAGCCTTTGAGAGCCGAGCAAGCATGATCATGAGGGATTTATTGCTTTCTTTCAATTCATACGAGCGTGACTTCTCCTCCTCCTGAAGTGTGGTGTCATGTAGGTTTGCTTGTAGTTGAATCTGGGTGGCTTGGAGTAGTGCTCTTTGCTCGATTATGCTGGATTGGATCTCCACCATTTTCGCGCTGGGAAATCTTTTGAGAGTTGGTTTGAGTAGCTTAAGTTTCCTAGCAAGTGTTAACATTGGGTTGCCATCAATCTTGGTTCTCCATGCTCTCCCAACGCAGTCCAAGAAACTCTCATGGTTTACCCAAGTGTTATTGAAGCGGAAGGGGATTCTCCTCGAGGCAGATTCAGTTTCAGTGAGGAGGAGAGCCGGAGAGTGGTCCGAAATATCAGGGGGATCAAAGTGAGCCTTTGAATGGGGAAAGGACACGTGCCAAGCCTCGTTAGTGATAATACGATCGAGCTTACTCCAGATGCGATTCCCCACTTGTTTGTTACTCCAGGTAAATTTGCATCCCGAGTAGGGGCAGTCAGAAAGCTTGTTTTGCTCAAGGCAGGAGGCGAGCTCTGTTGATGTTTGCATGATATTGGGCAAGCCTTGCGAGGATCTCTCGTCAGGTGAAAGAGTAACATTGAAGTCCCCCAACAAAGCCCATGGGGTGGAGGAGTTTAGCATACGAATCGTAGAAATAGAAGACCAGAGATCGGTCCTATCCTCAGGCCGGTTATGAGCATAAATGAAAGAGAATTCGGCCAAGGAAGTTTGGTTGACATTAGGGAGAGGTTTAGTGATTTGACATTGGATAATCTGGTCAGTCATTATGGTGGTGGTAAGGTTGATCTTAGCCGGGTTCCACCAAACCCATATTCGACAGTTGTGAGCAAGGGATGAGTTGGAGACATGATTCCAAGAGGGAAAGAGTGATAAGGCGAGGCTTTTTCCATTGTGAGATCTGAGTCTGGTCTCGAGGATAGCAAATAGATCAAGATTTGCTTGAAACTTGGGAAGTGCTTGCTCCCAAGGAGGAGACGTTTGAGGTAGAGGTGGTAGTATGTGAGGATGAAGGAGGATATGTAGAGGTAGGTTTGGGGTTATAACGTTGGGGGTGTAGATTGCCTGGGGGGAGGCGCTTCAAGGGATCCAGTTGGTTAGTATTTTGAGGATTTTGGGGGGCAAGAATCTTGGTTGGGGAGTTGGGTTCAGGGATAGATGCGAGTGAATGCTGAACTGTAGGAAGAAGAAGGGAGTGGAGGGGAGCTCCTACAGTAACAGCAGGCGCTCGAAGATCTTTGGAATGAAATTCCGGAGGGATCCTCATGGAGATGTCCGGGGTAGGGAGTATAGGTTCCGGATTAGGGTTAGGGTAGTGATGCTTTGCGGGCCTGGCAGTATTGGAGGAGGGTTTCTTTTGCTTGCCCTCAGACACCGTTGTAGACTTGCAGCAATGTCCGAATAGTTTACAAAGATCACAACGCGAGGGGAGCCAATCGTACGTAACCTTCTGGATGAAAGAAAGTCTGTCAGGGCCAGTGAGGGTAACTTCCCGTAATAGTGGACGTGCAGCATATATGTCAACAAGGATCCTAGCATATCCAAGCCTCTCTTGGTTAGCTGAACAAGCGTCAGTGAGTATGAGAGTGCCCAGTGCAGAGCCAATCTTCGCAAGCATGTGTTTGGACTAGAACCTGTAGTCCAAGTCATGCAAAGTGACCCATATAGGTAGCGAAGAGAGACTCGAGTAGTCCAGAGGCAGGTCTTTGGTCCAACGCTTCAGCAAGAGAGTAGTGGAGCCATTGGTAATCTAGGGACTATCAAAGAGGATGGAGTTGAGGTCGTCTTCAGTAGCAAAGTGGAATACAAAGATTCCCTTCTCGTTACGAAGGATCTTGGGACTAGTGATGGCGTTCCAGTTCTCGGTAACGAACTTGGTCATTCGTTGGAAGGAGATAGGGCTTCCAAGTGGGAACCCAACAAGAGACTATTCCATTTCGTAGTGGCCTCCTCAACATCATCCTCAGAGAACGGAATAACACCAGATTCAAGTCCGGGGGTGAAGGTTAGGGGGATGTGGTTCCAACGTAGACTTTTGGTGACGATATCTTTGTAGTTAACTTTTGTGTCTGCAAAAGGGTTATTTTGTGTGCTTCCAGGGGATTTTTGGGTTGAGTGCATGCATGGTTAGCCGAAAGGTTGGGGAGCTTTGCAGCCTCAATCTCTTGGGGGACGACACAACCCACATTAGCCGCATTGGGAGAGTTTTCAAGAGTGAGCGTGGGGCCAGATAAAAGGTTATGCATGGTATCCGAGGGGTCAGCCATCAATGCCTGGTTGCTGATTCCAACGTCGGAGGGAATACCAACTGGCAAGGAGGGTGAAGATGGATCAGCAGATGGGTCGACGGGGCCATTTTGGAGGCATCCGTAACGACAGGGCTGTTTTCAACTTCAGTTGGTGGCTTGGTGTTTGGTTTCGGCAAGGGTTGGGACAGAGGTGGGAAGAGGACTACCGACTCTAAGGTCGGCGGAGCCGGTGTTTCAAGGTTAAGTCGCCTGTTGTTAGCGCGGAATAGTTCATCAGGGTAGGGTTCCACTGGGGTTTCTGGTGAGGTGGGGGTTGTGGCGGTTGCTTTTGATTTGGTCAGATGGTGACTAGTTGCTGGGGGGG
>BSUD01000008.1:129344874-129406330 GCA_033239045.1 Fagopyrum esculentum | reverse complement strand
GGGGGGGGGGGTGATGCAACTCGGAAAGCTTGATGGAGGGACGGCGGGAACGCCTTGAGCCAGCCATGGGACGGTGCAAAACGTGGGCGGGGCGCGGCCTGGGGGTCGCACTGGGGAGGTGTAGACAGCTTACACCAGGAAGAGGGAGGAGAGAGAAGAGAGCATTTTTCTCGCAAGTTGAAAAAAAAGAGATATTTTTTATTTTGTCTTAACGTTTACTATAAGTAATGATTTACATAATTTTTTTGTTTAATGGAATTTAATATTGGGATCAAGTCAATACCTTTATAAAAACATTTAACCTATTAAGTTCAAATATTTTACCTTATTAATATATTACATTCATGATCATACTCCTTGTTTGTTTTTGTTTTTCTTATTATGTGTATGTGCTTAAGCTGATCTTCACAATAATTAAGAAAAGGAAATCATAATTTTGTATTAATTAAAGACATAATCATATCATAATTTTTTTCTCTCCTAATATATATTCATGTAAAACAAGTAAAAGAAGAAGAAAGTGCAATCATGAATACAATACTCATCTTGTGGACAAGGACAGTAAAGACGAAACAAACACGAATATATATATACACGAATATATATATATATATATATATATATAGAGAGAGAGAGAAACAATTAGCAATGCGATATGCACGGGTCAAGTACAATGCCAACACATAAATCTGATGCGATACATCTTAACACGAATTGACAATAGGAGGAGTAGCCCACCGAACTTATGTATTAGACTCGAAATGTCTCCGCTTTAGATGTGATAACTTATTATTCGAACACATTCATACTTTGGATGTGATAACTTATTGTATTGTACTCGGAAAGTCCCACATGAAATGCTAGAACTTGTTATTCCATTAAGAAGAGAGTTTGAAATAAGACGTGTTTGTTGACGCAGAGGAAGAAGGGTATCATTCGCTTGGTTCCCGCAGTTGCAGATGTTTCTCTTAGAGCAATCGATCTTATTGATTGGAAAAATAATTATCGACATGAAGATGCCGTTGGGGATAAGTCATCCTTTTAGATACGAACAATATTTTGGATATTCATCTTGTGGATAAAGAATGTAGAGATCACCTCGGTTGATTTATACTAACCTTGGCATTTTTCCAGTAAAAACAATATAACACTTTGGACTTGATCGTACTAGTGTTGTTAAGGATAACGTTGTCCCTTTTGATGACGAGTTTAACAAATTGTTTTAAAAGAAGTTGTGGCATAGTGATGTTGTCCCTTCTTCCAAGTCATTCATTTGGAGAGGATGTAAGGGTGATCTTCCTTCAATTGTTTATCCTTTGCCAAAGAAGATTGTGGAGGATCCTTAGAGTTCAACTTGTGGTGGTTTGTAAAGTGATTGTCACGTCCTTTTCTAGTGTCAAAAGGCCATTGTTTCCAAGGCTAGGGAGAAATGTTAGGATATTTGAGATGTGTGGCGAGGGAGAAATGGGTGTTGGCTGTGTGACAAGGGAGAAATGCTAGGATATTTGAGGGGACTAAGGTGCATGCGGGGGAAATTGTTTCCAAGGTTAGGGTTGATGTTGAGAGTTTTTTGAAAACAAATATAACTAGAATTTATTCCTAATCTATACTAGTGTATTACCCGTACTCTACACGGGATTTTTGTAAGTAATTTTATATACGATCTTATATTTATCTATAAATATATTAACAAACAATAATAAATGATATATTATAATATTTATTTTTTTGATTGGTACTACCGTTATATATTTCTATAAATTATATTATTCATATTTAATATGAAGTATATATATTAGTTATATGGTTTATTATATTTTAAAGTATAATTTTTTAATAAAAATTCGTTTTAAAAAAAAAAGTAAAATAATAATCGGATATACTTTAAATGAAAGTTGGAGATTCAACAAAAAGATTTTGTAAGTAAGAGATTTGCATAAAACAAAATTTACTTCTAACTGAATATATTTTTCTGTCAGTCATCCGAGTGATTGACAAATAACAAATTTAATAATTTACTTTTAAAATTTTGCATAATTCATTAGGATAAAAATTGGAAAAGATCAGATAAGATTTACGTGGTAAAAAGATTTACTTCTTTAAGGTTTAATTTTTTGTGAGATGACGGATTGTTTAATTGATTAATAAATAACAAATTTAATAATTAACTTTAAATATATTTTGGTAGGCTTAAAGAAATCTCGTGTTGACACGTGGTAAAAAGCTTCTACTTTAATAGATATAAGATAAGATAGTAGACAAAACTCAACAAAATTAGTAAAATTTAAAAAACATCAAATTCGTTACTCCAAAAATAATAGAGTTTTTTTTTTCGCCATCCGGCTTATATAATTCATAGAGTGAGTTTATTTGTAAAAATTCAATTTTTAAAAAACTTTATTTTTTAAAAACTAAATACACAATTTTTTTCCAAAATGTCTCAAATTTGAGGACATAAGATAAGTTGCTACAAAAAATGACAAACCTTGTAAATAAGTTGAAAGTGTATCGAGTGATTTCGTGCCCAAAATTCAAAGAGAAGTTTAGGACGGTGTCCATGTACTTTTGATTTAGAAACAAATTTGATTATTATACTAAGATAACGATTTATTCACGTTAGATACAGAAAACATATATTAGATATCAACTTTATTTATTTAGATATATAATTGAGATAAATTGCTTGTATTGGCTTCCGATCTCTTTCCAAACCTAGTGTTGTCTAATTGACGTAGATTTGGGCCATGTTGGGCAATTTATTGGGTCTTACTGGCCCCACTTCTTGAAATGTGCTTTAACAACACGATCATCTACAATTGATGGAGGACAACCGCCGTTGTGGAGTGGGTTTGAACATGAAGGAACGGTTCTCTGAAGCTCCGATAGTTGGGCCGATCTTCGTGAATTGGGCAACACTTCACCCATCTTCTTGAATTGTGCTTCAACAACACGATCATCTCCGATTGGTGGGGGGCAACTGTTGTGGAGAGGGTCTGAACATGAAGGAACGGTTCTCTGAAGCTCCGATAGTTGGGCCGATCTTCGTGAATTGGGCAACACTTCACCCATCTTCTTGAATTGTGCTTCAACAACACGATCATCTACGATTGGTGGGGGGCAACTGTTGTGGAGAGGGTCTGAACATGAAGGAACGGTTCTCTGAATGTGGAGAGGGTTTGAAAGCACTCGTGCATGGCAACTGAGGATGGTCAATGCCATCATCGATATGTAAAAAATGGATTTGAAAGAAGTCATTGCTTGTTTTTCTCTAAATTTTACTATATTATTTTGGTCTATTGAGATTCAATATATAGGAGATGGTGGACAATAAAATCAAGGAATAAGTCTGTAAAATATCTTAACTAATAAATTCATATATTTTTGTACTTTATTGGTATATATCATGCTCTTGCTTTTTTATCATTATGCATACATAATCAAAGTGTATATCGTCTCTTTACAAATAATAATATAAATATTTAATGTAAATTAAATGTATAATAGTATGAATAATGATATAGAGAAAATTATTTTAAAAGAGACCTTTCTTATTTTGTCTTAACGTTTACTATATGTAATGATTTACATAATATTTTTGTTTTATGGAATTTAATATTGGGATGGTGGAAATCAAATTAATACCTCAGTATAAACATTTAACCTATTAATTTTCAAATATTTTACCTTATTAATATATTTTATTCATGATCATATTCCTTTTTTTGTTTTTCTTATTATTTGTATGTGCTTAAGCATTAAAGTATATATCATCACATTAATTAAAAAAAGGAAATCATAATTTTGTATTAATTAAAAACATAATCATATCGTGATTTTTTTCCTCCTAATATATATTCATATAAAACAAGTAAAAGAAAGTGCATGCATGAATACAATACTCATCTTGTGGACAAGGATTGTAAAGATGAAACAAACATGAATATATATATATATATATATATATATATATATATATATATATATATATATATATATATATATATATTAGTTCAAGTGAGGAGAGAGCTTATAGATAGGAATTAGGAGGGTTGTAAGCCATTGGATGGATTTTAAATTAAGGGTTCTCACACGCTCATCATTAATGACATTTTTGTAAATTGACTTAAAATTTGGAACAATGTCCTTACATTCAAAAATAGTCATCAATGTTCATACTTTTATGTGTCATTGTTCTTGTTTTTATACATAGGTGTTCATAGTGTTTTTATTTATCAAAGTGTCATGTTCATTTAATTTTTTGTGTTCATTTTATAATGCATAGATGCTCATTTACAATATATAACCACACAAAAAAAATTCATCACAAAACGTTAAAAGATGATCATAATATGTTATGTATGTGTAAAAGTTATAGATAAGTCATCAGTGTTCATACTTTTATATGTCATTGTTCATGTTTTCATTCATTGTTGTTCATACTTTTTTACGTCGTTGTTCCTGTAAATATGATAAACTATTTTTCTATAAGGTATTTTGTCGAACAATTTGCGTGCACACTAAAATGAGCATATAGATTGTTCAATTAGAGCCATTAGACCGACTCAACTTATGTATATACATGTATTTTTTCAATCAAACTTATCAAACACAAAAATGATTCAAACAAATTTGATTTCGAAAACAAATATCAATCATAATGAAACCTAAACCTTAAGAATGAAAACCTAAACAGTAGGAGTAGAAATTCGAAGAAACAATACTTGAATTGTTTTGTATTCTCTTTGATTTCACAATTTTTTATGTAATCAATCTTTGATTTGGTAGAAAATCGGAGCAAATATGAAGTTTGCGTGTTAGCGGCGAGAGAGAGAGAGGCTCAACACGTGGGAGGAAGAATGTGAGGGAGGGTTGAACGTATTAGTTAGTGTCTAAATTTTCTTCTCTTTTTTTCAAATTTATATAATTACTACAATACCATTAATGATGAGTGTGTGTGAGTCGTTGATTTAAATCTCATCCAATGACTAACAACTCTCTTAATTCCTATCTACAAGCCTTCTCCTCACCGGAACTTACCCCTATATATATATATATATATATATATATATATATATATAGGGTGTGGATCCTATGAGAACACCCCTAACGTGAGAACATGAGAACAATCGTACACCGTTGGATGTGAGTATTAAGGGTTGAGATTTAGAGTAGATATCAAAAATAATAATAACTATGAATAATAATAATTAGGAATCCAACAATAACTACGAATAATACATTAAACGATATGACACATTCGTAACAAAACTGATAATAATTACGAATTTGTTCTCATGTTCTCACGTTAGGGGGTGTTCTCATAGGATCTATACTCTATATATATATATATATATATATATATATATATATATATATATATATATATATATATATATATATATATATATATATATATATATATATATATATATATATATATATATATATATATATATATATAGAGTATAGATCCTATGAGAACACCCCCTAACGTGAGAACATGAGAACAAATTCGTAATTATTATCAGTTTTGTTACGAATGTGCCATATCGTTTAATGTATTATTCGTAGTTATTGTTGTTTGAGTGGATTATTCGTAGTTATTGTTGGATTCCTAATTATTAGTATTCGTAGTTATTATTATTTTTGATATCTACTCTAAATCTCAACCCTTAATACTCACATCCAACGGTGTACGATTGTTCTCATGTTCTCAAGTTAGGGGGTTCTCATGGGAACCACACCACACACACATATATATATATATATATATATATATATATATATATATATATATATATATATATATATATATATATATATATAAACAATTGGCAACATGATATGCGCGGGTCAAGTACAATGCCAACACATAAATATGATGCGATACATCTTAATACGAATTGACAATATGAGAAGTAGCCCACCGAGCTTATGTATTAAAGTCGGAATGTCTCCACTTTAGATGTGATAACTTATTATTCGAACACGTTCTCACTTTAGATGTGATAACTTATTGTATTATACTCGGAAAGTCCCACATGAAATGCTAGAACTTGTTCTTCCATTAAGAAGAGAGTTTGACATAAGACGTGCTTGTTGACGGAGAGGAAGAAGGGTTTCATTAACTTGGTTCACGTAGTTGCGGATGTTTCTCATAGAGCCATCAATCTTATTGATTGGAAATATAGTTATCAACATGAAGATGTCGTTCGTGATAAGTTATCCCTCTTAGATATGGACAGTATTTTGGATATTCATCTCGTGGAGAAAGAGTGTAGATATCAACTCGGTTGTTTTATACTAACATTGGCATTTTCCCAGTAAAAACAACATAACACCTTGGACTTGATCGTACTAGTGTTGTTAAGGATAACGTTGTCCCTTCTGATGACGAGTTCAACAAATTGTTTTAGAAGAAGTTGTTGCAATTGATGTTGTCCCTTCTTCCAAGTCATTCATTTGGAGAGGATGTAAGGGTGATGTTCCTTCAATTGTTTATCCTTTGTCGAAGAAGGTTGTGGAGGATCCTTGGAGTTCAACTTGTGGTGGTTTGGAAAGTGATTCTCACGTCCTTTTCTAGTGTCCAAAGGCCATTGTTTCCAATGCTAGGGAGAAATGCTAGGATATTTGAGGTGTGTGGTGAGGGAGAAATGGGTGATGATTGTTGGGGTGTGTGACAAGGGAGAAATGTTAGGATTTTTGAGGGGACTAAGGTGCATGCGGGAGAAATTGTTGTAACACCCCAAGTTCTTGGAACTCGGGGAGCTACTGGTTAGGACCTCACAATGGGTCCCGAACTTGGTTTAACAACAACTTTACTAAGATCTTACAACAAGGCACAAATGTATTTAAAACAATTTCAAAACATAATATTCTATTGTATGAATGTACACATGTGACAACCTTATAAAACATATATACATATATAACATGCATACCGAAAGGAAGACTCCCCCGTCCCCGTCTAATGAGTACGTGGATCCGGCTGACCCTCCGTCCCGGATCTCTCTGCAACTGCTTACCTCTACAAAATCTACAACACGGATAAACCGTTAGCTAACAATCTAAATATAAGTAGAATACATATAGCACAAACACCAACAAGATAACATAAAACAAGCATCATACTGGCACACAAACCGGTTATTATCTCGTAGTTAAGTGATTCACCTTATTCCATTTTACAATTGTGGCACGAGAAATCTTAAGAGTTCTCGCCTCCGTTCCTTATCCAACTTGGTGTAGGTCTAGCTTACCTCCGCCGGTAGCATCACTACAAACCAAGTGTGGACTAGTCTCTAAAGAAACCTCCAGCGCCCGCAGGCTAATTGAGCAGAATGCCACCGCCCGTTACTCTTAGGCCAATTTGTAGGTCGGTAGATAATTACTACTAAGTACAACTATAAACACATCAGTCACACACCACTATCATTATTCACACTCATATCTAGAAGCTAGCTAAGTAAGCCCAAAGAACTTACTTGAATCAAATCATAATTCCGTTATCTCGGCTCGGTCCGCATCCGCAGGAACTCAACCGCCTGTTATAAAAGGAAAGTGGATCAATAATGTATCCCACTTTATTAGAAGTCTCCAACTTCTAAGATATTTAACTCTATCCTCAACTAAATTACCAAAATACCCTCGTAATGTCAAATGACTATTTTTTCCCTAGGGTCCGAAACCCTATAAGTATTCTTAGAATATTTCTAAAACTTCATATGAAGCCCAAAACCATAATCTAACACTCACAAGAAAGATCTAGCTAAGTTGGAAGATATTTTCCAACTTCTTAACTTCATGAAAAATTCACTAACGATCTCACTTTGACCTAACTTAGAACGCCCATACAAACATCTAAAAATCTCAAATAAAATATGTAATCCTTATATGCAAAGCACCCTACTCACTAGAAGAAATAAATCTCAGAAAGAATCAATAACTAGTCTTCGTAAAAATCCCAAGTTGACTCTCCAACACAAATTCTCCTATACTTAGCCGAAAATCTGTAATTTACCAAATTGCACAACTAGGCAACTTTGGAACCTTATAAGTTTAGATTCGATCGCTGGATAGACCACATCTTTTAATACATCATAGTATGCATCTCACTCTATGTTTCATCAAATTTCATGTTCATCAGATAGATCTAACCCATTCATATCTAGATACAAAAACTACTTTCACACACAGTTTTTTCCATACTTAGAATATTTCACAAAAACAGAAAAACTGCTTACCGTACTATCTCAACTTTGAAAAATCGTAACTACTAAACCTCTTGATGGAATCCTCTCGAATTTTGATATATTATACTATTCAATCCTAAATATGACATATCCAAAATTCAAGTCCAACAGAGATCAAAAACCTATCCAAAACTATCTCACAAAACTGCATCACATGTAGTTTTTTTCAACACTCAGCACACTTATAAAAACTGCATGAGTAGCCAACTTTGGGACATCATAACTCTAAAACTGTAACTCCGATTCTTCCCAAATTTTAGTATGATCTACTATGCACTACTGAATACAACATATCCGAAATTCAGCAATAAATGAGGTGTCCAACATACCCAAAAATGGACTCGAAAATGCCTGTTTGTCACTTCATGAAAACTCGTAAAAACAACATGAATCTTTACTTCTCCTCTATGGCTGTTATGGGTAGATTTAGGAGACATAAAAGGCACTCATTAGGCATGAATTACATGGACGGAAGTGCAAGGAAGAGAAGGGTATCAACCTTTCCCGATTCCAAGACTCGAGGGGAAGGAAGGAGATGACATTAAGTTGTTGTCGATCCAACTGTTGCACAGAAGAGAAGGGTTGTGCGACTGTAGAGAAGTTGAGAGCGACAGAGATGGCTGCGGTTCCTGTGCTGCGAGAGGGACATGGGTATATACAATGGTCACCTTTAGCACACGAAGAACATGACAGGAACTAAGCTCTTACCCCGACTAGATGCGGATGAAAGTTCGTCTAAGTACAGACAAGGAGGGAGAGGCGGTTTGGTGCGGCCTGGTGTGTTACGATCGATCCTGGGCGTGAAGACAACATTGCTGATCCTTCCTATGTGCAGCAGGAGATCCTAGGGCAAGGTATCGGCACCTCGAGGAGTATCTTCGTTGAATGGCCGTGTAACCGTCGCTGAAGGCAGAAGGCGTGAAACGGGGCTTGGATCCGGAGGCAAGCGGCTTGGCGTGGAGTCCGTGTGAAGGTAAAAGGGAGGAGAGGGGGTGCTACTGTCCGATCGAAGACGACTGCGGCTCGCCGGCGTGGAGGCGAAGACGAAGGGAAACGGTTGTTGCGCGGCGTTGGCTGTTGTGTGATGGGGAGAGACGTGAAGAGAAAGGCGCGGCTAGGGCAAGGTGACGCAGGAAGAGGATATGGGAGATAAGAGACTTAACGGGCCACCTAGCTTACTCGAAACGGGCCCGGATGGTAAGGTTCATGGCATAAATTGAGCTTGTCAAACTCATGTCATGACTTTGTCAAAAGTTGTCATGATTTCGTCTTGGTCTCGTCATGACCTCGTCAAAACTCGTCTGGGCCTCGTCAAAAAGACCTATATATATATATATAACTAGGGTTTGGTGTATAGTTCATCATTTTATGTGGTTATAAAACTTACATAAAATGATAAAATTAATGCTAGACATAACGTTAGGTATCTTAAAGAGGTCAACGGTCTCTAAATCTCAGTTTGACCTGGAATTAATCAGAAATAAATTTTGCGGTTATAACAATTGTTTTCAATGCTAGGGTTGATGTTGAGAGTTTTTTGAAAACAAATACAAATAGAATTTATTCCTAATCTATATAGTAGACAAAACTCAACAAATACAAGTAAAATTTAAAAATCATCAAATTCGTTGCTCCAAAAATTATTGAGTTTTTTTTTCTCCATATGGCTTATATAATTCATAGAGTTAGTTTATTTGTAAAAATTCAATTTTTAAAATACTTCATTTTTTAAAAACTAAATACACAATTTTTTTTTCCCCAAAATGTCTTAAATTTGAGGACATAAGACAAGTTGCTACAAAAAATGGCAAACCTCGTAAATAAGTTGAAAGTGTATCGAGTGATTTCGTGCCTAAAATTCAAAGAGAAGTTTAAGATGTCGTCCATGTACTTTTGATTTAGAAACAAATTTGATTATTATAATAAGATAACGATTTATTCACGTTAAATACAGAAAACATATATTAAATATCAAATTTATTTATTTAGATACATAATTGAGATAAATTGCTTGTATTGGCTTCCGATCTCTTTCCAAACCTAGTGTTCTTTAATTGACGTAGATTTGGGCCATGTTAAGCAAATTATTGGGTTTTACTGGCCCAACTTCTTGAAATGTGCTTTAACAACACGATCATCTACACTTGATGGAGGACAACCGCCGTTGTGGAGTGGGTTTGAACATGAAGGAACGGTTCTCTGAAGCTCCGATAGTTGGGCCGATCTTCGTGAACTGGGCAACACTTCGCCCATCTTCTTGAGTCGAGCTTCAACAAAACGATCATCTACAACTGATGGGGGACAATCGCCGTTGTGGAGAGGGTTTGAACATGAAGGAACGGTTCTCTGAAGCTCCGATAGTTGGGCTGATCTTCGTGAATTAGGCGACACTTCGCCCATCTTCTTAAATTGTGCTTCAGCAACACGATCATCAACAATTGGTGGGGGGCAACCGCCATTGTGGAGAGGGTTTGAACATGAAGGAACAGTTCTCTGAAGCTCCGATAGTTTGGCCGATCTTCGTGAATTGGGCAACACTTCGCCCATCTTTTTGAATTGTGCTTCAACAACACGATCATCTACGATTGGTGGGGGGCAACTGTTGTGGAGAGGGTCTGAACATGAAGGAACGGTTCTCTGAATGTGGAGAGGGTTTGAAAGCACTCGTGCATGGCAACTGAGGATGGTCAATGCCATCATCGATATGTAAAAAATGGATTTGAAAGAAGTCATTGCTTGTTTTTCTCTAAATTTTACTATATTATTTTGGTCTATTGAGAATCAATATATAGGAGATGGTGGACAATAAAATCAAGGAATAAGTCTGTAAAATATCTTAACTAATAAATTCATATATTTTTGTACTTTATTGGTATATATCATGCTCTTGCTATTTTTATAATTATGCATGCATCATCAAAGTGTATATCGTCTCTTTACAAATAATAATATAAATGTTTAATGTAAATTAAATGCATAATAGTATGAATAATGATATAGAGAAAATTATTTTAAAAGAGACATTTCTTATTTTGTCTTAACCTTTACTATATGTAATGATTTACATAATATTTTTGTTTAATTGAATTTAATATTGGGATGGTGGAAAATCAAATCAATACCTCTGTAAAAACATTTAACCTATCAATTTCAAATATTTTACCTTATTAATATATTTCATTCATGATCATACTCTTTGTTTTTTGTTTTTCTTATTATGTGTTTGTGCTTAAAGTATATATCATCACTTTAATTAAAAAAAGGAAATCATAATTTTGTATTAATTAAAGACATAATCATATCATGATTTTTTTCCTCCTAATATATATTCATGTAAAACAAGTAAAAGAAAGTGCATGCATGAATACTGTGGACAAGGATTGTAAAGATGAAACAAACATGAATATATATATATATATATATATATATATATATATATATATATATATATATATATATATATATATATATATATATATATATATATATATATATATATATATAGTTGGCAACATATCAGCACGGGTCAAGTACAATGCCAACACATAAATATGATGCGATACATCTTAATACGAACTGACAATTGGAGAAGTAGCCCACCGAGCTTATGTATTAAACTCGGAATGTCTCCACTTTAGATGTGATAACTTATTATTCGAACACGTTCTCACTTTATATGTGATAACTTATTGTATTATACTTGGAAAGTCCCACATGAAATGCTAGAACTTGTTCTTCCATTAAGACGAGAGTTTGACATAAGATGTGCTTGTTGACGGAGAGGAAGAAGGGTTTCATTCACTTGGTTCACGTAGTTGCGGATGTTTCTCTTAGAGCCGTCAATCTTATTGATTGGAAATATAGTTATCGACATGAAGATGTCGTTCGGGATAAGTTATCCTCTTAAATATGGACAATATTTTGGATATTCATCTCGTGGAGAAAGAGTGTAGAGATCAACTCGGTTGTTTTATACTAACATTGACATTTTCCCAGTAAAAACAACATAACACCTTGAACTTGATCGTACTAGTGTTGTTAAGGATAACGTTGTCCCTTCTGATGACGAGTTCAACAAATTGTTTTAGAGGAAGTTGCTGCATATTGATGTTGTCCCTTCTTCCAAGTCATTCATTTGGAGAGGATGTAAGGGTGATGTCCTTCAATTGTTTATCCTTTGCCGAAGAAGGTTGTGGAGGACCCTTGGAGTTCAACTTGTGGTGGTTTGGAAAGTGATTCTCACGTCCTTTTCTAGTGTCCAAAGGCCATTGTTTCCCGTGCAAGGGAGAAATGCTAGGATATTTGAGGTGTGTGGTGAGGGAGAAATGGGTGAGGTGGATGGGAACAACGCTTACCTAGTGTAATAAAAGAGGGAAATGTAATAAAGAAGGCTAGCCTTTCAAAGAGACAGAGACATGGGTTGAAGCTTTAAGCTCTATAGCTCTATAGACGGAACTCTTTTTTAGGTATTAGAGGAGAGAGGACACCAGTCAGCACCTAAGGTAAGGTTCAATGCCTAACAAAAACAAAGGGCCAAAAGAAAAAAAAAGGCAAACAAGTATGGCTGAGATTAGAAGAAAAAGAAGGCATGCATGGATCTGTCGGAAATTTTCAAATCTATGAAAAGACATCGACATCTAAGGCAATGAAATTGTTGGGGTGTGTGACAAGGGAGAAATGCTAGGATTTTTGAGGGGACTAAGGTGCATACGGGGGAAATTGTTGTAACACCCCAAGTTCTTGGAACTCGGGGAGCTACTGGTTAGGACCTCGCAATGGGTCCCGACCTTGGTTTAACAACAACTTTACTAAGATCTTACAACAAGGCACAAATGTATTTAAAACAATTTCAAAACATAATATTTTATTGTATGAATGTACACATGTGACAACCTTATAAAACATATATACATATATAACATGCATGCCGAAAGGAAGACTCCCCCGCCCCCATCTAATGAGTACGTGGAGCCGGCTGACCCTCCGTCCCGGATCTCTCTGCAACTGTTTACCTCTACACAATCTACATCACGGATAAACCGTTAGCTAACAATGTAAATATAAGTAGAATACATATAGCACAAACACAAACAAGATAACATCAAACAAGCATCATGCTGGCACACAAACCGGTTATTATCTCGTAGTTAAGTGATTCACCTTATTCCATTTTACAGTTGTGGCACGAGAAATCGTAAGAGTTCTCGCCTCCGTTCCTTATCCAACTTGGTGTAGGTCGAGCTTACCTCCGCCGGTAGCATCACTACAAACCAAGTGTGGACTAGTCCCTAAAGAAACCCCCAGCGCCCGCAGGCTAACTGAGTAGAATGCCACCGCCCGTTACTCTTAGGCCAATTTGTAGGTCGGTAGATAATTACTACTAAGTACAACTATAAACATATCATTCACACACCACTATCATTATTCACACTCATATCTTGAAGCTAGCTAAGTAAGCCCAAATAACTTACCTGAATCAAATCATAATCCCGTTATCTCGACTCGTTCTGCATCCGCAGGAACTCAACCGCCTGTTATAAAAGGAAAGTGGATCAATAATGTATCCCACTTTATTAGAAGTCTCCAACTTCTAAGATATTTAACTCTATCCTCAACTAAATTACCAAAATACCCCCGTATGGCAAATGTCTATTTTTCCCCTAGGGTCCGAAACCCTAGAAGTATTCTTAGATATTTCTAAAACTTCATATGAAGCCCAAAACCATAATCTAACACTCACAAGAAAGATCTAGCTAAGTTGGAAGATATTTTCCAACTTCTTAACTTCATGAAAAATTCACTAACGATCTCACTTTGACCTAACTTAGAACGCCCATACAAAAATCTAAAAATCTCAAATAAAATATCTAATCCTTATATGCAAAGCACTCTACTCACTAGAAGAAATAAATCTCAGAAAGAATCAATAACTAGTCTTTCGCAAAAATCCCAAGTTGACTCTTCAACACAAATTCTCCTATACTTAGCCAAAAATCTGTAATTTACCAAACTGCACAACTACGCAACTTTGGAACCTTATAAGTTTAGATTCGATCGCTGGATAGACCACAACTTTTAATACATCATAGTATGCATCTCACTCTATGTTCCATCAAAATTTCATGTTCATCAGATAGATCTAACCTATTCATATCTAGATCCAAAAACTACTTCCACACACAGTTTTTCCCATACTTAGAATATTTCACAAAAACAGAAAAAATAATTACTATCTCAACTTTGAAAAATCGTAACTACTAAACCTATTGATGGAATCCTCTCAAATTTTGATATATTATACTATTCAATCCTAAATATGACATATCCAAAATTCAAGTCCAACAGAGATCAAAAACCTATCCAAAACTATCTCACAAAACTGCATCACATGTAGTTTTTCTCAACACTCAGCACACTTATAAAAACTGCATGAGTAGCCAACTTTGGGACATCATAACTCTAAATTTGTAACTCCGATTCTTTCCAAATTTTAGTATGATCTACTATGCACTACTGACTACAACATATCCGAAATTCAGCAATAAATGAGGTGTCTAACATACCCAAAATATGGACTCAAAAATGCTTGCTTGTCACTTCATGAAAACTCGTAAAAACAACATGAATCTTTACTTCTCCTCTATGGCTGTTCTAGGTAGATTTAGGAGACATAAAAGGCACTCATTAGGCATGAATTACATGGACGGAAGTGCAAGGAAGAGAAGGGTATCAACCTTTCCCGATTCCAAGACTCGAGGGGAAGGAAGGAGATGACATTAAGTTATTGTCGATCCAACTGTTGCACAAAAGAGAAGGGTTGTGCGACTGCAAAGGAGTTGAGAGTGACAGAGATGGTTGCGGTTTCTGTGCTGCGAGAGGGACATGGGTATATACAATGGTCACCTTCAGCACACGAAGAACATGACAGGAACTAAGCTCTTGCCCCGACTAGATGCAGATGAAAGTTCGTCTGAGTACAGAGAAGGAGGGAGAGGCGGTCTGGTGTGGCCTGGTGTGTTACGAACGATCCTAGGCGTGAAGACGGCACTGCTGATCCTTCCTATGTGAAGCAGGAGATCCTAGGGCAAGGTATCGGCTGCTCGAGGAGTATCTTTGCTGAATGGCCGTGTAACCGTCTCTGAAGGCAGAAGGCGTGAAACGGGGCTTGGGTCTGGAGGCAAGCGGCTTGGCGTGGAGTTTGTGTGAAGGTAAAAGGGAGGAGAGGGGGTGCTACTGTCCGGTCGAAGACGACTGCGTCTCGCCGGCGTGGAGGCAAAGACGAAGGGAATCGGTTGTTGTGCGGCGTTGGCTGTTGTGTGATGGGGAGAGACGTGAAGAGAAAGGCGCGGCTAGGGCAAGGTGACGCAGGAAGAGGATATGGGAGATAGGAGACTTAACGGGCCAGCTGGCTTACTCGAAACGGGCCCGGATAGTAAGGTTCATGGCTGAAATTGAGCTTGTCAAACTCATGTCATGACTTTGTCAAAAGTTGTCATTGACTTCGTCTTGGTCTCGTCATGACCTCGTCAAAACTCGTCTGGGCCTCGTCAAAAGACCTAGATATATATATATATATATATATATATATATATATATATATATATATATAACTAGGGTTTGGTGTATACTTCATCATTTTATGTGGTCATAAAACTTACATAAAATGATAAAGTTAATGCTAGACATAACATAAGGTATCTTAAAGAGGTCAACGGTCTCTAAATCTCAGTTTGACTCGGAATTAATCAGAAATAAATTTTTCGGTTATAACAATTGTTTTCAATGCTAGGGTTGATGTTGAGAGTTTTTTGAAAACAAATACAACTAGAATTTATTCCTAATCTATATAGTAGACAAAACTCAACAAAATCTGTAAAATTTAAAAATCATCAAATTCGTTGCTCCAAAAATAATTGAGTTTTTTTTTCTCCATACGGCATATATAATTCATAGAGTTAGTTTATTTGTAAAAATTCAATTTTTAAAAAACTTCATTTTTTAAAAACTAAATGCACAATTTTTTTTTTCCAAAATGTCTCAAATTTGAGGACATAAGACAAGTTGCTACAAAAAATGGCAAACCTTGTAAATAAATTGAAAGTGTATCGAGTGATTTCGTGCCCAAAATTCAAAGAGAAGTTTAGGATGGCGTCCATGTACTTTTGATTTAGAAACAAATTTGATTATTATAATAAGATAACGATTTATTCACGTTAAATACAGAAAACATATATTACATATCAAATTTATTATTTAGATATATAATTGAGATAAATTGCTTGTATTGGTTTCCGATCTCTTTCCAAACCTAGTGTTCTCTAATTGACGTAGATTTGGGCCATGTTGGGCTATTTATTGGGTCTTACTAGCCTAACTTCTTGAAATGTGCTTTAACAACACGATCATCTACAATTGATGGAGGACAACCGCCGTTGTGGAGTGAGTTTGAACATGAAGGAACGGTTCTCTGAAGCTCCGATAGTTGGGCCGATCTTCGTGAATTGGTCAACACGTCGCCCATCTTCTTGAGTTGAGCTTCAACAAAACGATCATCTACAACTGATGGGGGACAATCGCCGTTGTGGAGAGGGTTTGAACATGAAGGAACGGTTCTCTGAAGCTCCGATTGTTGGGTTGATCTTCATGAATTAGGCGACACTTCGCCCATCTTCTTAAATTGTGCTTCAGCAACACGATCATCAACAATTGGTGGGGGACAACCGCCATTGTGGAGAGGGTTTGAACATGAAGGAACGGTTCTCTGAAGCTCCGATAGTTGGGCCGATCTTCGTGAATTGGGCTACACTTCGCCCACCTTCTTGAATTGTGCTTCAACAGCACGATCATTTACAAATGATGGGGGCAACCGCCATTGTGGAGAGGTTTTGAACATGAAGGAACAGTTCTCTAAAGCTCCGATAGTTTGGCCGATCTTCGTGAATTGGGCAACACTTCGCCCATTTTCTTGAATTTTGCTTCAACAACACGATCATCTACGATTAGTGGGGGACAACTGTTGTGGAGTGGAGAGGGTCTCAACATGATGGAATGGTACTCTAAATATGGAGAGGGTCTGAACATGCTCAATGCCATCATCGATATGGAAAAAATGGCTTTAAAAGAAGTCATTGCTTATTTTGCTTTAAGATTTACTATATAACTTTGGTCTATTGAGATTCAATATATAGGAGATGGTGGACAATAAAGTCAAGGAATAAGTCTGTAAAATATTTTAAATAATAAATTTATATATTTTTGTACTTTATTGGTATATATCACGTTCTTGTGTTTTTGTCATTATGTATGCATCATCAAAGTGTATATCGTCTCTTTACAAATAATAATATGCATAATAGTATAAATAATGATATAGAGAAAATTATTTTAAAAGAGGCATTTTTTTTTGAATGGTTAATTGTATTGAGTGAGAAGGATTTACAAGAGAGCTACATGAGAGAAAGACAATAGCAAAGCAAGCTGATCAACAGATCTACAAATAAAGAAAGGACTAAGCGAGATTAAGGTGCAACAATCTAGCCATGTGAAGAGTAGTGGGGGATCGATCCTTCCAATTGGACTCAAAGTGAGTTTTGATGGACTTGATGATCAAGCTAGCACACTCCACAACACGAGTAAATGTGTTGTTAAAGACCAAATGGTTTCTAACCATCCAGAGTTGGTAGATGAAAGAAGTGATGGAAGCGATCCGGATACTCTCAATTAGCGTCGGGTTGTGGTTGGTGCGGGTGCTGAGCCAACCCCAAAGATTATTATGGTAGGGAGGAGGGTAGGGAGTGATGGTCCAGCGAGACACAATGTCCAGGACAAGAGAACCGTAGCTGTAGTAGGTCCAGAGATGGTCATCGTCCTCAACGGAGTTGGTGCACAGCTTGCAGCGGTCATTGATAGATGGGTTCCAGGTTTTGATTCGGGCCAGGGTGGGAAGTCTCTTGTGGGCAGCAATCCAGGAGATGTATGTGCACTTTGGTATGTTAGATCTAAGCCAAATGGCCTTGAAAGGAGATGGGTGATTAAGGGGGGTATTTGGCTTGAACATTGCATAAACATTGTTATGGGAAAAGGTTCCATTGGTGTTGGCCAGTGCCGAGTGGGGGATGGTGATATCGTCCCTAATCTTAAGGAGTGTCTTCCAGAAGTGACTATGGTGCTGCTTAGGCAAGCAGTTCCAAATGTTGCTAGATCTCTTGATGAGGTGAGTATTTGCCCAATTCGTCCATATGTTATTATCACCTTTATCAATCTCATAGATGAGACGGACAAGGCCTACTTTGTTGCGTGAGTGAAGATCGGGAAAGCCAAGACCACCCTCGGCTTTGGGGGAGCAGATCACGTTCCAGGTGACCAGAGCCCTCTTGCTATTCTCAATTCCCGACCAGAAGTAAGAACGTACGAGAGAGTTGATCATAGTGATGACTCTTACAGGAAGCAAGAACAAAGAACTCCAGTATTGGTTGATTGAGAGGAGGACCGACCTGATAAGCTGAGATCTCCTAGCGTACGAGAGAGTTTTAGCACTCCATGATTGGATGCGGCTAGTCACTTTATGAATTAAGGGAAGAAAGTCCCTGATCATAAGACGACTACTCCCGATGGGAACTCCAAGATAAAGAAACGGAAGAGAGCCAATGGACATTCCAGTAGCAGCCGTGGCTTCATCCCTCTCGGCATTGGACATGCCCCCAGTGAAGAGAAGAGACTTGGTAGGGTTAATCATGAGACCAGAAGCGAGGCCAAAGGCATCAAGAGTGCCTTTGAGGATCTTAATGGACGGAGTGTCACCCCTACAGAGGAGAAGAAGATCGTCTGCAAAGGTCAGGTGGGTGATGCTGGGGGACGTGCACTTGGGATGGAAGTTGAACTCAGGGTTCAATGTGTCACGCTTGATCATTGCAGTGAGGCATTCCATAACTATGACAAATAGTGGTGGTGAGAGTGGACAACCTTGATGTAACCCACGTCGCCCCTCGAAATGTCCGGATAGAGAACCGTTGATGTTGACCGAAAACGTTGCAGTGGAAATGCATTCTTTGATCAGTACAACAAAATGGAGAGGGAAGCCCATCTTCAGCAGGCATTGGATGATAAAGGAGTGACTAACCGAGTCGAATGCCTTTGATAAATCAACCTTCATAGCAACCCTAGGAGAGATGTGTTTACGGCCATATTTGTGAAGCATCTCCTGGCATATTAACACGTTGTGTTTGATGGATCTTTTGGAAACAAAAGCGCTCTGGTTGAAGCTGATGATCCCAGGGAGTATGGAGTTGAGTCTAGCAGAGAGAATTTTTGCTATAGTCTTGTAAATGGTGGAGCAGCAAGATATGGGCCTATATTCTGATGGTGTAAGGGGACAGTCATTCTTTGCAATCAGTGAGATGGATGTGTGATTCACTTGGCGTAGTAGTCTCCCATTAAGGAAGAAGTCCTGAATTGCAATGATGAAGTCATCTCTAATAATATCCCAAGCTGATTTGAAGAACATGGATCTATATCCATCAGGACCAGGCGCTTTGTTGTCGCCTATGCTGAAGAGAGCCGTCTTGATTTCATCGGGGGTTACCATCATGCTCAGGGAGGCGAAGTCCACAGTGTTAATGGTAGGTAGGTCAACATCAGGGAAAGGGATCGGAGAGTTAACACTTGACAAGCTAAGTGCATTCCTGAAGTGGTCAACAAAGGATTTATCAATGGAATCCGGATAATCAGTTAGGATGCCATCACTGGTGCGGATTGTCTTGATGAGATTGGAACATCTGCGGGTACGGATACTTTTGAAAAAGAAGGAGGTACACTGATCGCCATGTTTCACCCAGTTAGCTTTGGATAGTTGGCAAAGCATGATGTGCAAGTTGCTATAGCAGTCCTTCAAAGAGCTGGAGAGGTTCTTCTCCTCCATTAGGAGAGAGGCATTATGAAGATCCGTTTGTATTTTCTTCTGGATGTTATGTAGAGAAACCTGTTGATCCTGGATTTTAGTATGGAGTTCTTCAATCTTAGCACTGGGGAACCTCTTTAGGACAGGCTTGAGAAGTTGTAGCTTCTTAGTAAGCTTGAACATATGATTGCCATTGATTTTAGTTTCCCATACCCTCTTAACGCAGTCCAGGAATTTGTCATGGTGAATCCATGCGTTATTGAATCTGAAAGGGGCATTGCGCTTAGCATCAGAGGGTTCAGTGAAGAGTAAGGCCGGAGAGTGATCCGAAAGGTCAGCAAGGCCGAAGTGAGCCTTAGACTGGGGAAAGGCGATGTGCCATGTCTTGTTGGTAATAATCCTGTCCAGTTTACTTCAAATCCGACTATCAGTCTGCTTATTTTTCCACGTAAACTTGCAGCCTGAGGCGGGGTGATCAGAAAGCTGATTTAGTTCGAAGCATGTTGCAAGCTCGTCGGACGTTTGAGTGATTGCAGGTAGGTTGTTTGTTATCCTCTCATCCGGTGTGAGTGTTACGTTAAAATCACCAAGTAGAGCCCTTGGGGTGTTTTGGATAAGCTGTTTTAGTGTAGATATGGTGTCCCAAAGACTGGATCTATCCTCAGGAGAATTGTGGGCGTAGATAAAGGAAAGATCAACCACAGTAGCACGGTTTGGGTTAGAAAGCGGGGCTGTGACTTGGCAATGGATTAACTGATCGGTTGAGATTAGGGTTGTAAGGTGGAGTTTAGATGGATTCCACCAAACCCAAATACGACAGTTACGGGCAATGGAACCATTAGACATGTGATTCCAAGAGGGGAAGAGGGATTTAGAGATTCTTTTCTCATTATTGGACCGCAGCCTTGTTTCAATGATAGCTAGGATGTCGAGGTTTTGCTTCTTAGCAAAGGATTGTATAGCTCTTTGTTTAGCAGGGTCATTAAGACCCCTGATGTTCCAGGAGCTTAGTCTAATTATCATTAGGGGGTTTGGAAGGAACCATTGTAGCACTTGCTATCAATAGGAGGGATAAGGAGGGACAGATAGGGTGGGTTGGATGGTTAGAAGTTGAGGGAGGCGAGAGTTGGGATTCAGTGTTGAGAGCAGGTCCATTCATATGTGGATCCAATCCCAAGATGGGATTGCTAGACAAGTCAGGTATTGGAGCAGGGATTGGAGTCGAAGTAGAGTTGGGATGGACATGGTTTAAGTGGATGTCATGTGAGGAGGAAACCAAGCCAGATGGCTTCGTTGGTAAGATAGTATGGTTTAGCTGGGCTGTCTTGGGTACTTGGCGAATTTTCTGAGATGGGTGGGGTGTTGGTAGGATGGGAGTAGGGTCTGGGTTGATGCAAGGGGCTCTTTGTTTGATAGGAGGAGGCTGGTAAACAGAAGAAGGATGGGGATGGTTAGTTTTGTTCTTCTTGTCACAACAGTTGTGGCCAAAGAGTTTGCATGTTGGGCAATGGGGCGGGAGCCATTCATAAGAAATTTTCTGGATAAAAGATGTCCCTTCAGGGCCCTTCAGAGTAACTTCACGGAGAAGGGGCCGAGAGGCTTGGATATCAACCAAGATTCGAGCGAATCCAAGCGTATCATGATTAGCTGAGCATGTGTCTGTAAGAATAGGAGTGCCGAGCGCTGAGCCGATCTTAGCTAACATGTGCTGGGACCAAAATCTATAGTCTAGATCATGCAAGGTAACCCAGATAGGTAGAGATTCAAGGCTAGAGTAGTCAAGAGCTAGGTCATTGTTCCATCTCTTTAGCAACAAGGTGGAGGACCCGTTTGTGGCCGAAGGGCTGCCAGCCAAGACAGTGTTAAGGTCTTCCTCAGATGTAAAGTGGAAGACGAAAATCCCCCTCTCATTACGCATGAATTTCGGTTTGGGGATGGAGTTCCATGCTTCAGCAACAAAGCGATCCATTCGGTGGTAGGATATGGGGCTGCCCAGCGGGAACCCAACCAAGGTAAGCTGCCATTTTTTGACGTTATCATCAACCTCTTCATCAGTGAATGGGATGCATCCCGATTCAAGCCCAGGGATGAAAGGCAAAGGGACATGGTTATTGCCCACATTACGCAGGAGGATGTCTTTGAAGTTAATGCACGTGACGTTATGGCTTTCACTACGCTCAGCGCATGCATTTTTGGGGGGTTGGATGTCAGAAGTAAAGGTAGGGTGAGATGAAAGGCCGCTCGTGTTGTTGGCTTCGGGAGAAGAGATGGTCGGATTAATAGCTTTCTTGGGATCCGAAGGGTCAGGTGACGTCACCAACGGAGGGTCATCAGTAAGCATCAACATCTCGCACTGTCGAGCTTCACCAACACCAGCCAGGCAAGCCACCAGGGTAGCATCTGCTTCGTGGTGAGTGGGAGGAGGCCCTGCAGAGGGTGTGGCATGCACCTGCGTGCCTGGTGTTAGCGGTGGGAAGAGTATGGTAGATGAGAGGGATGGTGAATCGATGTGTTTTGGGTTAAGTCTTCTGTTGTTGGTGCGAATCAGGTCGTCCGGGATGGTCTCAACTGGTGTTTCCGGTGAGCTAGGGTTAGGGGAAGAAGGGGTAGTTGAGGGTATATTTTTTGATGGATGGTTTTTGCTTAAGGGGGGATGGTGTAGTTCGGAGATCTTGATGGTTTGCCGGCGGGACCTCCTAGTACCAGCCATGGGAACCAGCGAGGGAGTGGGCGGGGCGCGGCTGGGCAGCCGCACTGGGGTGGCGCAGGCGCCGGTTGATGAGGAGAGAGAAGAGAGCTCTGGAAGGGTTTTTGCTTAAGGCGTCTCCAAGTACATTTATATGTTAAATGTTATGTTACGTTAAAAAAAGAGGCATTTTTTATTTTGTCTTAACGTTTACTATATGCAATGATTTATATTATATTGTTGTTTAATGGAATTTAATATTGGGATGGTGGAAAATCAATTAATACCTGTGTAAAAATATTTAACCTATTAATTTTCAAATACTTTACCTTATTAATATATTTTATTCATGATCATACTCCTTGTTTTTTGTTTTTCTTATTATTTGTATGTGCTTAAGCCTTAAAGTATATATCATCACATTAATTAAAAAAAGGAAATCATGATTTTATATTAATTAAAGACATAATCATATCAAGAGTTTTTTTCTCCTAATATATATTCATGTAAAACAAGTAAAAGAAAGTGCATGCATGCATAAATACAATACTCATCTTGTGGACAAGGATTGTAAAGATGAAACAAACACGAATATATATATATATATATATATATATATATATATATATATATATATATATATAAAGAGAGAGAGAGTTGGCAACATGATATGCGCGGGTGAAGTACAATGCCAACACATAAATATGATGCAATACGAATTGACAATAGGAGAAGTAGCCCACCGAGCTTATGTATTAGATTTGGAATTTCTCCACTTTAGATGTGATAACTTATTATTCGAAAACATTCTCACTTTAGATGTGATAACTTATTGTATTATACTCGGAAAGTCCCACATGAAATGCTAGAACTTGTTATTCCATTAAGAAGAGAGTTTGACATAAGACGTGTTTGTTGACGCAGAGGAATAAGGGTTTCATTAACTTGGTTCCCGTAGTTGCGGATGTTTCTCTTAGAGCCATGGATCTTATTAATTGGAAATATAATTATCGACATGAAGATGTCGTTCGGGATAAGTTATCCTCTTAGATATGGACAATATTTTGGATATTCATCTCGTGGAGAAAAAGTGTAGAGATCAGCTCGGTTGTTTTATACTAACATTGACATTTTTCCAGTAAAAACAACATAACACCTTGGATTTGATCGTACTACTGTTGTTAAGGATAATGTTGTCCCTTCTGATGACGTGTTTAACAAATTGCTTTAGAAGAAGTTGCATATTGATGTTGTCCCTTCTTCCAAGTCATTCATTTGAAGAGGATGTAAGGGTGATCTTCCTTCAATTATTTATCCTTTTTCGAAGAAGGTTGTGGAGGATCCTTAGAGTTCAACTTGTGGTGGTTTGGAACGTGATTCTCACGTCCTTTTCTAGTGTCCAAAGGCCATTGTTTCCAATGTTAGGGAGAAATGCTAGGATATTTGAGATGTGTGGCGAGGGAGAAATGGGTGATGATTGTTGGAGTGTGTGACAAGGGAGAAATGCTAGGATTTTTGAGGGGATTAAGGTGTGTGCGGGGGAAACTGTTTTCAAGGCTAGGGTTGATGTTGAGAGTTTTTTGAAAACAAATACAACTAGAATTTATTCCTAATCTATATAGTAGACAAAACTCAACAAAATCAGTAAAATTTAAAAATCATCAAATTCGTTACTCCAAAAATAATAGAGTTTTTTTTCCCTCCATTCGGCTTATATAATTCATAGAGTGAGTTTATTTGCAAAAATTCAATTTTTAAAAAACTTCATTTTTCAAAAACTAAATACACAATTTTTTTTTTTTCAAAATGTCTCAAATTTGAGGACATAAGACAAGTTGCTATAAAAAAATGGGAAACCTTGTAAATAAGTTGAAAGTGTATCGAGTGATTTCGTGCCCAAAATTCAAAGAGAAGTTTAGGATGGCGTCCATGTACTTTTGATTGAGAAACAAATTTGATTATTATAATAAGATAACGATTTATTCACGTTAAATACAGAAAGCATATATTAGACGTCAAATTTATTTATTTAGATATATAATTGAGATAAATTGCTTGTATTGGCTTCCGATCTCTTTCCAAACCAAGTGTTCTCTAATTGACGTAGATTTGGGCCATGTTGGGCAATTTATTGGGTCTTACTGGCCCAACTTCTTGAAATGGGCTTTAACAACACGATCATCTACAATTGATGGAGGACAACCGCCGTTGTGGAGTGGGTCTGAACATGAAGGAACGGTTCTCTGAAGCTCCGATAGTTGGGCCGATCTTCGTGAATTGGGCAACACTTCGCCCATATTCTTGAATTGTGCTTCAACAACACGATCATCTACGATTGGTGGGGGACAACTGTTGTGGAGAGGGTCTGAACATGAAGGAACGGTTCTCTGAAGCTCCGATAGTTGGGCTGATCTTCGTGAATTAGGTGACACTTCGCCCATCTTCTTAAATTGTGCTTCAGCAACACGATCATCAACAATTGGTGGGGGGCAACCGCCATTGTGGAGAGGGTTTGAACATGAAGGAACAGTTCTCTGAAGCTCCGATAGTTTGGCCGATCTTCGTGAATTGGGCAACACTTCGCCCATCTTTTTGAATTGTGCTTCAACAACACGATCATCTACGATTGGTGGGGGGCAACTGTTGTGGAGAGGGTCTGAACATGAAGGAACGGTTCTCTGAATGTGGAGAGGGTTTGAAAGCACTCGTGCATGGCAACTGAGGATGGTCAATGCCATCATCGATATGTAAAAAATGGATTTGAAAGAAGTCATTGCTTGTTTTTCTCTAAATTTTACTATATTATTTTGGTCTATTGAGATTCAATATATAGGAGATGGTGGACAATAAAATCAAGGAATAAGTCTGTAAAATATCTTAACTAATAAATTCATATATTTTTGTACTTTATTGGTATATATCATGCTCTTGCTATTTTTATAATTATGCATGCATCATCAAAGTGTATATCGTCTCTTTACAAATAATAATATAAATATTTAATGTAAATTAAATGCATAATAGTATGAATAATGATATAGAGAAAATTATTTTAAAAGAGACATTTCTTATTTTGTCTTAACGTTTACTATATGTAATGATTTACATAATATTTTTGTTTAATGGAATTTAATATTGGGATGGTGGAAAATCAAATCAATACCTCTGTAAAAGCATTTAACCTATTAATTTCAAATATTTTACCTTATTAATATATTTCATTCATAATCATACTCTTTGTTTTTTGTTTTTCTTATTATGTGTTTGTGCTTAAAGTATATATCATCACTTTAATTAAAAAAGGAAATAATAATTTTATTTTAATTAATGACATAATCATATCATGATTTTTTCTCCTAACATATGTTCATGTAAAACAAGTAAAAGAAGAAGAAAGTGCAAACATTGAATACTATACTGATCTCATGGACAAAAAATCATATATATATATATATATATATATATATTGTTAACAGATGAAGAGAAAACTCATATATTCTCATATTACAATAGAGCTGATAAGAGTTCCTTATATACACATACGCACAGTTTGTTAGGGTTGTTACAACTAACCCTGTTATTACATAAAGAACACCTTTATTTAGCCTATTTGCATATAGTCTACACCCCCCCCTTCAAGCTGGACTAGGAGTGACAAGTCCAAGCTTGCGAGAAAGAAAGACATGTTGCTGTTGGCCTAGAGGTTTGGTGAATATATCGGCTAACTGAAGAGAAGACGAAACATGAGCAGTTTTAATGAACCCCTTCTGGACTTCGTCTCGAACGAAGTGGCAGTCAATACGGAGGTGTTTAGTGCGCTCATGAAACACTGGATTTGCAGCCAAGTGTTGAGCAGCTTTATTGTCGCAATATAGCACAAAAGGGCGAGACAAATCAATGTGAAGGTCATGAAGTAAGCCATCTAACCATATGACTTCACTGGTAGTCATAGACATCGCCCTGTATTCACTCTCAGCGGAAGATTTACTTACAGTGCGCTGCTTCTTCGTTTTCCAGGAGACAAGAGATTGTCCAATAAAAAGACAATAGCCAGTAATAGAGCGACATGTGAAAGGACACGAACCCCAATCAGCATCACTGTAAGCTGAAAGAGATAATGTAGATTGAGGATAATAGGCAAGAGCCAAATCCATGGATCCCTTAAGGTATCGTAAGAGATAGATGGCAGCTTGCCAGTGGGGAACACGAGGCAAAGCCAAGAACTGGCTCAATTGTTGAACTGTATAGGCAATATCAGGCCTAGTCAATGTAAGATATAAGAGGCGCCCAATCAACCTTCTGTATGACTCAGGGTCAGGATGTAAGTCTCCAGAGTCAATAGATAACTGAGTGTTCTTCTGCATAGGAAAGAAAGTAGCCTGACAAGTGAGCATTTGAGCATCATGCAAAATGTCATGCACATATTTACGCTGGTTGATGAGTAAACCAGCAGGACTGTGAGCAATTTCCATGCCCAAAAAGAATCTAGCCAGGCCTAGATCTTTAATAGTAAAAGCTTCATCAAGAGCTGTTTTCAGAATTGTGATGGCAGAAGAATCATTGCCTGTTATGAGCACGTCATCAACATATACTAGTACAATAACAATTCCTGAAGATGTTTTCTTTACGAATAAAGAATAATCTTGGTGAGACTGGACGAAATTGAGGTGAATGAGAAGCTTTGTGAATTCTATATTCCATTGCCGACTAGCCTGCTTGAGGCCATAGAGGGATCTTTTTAATCGACAGACATGTCCTGGTGGGGCTCGAGTATAACCTTGAGGAGGTAAAAGAAACACTTCCTCATCCAAATAGCCATGTAAAAAGGCATTATTTATGTCCAGTTGATGAAGGGACCATGAATAAGAAGCAGCAATAGCAAGAACAGTGTGAATAGTAGCAAACTTTGCTACAGGACTGAAGGTATGCTTATAATCTTTTCCTTTGATCTGATTATAACCTTTAGCAACTAAACGTGCTTTGTGCCTTTCCACAGTACCATCAGCACGATATTTTAGCTTGTAAACCCATTTGGACCCAATTGCAACTTTGCCAGGAGGAAGAGGAACTATTTCCCATGTATCATTCATCTCCAAAGCTTGAATTTCTTTAGACATAGCTTCAACCCAGATAGGAGACTGCTTAGCCTGAGTATAACATGATGGCTCAAATGCACTGATGACATTGCAGAGGGCTCGAATGTAATCAGAAGAATAATTAGTGAGATCAAATTGTGTCAAAGTAGAGACAGAATTACAAGTGTAATCCTGAAGATAAGCAGGTCTAGTAATAGTTCGAGTAGGTCTGGATAAAGGCATTGGTATAGGACAAACAGATGGTGAAGGAGAAGGTGAAATAATTAATGGGGAAGAGGAAGAAGGGATAGAATTTTGTGGAGGGATAGAAAGGGATGGAGAAGGAGGAACAGGAGAAACAGGAACTGTAGATTCAATATCTGGGGCTGGAGAAACCAAAGGAAGAGAAGATGAAGATGGGACTGAGGGTGCAGAGGAAATATGTTTGTAAGGGAAGACATGCTCTTGAAAGATGACATGTCGACTAACAAAGATTTTGTTGTTGGAAAGATTGAGCAACTTGTAAGCTTTTTGACCTGGTGGGTAGCCAAGCAGTACACAGGGAGTCGAAACAGGCTCCAACTTGTCACGTTTGGGAAGAAGGATATAGCATTGGCAACCAATGACACGTAAATGTGTATAAGATGGTTTGGTATTATGCAGAAGTTCAAAAGGTGATTTCCAGGAGAGAATAGAAGAAGGCATGAGGTTGATTAAGTATGTTGCTGTTAATATGCATTCAGCCCATAAATTAAGAGGTAGATGAGCATGGATTCGAATAGCTCGTGCAGTCTCAAGTAAATGTCTGTGTTTGCGCTCAACTCGAGCGTTTTGTTGTGGAACATATGGGGTTGATCTGTGATGAATAATACCAGAGGCCAGAAAGAAATCTTGTAACTGTTTCTGCATAAATTCAGGGCCATTATCAGACCTGAATATCTGAACAGTGGTGCAAAACTGAGTACGCACATAAGCCAAGAAATTAGTGATCAACTTAAAAACCTGATGCTTGCTTGCCATAAGAAAGGTCCATGTACAGCGAGTATAATCATCAACCACTATTAAAAAATAACGAGATCCACAGATAGCTAAAGTGTGATAGGGGCCCCAAATATCCACATGAATTAATTCAAAAGCTCTCTTAGCACGAGAAAGACTTATATCAAAAGGAAGCTTATGTTGCTTAGCTGTAATACAGGCATGACAATCCAAGACATTGTGTTTAGCAACTAAAGGCATATCAATATGCTTGAATTTGGACATAGACATATGGCCTAATCTGGCATGAAGTAGATGAACATCATCAGGTTTATTTACACTATTAGCAACAGCAGAATGTATATGTGAAGATAAAGTTGTGCCTATCTTGTAAAGATTCCCTTCCTTGTATCCAGTGGTGATGAGAGACTTACTGATACGGTCCTGAAATAAACAGGAATGAGGAGTAAAAATAATCTCCATGGATAGATCACAAAGTAAACGAGAAATGGATATGAGATTATGCTTGAAATCTGGAAGATAGAGGACATCATGAAGTGTGATAACAGAGGACAAGACAATAGTCCCTTTATGAAAAACCTCTTTCACCGAACCATCTGGAAGCCCAATCAGCAATGGCTTATCCAGTTTTGTCAACTCAGCAAACAAATCTTTGCAGAAAGTAATGTGGTCTGTGGCTCCAGAGTCCAAAATCCAAGTATGGATATTAACTGCAGTATTGATAAGTCGAGAAACAATACCTGCAAAGTTACTAGAATTCGATTGCTTATCCATCATAAGCTTGATTACTTCCTGACAAACAGCACTGATCATAGATTGATCTAAAACTGGAGAAGATACAGATGGAGTAGGATTGTCCAGTGGAGTATCAGCAACTGTAACTTCAAGATTGTTAGCAGCTCTATAAGATGGAGAATAAGAATCAACTCTGTTGCCTGAGAATTTATCATCCTTAGTCTTGAAATCTCGATACCAATCAGGTATGCCTGTCAATTTGAAGCAAGACTCTCGTAAGTGCCCTTTCTCCTTGCAATAGGTACACTGACGATCTAGTTTCTCCTTCTTAAAATCCTTTCTGCTACCACCTGCCTGTCTGTAAGGAACTGAACGAGTAGCAGCAAGTACATCATGTGACACAGAACTATGACAAGTAATTTCTTTCTGTTTTTCAACTTGTAACACCATATGAAAAACACGATTCTCAGTTGGTAATGTGTCAAGGGAGAGAATCTGGCTACGAACATGTTCGTATTGGTCATTGAGACCCATAAGAAATTGAATAACTCGATTATCAGCATCTCTGGAAGAGATTTTCTTAAGAAGTTCACATTTGCAATGAACAAATCCTTGACATGTGCAGGAAGGAATAGGATCAATAGAGCTAAGTTCATCCCACAGTTTTTTTAATTTGGCATAATAACTCGCTACAGGAGTATTTTCTTGCTTAATTGAGGAAAGATCCTTATGGATCTGGTAAATAAGAGGAGCGTTTGATACCTCAAAGCGCTCGACTATGTCCTTCCATAGATCCATAGCTGATTCTGCGTATGTGAACAACTCTGCTATATCAGCTTTCATGGAATGCAAAATCCAGCACCTAATCATGTAATCTGCTCGAATCCAGCGTGTGAGTTGATCAGCTTCACCATCAGTAGGTTTAACACAGGTTCCATCAATGAAACCTAATTTCTGTTTAGCTCCAAGTGCCATCCGAATACTGCGTCTCCAGGATGTGAAATTAGCTCCAGTGAATAGGATAGATACCAATTGCATTCCAGGATTGTCTGAATGAGACAAATGCAATGGATCATTAGCATCGACTGTATGAACAGATCGAGTGAGAGACGAATTGAGCGACGAATTGAGCGAGACATTGCTAGAACTCGCATCCTTCTCTGTAGCCATGGTGAGAAATCGATAGGTAATAAATCGTAGGAGAAGCTCAAGGGAAAACTATGGGAAAAACTTTAGTAATTGAATCTGGAAGAAGGCAAATCCATGGCTCTGATACCATGTTAACAGATGAAGAGAAAACTCATATATTCTCATATTACAATAGAGCTGATAAGAGTTCCTTATATACACATACGCACAGTTTGTTAGGGTTGTTACAACTAACCCTGTTATTACATAAAGAACACCTTTATTTAGCCTATTTGCATATAGTCTACATATATATATATATATATATATATATATATATATATATATATATATATATATATATATATATATATATATATATATTGATTATCAAGAGTTTGTGTTCCTTACTCCCATCTTTTGGATTCGTCTTTTGATTTTATCCTCCTAGTAGTCCGAGACAAAAGAAGGTCTATGTTTCGGGCTCGTATGGACTAAATAGAGGAACAACAATTGAGGTTCTCATTCTCTTCCGTTTTCTCCTCAAATAGATATGCTTTACACATCAAGAGGTATCTTTTATTAACAATGCTTAAATCTATTATTTTATACATAAGATCCTAAATTTAAATGATCAGAAATGTTATGTATTTCTGCTAAATTTATCTAATTGATCAACAATGACTTCATTGTCCTTGAGAGTAGATGCAACATCCTATATAAATTAATATTGATATTTCTTTGTTTATTCCACGTTTTAAGCTTTGGCTTATCCTCACCAAAAACACCAACAAAACCACAAAAAAGTAATATATTAAAAAAAAAAACTAAATTTCCCATTAGCCCTAAAAGTCAATGCAAATGCGGATACCCTTTTTATGGTGAACACGAGCTTTTTCGATGCAATAGAAGAACGAACTAACTAACTTACATGTTGAGTTGTACGTGAAAAACTAACTCCACCAGCATCGTCGCCAATTAACACCCGAGTGCACGGAGAGAGATCCTCTAAAAAAGTGTGAAACTATATTTAGAGAGAACAAAATCAGCAGGCGAGTTCGTCACTCCATCAAGTACGTACAAAGAAGCCACACCACAATCACGTAGTTCCGTCAAGTCTTACCGGTCTCTACTTAGACGTGTGCGTTTGGTTGGAGCGGTAAAATAGAAACGGAATGGAATTCGATAAAGGTAGGAAAGGAAATGGGAATAATGAGATTACTTTCATGTACGTGTTAAAACATCTCTAAAAAACATAGTTTTGATCAATTCGGTATCATTCCGTTTACATGGAATGATATTTAGCGCTTTCAAAAGAGCCCTAAAAGTCGTAAACACATCACAAAAGAAAACACAAAGAAATCGAGAAGCTAATACTTGAGCCTCAATGGTGATGTGGGTCAGGGCCACCGGGACTAATCCTCGCAGGATCGTATCTACTTCTAGTCGAGTCTTCTTCTCCACTCTGAACCATTTCTTCAAGCACTCTCATCTGCTTCTCCAACTCGACAAGCGCTTTCGAGCGTAGTCGGATATGATCATCAACGATCTCCTGCTTCAATAATCGGCTATTTGCAGTTTGGATGGCGAAACCTAAGATTAGGATAATGTACACAAAACGCACAAGGTTGTATTGAGTTTCCATGTATAAATATATAAATCTAACTCTTTACGTATGTTTTTTCTTGCTTGTGAGACGTGGTTGAATATATACCATCAATTCTTGCATAAAATATTGTAAAGACAGTAGTTAGCATGTGAACGCCTTACGTATATGTTTATAGATAAACATTCTTTACAGTTGGAAATATATCATCAGCACGTAGTCACGTACCGGTTATCCTTTTTAATTGTTTTATTTTTTTGTAAAGTATGTATGTTGTTTTTATATTTAATCTAAACGTCATTTCAACCGCTTTTAAAACGTACTTGAGATCAATATAACTGTTAACGGTATTCGAAAGGACCTTCTTGGAGAGAATGCGTGACTTTTTAAGAGGGTGAAGGGCCGCCATTAATGTTCAACATAATTAATATGCCGTGGTGTTTTAATAGGAAGAAGCTAGATGGATTTGGACCGGGTTCGCAAAGATTCGGATAAAGCTTTAACATGTATCGGGTTTGACAAAAGCTCTTGTATCAAATCGGATCATGCTTGAGTGCCTTCACTAAAGTCGAAGCATCACGTCCGAGAGCTCTTAACTCCGGGTACTTAAGCTTTCGTCTGACTCATTGTGCTCTTGTCTTCTCTATGTATGACTCGACATCATAATATGTGAGTTATATCTATAAACCTTAGAATCAAGAATGAACGTTGCGGGTGTTATTAGGAATCATGTCGGGGTTTAGGGGTTGAACTATCTTTCGCTTGCTGACTGTTTAACCCTTCTTTTTTTATATAATAAGCGAGACTAGATGTGTCGGATACCACTAACTTTTTTTTTCATGTGTTCATCCAAGTGACAATTCTACTTGTTCAGCTAGCTAGTTGCATTTGTGGAAACAGATTTGTATTCCACTTTGATTGAAATAACAAATTAACTAAACATGTATTTTGCTAAATTTAATCAGCATTAATAAGCGCAAAACTTATGTCAGATGACTAGAATGTCCTCGTTAGTTAACGTATTAATTTAGTTAATTGTTTATAAAATTATTTTAGTACATTAAATCATTTTTCAAAATACACACATTATACTAACTAGTGACGTAGCCGCGCGCTTCGCGCGCGGAAGCAACGTGACTGTATATTTAGTGGATATTTGATTTATTTTGAAGGAGTTAATCTTCAATATAATTGTACACCTAATGATTAATTATACATAAGTTCTTTGCATCAAGTTAATGTTCAAAAAAATTTTTAAAATAGGGTAAAAAGATTAGGAACAATGATTAAATAGTTTAAAAGTCAATGTTTGAAACTCTTTCAATTACAACAAGCTCATCAATCTTTTTCTAAAAGAGTTTTTATAACTAAAAACAAGTAGATAAAATAGTTTAATAAGGAATCAATGTTAAGATATAATTGGGTAGTCAATTTTAGGAGTTAAAAAATTAAAATTTTAATTGAGAGAGTTAATTGGGTGGTATGAAATAAATTATAAAATGAATATGAATTAATGTTAGGAGTTACAAAAATAAAGTTTAATTGGACGAGTTAATTGGATAATATAAAATAAAATATAAACTTAATTTGAAGCAAAATATGATCTTAATATGAGACATTTAATGCTATCAAAAGAATTGAAACAAGAATCTGATGACGAATAAGGTGTTGCTTCCGAAGAAGTTGTGATCGGTTTCTGGCGTGGCTTTGCTTGGTTGATAAGCATGATTATTGTGATGGTTTATGGAGTAACTCCAAGATCTACAACTGAGCTGTAAACTCATTCACACAAGTTATAGGCTTTGTTGCAGAATTCAACCAGCAGATTCAAGTTTAGAATTAGAAACCAAGGACTGCGCTGATAACAATATAAAATATAATGTTTAACAATTCAACACGATCCTTTAAATCTTTCGACCAATATATTCAGGTTGAAGCATAATTGAAGGGTTCGAAGAAGCAACAAAGGGCACATAAATATTTGTACTCCAATCAAATGCACAACATAGAAAACATACACATTTACATCAAAAGAGCAAGACAAGATAATTGTTTCTAAGCGTATGCAAGTTAAGATAATGAGCAACTCGATATTCAATGATGAGCGTATGCAAGCACCACCAAGTTTTACCTGGAATATTAACCGATGTCAGATTTTTCAGCCTAAATAATATGATTGGGAGAATTCTTAAAAAGTCAATGTTAGAAACTCTTGCAATCACAAATCCATCAATCCTTTTCTAGAAGAGTTTTTATAGCTAAAACAAGTATATAATATAGTTTAATATGGAATCAATGTTAGGATTTAATTGGGTAGTCAATTTTAGGAGTTACAAAATTAAAATTTTAATTAATTAGGAGAGTTAAGTGGGTGCTATAAAATAAAATATAAAATTAATATAAATCAATGTTAGGAGTTACAAAAACAAAGTTTAATTGGGAGAGTTAATTAGATAATATAAAATATAATATAAACTTAATAATATGAAGTAAAACATGGTCTTAAAATGAGATATTTAATGCTATCAAAAAGCTAAAATTATAGGTTAGTTAATTGAGTGTTATAAAATAAAATATAAAATTAATATGAATCAATGTTAGGAGTTACAAAAAGGTTAGTTAATTGGGAGAGTTAATTGGATAATATAATATAATATAAAATAAAATATAAACTTAATATTAAGCAAAATATGGTCTTAAAATGAGACATTTATACATTATGAAATTATTATTAGGAGTTATAACAATTAATATTAGGAGTTACAAAAATTATCAAATGTATAAGGGAAAAATTATAAAATAAATTATGGACATTTAATGCTCTCAAAAATGAGACATTTAGCTATCAAAAAGCTAAAATTATAGGTTAGTTAATTGAGTGTTATAAAATAAAATATAAAATTAATATGAATCAATGTTAGGAGTTACAAAAAGGTTAGTTAATTGGGAGAGTCAATTGGATAATATAATATAAAATAAAATATAAACTTAATATTAAGCAAAATATGGTCTTAAAATGAGACATTCATACATTATGAAATTATTATTAGTAGTTATAACAATTAATATTAGGAGTTACAAAAATTATCAAATATTTAAGGGCAAAATTATAAAATAAATTATAGACATTTATTGCTCTCGAAAGGTGAAATTATAGTATAGTAAGATAATTTAAGCGTAGTAAAAAAGTATGTTTAATATTTTTATAATATAAGTATCTTGTTTTTATTTAAAATGGTTATTTTTTCATAAAAAATCAATAAATTATTTTACTACAACTTTTTCAGCAAAACTCATTACATAATTATGTTATAAAATTGACATAATAAACTATAATATCAAAATCACTGCACAACTTAAATTCTCAAAATTTGTGACGTTCTTTGTGATTAGTCAGCGTTTTGTCAAAGAGAAGTAAAATATTGCTTAATGACACATACTACACTTTAAATTTGCACCATTGTCATAAGAGCAAATTTAAAATTGATATTTAGGAGTAATATATGAAATAAAGTACAAGAGCTGATCGAGCTTATCAATGAACAGATCAAAGTAGAATTTTATTTCAATACATCATACCTTTTCAAGTAAAGAAGAGATCAAACACAAAAGGAATGAGACATTAGAAGACTCATCGATGTGGCGATTTGAAAAGTGGTTTATAGTTTATGTCACAAAGGTTGCAACTATGTTTATACGTTATTGTTATTATACGTGTGCTTGTATGCACACGACTCTAATTATATTTTGGTGTACTTTAATCTAACATAAGAACGGTTTATACTAAGAGATTAAACTGACAAACTCGTTTTTACAAATCTCAACTAGTTAAGTCTCTAATTGTATTTGTAGGGGCATGTTTGTGATATTAATAAACTTTTTCACATTTAAAAAGTTCAAAAACTGCAAACGTAGTATATAAGGTATGTGAGAGTTATTTCTTGTATTGTCAATTGATTTTAGGATAAAACTTGCATTAAACTTATATTTAACGTGCATGTGTGTTCGTAAATTAGGGATGACGATTTCATCCGTACCCTACAAACACCCGGACACCCGATCCAACAAAAAAAAGGGTGAAATCCGTTAAAATACGGGTGAAAGCGGGTGGCGGATGATGCATGTCGTGGATCGGGTAGAATGCGAGTGAAGGTTTTATCCACCCATTCATTTGACCCTTAGTGAGTGGTGGATTGGGTGAGGTGGATAAACTTGGGTGATGGATCAGGTGGCGGTCAAGGTCATCCACTTATCAGTCGATCCATTGTCATCCCTAGCTCGTATACACACGATCCAACTTTACAGGCCGGACTATTTTTGAAGAATAGAAAGACTTTTGGTTCACTAGTCAAAAATTAGTCAATGAAGAGTTCACAAAGTGACAGACGAACTAACTATTATGTGTTGATAAACCTATTTTAGATTGAACACGGTCAACCTATCTATAGACGAAGCTTCATTTTTGTGTATTCGCCTAATCGATCAATGAGAGTTGAACAATACAGTCCGACAGCTCATCTGCTCTTGTTGCCTGGAAGACAATATGCCTCTCAAGAAAGGAGGGAGGTCTCGGTTTTACATAATTGCTCTCCTGGAATAAGACATGCTTATCCCAAGTTAATCTTTGATCTTGACCAACCTCTGCAAAGCCAAAATTTGTTGTCAGACTGGGTTTATTCTAACCTCTTGAAGGGACACTCTATTTGTACCTACAACTTCAACGACAAGCACAACATTCACTAGGGCCATATTATCAAGATTCGGGACGAGATTGTTGATTTTGGGTACGGCCTTACCTTCTGCAGACTCACCTCCAAACCTAATGGTAAGTTCTCCACCACGGCTGCTTACAATCTCTGCTGGAGACCTCCCCCCTGCAGCCGTACACACTTGCTACTATTTGGGACAGTTTGAATGTGCCAAAGTGCAGTTTCATTGCTTGGCTCGCAAGCCACAACCGACTCCCAACTCTCTCCAAACTCCTCTCCTGGAACCTGACTCAAGAGGACACCTGCAAGCTCTGCAATCTTCACCTGAAGGCGAGGACCATCTTCTGCACAAGTGCAGCTACTCTACTCTTGTACTTGAACTCATCTCCATATGGCTGAGAGTCTCGACTCCTTACCCCTACAGCCACAATCTATGGGACTAGATTAGTAATCACAAGTCTCATAAGAATCACTTGGCCTCTCATGTCATCATATCTACCATCACTTGCTACATCTATTTCATATGGAAATCTCGAAACGACCTCATCTACAACCACAAATTCATTCATGTTGTAACGTGTGCCCACCATATCATCAATGCAACCAAAAGCTACACGTCAAGCCATTGGAAAGATCGATCCCAAAAATCTATTGCTTGGGCCAAAATCCTTGGCATTCATCTATATTAATGCTCCTTGTTTTGAGTTGTTATTTCGTCTCTTGCTTTCCCGAATCTAGTACCTTCCCATGTAAATTCTTCTAGTTATGTCAATATATTAACCTTTCAAAAAAAACAAATTGCAATCCGAACTTTTATTTTGTTTGATTATGAAATGTAAATTTCAAATTAAACAAATCAAAAATAGTTATTACAAGATAAAAAGATAGGTTTTTGAATAAATCGTATTATACAAACCGTTCGAAGTAATTTCCTACATTTTGAAACTCTTTTTTTATATAGTTTTTAGATTTCAAGTAACGAGATTCCTAAATTATAAAACAATACTCTCGAATAGAATAAAAAGTTTGTGACTAAAGTTTGACTCGTATATACTTTATTCCTAATATATAGATAATATATAGTATTTATGTTTTGGAATGTCACCGTCATAACCTAGACGGAATCCATCAAGGAAGTTGAACATGATTAACTTGTTTTTTATGTGGTTCGTAAACTTCATTAAAATATGAGTTATGTCAGCATAGCACATGAAGAATCTAATTTGTTTGATTTCATTATCATCAAATTACGTAACCAATTCAATATTCATACTTTCATACTCCAGTAGACAAACTAAAGTGGCTCTATCGGCATTCAATATCGTCAAATATTTTTTATTTTAAAAGAATTATTATATCCTCAAAATTTTATACTTAATAGTTAAAAAGGAAAAGATGCTTCATGACGATTCCACGCACGAGAAGCCATTTATGTAGTGGATCGGATAATCCGCTTCCAGAGTAATCCATATATGAAGAGACTTTTGTTTCAATTTGACAGCACTATAACGATTTATCGTCTTATCGATCAATACATGAAAATACGAAATATAAAATTGGATTATCTAAGCTCGTTAGGTTCACATTCTTGAGATATGTATACTATCATGGATGAATTAGGGGACATCTTGCATGGTTTCGAGATTGCTCGAGGCATTGAAGATAAATGTGTAATTTTTTAGCCAGATTCACAACTAGCTATGTTGCTTCTTAATAAGGCGGGGTACACAGATGTCAAAGGCTTTATGCAAATTGGATTATCCAAGCTCGTCATGTTTACAGTGAAGCGAATAACGCTACAGACTATCTTGCAATTTTTGCTTTTAAGTTAAACATTGATTTTCATGTATTGATTGAACTTCCGAGGGTATATCGTATATTTGAAATGCTTATGTGAGGGTTCGGGCTATCCCCGAATAATAACTAATTATCTTTTTCGTATTAATAAAAAGCGTGTCCAAATGTGTAAAAAAATCACCGACAATCCTTACGGAAAAAAATCGAATAGGAAAATTTGTACGCTAAGCCGCAATTGTATGAAACATGAGATGCTGGAAGAAGAGAGTTAGATAGGTCAACTTACACATAAACAAGGCCCAGATAGAGGTTGGGCCAAGTAGACATGACTAATGGGCCCAGTTAGAAATATGGCCCAACATGTTTTGAAGCAGGCCTGGCCCACTAGTTATGATAGGCCCAATTAGAAATATGGCCCAACATGTTTTGAAGCAGGCCTGGCCCACTAGTTATGATAGGCCCAATGACAATTGGTTTCCCTGGATTTATTTAGGACATGTCTTAGGCCCAAAGGTTAAAAAGAGGGAGATATTTACATATTTACCAAGACATTTCCTTAACAAACAAATAATCAATAATTAGGTTGTCATAAACAAATTCTGTAAGAGTCTTTAGGGTAAGTAGGTAGTTTATATATCTTGGTGTATAAAGTAGGCACTTTTTGTTTTCAATTAACAAACTAGGCACCCTATTTTATGTAGAAAAAGATAAATTGTTAAATAGTAATTGATATTGCCATAAATGTTAATATTCTGTCTCCTTAAATATGTAACGGATTTGGCAAATTAAAATAATTGATAAAATAAATTAATGCGTCAAATGAGGAAAGAAATTATAACAACTCCTAAAATAACTCCTCACATAAATACAACAATATTTCATTATTCTTCTTCTTCCTTTCTAATCTCCATTTTTTCGATTTTAATAACCTCGAAAATCGTCAATGGAGGTTTGCTGCTGAAGAAGTTTGTTACACAAGGCGATAAAAAACACTTTTACGGTGATTTTGTGTGTTTCGATAATCAAAAATTGATAAGATTTCGTTGATTGGTTCTTTGAGGTATGTTACATAAATTAATCTGTCATTATTCATCGTCTACCTTTCTAATCACCAATATTGTCTTAACGGTCTTCAATATGATGTTGGATTTAATATTAATGTTGAATATTTGTACATAAGTGATGAATTTGAATGTTTGTACATAAATTTTATGTATCTAATGATATGTTTTTTTTTGTGAGATATGAATTATGTGTTCGTGACACTTTATTATGGTGGTGGCTGGGAATTTCAACACAACATGTGGAATTTTGTTGGTGAAGTTCCGAGCAAGCCTATTGTGGTTGAATCGTCTAGCACTATTGATGAGCTGAAACATAGCGTGGTAACACAATTCGGTCTACGGGTAAATATTTCTGAAATTAAACTATCTTATAAAAATCCCTTCAATCCATCTCTCAAGCCGTTTGATGTCAACACAAGAGGTGATCTGGATACATTTTTACACATAAACGGTCTACAACAATTTATGTGGAGTGTGCCGTTGTGTGTGAATAAAGTTGATGGACACAATGATTCTGATCAGATATCTAGAGAGGAACATAATGTAGCCAACAATAATAATTGTCCAGTTCATTTTGATGAGGAACAAGGTTGTAGCACAGAACAAACAATGATTCTGATCAGATATCTAGAGAGGAACATAATGTAGCCGTTTGATGTTAACCTTGATCTGTGGATTGTTTGTTCTTAACATGTTTGAAACATCCTGGGTAACTGACCCAGTCATTGCCTGTTTCAAAATCAAATGTAGAAATGATTACACATACAACAATGACATTTGCCTACATGATTGAGCCTATTATGTACATATGCGTTTTCAATCAAAATGAGTACATTAATGTATAAATTGTCACATAATATCATTCTTATATTCTTTCCTGTTATGTACATATTAGTGTATGTATAACATACTAACTGTCACACTCTACACAATTCAGTCCGTGTAGTTACCTGTTTTGAAGGACCAGCCTCAGATTTATGTTGTTGTTTCCTCATTTGAGGTTTATGTCTCATACACTTTTTTCGAGCCATATGATTTGCTATTAACAATAAATTTAAGATAATCAGTATTGATGTTATATTTAAATTGAATGTCTTAAATAAATATTTCTTTACATATAGATGTTGTAAGTACATCTATCTACTTCATATCTTTACATGCTTGTGTATAATAAACATGTATGTAATTACAGAATGTGTACATAATCCATTTATTTATATTGTCGTTTTTTCTAATACACAATTAACACTTGAATTGCATATCATGAATGTAAATCCAACTCTATTTGTGTATAACTTTACAGTAAATATACATATTAAAGATAGTTACTAAAGATCACTTCCATTTCTACATATATAGTACATACCTTATATTTTATCAACCAATATTCAGTTCAGTTTGTGTATACCATTTACTAGAAACTGTGATTATATACATTTGTACATAAACTGTACTCAGTCCAACCGTTATGTGAATATTTTTCCCAATTCAGTATCCTAATGTTAAGTTTGTTTGTGATTTTCGTGACATAATGTGTACATTATCATTGTGTTTCTACTATCCATTCCAATTAGTACATAACATTAGCATGTATCTAACTTTGTGTATGTATACCACTGCATAAATGTAGCTTTCAAAGCATCTTGTATATGTGTTTACATATCTCCAATACAAATGAAATGTTTATTCTCCATAACATCAGCAAATATCCAAAAAAAAATGGAAGATATCAAATTCAATACATACTATTACATCTCAAATAGTTTAAACAATTTCAACAATCGAACATGCAAACAAAATATCCATTACATAAACCAGATTTAAAACATAATGTACATACTACATGAATCGATTTTAAGAGATTCAAAGTTTTTGGGTATTCAGTACATATTGTCTCTTAAACTTCAGACCATCCTACATGAATTCGGTACATAATATTACATCTTAAATTGTTAAACATTTACAAAAATCGAACATGCAAAGTCACTACCCATTACCTACACAAAATCTAAAGCTTTCTGAACATCATACATGAATCGATTTTAAACTAATCGAAGAAATAGGGTATTTAGTACATTTTGTCTCTTAAACTTCTTCAAATGTTTACTATTTTACACTAATTTCAGTTATTATGTACCGAATCTAAAACAATTGAAAGAAATCGTGTTTCGTAGATGTTACAGATGAATACTCATATTGAAAGTCGATTAAGAGAAGCAATACTAACCTTTCTTTGTTTGATGATGTACGACGAAGAAAAGTAAAAGAAACCTGTGTTCTGTTTTGATTTGGACGAAGGAGAACGAAGACGCTTTCGGTTGGTTTCTTCTTCAGACTTTCATCCGATAAGAATGGCGATGGAGAGGGGTGTTTTTTGGAGAGAGTAAAGTGGGTTATTGAAGAACGAGAATAAAGGAACTGCCGGCTGATTGATTGAAGTGAGGATGTTGGAAGATTTGCAGAATCATACATAATATTAGTTTCCTTTTCAAAATTGTGAACGGTTGCCTTTTAACTCGGATTGTTATACGATTCAAAAATTATAACCGGTAGAAACTGTCATACATTTAACCCATTAACTATGATAATCCTAATCATTGTTTTTTATTTTTAATGTGGAAAATAGGGTGCCTAGTTTGTTTACAAGATACAAAAGGTACCCTATTTCACCAATATTCTCATTCTGTAAAAAGAGGAAGATATTTTACGGTCTTGATCAAACATTCAAGATTTGCCCACTATTTATATAGGATGTCTAATGTCTTATATATCTTAACGTGATAATTTGTCTTAGGTTATAAATTGGTGAATCTTGCATATTTGAAAAAATTTGTAATGAAAAAAAGTGATGTTGTTGGTTTAGTCGAAATATTACGAAATAGGCAATGTACTCGCACTGCGAGTGTGCTCTCCGGACATATTCGTTTTATGTACTATATGTTTTTTTTATTGAAAAAACTTTGGGGCATCCGGAGTACGCACTTGCACTACAGATGCATCCGGGCTTTTCCCTACATGAGTCTATGTCACATTAGTCATCCGCCTTTCACTTTGACATATGGAGGCTCCCAGACTCACTCGCATGTGCTTGCGGGGCACATGCTCAATGCATCCAGGAGACACACTCACAGTGCGATTGTGTTGCCTCCTTTCGTATGACTGAATAACAATCTCAAAAAAAACTATTATAAATCATTCTCCTCTTTCGGTTATAATCTCTTCTTACAAGGTGATTGTTTATCATATTTTTAAGTGCAAAATATATGCAAGGCTATGATCACGTCACGTGAGAATCTCTTCGTAATAGTGAATGAAAATTTGTAATAAACGTTCGATTAAACAAGAGTATTGATCTTATCATATATTCGACACATGGGTAATAGGTGCACGACCGTGCGTTAAGAGCGCACTATTACACACCTAGTAATTATGAAGGGGTAAAGGTCCACCTTATGATTATAATTATGCATAAAAGGTGCATGATTGTTCATTACAATTACTTTGATTCATTCATTTAAACAATGTGGCAAAGCCTCTCGACAATTGTATATTTTTTTTATAATAAATATAAAATAAAGAGATCGAACTTGTCCAAGTGATAATAGCTTGAGAGAAAAAACCACTTAATCAAGATTCAAAACTCGAACTCATTATAAACAAACACGACACGTGACGGTTCCTCATCGATTAGAACACAAAAACAATGGTAACTCAAAAAATTTTCGGAAATAATATGAAACATGTACGTTGGAGCGGTCACTACCAATCACCTACTTTCACTACAAACAGCTTAGAACTAAAAGATTATATTTTTATAATCTATAATCGAAATTTATGATCAAATAAAGTAAGCTAGTTTAGTATACGTGAAAAAAAACAAATCGAGAAGGACCTGAGCACAATAAGTGTTCTTCCAAGTCGATGAAACCACTAATTATAGTGGAAATCGATATGCAAAATACACTTAACTTTGCCTATATGCACGCAAACACATGCCTTTTTCTGCTGCTAATGAAAAGGACTACTCCAACACTTATTATAATTTGAAACAAATTATGTAAGATGAACACATAATTATGTACTCATCATCTTCAAATTTGTTTTGAGAATACGTATTAGAAATGAAGATTAACACCAATTACGTAGTTAAGTTGTTAATGAGCAAATAATGCATATGAGAAGTCTTTCTTGATATTGTACTTGACTCTCGCCTACTTGTTTGATTTTTCTATGATATACATTTGAGCCTATCCGACTGTAAGCCGGAGCTATAGGTACATTACATTTAAGTTTAACAAATAAAATTAGTAGTCTCTCGGTCAGGGTCGTCCAATGAGTTTTGGAGTCCCTGTGTCAACTATTATTGAGATTTAACCATTGTGACAAGCACTCTTCATTGATCAATTAAAAATAAATATTATTGGACCCTAAAAAAACTAGAGACCCTGTGTTATTGGCCGAATGACACCCCTTGTTAGAGGGACCTGCTTTCACCGTACAATTGAAATGAGTTACTACTAATGATAATGGGCTCGAATGAAGGTGTTTTTTTAGTCTTATTTTGACCGGGCCGGACACCGGACACACATAATACACTTGGTGAACTACAACAATGTTAAAGACATTAATTAATGACTATGTTAAGAGTGAGTCGAGCATGTCACAACATCTTTAGGATCTCGTATAGGTTCTTATGTCTTTGGGCGATAAAAGACCTTCCTTTAACCTCTAAAATATATCAAGTAGTAAATTAAAATTGTTATAACGGATTTGTGAAAGAATATTACAATAAGAAATGTCAGATATCGTGGTTCACCTAATAATGATTACTTCAAAATTATAGAGATTTTATTGATAAGATTGGATTGCCGATAAAACCGCATATATAATATTCGGTAAAATGCTAACTGAACAATGTTAGGCCGAAATCAACAACCCGATATTACATCCTATAAAGTGTGACAATTCAAACATGATCAATACTTATTTTAATGTAATATAAGTGTTGCTAACTTTTATAGGTATTTAGCTAGTTGTTAAACTCACATACTGATTTATAGGTATTTATCACATATCAAACAAAGAATATTTCGTATTTGAAAAATGACTTTTAATCTCATTTTTATTTAATTGATAACAACTCATACTCAAAGAGACCTATAATTTGTTATTTATAGGTTAGTTATTTGCTAACTTTTACACAATTTTTGTGGGTTGCTAACTTTTACACAATATAACATATTATTCTTATATCAAAAAAGATTTGCACTAACCCAAACTTTATTAAAATATTAAAAGAATAGTATTCTTCTAAACCATGTGTAATTTTGTATACCTAAATTAGGGCCTGTTGGGATGCATATATACCCACAATAATTGGTTACCTTCTTTCCATAAACAGAAGGGTAAATTTTAATTCTATTAGCTGGCTTTTGAAGGTCATGCACTATAACAACTAAACTAAGTATACTTAATCATTATGACCTGGATAGAGGTGGAGACAACATCTGGGTCCAATGGGCCAAGCGCCACCTGACCAAGGGTAACTCTATCTGGAACTGCAGCCCTAAACCGCACCAAAGTGCCTTCTGGAAAGCTTTGCTCGCTACCATGAGTGACATGCCACTTTGCCTCACCACCCGACTCAGATGTGATGCACTGGCCATTAACCCTATTGATTTCTCGCATAAGCATGCCTATGCAAGCTACAAGCCTGCTCCTGATCCAACTCTACGAACTCCTTACAAAGCTATCTGGCTCAGTTCCAATCCCCCCAAGAGCTGCTACATAACCTGGCTTGCGGCCCGTAAACGTCTTCCAACCCTCACCACACTCAGGTCCTGAAACTTACTTGCTGAGGATACTTGTAAACTTTGTTGCAGTGCTCCCGAGAGTGAAGACCACCTTTGGCTGTTTTGCAGCTACGGGTCTCTTGTCCTTGACATCGTTTCCCGGTGGACTAAGACCCCTTACCCCGCCCCTTATCTCAACAATATCTGGGGTTGGCTCGCTTCTTGGACCCACAAACATCCTATTCTCCAGGACAGGATGATACTTGTAAACTTTGCTGCAGTGCTCCTGAGAGTGAAGACCACCTTTGGCTGTTTTGCAGCTACGGGTCTCTTGTCCTTGACATCGTTTCCCGGTGGACTAAGACCCCTTACCCCGCTCCTTATCTCAACAACATCTGGGGTTGGCTCGCTTCTTGGACCCACAAACATCCTATTCTCCAGGACAGGATTCGCATTGCTACCATCACCTCCTTTATCTATCATGTATGGAATGACAGAAACAAACTGATCTATGAAAATACCATCACGCGAGAGCGATCGACTGTGCCGGAGGAAGGACAACTCTCCCTCCTCCCTCACTACTGCTCGTATGATTAACATACAGATCACCTAAGGAGCTTCTTCCCCTCTCCCCTTGACATCCCTGTCGCTGCTTTTGTTTTGTTGATGTTCCTGTAACTGCCTCTCTGCACTTGTAACCGTTATATACCCCATCTTAATACAATTACATTTTCAAATATATATATATATATATATATATATATATATATATATATATATATATATATATATATATATATATATATATATATATATATATATATATATATATATATACACACACATTAGCTAAACTTACCGCGTCACATACACATCAAATTATATCCTCTAACCTCAATTAACAGTTGTCAAACTTAATTAAAAAAACTAACTAGGCTTTTTTGGAAGGCTTGGAGAGAAAAGTATGAGACAAGCCAAACCGAGCCTTAAGGCATGATTGGGTTACGGTGTATTAAATATATATAATTTTGCTTTGCTATAGTTTAAGTAGTAAAATTTGTTTGTGGTTGGTGTTAAATGCATATTTTTTAAGAAATTTTATACATTGAACTTTTGTCAAATATAATAAAGTAAATTTTGGTGGATTTTTTCTTTTTTTATTATATTTGTATGGTCGTTATATTTATATTGTAGTTTGTTTTGTAATACATATATGATAATTATTATATAACATAATATTTAGATAACTATTTTTGATTTAGTTATTATATGTTAGAGTTATGATATTTTAAAACATCAATTTTATTTGAAAATTTAGCTTAGATATGAAGCGTTATCATTGCTTCTTTTTGGTATACATATGTTGATTTAATCACTATATTTATATTTTTTTACTTTGTATTATATTTGAAAATGAACATATAATAAAATTACTCTACAAATAAAAGATGATATTTGATGTAATAAATGTGTAATTTTTTTTTGACCAATATTACTAACTAGATCTTTTAGCAATATTGTTCTATTTAGTACCCTCATAGCATAATTTGATTTGGTAAATATATATCTAATAGAGTAATAGTGGTAAGTCAATTAGGGTGATAAAAGTTAAAGGGTATACAAAATAAAAGTTCATAAAAAAAAGTATACTTCACCAAATTCTTTCGTATCTTTTTAGTTTGAGAACCAAAGATCTATAAAATAAATCAAAGATAACAATTTGAGAACTATTGATATCAATTATTAAAAAATTAATCTATTTAATTTTAAAATATTAAAACAAAAAATAAAACTTATGTAAAAGTGGACTTCATTAACAAAATCAAAGGCTCACTACTCTATTATGAGTTATACTAACCTCGATTCAAAGGTTAGAATAGTAAACAAAACTAAACATGAACGTATCAAAGTTCAGCTTGTAATGGGTATTGTATAACGTCCATCTATGCTCCCTCTCGAACAAAATTGAATACACTGTTTCCGAAAAAAGGAAAAAGAATAATTTCAAAAAAAATAATGATATTAAGTTCAAAAAAATGATTATGAACTAACTTTTAGTTAAGATGTAAGATTTCTCTTTTCCTCTCTACTAAGAAGCTCACTAATTACTAAACCACATAAGCTTTAGAGAGGTCCCCCAAACTAATAAACCATGCAATTAAGCCAAGGCAGCTAGACTTTTGATTCAAATTTAGATTCATTAAGAAGGTGTCTACATTTCATTAATTAGCTTAACCTAATACCCTAATTAGTGATGTAGCATAGTTTACTTTCCCCCTTTTGACCTTAGAGTGCATTCTACAAGTACCTACTATCAATCTACTTACCCACATAACCCTATTTTGGGGAGCAATAACCATGCACAATTAGGTGACTAATGCACAATTTTGACTTTCTTAAACACCACTACTTAACCATTTGTGATTAAGAGCACATCTTACCCTAAAGACACTATCTTTAATTAGTATCTTTTATTACAAATAGAATATCGATTGTATGTAAGTTTTGTAGGGTAGAGGGCCAAAAACCCTTGAAATTGCATGCGGGCATTTTCTCTTTTCAAGGGTTACTCTTTTTCTTTAGCTAGAGAAACAACACAAAAGTACAGATAAGAAAGAAGGCCACAAAAGCTGCTAGGTATCATTATCAGTTCCCTGCAAATGGAGGGAAAGAGAAAGAGAAGAGGCATTGATAGAGAAAGGGCTTCTTTTCCTTTTTAACCAAGACCATATTCATCTATTACCTTGGTACAATAATGAGGGAAAAGGAAAGAAAGGGGCTGTTTTCTGTAATTACCCTTGAAAATGGGTTTGTTTGTGTAATTATAAGCTCCTCTACTCTCCTGCCCTAATCATCATCATAGTTGAACACCAACCATTCATTAAAGGTGCTTCCTTTGAAGCTCTCATCTTCCTTAACAATAAATAAGAAAGAGAAAGAAAGGGTTTGCTTTGTGTGGGGGCTTCTTCCCAAAGAATCACTTATCCTGCATACCCTTTTGCTAAAAATCAGTAAATCAATCAGAAATTCAGAATACAATAACTCATTTACAAGGTGGGCTTTAAATTTCCTGCATCAAATTTCACCTAATTTCACATAACTGAGTATATCTTTTTTGTTTTTATGTTCAGGAGAGACTGTGGCAGTTGTATTGGGCAGTGAGCATCTGGTACAGAGAAGGCAAAAGCAAAGAGACAACAGATTCATTGTTTTTCCTTTTTTCTTTTTTATGAAGAAGAGTGGTTTTTCATTGGGATCAGCATCAAATCAGTGCAGCAAATACTACCTCAGTATATCAGTCTTATCAGATCGATCAGAATATCAGATCAGTCCTCCATTGTTTTTCACCTTTTTCCCTCTCTTTTACACAACCTAATGAAACTCATCTAACAAGTACTACCTTGAGAACTTGTTCATCTTCTAAACAAAGCAAAACCAGTAGTCCTTTTACACCCTCATTTTTTTAAGCTGGATTTCCAAAGAGAGCAAGATGAGGTTGGGTCCACTCAATTCCCAAACCACAAAATCGCCATGGATACATCTCAAGAGCTTCAGCAGAAACCTAAAGGAAGAGGTTATAGAGGTGGAAATATGAGAGAAGGTGAGATTGTTCAAGTTCAAGGCGGTCACATTATAAGGGCAACCGGAAGAAAAGACCGGCATAGCAAGGTTTTCACGGCGAAAGGTCCACGTGACAGACGGGTGAGGCTATCAGCTCATACTGCTATTCAATTTTATGATGTTCAAGATCGGTTGGGATACGACCGACCTAGTAAAGCTGTTGATTGGCTTATGAAGAAAGCTAAATCCGCCATTGATAAGCTTGATGTGCTTCCTCCGTTTAATCCTAGCGCTATTGTCGAACTGGGTCAAACAGATCTAGTCAATAGAGACGAATCTGAGTCTTCTAGGTTTGAAATCGGACATTTCCATCCTCCGACAACGGCGGAGACTATGAAATCGTTTTTCCCCTCATCGTCTACAACGAACCCTATGGGGTTTCACGGGTACCCGCATCAGGATTTGTGCTTATCTCTACAGAGCTTCCAAAATCCGGGTTTAGTACACTCTCAATCGGATCCGGGTAACCCGAATTCCAACCAAGCCCTATATCCGGTTGATTACGAGACCGGAAACAGTAGCGGTTGGACGCCGGAAAGTAATATGAACGAGATGGGTCAATTCTCAAGGCTACTAGCGTGGAGTGGTGGGACCCTACAATCGAACTTCCATCCTCAGCCGTCGATTAGAGCTTGGGATGATCTTCCGATGAGTTCAACAAGCGCCGCCGATCATCAGAACCGTATTCCGAAGGTCGAAGGTATGCAACAGATGCAGAATGGAGATGGGTTTATGGGTTTTGAAGATATGCATGGGATTAATTTATCTTATAATCACAACAGTGCTTCTTCCATGTCCACTGATTCTAGCCGTTAATTAGAGATTAACGACAGCAAGCACTGTATCTAAGCTTTTTACCTAATTTTGCTTCATTGTTAACAAAAAATCAACTCTGGTTTGTTGATACAATGCTCAAGAACTCAAAACCTTGACATGTTTTTGGGGATTTTGATTCAAATTAGCATCTGGGTTAAACTTAAACTTGTTCATGGTTGCAGCAAGCTCAATGGTAGCTTGTTTTTTTTCTTCTTTTGGTGAGAATCCAATTAAGCATCTTTAGTTATGTTCTTTTTAACACTTTCTTTCCTTGGAATATGAATTTCCTTTTTACCCTATGGTTTGGTTCGATTCGATTCAAATACCCTAAGGATTTGCTTTGGTTTTGGTTTCGGTTTCGGTTTGCATATATGCAGTAACAAGATTGTAAGTAATTGCAGCTTATAGTGAAAAAAAGGAATGTTTGATTGTAACTTAACATCAATAGTTGCACTGCTGTCTGTTGTTAGCTTACATATAAATATAAAATATTAAATTAAAAATGTCTTAATTATAGTAGACTTGCCTCAAGATACCAAACCAAACCAGAATAATGAAGAGTGAGTAAGTAGGCATCACATGGATAGAGATACATATTTGCTAGCTGTATGGTCCTCCCAAATCTTCTTCATTACTTATTTACTTTTAAATTAATGATACTATTTTTTTAATTATTTTTAGCAAAAACTAATAGTTGATTAGAAATTTTTTTAAATAATTGAACTTATAATATATTTTATTTTATGATTTATAAAGTATTTAAGGATAATTTGATAAAAGGTTCTAAATTTATAAATTTTTGTGAATATAATTATCAGTTTCATATAAACATTTGCTAAGAAGGTAATGTATGTAGGTTAAATATTAGTTATAAATATTAATGTAAAATAATATAAAGGAGTGTGATTTAATTCCATTAATTAATTTAAAATAAGATAAAATTTAGTGCAAGAATTCTAATTTTGTATATATGTTAAAACTTACAATAAACACTAATTCTAAATACATATTTTTTTTAAAGAAATTTAAATACTATTAAATGTTTGATTACAAACATTAATTAAGACAAAATTTATGTCAAAAAATAATACTGATTGTATTTTGAAAAGTAAGGAGTAATTGTATGATATATAACCAACAATAATAATTTAGGGGCCCTTTGATTAATAGAATAGAGAGATCTGGGAAAGGGATGACCTATCCATTAAGATTTAAAGCATTAACAAATTGAGTTTATCATTTTATGACAGTTAAGCATGATCGATGATGAAGTTGGTAATGACTGAATAATTAAGCTTAAAGAAAGATTAACCCTAATCGATGGAGTATTATAGAGAAGTTGGGAGCAGGTAAGATAAAATCTGTGTGTACTTGGAAAACTATGTTTGAGTGTAGCAGCTGGGGGTGTACAGTAGCATGTGCATGCAGCCGCAATTTTCCTGTCAGATTAATTGATATTCAATGGCTATATCAGTTGCACTCTGCTGCTCCTCTGTAAAGTCTTCCCATAACACCATTTTATTTACAAATATACTATGCAAATTTAATTTACCAAACCTCATTTACTCCTTTGTTCCCTTTGCTTTAGGTAATCTAGTTGAAACTTACATTCATTTATCTTATGTATCTTTACATTATTACAAGCTTCGATATCCTAGTAAAGATTTGTATCCATACATATCTTTACTCGGATATCGAAATTATGTAGGTCGATCACGAGTGTAGTTGGAGTCGATCTCAAGTCATTCGGAGTTGTCAAACCACGTATAAAACTGTCAAAGTCGTAGGTCAACTACTCGTTTTGGCAATCAAATGGATAGTTTAGCGCAGTAGACCACGACTTTGCCGATGAAATCCAATTGTTGGAGACACTACAGTCATGCACCGCGTATGCGTAGTAGGCTATTCTTTTGCATGGTGTAATACGATTCAAACCTAAATTTTAATGTGTTCATGTTTGGCTTGTTTAGAAGGTGAACGAATTCGGGTAGCTCGAATAACATAATGCTGTTATAGTGTTATTTTAGTCAAATGAGCCGAACATTAACATGCTCAAGCTCGACTCATTTATAAATGAGTTAGCCTAAGTTTTATACGAGCTTTAAAATGTGGTCATATTCGGCTCATTTAAGAAGTGAACGAGTTCAAGACGAGTTTTTGACGAGCTGAATGCGAGCCGAATCCGAGTAGCTTATCTCATATTACAGGCCTACTCCTTTGACATCCGAATGTGTAATCCATGTGGCTCCGGCTCGACTCCTGTACGCGAAGATAAGAACTGTTCTTAGTTTTAAAGTACTATTCTTTGTGAAAAACAAGTTTATATATCTACATTATACATACTGCTAGTTATTATTTTTCTCCTATTGAATTAAATAAGATAATTTATTTCCACCTTTGCAGAATTTGTTTTTATGGATACGGTATTTTAATATAAATTAAAATAATATAATAGTATAAGACACAAAATTTCAACCAATCATGACGACATAAGTTAAAAATTACTCTGATCAAGAATTTGTATAATAGGGTTCATCAAATCGATCCATATATGAAAAACTAAATCAACATTTGAATAAAAAAACTTATCCTGTAACTTTTGGACCATGTTGTAAATTGTTCACAAACTTTAAACAGTGACGTCCATTAACTTTCGACCGTACCTTAGGTCCTTACCTTACATGGAGTTAAATTTTCCATTGGGATAAGATAGACTATCTTCTAAAAATAATTTATCCGAAAATATTCTTTCGGATGAAGAGACGAAGTTCGGACTCAAACTCGTATTTTGATAAATAAGTCTTTTGATGGAATCCACGAGACTTATTTTTTCTTGCGTTGGAATGAGAGTCAGTGGTTTCCGGCGCATCTAGTCGGACTTATTATATATGAAAAGAAAGCTAAGTAGTACGCACACGGGGATAGCCTGACCCCTTACATCAGAATGCAAAAGATCCACTATACCCTTAGGTGGGTAACGCAATACATTAAGCCCCAAGGGGAAGTCAAAAGCAAGAGAAGCTAAGAAATCCGCAACATTATTCTCCTGTGGAAGGCATGCCGGGTCTGGATAATCCAATCCCTTTTTTAAGATAGTCTTGGCATTTTAACACCAGACTGACATGAGGGTGGCTCCTAGGTAAGCTTTTACCGAGAAGGTTAATAACAAGTTGTGAGTCCGTTTCGAGAATCACATCTCGGCTACCACTATCCCAAGCAGTTTTCAACCCATGGTATATGCCTCTCAGTTCCGTCATGGAACCGTACACATACCCAGGTTGACAACAAAGCCTAGGTGTCACTCTCCCACCTGGTTTCTAAAGACTCCAGCCGTAGTAGCCTTCCCATCTCTACTAACCGCTCCGTCGGTGTTGATCTTCATAACGTTGGCCGGCAGTGGTTCCCACTTGACTTGAGTCACATATCTTGTTCGGGCTTAACATTAAATCTAACTCGTTGAAATCTCATATGGTAGTAGAGTAGTTCGTCTCTCGGTTTCTCGCTTATAATTGTGTTTGCCGACTTTAAGATAATCTGTAAGTTCCATGATAACTCGTGCGACGAAACATTTCACGTGAATCCGACCCGGTAGGAACCGAGGATCTCACATGTTAAAACATTTGAACATATTATTAATATCTCTTTTGAAGTAATATAATGACAAGCTTAAAGATAAAACAATGACTATAAGATTAAGAATGGTTGGGTTGAAGACAAGAAGTAAAAGGTGAGTGATATCGCTATCAAAATTTAGGCTTTTGAGTGGTCCATTTAACTATGGATTGATTCAAAGACTTAATAATTAAAGAGTTTGCACGCTGACAGATTTTAAAGTTTAGCCTTAATGTAAATATTCTACTGTTTAAGTTAGTCCAAGGTAGCATCTCAGATTCTCTACATATGCGACAACCATGCACGTAACATTTATTTTATAATCCATTTTTTTCCCTCTAAGATACCTATAAGCTAAGTTGATTACGATCTTCTCAGCTTTAATTATTGAGTTTCTTAAATATTTTTTAGATAATTTTATGTAGTAATGGTAGGTTTTTCTAAGTTAATCTGGACCGAATATTTCAAATGGTTTGGAAAAGACCTCATGACCTAACCGTAGATTTAGATTCGGCATGTTGTTCAAGGATTACGATGCTTTGGATCATTTAGGTCGGCTAAACTTTAGCGTTTTTAGAAAAAAAATTTGATGGTGTCTCTGTGATTATGTGGGTTTAGGTGTTTCGAATTTTATCAATTTTTTTTAATTTTTAATAGTGTCCTTAAACTTTACAACATTTTGACATTTGTTAAAGGAATGTCAATAAACAATCCCTTAAAATTTAAATATTTTAAAAAATACATAAAAAACAAATTAAAGTTTAATCTTGAGAAGAAATTCATCTTCCTCTAACAACAAGGTATCAACTCTAAAAATAAACAACTTCCAAAAAAGAAAATTTGTCTAATAAGACCATTTTTGTATCGGTGATATAAACTAGACCCTGACGGATTATAAATAGAAGAAAAATGAATGATATGAATGGGAATATATGTATATTATTAAGGGTAAATACGTAATGGAAGAAGAAGCAAATAAAACTGGCAATATAATTCAAATCCATCTCTTTCCTCCATCTGCAACCGAAACCGTCCTAAACCTAATCGCCCGTTGTCGTTCCCATACATCCACCGATTCGGCGCCCCCAATAGAGATCCTAATCGACTATCCATTCCCAACGCAAAGTAGTGACAACGCAGTGGAGACGATCCGAAACGTTGTAAACCTAATTATTGGTGCATTGTTGTTACGACGATTTGTTTATCGGTTTGGATGGTAAATCGTGTAAGTCAACAAAAACTCAAAACGAAGGGTAAAATTGACAAAAACTCAAAACTCTATGTAAAATTATCCATTTATTTTTTAGATATTATCCAAGTTTTTTAAACCTTCCTCCTTATCATGTAATTTTTATAAAAAAAATCTTCAAAAATGATATACCAAGACAAAATAAAATAAAATCTATAATGAATTTTCTAAATAAAGAATTTTATCCATACTCTAATGATATAGGTTACAAAAACCAACTAATTAATATGGATATATATCATCATATTATTAGTACCACATGATCCAGTCTATAATTGTTGACATATAGCAAAATTATATCCTCCATATCTTAGTTAATGAATAAACTAATCAAATGATCGAGTATCTCAAAAACTCGAAACTATATGTAAATGCATTAATCATTATAATATAGATTCAAAAAGAAGTTGTTCATCAACTATTATTAAACGTTACAATTTATCATGTAAGTTTAAAATCTTTTTTTCTATTAAAATGATCATACCAAGAAAATAAAAAAATAAATAAAATCTATAATAATCTTTCTAAATAAAGATTTTTACCCATACGCTAATGCTATAGGTTACAAACAAAACTATTTAATAATGGACATATACTCCATATCTTAATCAATGATTAAATTAATATCAATTGATTAAGTTTAGTATCTCAAAAAGAGGAAGAGAAAACCCTATTACATCATCGACGAACTGCCGACTTCCTTTTATTATTTCTTTTTTAATAAATCATATATTCTTTTTGGCTTTTAAGAAAGATTTGGATCCACCAAAATCGTCATTGTCCGTACATGGGTTGGATCAAGGTTGGAGCCGCAGAAAGAGCCCAAAGATTACTTAATTACTTTAATCAACCCATTAAGTTGTAGTTGGAGGCCGCCTTTATCTATCTAATCATGTTGTTAATTGCAATTAACAAGCTTAATTAGGTTTTATAATCTAGGAGGTATATATAGGAATAGGATTAGTAGGGTGATCTGTATATACACAATACAATCTAACCAGGGTGTCCTTATGATTAGCCGTATCGAATTATCGATCTCTTGCATGTGATTTTCGCTTTTCTGCGCCAAAAGTGGGTTTGTTATGGAGATAATCCTTTAATTAATTTGGTTTGTAAACTATCTTAGAGCCCATTGTTTTTCCAAGCTACGTTTTGATCAACATGGTTCTCTAAGATTATTGTTGTTGTTGCCTCGAGAAGATGAAAGAACCACGTAGGACCGAGGATCGTGTACGTACGAACATGGTAAGCCGGTTATATATAGATAAGAGTATAATATATATTTGGTGATTGTTTTACAAATCAAGATTTAGGCCGAACTTTTGAAAAACTTTTTCACCTTTTTTTGGGGCCAAAATTTAGTCCGAGTCCAAAACTCGAGCCTAATGTTCAGCCTTTATTTTTCAAGTCGGCTTACGTTCTTGAATTTATCTTATCTTGGGTAAAAAATACGAGATTTTTGGTCCGGAACCCGGAAGGACCTGAACCTTAGCCATACATGCTTGTGTCGGGCTCTGGGGAACGACCCAAACGGACCTAGGCTCTGGGTCGGGTTTTCCGACCCAAACGGACCTAGATATCCTGTTTATTAGTTGTTTTCAAATACATTCGACATTTGAAATGAAAGGTTACCTTCATAATATAAGTCGAGGATTCAGTTTGGAGGTTCAAGTGAGGTCCATTATGCGTTGACCTTTGAACCCAAAATAGTCGCTTACCACCAGTCCACTACAACATATTAGAAAGAAGAAAAGGCCATAATTAATGGGCCATATTTCGGCCCAACAAGAGCCCATGATTTCGCCATACCAAGCCCAATAAGTCAAAAAGTAAAGAAAACAAGTATGTAAACAAATATTCAAAGCTTATAATACCAAATATGACATGAAAATAATACTTTTTTTTTTCCACTTTCATGTAACTTGTATGGTCTAGATAATGGCAGTACATATAACTTTATATAGATGCAAATGCAATGAGAGAAAAAGTCCACTCATAATCTCTATTCAAGAGGAAGAATACCATACTTATGAATGAGGAGTATTACGTACACGGAAATGGAATTCACAAACGCACCGCGCATTGGAACTCGTAGCCGTCACGATTATGAGTTTCGAAACCGTAATTTTTTTTAATTTTTTGGGTAGAATTTACAAAAAAAATCATCATAGATCCGGATGCCGTAACCGTCATTCCGGATCCGTGATAATTTTTTTCTTTTTTTTTGGTTAGAATTCACAAAGAAAATCATCATAGACCCGGAAACCCGTAACCGTGAGTCCGTGACGATTAAGATTTCCAAATCCGTTGTGCGTTTGTAAATTATATAAGTTTACGATATCCGTTATGAGTAATTAAAAATAAAATACCAAAGTATGAATAATTCTCATGTTATAAACATATGTAATTGTTGTTTATATTTTACAATTGATGACCTAATGTCTGCACATTTTGTGTATTTTATATATTTTTGTAAAAATCGTTTATATTTTACTTAAGTAGTATAGAACAAGACCTGACATGTTGATATTACATTACTGTCATAAAGTGGTCAAATTTAGTGTAAAAGTTGCATAGAAAATCAGATTATAGCAAGAAAAAGGAATATCCCAGGCCCCTATCATGTGCAGCCATGGACACTCCATCCCGCTTTTCTGCCTCCTCCTGTTCTTCTTCAAGCTTCGCAATCATCATCGACTGATAGAGATGGATGTACAGTGTACACGTACTAAAAAGTTTAATTTTGGTCAAAAACTAATCATTTAGTCATGGGGGAAATTCACCATCTTTACACAATCCACACAAGTCTCGAATAATCGAATTGGTATTATCTGCAAAGTTTAAATTCATCATACAGATTCATATCACCCAATTCTGCAACTATTTCGTTGAAGAAATTGGCTATGGCGGAGACGAGTTTTGTGTCTCGGACATAATGTTATCTGTACTTTGCTGCTGCTGCTGATACACTTGCTTCAGTCTCTCAATTTCTCTCTTCAACGCCTCTTGATGTGCTGCGTTTGTAACATTCATTTGAATTTTAATTTTGGGTTATTAATAAGACTAAAAATTAAAGGTTATTACCGTCTTTAAAGATCTTGTCTTGGACGAGAGCCGCAATTTGGGATTTGAGAGCGCTGTTATCGGAATTTAGGATCATGCGTTGATGATCGAAGTATGTCACACGTGGCGATAGCATTGATACTTCTGTCTTCAAATCGGAATTCACGATCATGCAGCAGAAAAATTAAACACGTGCTGTATTAGGGCTTGGAAACTGAAACGCCGGCGTCGTTGACATTGATTAAGGGTATACCTGTAATATTGTCAAGCTGCGTTCGAGCTCTGATATGTATTGTAGTTTCCGAACTCGTGAACGTCTTGCAGATTGTCGATTTGCTAGAATTCTGATTTTTGTATACATCATTCAATGAAGGAAATGATATATATGCTTTGATTATTAGCGTTTCAAAGGAGAAGATCGAATTTACCTTTTTACCCTCTTAGGGTCAACGAAGGTTTCATGTAAGCCGGCGGTCGGAAGAGGCTCCGCCGTCTCCGTCACCGGAGTACTTCTATGATTTTGTTCATCATTAATCTTGAATGTAGAACTGTCGACCTCCTCATGTTCACTCTTCATCGCCGCCTCCGCCTTCTCTTTCCGGCACCGCTTGTTGGCGTTGCTGCTGCCGTTCCCCGACGACGTGGCAGCGGGAAGCCCATTAGGCGGTGTGTCTTTGAGGTCATTGTTGAACATCGACATGATCAATTGCTCCTCGTCGTCAAACTCAGCATTATTCTCGACGAAGGCGCCGGAGTCGCTTATTGATCTCCGGTGAACCTTACGCTTGGAAGACGAAAACTCAACGAAATCATCAATCCATGAAGGATTGTTAAAGCCGTTGTTAGACCCATCTAACGCCGTTAGAGGCGGGGCTGTGGTGGGGTCCGGTTGGAAATCCGGCCAGGTTGTTAGATCCTGAGCTGCCATGGTTGGAGCTCGAGGAGGTAATTTTGCCATCCAATGCACTATACAAAGAAGATACAAAAATGGCGCGCGAGTTGGTTAATTAGCAGTTAGTTAAATTTGAGGTTGGATAGAGAATTGAGGCCCGATAATGTTGGCGGGAATTTTGCTGAAAGTGTTAGCTAGGAGGAGATCCAGGGAAAGATAGTATATATAACTAGTGTAATACCCGCACCTTGTGCGGGTTTGCATTTTAAATTTAATTTTATAATACATATTATAATATGCTAAATATAAGGTTCAAATACAACAATAAAATATTAAAATGTGTAATAGTATTCATGCATTCAGTTCAATTATCTGATTTATAAGTAGTATAATTATATATATTCTCTATTGTATTCATTTTTAGGTACGTTACTATCATTATCACACATAGTTTTATATCAATTAAAAAAAACGACATATATTGTACAATGAAAATGGCAAGAGCGTTGGTTGCCAAAATATATAGAATGTGGTGATTATAAAATGCAGATGTATGTGATGGTAAATCATGCTAAATGTATATTTATAAATAAAATTACTAAAATAATAATTATAAAACATTAACATGTACGTCATAAAATAAAATAATCGGAATATCTGATAGATTATGGTGGAGAAGACCACACGAATGGTGGAGGTAGAACCACACGTTTATTGATAATATATTGATCCTATATATATAGGATTACAAGAAAATTAAAGGAAACTAATAAAGATTATCAGGAAACTAATAAAGATTATCAGGATCAAATCAAATTCAAACTAACCTAATATATAAATATAATTTATCTAAATAGAATATATAATATCCTTCAATACACTCCCGCAGTCAAAGCGTGGGTAGACGGACGACGCTGAAGACTGGATCAACGACCAATTGAGCGGTGACACCACCAACAGATCGACGACATCAATAGATTGATATAATCACCAGTAAATCGGTGCAATGGTAGATTTAGACGCCAATAGGTTGACAGCGTGCCTTAAGGCCGGCTAACCCAATCGGGCGAACTACTATTGTTCATGCCCGCATTCAATGTCGTAAGGTGACAAACCCGATGAGTCAGGATACGAGAGATCGAACTGCTCTGATACCATGATAAATTTTTGGTGGAAGAAGTCCACACAAATGGTGGAGGTAGAACCACAATATTATTGATATTATGATAGCCTTTATATAGGCTTTACATGAGAATATTAACTCCTAATATATAGGAAACTAAATAACAAAGATATTATCACGATCTTATTACGATCATGATCTTGATCTTATTACGATCACGATCTCGATCTTATCACGCCTCCTCAAGCCGGTGGTGAGTGACGGATGGACGCGCAACATCGAGCTTGAATTTGAGAAGTTGATACTCGGACCATAAAACCTTTGTAAACAGATCCGTCAGTTGGTCGGCGGAACATGTAAAGCTAGTGTGAGCCATATGTTTTTCTGACGCTCCATTTGACTTGCCTTTGAATATATTTTATTCAATTTGAGGCAATGAGTCTTGAGCGAAAGTGGTTGGGAGGATCGTTGCTCTGATACCATGATAGATTATGGTGGAGAAGACCACACGAATGGTGGAGGTAGAACCACACGTTTATTGATAATATAATGATCCTATATATATAGGATTACAAGAGAATTAAAGGAAACTAATAAAGATTATCAGAATCAAATCAAATTCAAACTAACCTAATATGTAAATATAATTTATCTAAATAGAATATATAATATCCTTCAATAATATCACATAGTATAAAGTAACCTCTTTTGAAAAAAAATCCTATTTGAAAATAACCCTGATCATTATGAAATAATGAGAATTTACTGGTGATAATTTCTCGTTGGAATCTCTTGTGTGAATAATCCCATCAAAATTTTAGGTCGAAATTCCCTAAAACTTTTCAATTCAACTACCTAGTCGAGATAATTAAGCAATATACCAAATTAATCTACATTTGAATTTAAATTATTCTAGAGAGCGAAAAATCTAAAAGAAATATCAAAAAATAAGTGTTGTCATATAAAAATATTGTCAATTTCTGTAAATGATAGACATATTCATATTATTATCATATTTTAAAAAGTAAATTAGAAGACACAAAGGGATAAACCTTGACATTTAGTTGTAGTTATTACTATATTATTTTTAAAGACATTTTAAAATTTTGATTTTATGTATTAAGCTCTCTATTTTTATTTTTTTAAAGTAACGGTTGCTACATTTTCTATAAAATAACATAAAACTTTAATAAATAGTTAAGTTAAAGCTTAATAATAAAAAAATTATATCGAATACAAATCAATAGCATATAAATTCCATTAGTACGTAATCAAATAATGATATAACATATTAGAATGTTCATATATTTTATAATAAAGGGATTAATTGTTGTGATGTGA
>BSUD01000008.1:129016228-129344400 GCA_033239045.1 Fagopyrum esculentum | reverse complement strand
ATATATATATATATATATATATATATATATATATATATATATATATATATATAATTTTAAATACGTGATTTCACAAACTTTATGCACCCTTATTTATGTTGGGATTTGAATTTATCAGATTATGTATATTTTTTTAAATCCAACCATATGAACTTGATTGATAAATTTATATAGCAATCAATATTGTTGTTTGTTGTTTTCAGTTTTTAAAAAAAATAAAAAAGTTGATGTTAGATCTTAATCTTATCACCAAAGAAATGTAACAAAGTAGGAAATTTTTTTGATGAATTTTCGTATTTTAATATTGTAAATGTGAGAATTAAAGTAACATCTTCTCGATATTATTAAATTTAAAAAAGTAATCTCAATAAGACTTAATGGGGTTCAACTTTTCCAGTTAGTAGTTTGTTGTTATTTTATAAAATTAACCTTTTTTGAAAATTTTCACTAACAATTTTTAAAATTTATACGAATATCTTAGAAAAATTATTGAATATTAAATCAATTTTCTAATAAAAAGTTGAAAAAAAATATTATGCCCGAAGAAGATAAAGAAACGTGTACTTCAAAAAAGGTTTTATCTTTTATTAATAAATTTAATGTCAATAGTTTATTGCAAATGTGGGTTTAAAAAAAGATTTGGTAATATCTCAAAATAATTTACTTTTGATTAAACTGTTAACAAATATTTTTTCTATGAGTTTTTGAAAAATAACAATATTTCAAATCAATTATAAGAATATTATAGGAAAAGTTTAGATTAAAATATATTAGTAATTAATTAGAATTCAAAATTGACAATTTAAAAGTAGGTGTGGCGCTTGAACTTCCGATTCTAATATTCATGTTTATTTAGATATTTATTTGAATGAGATTTCAAAAAAAGAAACTTTTGTTTAGACGGAATTTAGTAATTTATCAAACACGGAGCTTTGCGTTCAAAGCACATAGGATAGTAGAACCGGTTAACAAAGAGCAATAGAAGTAATTGAGTTGAGGAAAAATGCATTACAAATGCAGGTAGCATAGCCGAAGAAGAAAGACAACTACACCAGCTTGTTTCCGAAGATGAACCTCACCCAAAAGAAATCTCATGGGAGTTGCAGCTTGTTTCCGAAGATGAACCTCACCCAAAAGAAATCTCATGGGAGTTGCGTAGCCTAAATTTGATTTTTGGTTGAACCTGACCTTGATCGCCATTTACTCCTGCATTTCAACACCACAATTTGTTAAATTAACTAATTAGGGCTATCAAAAAGTGAAAAAAGTTGAGAGATGGATGTGGAAGTCTTGTATGAATATATATATATAGAAAACTATTAGGGTTATCAAAAACCTGTTACAGAATTTTAAAGTCTAAAACTAAAAAAAAAAAAGATAATATTCAAATTTGTTGAGATTTTTTGTTTTAAGATTAGTCGATTTTAAGATCTGGGAATCGTAGTTAATATCCGGAAATTTGTAGATAAACTCGATAGTATAGAAAATCACGAAACTTGTAGTTAAAAAATAATTAAAAAGTAACTTTACATTTTGACTTTTTTAAAAATACTTGTTTAAATAATTTTTGGGAGCATTCTCCTCTTTTCACCGAATTAAAATTATATATTTAAACTACAGTGATTGGTTACATAATTTGAATGATAAATTGTTGATTTAAAAAACAACAATAATGTCAGGTAAAGTATTTTTTTTATTTTTTTTATTTTTTTTTTTGAATTCAAAGCAGCTTATGTATCAACTTTTCTTATTCCTAAGTAAAGTAATCTGATTGGGAAACAAATCCTACAGCTAACAACCTAACAATAATATCAATGCTTAAAAAGAGAGAAATATGTAACTTTTTTTTTATAATACTTTTTTACAGTTTTGATCTTATCTCACAATTATCTTTGATGTATAATTGAAAAAGAGATAATTTCGTAAAAAATGTTGCAAAAAAACTATACAGTTGATAATTAAAAATGGTAAAAACTAAAAAAAAGTTGAGATTTACCTTTTTCTATTTAAATGAAGATATCTTCTAATTCAAACAGAATTTCGTAACAAAAATTTTGCGACAAAAACTTAATTTAAATTGCTGAAAAATATTGTTGATTAAAATAAAAAAGTTTCGTTGAGGCTGATTTCTGAAGGACACGTTGCAAAAAAAAAAACGCTTCATCCTTAATATACATAAGATAAGATAAGATATCATAAATAAATAAAAATTAATATAAATAAAAACAAAATTTGTTAATTAACGTTATCATTTGTTGACTTAATTTAAATGAAAACAAAATTTGCTAACAACTTTGAGAGATATTATCATTTCTTTTACAAACAAAATTTGTTAAAAACTTTTCTTATAAAATCCAATTTGACGGATAATATCACAATTTTTATTTTCTATAATATAAATTTTAACAAATTTTGCTAACAACTTTTTATATAAATTTTTTTGACTGACGTTAATTCTGTGAGCGACATGTGGCATTAAAAATTTTTTGGGCTGAGGTTAATCGTGGGGGCGACATGTGGCAATAGAGGCTTCTGCTTTAATATATATAAGATCGTTCTACGACGTTTACTATATATGTACCATGACGGTGTGCGTCATCACGCCCCGACGCTTGTATGTACGAGTCGTCGGTTAGTTTGTAAAGGATTTCTGTTCGAGCCGAGTCTAATTTTATACTAGATTTAAAATGTATTAATATTTGGGTTGATTAAAAAGTGAGGAGTTTTTTACGAGCCGAGTCCAAGTGGTTCGGGTAAAATACTGTTTATATAGTGTTTTTTTGCCGACCCAATCGAATTATACCCGAATAAGCCGAACACTAAAATGTCCAAACTCGACTCATTTATAAACGAGTTGAACCTAAATTTTATACGAGCTTTAAAATGTGTATATATTCGGCTGTAGAAAATGAACGAGCTTGAACCGAGTTTAAGCAGTTTGCCGCGTATATAACGATCGTACACCTATTATTCACGTAAGAACATGCAAAGTGTGGGTAGAGTTGTTTTACGATATGAGCTACACTTTGAGTTTCGGCTCGAACTCATTCATCTTTTAAACTAATCAATTATGATCATGCTTTTAAGTTTTAAACTATAGTTTTGAATTGAAATCTACTCTACGTAAACCTAACATGTCAAAACTCGACTAAGATCTCCTACTCTCAGAGGTTATATGAATTATGTAAGGGCATGATGATTTGAAAAGGGAGATAGAGTTAGCGTAGGGTGGTCACATTCACGTGCTGAGGCCTTCGGGTGGGGAGGATAGAGACAAACAGTCAATCCTTACAGCTATGAATATCCTATCGTTATCATCTTCGAACATCATTGATCAATCGTTTAGGCTATGAACCCTTAAATAACGGTTTTGGTATCTTTAGAAGAGCTCATCTTCATATTTGTTTTTCATCATAAGCCAAACATTTGTTCACAAAAATCTCTTTATTACTTACATATCTTATATATATATTAAAGGAGAAACAATTTTTGCCACTTGTCCTCCCAAAAATTAAACTCATTCAATTTTTTTAAATCCAACAATATCTATTCAATTTTAATTTGTCTAAAAAAAATGCAATCTCCGATTATTTCTGAGTCAACCAAACTACTCCTTATTTATCTACCTTCTTTCTTCTTTAAAATGGACCCATCCGAGCCTATCAGCAGCATGCCTTCCGGGCCTATTATGAAGCTGAGTATTTTGGCCTTTGAAACCCTACCACCCGGGCCCGATAAGGAGCAGTTACAGCCAACCGTGTTTCTTCCTTCTCCTTGCCTCAACCGTCTTTCCTTCTCCCTACTTCTCACATAAAACATAACCTCTCCTCTTGCCCTAACTTCTGTGACTCGTAACAACAGCTTTGGCCTCCTCCCCTTAGACTAGTCACATCCCACCCCGTTTATAATCCTATTTATGCACTCCATTTGAATACTAAATCATTTATACCCTCCGTCTATTTATCTTTTTCTCACATCCCATGTTCTGTCTATAAAATAATTGTATTCATTTTTTTAATTACATATAAGTAAAGTTAAGGAAAGAGAGAGGAAAGATTTGATTTTTAAAAGAAAAATTCAGAAGAGAGAGAGAAAAGATTTGATTGGTTAAATTGTGAAAGAGGTGGGCCTGATTTCTTTTGCACTCTTTCACAAATAGATCCAAATTTAAATAGAGTGAAATTTATTTTAACTCTTTTCACAGGGAGAATACAAGGGATGTGGAGATTATTTTGGATAAAAGTTTAAAATCTAACAAATTTAACTTGAGCATGTAGATAGTCTTACGCGAGATTGTTGTTGCCGCTGATACACAACCCTTGCCTCCCTTCCTCCTGCTCCTTCACGAATCTGCAACGATGGTTTCATACTGGACGGAGAGGGCAAACGCAATAGCTGGGACTGCCCCTCCTTACTCCAGAACCGGCACACAGGGTGGCTCGCTTCCCTCTTTTGTCCACTCCATCAAATCGATGATACCAAGGAGCCCAGATCCGCAACCAGCAGCAGACAACAACGTAGCGAGAAAAGAAGGTGGCGATGACTTTCTGGAACCAAAACGTGGGGGCGGCGTCGTCGAGCCGCGGGGGCAGTGGTGTTGCCCAGCCGTGGGTGCGCCCCTACAGCAGTGACCGCCTCTCATCCTTTGTTCTCTTGCACGTGAGCATGTTGGGTTTGGATTGTCGGGTAAGGACCCCACTCCCCTTCACTGCGTTACCCTTTCTGTATATGTACTGATGTGAGCCCCGTTTGTATCTCGGAACTTTTCATAACAACCATAGAAGATGGCTTGAAGAGCTTATGCGTTTCCGAGTTTTGAGAAGTGACCAACACTCAACTTCGGGTCCATATTTGGGTAAGTTAGACTCCTCCTTTTTTGCTGAATTTCTGATATGTTATAGTTGGTATTTCATAGTATAACATACTGAAATTTGAGAGTATTCCGAGTTATATTTTAGGAGATATGGTTCTCCAAAGTTGGTTTCTCATGCAGTTTTTATGATGTGCTGAAATATTCCAGGTGTTGAGAAAAACTGCTAGTGATGCATTTTTGTGAGATAGATTTGAATGGGTTATTGATCTCTGTTGGACTTGAATTTTAGATATGTTGTTTATGGATATGCATAGTAGCATGTGGCAAAGTTTGAGAGTGATCCATTGGTTTTATCCGGATTTGTGATGTTCCAAAGTTGGGTATAAGTATAGTTTGGTTTTAGAAGAGTTACGCTAGGTTTTAAGTGTGTGTTCTTGGAGATGGTCTGGGATTGTGTATCTTTATGGATTATATTCTAAGGAGTCATGGTTGGCATGTGACTAGGTGTCTCGGTATGTTTGGGATTTAGTAGCAGTAAGTTAGTTGAGCCTTAGTAGCAAATCTTAAGTCTGAAAGACAATCATCTCTCAAACTTGGTAGATCCTTCCTCCAGAGAGTTAGATATTTGAGTTGAGTTTCTAGTAGAAGTTCTTGAGACTTCTGGAAACCTTTAGAGTTTCCGGATCCTAGGGGTAAAACCGTATTTTCTCAATAAAGAGTTGGTTTAGTGCAGTTTCTCGGTTGTCCGTTGTTGACCTACAAGTTGGGACTTCTAAGGGACGGATAGTATATTGATATGAGTTTTATGTTATGATCAGGCAGTTGAGACTATACTCAGCGGGATCGAGTGCTTTGGTTGACGGGACTTGACCGGTTCAGGTAAGTCCTTTGAGCTTACTTAGTTACAGTCTTATGTTGGTTGAATGACATGAGTGGTGTTTGCGTTACGTGTTTATATTATGTTGTTAGATATAAACAACCGAATGGTAATTGGCCCATGGGTAGGCATTTATCACTTGTCTAGTTCTCCCAAGGGAGTTTGGGAGGTGCTTCGTGGTTGGGCCAGATTTGGATATACGAGGAGGGTACCGATCCACTCCATTTGGTATACGGTTCGGTGCGCCGAACCACTCGGGCTGGATAAAAGTCCGAGGACGAGAGTATGAGACTTCTCGTGTCATACTTATAATTGAATAATGTGAATGACGTTAATAAAGATAATAATCGAATTTCTGTGATGTCATGTTACATGTTTACATGTTACTCTGATGTGTGTTTGTGCTTATGTTTTCTTCTGATGTAGGATTGTAGCTAACGGATTATCCGTGTTGTTAGTTATTCGTAGTTTTAGGCAGTTGCAGAGAGATCCGGAGCGGATGGTCAGTCGGGTCCACGTATTCATTTAGATGGGGATGGGGGCGTCTTCAATTTCTTCATATGCATTGTATTATTATCGTTGTCGTGTAAGGCTGATACATATCATTCATATAAATATTATTTAATGTTTTTAAATGATATAAATACGTTTGTGCCTTGTTGTAAGATCCTAGTAAAATTGTTGTCAAACTAAGGTTGGGACCCATTGTGAGGTCATAACCAATAACTTCCCGAATTTTGAGAATTTGAGGTGTTACAGTCACAACTCACCATATTTTCAAAAGTTACTTTCAAAGAATTAATCATTCCAATATTTAAAAGTCAACTCTTAAAATCAAATCTTAACTATCAACTTTTATCTTATCTCACCGATTTTTAATTTGCAAATCTTCATAAACAACTCAACTTCTCAAACAAGCTTTTTTGATATCTAGAATTTTGTAAAAAGGATTTCTTCGCTAATACTACCTATATATATACGCTTCTTCTTCTCCTCACAAAATACGATACTTATTTTTATGAATCCGGTCTCGTTCAAGGAAAACTTAGTGAAAGACAGGTTCATTTATCTTTGTCTCGTACATTCCCTATTCTTGTAACTTTGCACATTCTTCTTTAGTTCTTTATCTTTCCCAATTCTATCATCACGAACTGATCAAACACCTCAATCAGAAATTGTATACCTTTCTCATTTTAAATTCTCATTTTGATCTTCACATGCTATCATATGCTTGTCCCACCCTTCTTCTCCGACCAAGAAATTCATGTTTATTCATCATCTCTCTAATTGAATCAAGAGTTTTATCAGTTGCGAATCTCAATGTAAAGATTTCTTCAGCTTTACTGGATCCGTGTTTGCTCGATGTAAGTTCTAGTGCTCATCTCGATCCGATGCATAATTTCTAGTTATGTAGTTGATTAAGGTTTATAATAGTCTTTAGAAGCTCGGTTTTCATGGATAGATTGAATTCTATATTTAGATTCATTTGGTGTGATAGGTTTGAATTTGGTGATTTTTTTTAGCAAGACTAAATGATTGAGAGGTTTAAGTTAAATATTTCGGTCACCTTTTATTGACGAACGTTTTTTCACTCTTATTTGTTCCTTTTTTTAGAAGTGATCTCCATTTTGCAAAGATTCACGGATTTTTTTTAATAAAAAGGTTGTTTACCGTGTGAACAGTGATTGAGGTACAAATCTTTGGTCGGACTCAATAGATGAGGTACCATTCTGATTGTTTAAACGACGGGTACTAAAGTTTAGTCAGCCTAAAAGATGGGGTACTATTTAGACAATTTTCTCTTCTTGTATTATATCTTTTAGCATATCATTTCAAGTACAACACACTTTTTCTCGTACGGCATTACAGAACGTTGTTGGTGCGACACGTGTTAATTTTTTTTTTTTTAATTTTCCATGACAAACACTTTTTCGTTCAAACTTTTGTACATTTTGTTCAAATTATATTATACTAATGGGTCATATATTTTTTGCACTAATAGTATAATTTTTTTGAAAATTTCCCCATCTTCTCTTTTTTCTAGTGGGAATTTTTTTCGTTCAAATTTTTTGTTATGTTAGTTCAGATTATATTATACTAAGTGTTCATACATTTTTACAAATTGTTTTCATAAGTTCAAGATAATACATATAATAGTAATATAAAATACTTAAACTAATAGAACACACGATTTGAACTGATGGTATAAATATTTTAAACTACTAATATTACAATAAAAAGTATTCTAATAAACATAACTATAAATAAAATATAAACTTTTATAATATTAGTTCAAAATATGGGTATCATTAGTTTGAATGTTGCATAATTTTAGTTCAAGCATTGTGTTTTATTAGTTCAAACATGTACAAGTAACAAAGTACATAAAAAAACATAACTAGTAAATTAACTAAACAATACGTGAATTAACTACTGAAAATATTAGAAATGGTAGTGTATAATTTGAACAAATTGAACTCAAATTATAAACTAAGATAATGATTGTTACAACTTTTCATAAAAATACAAAAATATTACACGGTCTTCTTTTAAAAAGTAGATTTTTAAAAGAATAAAAATATCTATGTAACTTCTAAAAAATGTAAAATTGTCACCGCACCTCTCCTAAATCATTAACTGACGTGTATGATATATTAGACCATTGGATCAAGTGAATCAACGGTATAGATTAATCCATAATGCCTTACCACTAGAGACATTTTAATTTGAACCTTCTAGAGAAAAATAAATGAAATGTATGCTTTTCTTGAATTATAAATTTTAAAATCAAATATTATAATTACTAATAAGTTATATTGATAAATGTTAAAAAGATTATACTTGTATTCTCTATTCTAAACTTTGATTTTAGGAATAGTATTGGATGAAGTGATTATTCAATCATATGAAATCTACAAATTTATGATTGTTATAAACTATTCCAAATAGATAGGATGAGTTGTAAGTTGTAATGTACAGGAGATTTTGTTATGCCTTTCGTGACATTCCATGTGAATATTTGTTATTCCAAAACCCTTATTTTATGGAATTTTTATTCCTTTGTCTAGTCATTTCCACAGTTTTCTCTTTAAAAATACATCCACATGCAAATTTGTCCATTTATATATACATTATACCCTATTGTATTCGGGTAGCCTCTATCAAGATATGATGAAGTTCGATCGGATCGAAAAATCCAATCCGTCTATGTTCGGGCCGGATCTAGATAAATCAAAAATCCGTTAGGCCCGGGCCAAAATAAAATATTATATATTAAATAATATATTATTAGATATAATTTTAATGTTACGTGTGAATTATAAAATATTTAATATAATTATAATAAATTTAATATATATATATATATATATAATATTTTTTTAAAAAATTTATATTAAAAATAAATATTAATATAATTAAAAAAATGATCGGTTACAAACTCCTCTCTAGGTCCGGCTTTTGGGCTCAGCCCAAGTCCGGCTAAACATGTAGAAATTTTTACAAAGTCCAACCGAACTTGGCCCAAATCCGGATATGAATATGCCTAATATACACACCTTTATTAATCCATTTTTTCAACTTTGATTAATTGTGTAAAACTGAACAAGTCTAAGACTATCCACATCCCACTCCGTTTATAATCCTATTTATGCACTCTATTTGTATACTAAATCATGTATACTCTCCGTCTATATATTTTTTTTTAAATCTCATGTTCCGTTTATAATATAATTGTACTCATTTTACTCCACTATATTTTCAAATTTTTAAAAGAAAAATTAAGAAAAGAGAGATAAAGATTTGATTGGTTAATTTGTAAAAGATGTGGGTATGGTTCCTTTTGCACTCTGTCCCAAATTTAAATAGAGTAAATTTTAGTTTAACTCTTTTCACATAAAGAATACAAGGATGTGGAGATTATTTTGGATAAAAGTGTAAAATTTAACAATTTAACTTAGGGATGTAGATAGTCTAGTATACATATCTTTATTAATCCATTTTCTCAATTTTAATTAATTGTGTAAAATAGATTGAATGGAAGAACCTTAATATTTTCATCAAAAATACAATAAAACAAGGGTTAATGTCCCTGAATAAATAAATTCATAATTAAACCAAGTAATTATCCAATCACATAAAAAAAAAAGAGACAAGAATTCCAATATTTTTGTTTCTTGTATACATATCAACTTAAGATCCATTGTCCTCCCAAATGCTGCTTTCAATTGACTTAACATCAAGTGGGCTTAGTTGACCTGCAAATCACAAACATCACTTCATCAAACTTACCTTAATTCCCTCAAAAAAAAAATTAATCACAAAATAAAAACTCACTTGAAAGATAATACTGCTGATTAAACCCACTAATCAACTGTTCTTGTGGCTGCTGATGACTTATAAGATGATTATTATTACTCAAAACTTTCTCTTGCCCTTTAACATTATTCTCATACCCATTTGACCCAAAATATGAACTTTGTCCACCACCACCACCACCACCAATCTTCCACCCAAGCAATCCATTTCCACCACCACAACCACCAGCGCCGCCGCCCTTATACATCAACCCAGCCTGAGGAGCCACCACATTCCGGTGACTCGCTTTATAAAGCCTAAGTTCATCATAAACTCTTCTATACTCACCATAAGGACCAAGAATAGGATCCCTTTGTCTACAAAAAGCCTCCCAAACAAGCGAATCCGCGGCTCGTTTCCTTTCGTCTTCATTCACAAGTCCTCTTACGATCTTCTGCACGTTACTCACTCCGAACACCTTATGAACCGCCTGAAACTCCTTCGCCTTGTCGGCCGGGAAGAACGGAGCTAAGATGCATTTTTGTGTGCATTTCTTCCTTTGATGCTTACATGCTGCACATGCTTGATGTGTTGTGTTACTATTAGGGTTTGGGATTGTGCTTCTTTGCATGGCTTTTGCTTGATTTACAAGAAACAAAATATGAACTTGTTTTTATTAATTTGTGTTATGACATAATCATATACATATATACTATATGATTTTAAGGAGGATAAGAGAAGGGGATGATAATCACATATATGGGTTTTTATAATTTTAGTTGGAGATAAAGAAAGAGAACACAAGAATTTGATGAGCAAGTTAATTATATTTTTAATTTTTAATTTTTATTGTGTTTGTGCATGAAAAGATGGCTGTTATGTAGAAGATTAGGGTTGAGAATTGTTTAAGAGTTTATGATGGGTGGGTTGTTTAAAAAACAGTTGGCTCACAGGAAGATTAAGATTATTTTTCTGATTTTTTTTTTGTATACACTGAACAACAAATTTATGTTTATCTTAGTAAATTAGTATAATCGAGAATTTTTTAGAATTAATTAGGAATTTGATTAGATGTGAGGGCAAACATTCGGAGTAGTTATTTTGGTTTGTCTTGTGTTAATGATTTGCATTTCCAATTGTAAACTATGGAGTATTCGATCTCATGATCGAAATGTTTGTTGTTGTTGTTTTTGTTTATTTTACACCTTATTTTAATAATTTTATATCATTTTAAAGGGTTTTTTTTTTGGGCTAATTAGGTAACTAGGCTATTTTTTTTAATTGCATACTAAGTAGGCTTTTTTCAGTTTTTCAATTAGTAAATGTACCCCAAATTTTTTTTTAACCGTGTAAACCCTAACCTTCAACGCCTCCTTCATCTCTCCCTTCGTTTGCATATCCTTCAGCTCTCCCTTCTTCATCTCTCCCGGTGGTCCCCTGGGCCTAACGCTGACCCTCCCCTCCCTCTCCCTAGCGGAATCCTCATCGATACGACGACCTCCGATCCCTCTCTATTTGTCTCCGTCTCTGAAGTTGCCTCCTCCAAAGGTTGCTACTTCGGTTGGCGACTGAAGACCGCCTCCTCACACAATCAGATCGCCTCCTCCCACATCCTACACAATCAGAGGCCCGTTGGCGACTGAAGACGTCCCTTCTAACGTTCCCGCCGGACACATCGCCGTAACTATCGGAAGCTCAGGCCGTAGATCCACTCCTTCTACCCCAATTTGAGATTCAAAATTTTCTAGTATGCAAATAAGCATCTAGCAACGAGTCTGGCTATTGTTGTTTGACAACAAACTAGCAATAGTGTGAGGAGGGGGAATCTTGTGGTGGTGGGTGGCGATTGAAGATTGCGTCGAGAGTCAGGTACCTTCCCCTATTATTGATCAGAGTTAGGCCTATTGAATCAACATAATCCAAGCATTTAAACTCGATCTTCGCTTAATTTTGTTGCTCAGATGTGCTGTTTGATACTTCTGATTCCACAATCTCATTGGTTGGATTTTCATTCTCTGGTGCACACCACGTGTTTGTTGAAATGCTCTCAGGCTCTTTTGTAGGATCTCCTGGGTATCAGTTTCAGAAAGGAATTTGTGAACAAGTACGATAGATGCAATGCAGGATGGAATGTGGTGGGTGGTCCGGTACCACCATACCAGCACAGAGACAAAGAAACAATTGTTCTGGTATGTGAATCTTCTTTTCTGGTATGTGTATATTCGGTTTTGGTATGAGTTAGAGATCAATGGTATCTAATGATGGCTGATTCAATGTGTTTTCCAACACAAACGTCAAGGTGGATGCACTGTATAGAGAGATCGATAGAGAGGGAAATTTTGTGCTCTATGGTTCTGGTATGAGTTATGTTGTTAATTTATGCATGGTTCTGGTATGAGTTATGTTGTTAATTTATTCTAGACAGATCAACATGAGTAGTGAGCTGGAAAGTACTGCATAAGATTGCTCTTGACGTGGCGAGTGCACTTGCCTACCTGCACGACTCATGTGACCTAAGGGTTATACACAGAGTTGTGAAGCCGAGCAATATACTGCTGGATGATGAATATAATGCATACTTGTCTGATTTTGGCTTGTCTAGGCTTCTGGGCAACTTTGAAACGCATGCCACTACTGGCGTCGAGGGGACTTTTGTGTACTTAGCACCAGAATATGCCATGACTTGAAGGGTATCAGAGAAGGCTGATGTGTACAGCTACGGTGTTGTCTTGCTTGAGTTATCTCTCTTTGGTTTCTATTTTATTTTGTTTGTGTTTACTTCTTCACTTCAACTATTAGTTTTTAATAATTTGCTTTTGATTTTGATTATGCTTCTACAGGAATCAAACCATAAAACTCTGTTATGAAAAATTTTAATATGTAAATTTTGCTATGAAATTATTCTATAAAATTTCTGGTATATAAATTTCTAGTATGTAAATTTTTGGTATGTAAATCTGGTACGAATTTCTAGTATGGAAAATTTCTTATATGTAAATTTTATGGTATGTAATTTTATGGTATGAAACTTCTGGTATGAAACTTCTGGTATGAAATTTATGGTATGAAATTTCTGGTATTTAAATTATGGTATGAAAAATTATGGTATGAAAAATTATGGTATGAAAAATTATGGTATGAAATTTCTGGTATGAAATTTCTGGTACGAACTTTTCGTATGATAATTTCTGGTATGAAAATAATTTCTGGTATGAAAAATTTTCTGGTATGATAATTCTGGCATGAGAAACTTCTGGTATGGAAAAAAAATTCTGGTATAAAAAAAATTCTGGTATGAAAATTCTGGTATGAGAAATTCCGGTATAGAAATTTAGTCCAGAAAATAATAAATAATAAAAAATAAAAAATAAATAAATAAAAAAAAGGAAAGAAAAATAATAAAAGAAAATAAATTCAGTAATTAAAATTAAAAATTATACTTATATAACAACTAACAAACATCATTTATTCCTTTCTTTCTAAATAGAAGGGTTAATAATTTTTACCTACTATTAAATGAAAGTAGTAAAAAATTTGGGGTATACTTTCTTAAACAAAAACTCAAAAAAGCCTAGTATGTCAAATTCTCCCTTTTTTTTTTTACTTCTTTAGACAAAAACGAGATAAACTATTTTTAAAATGTCATTATTAATTAGGAAATTTTGGGCTATGTAAATTTTCCTTACATGTGTGTAAAACTCTATACAATTAATTATTCCATTTTTTTTTATGAGTAAGAGAGGCAAGAGTCTTATAAAATAAACGTGTCATACAAGGAAGTTCACACCCCGTAAATGTTGGAGATAATAGTTCCCACATTGCTAGCCGTGGACATTTCGAATATAGTATATAAGGTCGGTGGACTACTCCTTCTATTGTCAATTGGTTTTAGGATGAAACCTCATCGGATTTACGTGTTGGGTTTGAACCTAATGCGCATGTATGCTCGTATGTACACGACCCCGCTCTACGGGTAGGAGTGAGCAGTTTCCGGTCCGGTCTGGTTTTTGGACCGGACCGGACCTGGACCGGACCGAAAACAACAGGTCCGGTCTTCGGTCCAACCAATTTGGTCCACATTCGGTCCGGTCCGGGCTGGACCTATATTTTTAAAAAAAATAAAATTTAAAAAAAAAGTTGTTTAGATATTGTTCCAGTCCAGGTCCGGTTCGGTCCAGATCCGGACCTACAATTTTGTAAATATCACAAGTTTTTCGGTCCATCCGGTCCTGGACCGGACCTGGACCGAATAATTCGGTCTATTTTCGGTCCGCATTCTTCCGGTCCGGTCCGATCCAGGCCCGGTCCAGGTCCGGACATATGAACACTCCTATCTACGGTTGCATTCAAAAAAAACTAATCCTAATCTACTTATTTTCTATTTAATTCGAATTGAAAGACAATGATAAAATATCTACACTTGATATTAAAATTATTTGCTATTAAATCCTTGAGTTTGCTTCTAACAATTGCATGTTCAATGAAATAGCTAAACATTTTTTTTACAGCTAACAACTAAACAATAACCAAATCTTAGTATACAATAACATATATTTGATTTAGTAATAAAGTATAAAAAATAGTTGATTTGAAAATACAAATTTATCTCCAAATTCAAATGAAACGGTTTAATGTTATTGTATTTTTGTTTATTTTAGTTGTTATTTAGTATTTGATGTGATTTAAGTTTTGTAATAATTCAAAATTATTTACAAACTGTTTTGGTATTATATGCATGGGATGAGGCGGGTCTAACGGGAGGAAGAAAGTAAGACATGTATCTCGTTCCGGATACTTATTGACACGAGACTGCTATTTTTATGAAATTCCGTCGGGAACGGGACGAGAACAAGATCGGGACTTGTGGGATTTATTTTCACCCCTATCTATATGTTTTAAAAATACTCGTGCACAACACGGGTCCTAAACTAGTTGATTTAAAAAAAAAATCCACACCACAAGATCGTTGGAGATTGTAAGTTCTCATAACTAAATTGGAACACTTTGAGCCTAATAATAAGGTCGATGGGTTGCTCCTCCTAATACTAATTTGTTTTGGAATGAAACCTCACTGAGTTTATGTTTGGGCTTTAGCCTAACGCGCATGTGCACTTATATGTACACAACCTCTGCTCTACAGTCCGTCTTTGTACATTCCGTGCCATATATATAAGGTATTGCAATTAATTTCACGACGAAAACTCATCGATTTATGTGTTGAGTTTGAACCTGATGCGCATGTACATTCGTATGTACATGACCCCGCTCTATAGTCCGGATGTGTCTACCGTTTCTGCACATCCTTTCGAATCACCAAAATTATTTGGTGTCTCAAATTCCATTACTTATTTAAAATAAATATAAAAATGGGAGTCTATAGTTTACTAGTAGGTAGATGAAGATTACTACATAGAGGAGAATCTGTGAGTACCAGCAAGATGAGATCAATTAGAGATTATGATTACTACTTTTGGAAGTATTTATGACATTGTGCTTAACATAAGTATTCACTTTGAAGCAATCTTAACTCATTACTCATACTTTTTCTGCTCTTTTAATTTCAGCACATGAATCATCAAACATGTTCCTAATACCTTTACTAATCTCAATTTGATACATCAGTATGATGCAAAGATGATGCTATCATAAGTGTCAGATTAATCGAATTATTCTATTGGGGATAATAAAGTCCCACATCGAAAGATGGGATACTCCGAGTATGGCATATAAGGTCGGTGGGCTACTCCTCCTATTGTCAATTGGTTTTAGGATGGAACCTCGCCGGATTTATGTGCTGGGTTTGGACTAATGCGTATCTGCGCTCGTATGCACACGACCCCCGCTCTACCGGTCCTTTGACATATACATCATATGACCAGAACATCTATAACCTGACTACAAAGCCATTAAACTTAAATGTCCATACATTGTTTGATTTCATATTTGTAGTAGTGGAAGGACAATTGATCAAATTAGGCCCTATAACAAGTCTAATCATGCTTTTAATCAAGACTATGCACATGCCAACTTGTTCATATCCTTAATTATGATGACACCCACAATTCCAAACCTTATGTTTTATGACTTTCTCGATTTCTCTTAAAGATTGGTCTATTTTATTGTATTTTCTTAATTATGATTGCTTTAGTTTCATCCATTCTCCAACACTTATAAAACCCAACTAACACTAATACAAAAATACCCACCACCACATATACTTACCAAACACCACTACTTTTCCCTTTTGTTTTTGGTGAGCTTAACTACTGGCCTTCTCCATATAGTAAGCCTATTTGGTATTGGATGAATTTTTTTTAGATTATAGTAGATAGAGATTGGAGATTGTTGGGATGTTTTTTTTAAAAATCTTGTTTTGACGAGATTGTTTTTAAGGGAATTCTTTATTAAATATAACCTCTAAATATAATACAATCCCCACTTTTCATATAATAACACACGACTCTTAGACATAATCTCCAACGATTTTTACCTAAATAATCTAAATAAATCTCCTACAATCTAATACCAAACGGGTACAAAGCCATTAGATTATTATGACTTTTATTTTATAGTTATCTAATACACAAGAACCCTTCTTCGTTGCTACCTAGTTTCGGACTCAAATACGGCCTGTCGGATTGTTAACATAGATCATTTGTTAGGACCCTTACCAATAGCACACATAAACCCAAAGGATTTGCGAAACTCAAATGGAAGATAATCATACTCGATACCTAAAAGTCCATTCATCAATAATAAAACTATGTATGAAAATCAAAAGAAAAAAAAGGAGGATGTTGAATAGAAATGAAGTAAAGTTACTCTTCCTACCCAATAAATCCCCCACCAATCTTTGCACCTTTCCTCTTCAAATTTGATAACCCTAACTTGCTTTTCCCTTCATAGAAACAGAGGAAAACAGAGTCCTCTGTTTCATGAAACCCTAAAAACAGAGATCTTTGATAAAAAAACCATAGCAAAAAATGAGCACCGCAAGGTTTATCAAGTGTGTCACCGTCGGCGACGGTGCCGTAGGGAAGACTTGTATGCTCATCTCCTATACAAGCAACACCTTCCCCACTGTATGATCATAATCAAATTTCCCATTCTTATTTTCTTGAAAATTATTCACGCATTTTTTTTGTATTAGGATTATGTTCCTACTGTGTTTGATAACTTCAGTGCGAATGTAATTGTTGATGGAAGTACAGTCAATCTAGGTCTTTGGGATACTGCTGGTAAGCCATGAAAAAATCTCAAAATTAGTCGAGTTTTTCACTCAATTTTTACGCTTTTTAATGAATTTAAACTTGATTTTTGAGTAATATTCAGGGCAAGAGGATTACAACAGGCTAAGGCCTCTAAGCTACAGGGGAGCAGATGTGTTTTTGCTGGCCTTTTCTTTGATCAGTAAGGCTAGTTATGAGAATATTTCCAAGAAGGTGATTATTCACTAATCACTTTCACTAAATTAACTTTTATGGGTTAATCAAGTTACCAAAGTACCCTAAAAGGCTAAAATTTACCTCTGTTTTTGGCAGTGGATGCCGGAGCTAAGACATTATGCTCCAAGTGTTCCTATTATCCTTGTTGGGACAAAACTTGGTAATTCTTTATTAATGCTTACTTATTTGACCCTAATCAGATTAATTTGATGATTAAATTGCTGATCATTCATTAGATTTAAGAGATGATAAGCAATTCCTAAGTGATCATCCAGGAGCAACACCCATCTCAACTGCTCAGGTGAAGTCCTCCTTCGAAATTTAGCTGAAATATTCAATCCAAAACATGTTTTAAAACACAATTTATGATATTTTTTCAACGATTTTGTTTATTTCTATATATAACTTAAAAAGGGTAAATCTTTTAGCTTTGTGGGTGTGATCTTATGGACAGGGAGAGGAACTAAAGAAGATTATTGGTGCAACTGCTTATGTTGAGTGCAGCTCCAAGACACAACAGGTTATTCAATGTTTTCATAAATTATTTTAAAAAAATAATTTTTTTCAAAATTTAATATATTTATGAAAAAATGATAATTTTGCCAGAATGTGAAGACAGTGTTTGATGCAGCCATAAGGGTAGTGTTACAGCCTCCAAAGCAGAAGAAGAAGAGAAGAAGGTCAAGACAACCTTGTAATTTTCTATGATGTTGCAACCTTTTGAACAGAAGTGTGTGGCTTGATTTATGCCATTTTTCTTCTCTTGTTTTCATGCCCGATTCAATCTCTTTGCATGGCGTTGTAATCCAAATTTGATCAAATATATAGGAGAAGCTTGCTTATGAAGATGCACATCGTTAGATAAGGAATTTAAAATATCTCACATCTAAGTGTGAAAAAAAATTGGGGCATATAAATGTAGCTTTACCAGATTCTTGTTAAAACAGTTGCATTATCCAGATTCTATTGAAGAATTGACTAACTTTACCTATATAGATTTATATTGTATTATCCAAATTCTTGTTATAAGTGTGTAAAAAGCTTTTTAGATGGGTATCAAAATGGAGCGTAACTGAAATTAAAAACTATGTTTTCATTCTTCCAACCAAAAACTAGTTGGTACCACGGAAAATTGTTTAATGGAAATCATATAAGGATCAAAGATCTCGTAAAGCTTGACAAGTTAGAACCTAGGTTTATACCCCTGAATCGACATTTGGAGCAAGGGGCTTGGGAGAGGGTTTGAGAAAAGTTGGACGGCCTCCGGAGGATCACTAGTAGGAAAAAGGGATTACACATATATACTAGCATATCATAACGGTAATGTTAATTAAGGCAATACATAATATACACAATAATATATATTAGGATAGAAACATATACTCTAATCTTAAAAGGGTGGAAGAGACTCTGATGGACAACCGCCGGAGCAGAAATTGGCGATGGAGGTGAAGGTTGGTTGTGGTGCACCTGGCGGTGTCGGAGGGAGTAGAAATTAGAGACTCTAGCGCGGATGAGGTCGATCAAATCGAAACGAAAATGGTTTGTAAACTCTGCAATAGATGAGGAAGAGTTGATGAAGAGGAGAGTTGTGGAATGTGCAAGATGCAAACCTCCAAAAACAAAAAAAGCTAACATGGACTGACCAAAGCAGTCACGCGACTTATATTGAATAAATTCAATTCGAACCCTTTTTATTAATTTTATCCGTGACAACCCCTCTTTCTATAAAACTCTAACTAGATTTTTTTTTTCGTGCCCTTGAATCATCTACTGACTCCATCTTACCAAATGGACCGTGAGGGCCAAATTGTTTTATAGGATGGATAACTTTCTATAACCAATTGAATTTCTCCCATATTCCCAACTCTGCAAGCAATCCAAATCCGTGTTTGATTTGATTACTGACAATCAAATTTAAGTTTGAATTAGAAAACACTTGCACAAAATACAAGGAACTACTATTATGACCTACTATTAATATTCATAACTACCCAATCTAAATTGGACCGTAACATCCAATACGTTATGGATCTATACAAACCTTTACATACCTATTCGTGTACATAAATATCGGGGCATGGGCCATTCCCAAACTAACCTACTCAATCGTATCTCTTTATCCGCCACGTGTACTCCCCGCGCTTTTAAAGCAATATTCAACTTCCGATCTTCCTACTTTCTTCCGTTCATCAATGTCGTCTCCGATCGAACGCGTATGCTTCCGAACCCTAATTCTCAATCGCCACATCCATCCTCAACCTCCACCATCCCTCCTCTCCATCTCCCCATGTCTCAGCTACACTCCACCGGAATCCAACGAGCCTTCCGCCGCATTCGACACCGACCAAATGCGCGCCTTACTCGACGCTCACAACCTCCACGATCGCGACTGGCTATTCAATCTCATCCTTCAGAGCGATCTCTTCAACCCTAGCTTCCGAGGCCACATGAAATTTGTCTCCCCTGACTTCAATCAATCCATGGATCAGCAAAGAGAGGAAACCATGAAACGGATCCTTTACCTCCTCCATCGCGGCGCTTTTCGAGGTTTTCTCACCGATTTTGGCCCTGATTCTGAGCTAAAAAAACTCGCCTGCTTTGAGGTTTTCTCGATGTATGATCATTCCTTAGCCATCAAGTTGGGTGTCCATTTCTTCCTCTGGTACGTTTTCTTTTTGTTTTGTCATCTTCCTCATTCGTTGCTAATTGGCTGGTGCTGGTAGTATTGTTTATTGCCACGAATAAATTTTGAACTCCGATCTGGATTTAGCACAGGAACGTGTTTGTTTCTGACTGCGATGGGTTCTGGTAATAGGATTAGTATTTTATTTTTTTGAATGAAGGAATAATATCTCCTATGCATATCCTATTCATTATTTTTATTTGCTGGTCAACTTTCTTGCTGACACCTACCCGTTCCATCTTCCTCGATCGCCTCCTTCGCCCTTTTTTCCCTTTCTCATCTCTCTTTCGCCTCCCCATCTCTCCGATTTCTCTTTCTCCTTGACAATGGCAATCCCAACCGATCGTATCACTGACCGAGTTCGGGTGATTGTGGGACACTTTCAGGGTCAGCCTACGCCAGTAGGAACCTCTTTGTCCAAATTTCCTTGTGTTTCTTATTCGCCTCCCCAGCTCTCCGATTCGGAGCTCTTTACCTTCGATACCAAGCAGATGAGAGTCCTATTGGACGGCCACCATGTTGAAGATCGAGATTGGCTGTTCAATCTTATTGTGCAGAGTAATTTGTTTAATCCTAGAAAGATAGGGCACAAAAGTTTTGTTTGTCCTGATTACAATCAGTCAATGGAGCAGCAGAGAGAGGCGACGATGAAGCGAATTGAATACCTGTTGCGGCATGGTGTCTTCAAGGGTTGGCTACTGAAGGAGCCCGATGCTGAGCTGAGGAAATTGGCTTCTCAGGAGGTTTTTGCAGTTTTTGACCACTCTCTTTCCGTTAAGATTGGCGTTCATTTCTTTCTATGGTATCATACTCTGTGCCTTCCTCATATTACCATTGAATTGAATGTGTATTTTGTTATCGTTCTACCGGAAATTAATTTGATGAACAAGAGAGAGATTTCACACTTGGGCGAGGCTTCAGATCAGTTATACAGAAATTGCTAGGATTTGTGTAGTACTTTTTGGAAATTGAGATTGTGACACACGTAGATTCTGAAGCTAAAGACCCTGCGAACTAATGAATGGCTTTTTCATTAAATTTATCAGTATGTAATGTCAGAAAATTGTCTAGCTGTTAATGTAGGGAAATTAAGACCTGTCACTGATTATGTTCAGTCATGTAATATCCTCGATGCTCAAACTGGTACAGGGTCCTGCTTGAATAGATATTTATCTTCGCATTGTGAACATGTACCGCGTATTTGATCTGAAGAGCCTATGTGCATTTTATATCCCTTGTTATGATCCTTCCTCATAATGCCATTGAATTGAGTGTGTAGTTTATCATCATCGGTTTTGACATCTCTCCCCGCTGTGCTTCTTGCATGGTTTAAATAGATATAGTCGGAACAGTCTCTCCACCAGAACGATCCTTCAAATTTGGCTCTGCTGTCCCTGTCTGAAACTTCCTTTGTTGCATATCTATTGGTTGAAGAGCAGAATGATTAATCAATGTCTTTTGGAATCTCAGGGGTGGTGCTATTCAGTTCTTTGGTACCAAACGTCATCATGACAAGTGGTTGAAACCCACTGAAGATTATGTGGTCAAAGGTTGTTTTGCAATGACCGAGTTGGGGCATGGTAGTAATGTGAGTAAATATTTTCTATGTATATGTGGGTGTGTTTTAAGATTGATTCCTTTTGCATGTTTGTAATGTTTTGAGCAATTGCTTTTAAGGTGAGAGGAATTGAAACTATCACCACTTATGACTCTAGTACTGGTGAGTTTGTCATCAACACTCCTTCTGAATCAGCTCAGAAGTATTGGATTGGTGGAGCAGCTAATGTAAGTAAAGCTTATGCTTGTTTTTTTTTTTCATGCTCCCTTGATCTTTCCTTTGCCATTTGAACTTCCTGCTTCTATATCTCATCATGCTAATTGTGCTTTCTGAATTGCCTATGCAGCATGCCACGCACACAATAGTTTTCTCACAGCTGAATATTAATGGGAAAAATCAAGGAGTACATGCATTTATAGCCCAGATTAGAGATGAAAATGGAAATGTGTGTCCAAATATACGGATTGCAGATTGTGGCCACAAGATTGGGCTCAATGGTGTTGATAATGGCCGCATATGGTAGCACTTCTCATTTTGTTGTTGGATTTACACACTCTACACCTTCATCATTGAGATGCTGACTGACCTCTACTTTCCTTTTTTATTTAGGTTTGATAATGTCAGAATCCCTAGAGAGAATTTGCTCAATTCAGTTGCTGATGTTTCTGCCGATGGTGAATACCAAAGTGCAATTAAAGATCCAGATCAGGTGTTCATTTAGTTTAAACATACAATTTATCAACATATATTATGTGAGTGGACTGTTATGCTGATAATTTGATACAATTTTTCTTCAGAGATTTGCAGCATTTCTTTCTCCCTTGACATCAGGCCGTGTGAATATAGCTGCTAGTGCAGTTTACATAGCTAAGGTAGACAAGTGCTATTTTTTTTTTTCATATAATATAATAAATTGCATTCCGTACTGTAACCAGCTTGAGCTGTAGATGTTGATATCTCTGTTTCCTTTATTTTTCTCATTAGATTGGTCTGGCCACTGCCATAAGGTATTCTTTATCAAGGCGAGCCTTCTCTCTTGCCCCAAATCAACCTGAAGTTCTATTGCTCGACTACCCTACTCACCAACGACGTCTCCTACCATTACTTGCAAAGACGTAAGTTGTTTATGAGTTAGCTTTTACAATTTAATCAGGAAGGTATCCTTCTGACGTCAAGAACCTCATTTGCTGATGTTCACTTCTCTTTGGAGTTATTAATGGAAATCGAATTATCATCTTTTGTAGCATATATATGCCAGCTAATATTAATGTTGGGAGACAGCAAGAAACTGATTCCATCTGATTGAGATTGTTACATTTAAACTGGAATTCCTACTTCTGACTCCCCAATTTATTTTTTCCGGTTGATTCATACTGATAATGTTGTTCACACTAACTCAGCTGAATTCCCAAACAAGTTGAGTCATTTTTCACAAGAGGCATCCGTTGCATTATCTTTGCATATTCACAAAGCCTACTCCTCCTTGAGTTTGATAGATTTTGGCTATGTGCATCCCTCTCTACCATTAGAATAGTAATTATCTTTGACATTGAGACTCGATATAAAGAGGAGACTAATCAAGCGGCCTGAAGATTTTGGGACTTATCTTCTAGTTCACTGAAAAATATCATTCAAAATAAGGTTGGAGAAGCTGTAAAGGCTATCAAATTTATAACATTTTGCTTACTACTGTCTTATTTTCCCTTGATAGTTTGAACTTTTTTGATCCAGTGAGACTTATTACCAAACATTCAAACCTCCTACGAGCTTGGGATTTTTGTATTTTATCATTATCATTGTATATTGTGGCTTAAGTGAACTGCAAATATCGGGTATTCTGATGCATTTGAATATTGTGCAAAATTACAACCAGCAAGAATCGTTATTGTTTGTTACTTGTTTCCTCTGCAGCTATGCCATGAGTTTTGCTGGTAACTATTTGAAATTCCTATATGTGAAGAGAACTCCTGAAACGAACAAAACCGTTCATGTTGTCTCTAGTGCTTTAAAGGCCACATTAACCTGGCACAATATGCGGACTCTTCAGGTTGCCAGCACCAGAATTTATAATTTGCCCTTTTTCCATATTTATATCTAGTACAATCTGCGGTGTGCCATTGAACACCTGTCTTTTCTATTCTAAACTAAACGAGTCTAGTTGTACACTTCCAGGAATGCCGTGAAGCGTGTGGGGGTCAAGGTTTGAAAACAGAAAACCGTGTTGGTCACTTGAAAGCCGAGTATGATGTACAATCAACTTTTGAAGGTGACAATAATGTTCTCATGCAACAGGTATTATTTCCACTGTCCAAGAACTGGTGTTTGGGCAAAGATTATGGGACTCGTGAACACACATTTCTTATGCATATCATTTTTAATTGTTCATGCCAAAAAAATTCATATCTAATTGGCAGATAAAATATTATCTCATCGGTACCCAGATATGCATCACGAATTGCAGGTCAATTAGTTGTGAATGGCCACTATATTGTTTTAACTTGTAACCATTACGTAGTTGTAGCAGGTATGATTAGACTAGCACGAATTTAGGTATAGTAAGTTAGTAATCATATTTCTCAAATGGGACATGAATTCACGATCATTATATTGCTATTTGATAAGGCTATTTTTTTCCCCCCCTTTCTAATTTGTCTTCTAGGTGCTTCAGTATTTGGAATTTAAGTCCACGTGAATATGAGCAGGTTAGTAAGGCACTCTTGTCAGAATATATATCTGCACAGAAGCAGAATAAGCCGTTCAAGGGGCTGTGGTTGGAGCATATGAATGGACAATCCCCTGTCATCCCATCAAAGCTGACAAGTTCTAATCTAAGGGACAGCCAATTCCATGTACAATCTCTTGTCTCAATTTAGTAGTCCCTCATTTAACTATTGAAGCATGTATTGACTTATATATACTTTCTTGGCTAGACTGATATCTTCTATTTGCGTGAGCGAGATCTACTGAGCCATTTTGTGAAAGAGATTTCGTCACATCAAAAACAAGGACGAAGCAGGGAGTACGCTTTGACTCTTGTAAGAATCTTTCTCCCATCAGCTCTATGGACAATATATGTAAATAGTGAGTTCAATAGGGATTTTTGTAAATAAAGTAAATTAGGAGAGTTTATTGGACAGTTAAGCATTACTATATCAACAGAATGAAATGAGCACTCTGTTCTTGATTGAAACCAGAAGTTTTGATCCATTTTATTTGCGTGATTTGCTCTACAGACTTATCAGCTTGCTGAAGACCTGGGTAGAGCATTTGCAGACAAAGCGATTTTGCTTACTTTCATTGAAGCTGAAACAAATACTCCTGCTGGTCCACTGAAGGTAAATATTTTCCAAATAGTTAATTTGTTGAAACAGCAAACGAGATTGACAGTTATCGGCCATTTGGTAATATTTTCATTGTTACAGGACGTGCTAGGCTTGCTTAGAACACTGTATACTCTAACCATCTTGGATGAAGATGCTTCATTCCTTCGATATGGGCTCCTGTCGAAAGAGAATGCTGCGTCAGTGCGCAGTGAGGTGCTGAAGCTCTGCAGCGAAGTGCGTCCACATGCTCTCGCTTTGGTCAGCTCGTTCGGCATTCCTGATGCATTTCTAAGCCCTATAGCATTTGATTGGATTGACGCAAACTCATGGTCATCTGTTCAGCATTAGTGATTTAGTGTTGAGTTCATTGCTCTCCATTTCTCCCTATAAGGGGTTCAAGGTTTGCGCTCTTACACTGTGTGTAATATACAAATGTAATAATGCATCTCCATGATGCCTTGTATTACTTTTACAAACGGTATATTATTATTTTAAATTGTGTTCCATATCATTCTTTTTATTAATCATAATTTATGAACAAAGATGTGGGTGTGTTGAGATGTAGGGAAGAAGATCCCACATCGATAACACGCAGTCAAGTAAACCTACCAAATAAGCATTCGGTCTACTCTTCCTATTGTCAATTGGTTTTAGGATGAAACCCGTGTGCTTGTATGTGTGGTTTATCGGACGTGAGTAAAATTTCCCTTTTCAAAGTTAAAATATTTCTAGTATGTACCCAATTTGTTAATGCTTGGCTCAAATTAGATTCCTACAAAAGCTACACCTTGAAATCTCTCAATCGAGAATTCATCTTCAACCCTAATTTTCGACAAATTTCCATCGCCTAAATCAATTGGGTACGTTAAATTTATTTATCTGATACTAGCTATGATTGGTTGCTATTTAATTGGGTACATTAATGCCTGCAAATGGATCTCCTTTAATGTCTTTTTTGAGTATTTTATTATCTTGTTGTATATGTTGCAGAATCAGCACGTGTTTGTTGCAGCATCAAGATTACTGTATCTCAGCTTATTCATTTGTAAGTTGGATCGAGCAACTTGTTAACTGATTTTGTAGTATACTAGTATGTATGTTGATTGGCTAATGGATCCAGACAGGTTGTAATATGATCTTGGTGTTGCAACCAATATTTTAAATGGGTAGAGCGTCGGATTTTTCCGGACAAATTTTCGGTGGACTCAGGCCATCATTAACACCGAAAAACGGAAGTATTGACTTTATCTTCGCGAACATTGAATCGTGGTATACTTATTTGCTAAAATTCGATTCCGAGTGAATGAGGTAATGATGCCTGTAATTACGTGTACGAAACACAAAGCTTGAAAAAAAAGAAAGAACAAAATGTGGTTATCCTACATCGACTAAAAGGAGTAAAATCTTTATAGTGTTTAAGGACTAAAATTGTGACGGCCTTGAGTCACTACCCATTTTCAATGGAGAGCGTGTCGTTTTGTCTTCTGAGGTCGCCTATAAAAAGGGTCTCGTCCTTTCATTCCAACCCAACAAAACAAATCATACATTTCGTATATCGGATATTATAAGAGCATCTTCATCCCATAAACTATTTTGGAGTTTCTTAATTCATTTTCACAATTTTATCTCTCTTCCACCTCATCTAAAGAAACTCAATTCTCCATCTCATATTTACACGATAGTTTCTTAACTTACACCCTTACTTACTTTATGTAGCTTATATTCTTTTATTTATGTGTATGTATTATTTGTTATTGTTATTATTATTATTAATATAATGAATGTTGTTTTTAATTAAAATATTTAAGTATAATAACTTTTTAATACCTTTTATTAGATAAATTTCTAAATTTGTGTTCATCACTTTTAAAGTATTAATATTTAAAAAAATATTTATTAAAATATAATTAAAATATAATCAATATTAATGTCTATAGATAAAAATATTTTCTAACTAAACATAAAATTTTTATTTTTATTTTCATTATTTTTACTATACATTTTAAACCTTGAAACTTTATGTCTAATATTTGAATTAAAATTTTAAATAACTCATCTACTTTACTATTTTATAGCAAAACTTGAAATATAAAAAAAATAACAAAAAAAACTTACGTAACAATCAAAATATAAGAAAAATATTTAAAAACAAAACAAAAATTTTCTTTGATTTCTGTGTTTTGTGCAGGAAATTGTCAGATTTCATCTCTTGAAAAAGGGTCTTCTCCCCACTTATTGTCTCTATTCCCACACCACCTTCTAACATTAATTTTTATTTTTTGAAAATTAATTAGGGAAGAAACTCAGGGTGTGTGGGATGAAGATGCTCTAAGATTTTATCAAATTAATTTATAATGATTTTTAAAAAAATACACAAATCATTCACCTAATTAGTTTTTATTGGTTTTTACATAATAAATACTATACTTTGTTTTTATTTTATATAAAACCCGCACAAGGTGCGGACACTAAACTAATAGTATACAAACTATAATGCTAGGGCTTTCTCAGAACACCGAACTAATGAGTCAGATACCGGTGTTTGAAACCGTAATGTTAGGACTTTTGTCTTGCACAAGAGATAGCTTAAACTTTTTTTTTAATTAGAAGGAGAGTTAGTGGTCTCCTGCCGCGCATTTGACGACTTGGGGTTGAAGATTCGCCCAGAATTCAACAAATTCAGTTTATATCTATAAGCCCCCTATCCGCCTAAGTCACGTTCATATAATTCTTGAGTGTAAAAAAGAAAGAGAATGATGAGGTTTCTCCGGCTTTTGGCATAGTGGGCCTTGTTGTGGCACATGTTGCTCACCTTCCTCCTCTGCTTTGAGAACCTGTGTAAACGAGAGTGGGCAGAAGGGAAGGAGGTCCTCATACGGAGTCTCACACTTACTTGAGCAGTGCGAGAGACTGGGGAATGGGTCGAATAAAGTCCCCTTGGGCCGGGTTCAAATCCGATAGTAAGTAAAACCGGCCGAAACCCTTACTTTTGCCAACATGACAACAAGCACGAACTTACAGCAAGGAGTCAACTGGATGACCAAAGCATCGGCTGCATAGATTCTATGGGAAATTGGAAACGTCGAAGTGAGATGTGGCTTATAAATAGGGTCCTTTGGGATTGTAGGGGTAAAGGGTGGGTTGCCATTTACGCTTTAGGATGGTTAGAGTCTTCCTTCTCTTACGATTTTGACCGGTGACAAAGCAAACAAAAATCCGGGAGAGCTAGCAATTGAATCGAGTTGCTCTACGTTAAGCATATTTTTAGATTGACCTCTTATACGAATCAAGCCCGAATAACGTAAATTTCAAACGTCTCGTTTAGAAAATGTGAAAGAGCTCGTTTAGAAAATGTGAAAGAGCTCTAGCCGGAGTTTTTCCCGGTCATCCCGGGTCGCTCAACAAATATAACGTCTACTTATTGTGCTATTTTAGAACGGGACGAATCCGAATCAAACCTAAATTTTATATAAACTTTTAAATAAGTTCATATTCGACTCGTTCAGAAAATGAACGAGCTCGAACTTTTACGATGTTTACATTAATAGATGTTAATAAGTGAATCAACTTGAATGTTTTCAGATCATAATAGCTTGATTGTCAAAAAATCTCTCTTAGATATATACACATTCAAAAAATACTAGCATTCGGACACAGTGACGATCCGTCCGGCTATTTCACCCTCCAAACAGTTTGGCAGATAGAACAAAGGTTCACGGAGTTGAAACAAGTTGTTGTTTAGTATGTTCTTCTACCAAAGTGTCATTATGTTTAAGACTGAAAATACCGCCAAAAACTCGCCCTTTAGTTTTCTGTTCTAGGTCTTCTACTCTTTGCTTGAGAAGCTCAACCTCTTTTGCAAGGTTCTCATTCTGTTGTCTGATGGCCTGAGCAACCATATCAGAGCCTCATTCAATAGTTTTACAGATATGAAGCTTATATATATCACAATAATCAAGGGTAATATAAATGCCATCGAAAGGAGTACCGTAATCTCTTGTCGCCGCAATTCTTCCTTCTTAGCTTCTGATTTAGCACTTCTCTGAACCTCAAATATAACCGCAGCACCAGCAACCTGTGTAAATGTATAATCAGCCATGGTTACCATACAAATCAGTTAGATTCAATGCAGCAGCAAAAGAATTTTATAGAGTTATATATGCATACTGTGAAAACGAACATTTCCCCAAGGAGATCAGCAGCTGCTTTAACAGCTTTCTCCTCATTTAAAGGACGAATGGCGACATCAGTACTGTGACCATATATCCGTCTTTGCATCTGTGTTGTAAATCGATGATTCGCCTGATTCATATAACTATGCAAATTGTCACTTGTTTGAAGATATACTAAATCGATAGAAAACACACTACTGTCAATCCCTGACAATCACATTCAACAAACTTATCATCTCTACTACTGTATATATGATACACGACAAAAAAACCCTAATTCAGCATTCCAGTGACCAATTGCACATTTAGTACAAATGATAACTTACCAAAACTGCATAATCTCAACTCCAAATCATAATTACTTGGGAAATTCAATGAATTAGAGCTATGAAACAAACCAATTAGAAATTCAGGGAAGCCCAACATCTGGTAACAAGTGCAATTGCTTGAAGTGAAAGAAGAAAGAAGAGATTAACCTGGGCAATGTTGATTATGAAAAGACGAAACTTGGGGTGAAGACCAGCCTCCTTCTTTATACGTTTGGCGATGGGTTTACAAGCGGTTCTAAGAGCAAGAGTTCCAAGCTTCAAAATCGGTAGCACCATGGTGACATGAATGATTTTGGAAGTGCTTCAACCAAATAGCTGGGATTTGCAGGTCACATGTTCGACGAATTGACTCTGAGAAAAAATCTCAGGTCCCTGAATTGAGTCGGGTGGTAAACAGGAAGAAGATAAGTGATTTGGGATCTGTGGGTCTAGAAGCGAGAAGAAGGATCGAAGAACCAGTGTGCTGCGAACAAAGTGTGAGGACGAGGTTTGGACGCTAAAAGTTGGCAAACTTGAATTTGTATATCTTGTTATCTTTGTTTGACGCAGTTTAGACATATACTAAGGTTATGGAATGAAATTGATACGATTGTAATTCTTTCATATTATAATTTGTCAACCAGTAAAATATGAATTATAAAATTATAATACGAATATATGAAATTGAATTGTAGAATATGATGTATAAACTAGTAAATTATGAATTATTAAAATAAACTTTCTTAGACTATATGTAAAATCTTGAAATAATGTTTTGCTAATCTTACAGTGCGATAGAGTTTATATCAAATTTAAACGAAGTAAATAAAATATTTAAAAAAACACCTGAATGGTTTTTTATTTTATTTTTTAAACATGAAATCCGATACGTATTGCACACGGTATACTTTGTAATTCGTTAAATAATGACTAGACCTGCATAAATTCGGGCCGACCCGTCCAGGAAAAAACATGGGTATGGACAACTAGTTTGGTCCGACCCGTATTTTGGTGGGACATGTACGGGTAAACATTCCGGCTCATGGGTCAACACGGCCCAGCCCGCATATAGTTTTCTACATATAAATTTTTTTATATATGTGTATATAATTTATATTGTTTTGAGTGTACCATACTCTGATTTTTCATTTCGTTTGTTTGAATTTGTTTGGAGGATTTGAGTGTAATGATACTTGTTATTTTATAGGTATTTTAATTTATTCATTTTTGTGTTTTAATTGTTGTTGAACTTGTTGAGAGTGCACTATGCAAGTATAATTGAATTGAAATTGTGTGTTCAATACATTATATTACTTATTTTGAATAATAAATTCCGGAGAAAAAAACGCACAATCAAGTATATATGAACCATTTGGGCAGGGCTACCCCGACCCACTTTTTAGGTATGGTCCGGCCCGAATCTGCTTTTGTACGGATCTATCCATCACCTATTGATTCCCATTAAGTATTGTATATGTAATTTGGAAAGCACTAATTGTAAGTTGATGCAGATTGAATGACACTCGATTTTTGATATTACAAAATAGTCGTCCCGTGTCATTCATATCTAGACGGATTATTAGATATTTTTAAAAACAATTACGTGGTGTAACTTTGTAAGTAAGAGAATAAGTGGATTAGAAGCCATGATAAGGTTTGACTGCTACACTTAACGTCGTATTAATCATGATAATCACGATAGTGATACCAAGACACCGTAACGTGGTCATAGCATGTGCTACGTGGCTCATTGTCTTCGTAGGCTACACTTTTTTGTTGTATCAAGATTGTTTTTTTTTTTTTTTTTTTGAAAATGTAATTGTATTAAGGGATGATATATAACGGTTACAAGTGTGGAGTAGCAGTTATAAGCTCAGCAATATAAACAATGGCAGTTCGAGATATAACAAAGTGAATGGGGAGACGCAACTTAGGTAAGCTGTATGTTTAACATACGAGCGGTGGCGAGAGAGGGGGTGATATGTCCTTCCAGTTGTGCTCGAAGTGGAGTTTAATGGATCTAATGATAGCACCAGCACACTCGATCGCTCTAGTGAAGGTATTATTATAGATCAGCTTGTTTCTAGCAGTCCATACATGATATATGAAAGAAGTGATGGAGGCTATGCGGATCCTGTCCAGAAGGTTGGGTTGCTTATGAGTCCAGGACGCGAGCCACTCCCAGAGGTTTTTGATATAGGGGGCGGGGTAAGGGGTTCTAGTCCATCGGGAGACAATGTTCAGGACAAGAGACCCATAGCTGCAGTAAGACCAAAGATTATTTTTGTTGGTAAATTTGAATATATATGTTAGTGTAAAAACATTTTATTCTTTTTTTTATATTGCTATGATAAATATATGTTGAAGGGTGTGATCTCAATGTGGTTGAAAAGTAGCACAAGATAAATAGTCGATTATAACACATAAAGATTTTGTTGTATCAAGATTGTACTTGGTTGTATAAGATGAATATTCGTTATCCTAGTCTACACTACATTTGTCAAACTAAATAATGTTGCATCAATATTTGAACAATGTGAGTTTCACCATATATAATATGTCATATATTCAATTAGTACCGCGTAATATATCTATCACGTTATTCACGTATATTACATATATCTTAAATGCACAAATATTTAGCATATCCTACATTTTCCAATCATCTAAAATATATTTATTTCATTAATGTAGATGTTCGACTGAACTATACACTAGAGTGTCTCAATTTATTTTAATATATTACATTATTTATTTCATAAATTAAGTGAGGTTCTAATTTATGAAATCTATAATATATATATATATATATATGTTATATATTTTAAAATTTTACATTTTTTCGGACGGTACCCTTGTAATTAGTGTTTTCGATAATTGTTCACAATTTTGATTTTAAAGGGGTGCCCTTAAAATTTTAGGCTTTTCTAGGATATATCCTAAATATATCAAATCCGGACATATTGTGAATTTTTTTAAAAAAGAAATTAAAGGGGACAAACTCAACAATAAAAATTTATTGAACAAAAATCTCAATAACAACATAATCATATAAACCGTTGAAAAGAAAACCAAGAAAGCTCATGAAGTACGCGCCTCCTCACGCGCATGAAGAAACGTCTTCAACACAACCTCAAGAAAGCCCTAAAATCTCGAATCAGCCCCCATGGATGTTGAATCCCTGTTCTCATGATGTAAATGTGAATTGAAAGAAACAAATACAAGAGAAGGAAGATGCAGAATCACAAAACCCCAAGTTCTGGCTTCTGCGAAAAGAAGAAGGGGCTACGGCGTCGATTCAAGTCAAGAAGAGATGGCTACCAAGGAAAAAATGGACCTGGATCTTTCCTTTATGGGATGGTGTTTCTTCAAGAAAGAGGGAGGAGGCACTAAGCAGCGATGGAAATCAAAGGAAGCCAAAGAAGATTTGGTCAAATCTTCAACTCACATTGACCCAAGTGATGAAAAGGACGGCCGACAAACTTGGGTGCTTTTTATCCAGACTGGGAAGAAAGCACTTGCAAGCATTCATCGGTGTATAGCGAAACCACAAGTACACTTTGATAACTTCATAACCCAGAAAAAACCTTATTTCCGGTCTAAAAACGCGCCTCACGCACAATCAAACCTTTTGTCCTTGCCGCGCCGATAGAGCCAACCCAAAATCCTAAATCCAAACACCAGTTGTGCAAATCCGTGAGAACCCTTCTGCCTCCTGCTCTTTGTGAAAGATTTAGAAATTATTCGACGATTTCAGAAGCCAGATTTCATAGAAGCCTCGATCTAGACTCATGGGCATTTCGGGTCTCACTCATTGTGTGGCTGACGACGAGGGAACGGAGGAAAGCCGGGTGTTTCTCTGTGGGGTGATGGTCATGTTTCAGTTCCGTCCTGCAATCCATGGCACTTCTACACCTCTCACACAATGGCGTTGATATCTTCTCACCGCGACATTTTGTTCAACATTAGATCCAAATCCAGGTCGCTTATCATTCCTTGTTGTTTGAATCCTTGCTTGTGTTCTGAATCTACTTTTTTGATTTACAAGCAATTTAATTCTGCAGGAACTCCTTGCTTCTACAACACTACTAAAACTATAAATTTTAAAACCTATGGGTGGTTGCAACAAATGACTCAATTCTCATCCTTTAAAATGATGATCTTGATTCTCAAAATCCATGAACAATCTGAACTTGTTTTTTTTTATATTTCTCTGAACCTCGGTTGTTTGAACCTAAACAAAGCATCTAGAACTAGTATACACCATCTTTGCATCACTAGCCTCTTAGATAACAACTATAACATCATTTTAGGCATTGATGAGCACAATACCATCAAGGGTGAAGGTAACGATGGTATGTTTAAATCTAATCCTCTTAGTAGGATTTTGATTACAAGAATCCTTTTAACTCTTAACCTGATTGTTCCTAGTTGGGTTGGAAATTCATTTTTTCTATTTGTATGTTTTTACCTGAACATCTTTGCTTGGAAACTGTTATTGGTTCCTGTTTTTGTTTGCAGGGTCATTCCGAGGACATGGAAAAAATTGACATCAGAAAATAGGGAGACTAATAGATCCCGAAAAATGAACAAGGACAACTTATGCTCTTGTTTTGAGAACAGAGTACTGATGTTGAGAACAATCGTTTCATCCATTGAAGTAAGGGCACATACCCTAATTAAACTACAAAAACGAGGTTCAGGGATCAAGACCAAACCGATGAGGATAAGGAGATATTTGATATGTAAAAACATCACTCCAGAACCACAACATAAGAAAATGGAATCCATGCTTAGCGGTAGAACAAAGTTAGACTCCTTGATGATGAATAAAATGTGTAATGAAAGAACAATTTGTGTTTAGTTCTTTAAGGGTGCGAAATCTGCTTTGATTGAGTCCATTGTTGTGCTCGTTTTGACTAAGTTACAAATAACAAGTTGTAAGATTTTGAAATGTAGAATCTTTTTTATCCCTTTGTTGGAAATATTTTGATCAAAGTAGTGTCATTCTGAGTCAGATAACGAGGATTTTTTCTAAGTGTGGGTTGAACAAACATGATATCAATAGGATGTATGAGAATTTGACACTATCAAAAACAAAGAATAATGTAAATAGGGGTGACGCGCAAACGAAAACGAGGGTCAGCCGATACGTTGGCATTATGACCAGATTAATAAGACACAAATCAAGTGCAAGGAAAAGCGTCAATATGAAAAAAAAAATTATGATATACTAAAGTACAAACCGGAATGTTTGTTTGGAATAGGGGAATTGAACACCCAAATACAAAAACCTTTTCGGAAATGAATATCTCTTTCTGGAATTGTAGAGGTATGAAGAAAAAGAACTTTTGGAAAAATTTGAATTTGACATGTAAAAACGAAAATATTCAAACGATTATGCTTGCAGAAACAAAATCGAAAGACGAACCTGATGAAAGTGCGTGGAAGAGTGCGGATTTTGATAAAAATATCTTTATACCGTCCATGGGCTTTGCGGGAGGTTTATGCCTCCTATGAAAAGCATACCAAATAAAAGGTGAAAAAGTAGAAATTATTAAAGTATCTCAAAGATTTCTCCTAATGAAACATACAAATTCTAATACACAATTTGAGTTAATGATATTTTTTATTTATACACCGTCAAACGAGCAACTGAAACATTCTTTTTGGTTAGAATTAAGAGATGAAATGGAAAAAATCGAATTACCAATGATTGTTATGGGCGATTATAATGATTTGTTGGAGCCATCGAATAAAAAAGAAGGAGTTATAGCCGCAAATAATAGGTTCGATAGACTTATGCAAATGTCTAATCAATTTAATTTAAAGGACCTACCAACCAAAGCAAATGATTTTACTTGGAAGAAAAAGGGAGAAGGTGGTAATAATACGTATGAAAAACTAGATAGAGTGATGACCTCCTTGAAAAACATTCAACAATATCCTACTCTACACACCCGGAATCATGCGTTCACAAACTCCGATCATTGTATGATCTTCATTAGTATACAAAATAACCAAACGAGTATAAGAAACAAACCTTTTAGATTCGAATCAATGTGGATGCTTAGACAGGATTGTGAAAACATTGTGAAACAAGCATGGAGGACCCATTACAAAGGTACAAATATGTTTAACGTTGTGAGGAAGACTAGTTTGCGCAAACAAAAACTAAAACAATGGAGTCGAGAAAAGTTTGGTAACATAAACAAACAACTGATAAAAGTGGATGAAGAACTAGAAAGATTACAAAAAGTTACATTTTTGCAATTTGATCAAGATATTAATAATAAAATTACTAGACTAAACAAGAAAAGAGAGTGTTTAATAGATTACCAACATAAATACTGGACACAAAGAGGTAAGACGAGAAATTTACAATTTGGGGATAAGAACACCAAATTTTTTCATAGGAAAGCTACGGGGCGAAGAAAAAAAAAAGATAATCACGACGATTATTAAGAGTAATGGAGAAATACTGGTAAAAGATACGGACATCGATGAAGAATTTGTAAAGGATTACAAGGCTCGTTTCCAATCCACGACAATTGATAGGAACAAGCAACAAAACCAATTACAGATTATTCTCCCAGAAGTTACCACTGTTGACAATGCGAAATTGGAAATGCCTTTCTCCACAAATGAAATTAAAGAAGCAGTTTTCAAATGGGTGCAAATAAATCACCAAGGCCGGATGGTATGCCAGCTGGGCTCTACCACAAATACTGGCATATAGTGGGTTCAGCAGTCACTAAAGCAGCTAAAAGTTACAACTGAACAAGCAAAATACTCAAACAACTGAACCACACCTTCATAGCACTCATACCAAAGATTGAAAATCCAACAACAACGTCACAGTACAGACCGATCAGTTTAGTATCAACGATTTATAAGATTATCGCAAAAATATTAGCAAAAAGGCTGAGTTCAGTCCTCTCAAAACTTATCCACCCATTACAAAGTGCTTTCGTTAAGAATAGAGCAATACATTATATATGGGTACTAAATTGGACATGGAAAAAGCATATGACAAAATTGAATGGGAATTCCTCAAAGCAGTGATGGACAAATTTGGTTTTGGGGAAAAATTCCGAAATTGGATTATTGAGTGCGTATCAACGGTTTCATATTCCATATTAATCAATGACTCTCCAACGGGTATATTTTCTCCAAAAAGGGGACTCTGACAAGGCGATCCACTCTCCCCTCTCCTTTTCAATCTGTGTTCGGAGGTGTTAGCTAGAAACTTACAAAAAATAACAAATGAAAACCCTAAATCTATTGGTTTCCCCATTTCAAAGAATGGGACTACAATCCCGTTCCTAGCATTCGCGGATGATATTATTATTTTTTCTAAAACATCATGATATGCCAGTGAAATGGTACTTTCGGTAATTAAGGACTATTGTGACATATCTGGACATATCGTTAACTACCATAAATTCAGTTTCCAAACTACCAACAACGTTGATCAAAGTAATAGGAGAAGAACCCAAGACCACCTTGGAATTAATAGTTCCACCAATCTAGAACAATACTTAGGTTGTCCAATTATTAATGGACGCGTTAATAAAGACATTTTTAATTCCGTAATCATCAAGACTAAACAACAACTAACCAAATGGAAAGCATCATCTTTGTCCCAAGAAGGAAGAATAACGTTCATAAAAGCTAATCTCAACGCAAAACCAAGTTATTTAATACAGGCATTCATGTTGCAAGGAAACATACACAACGAACTGGACAAAATTAATAGAAGTTTCTTTTGGAATAAGAGTCTTAATTACCATCCTTTGATTAGTTGGAATAAGATTTGTAAACCGCGGTCCCTAGGGGAAACGGGGATAAGAAAAGCGGAAGACAAGAACAAAGCATTGCAAATGAAACTTTTGTGGAAAATTCTGGCTGAACTAGATAACATTTGGGTTAAAATCGTGGAAGAAAAATACCTAAAAGAATTAAAACTTTGGAATTATGAATGCGGAAAGAATGTGTCTTGGCATTGGAAAAACTTGAATAAACTTCATAAAGAATTTGTTAAGGGTCTGGCATGGAGAGTGGGTGATGGAAAAACGGTTAGATTTTGGACAGACGTATGACTGTTGGACAAGCCACTAAAACAAGAAATAGTCAATCAAACGATAGTGAACCACTCTGTATTAACTTCATCTTTCATTCGCAATAATGCTTGGGATCACCAAAAAATAAACCAACTAAAAACAATTTTACCAAATAATGTAATAGAAAAAATAAAGGAATATAACCTCCCTAAAAGTCAAATATGTGATCGCTTATATTGGTCGGGAAATGATGATGGATGGTATTTGACTAGATCATCGTTAGAGATGATTCAAAAACGGAAAGTTGGAGTTACTCTTGATAAAACATGGATTTGGAAAATGAACATTATGCCGAAAATTAAGAATTTCTTGTGGAAATTAGCTATGGATGGGCTTCCTACAAAACAAAATCTCGACAGACAAAGGATTCCGGTCGTCATGAATTGCGAGTTCTGTAGTCATCATACTAAAAGTGTCAAGCACCTTTTCTTTCAGTGTCCGATTATGATAACAACCATTGATAACCAGAAGATAAAAAGATAAAAAGTAGTATTCAAAACATTGATCTCGATAATCAAGGAATCGTTGAGACCCATACTGAACTCAAGGATTCAATTTCGAACAAGGAGATGATTCTAGTTGTTGTTATTTGGTGGAATATGTGGATGACTAGAAATTATTTCGTTTTTAAAAAAGAAAATTTTCCACAAAATGTCAAAGTCACTGCTATCAACCAAATCGCAAGTTGGGAACTAGCTAACAATAAGAATACCTTAATAACCAGATCACAAAGAAGAAGAAAGAAAAACATTAAATGGCAACGACCTGCGGAAGGATCCTACAAACTCAATTTTGACGCCTCACATAATTCACCAAATAAGTATGCCTATGGATTTATCATTCGGGACCAACACGCGATCCCTACGGCAGTAGGAAGTAGCATTTGTAATGCAAACTCAGTATTGGAAGCAGAAGCAATTGTTTTGCGGTTTGACCTTCAAAAGGCTAAGGAGTGTGGAGTTACATCTATCGAGATTGAAGGAAACAACCTAACGCTTATCAATTCAATTAATCGAATTTGGAAGCCGCCATGGGAAGTTGATATGATGATTAACGACATTTCACTCATTATGGCTGATTTCCATTACTCCACCGCACAACATATTTTCAAGGAGATTAACACGGTCGCGAACAAGATTGCGTCACACGGATACCATGGCGAGATGGAAGCGGATGCAATCCCATAAGATGTTCAAGACCTCATCCGAAAGGATGCATTAGGACGATCGGTTTTTCGAAATTGATCCTTCTAAGTTTTTTCCTTTTATATATATATATATATATATATATATATATATATATATATATATATATATATATATATATATATATATATATAGAGAGAGAGAGAGAGAGAGAGAGGATAGATCATATGAGAACAACCTCTAACGTGAGAACATGAGAACAAATCGTGACCATCCAATTTTTAAAATTCAATGGTCTAGATTAATGATAGAAAATGATAAATAAAAAAACATTTAATGTATAATACTTACTCACTCTCATTAAAAGAGAGTAAACCCACTCTCTCTTAATTGTTTTTTTTAAAATATATTGTATTATAGGAAACCGTTAGTTAAAAAAGATTCACCAGATATCTCCTTCCTCCTCTCTATTATACGTTCAACTCCATTAACAGTTCTTCCCAATTTCCGTCAAAGAAAATAACGAAATAATGGAAAACTCATATTTATTCAGTTCGGTCTCTCTACAACATCTGTTCAAGTCGATCATAACAACAGAATTCAACAAGTTGTCGTATCCAGTGAAGAAAATCATATCCCGTCAAGAAAGCAGTTTGTTTCTCCATATGCAAATCTGAGTAAGTCTATGTATTCAAATTTACTCTTTGTAAATTAAATCGGTTTGACATAACTCGTGTGAATAACCGATAGAATTGTAGAGTTGCATCGTTGAAACTCGTACAAAGAACCGATAGACTAAAAAAATTTCGATGTTGATAATAAATCTAATAAACAGATTAACTACGAATAACACACTTGTATCATTTTAGTTTCAGTTGAAAAGATCATTATAGTTACGAATAAACAAATTCCAGGTTGATAATAAATATAAAAAACAGAGTAACTACGAATAACACATTTGTATCATTTTAGTTTCAGTTGAATAGATCATTATAATTACGAATAAATAAATTGACGTCAAATTGAGTATTTGTTTTTTCAGGCACAACCAAACAATGGGAGGTTCATAAGTCTAATGCAGTTCAAGAAGGCGAATATATGGATTTCATTTTTCAAAATTTAGAATGTGATGAGGATATTCCAGTTGGTTTTGCCAATACAAAAACTCGAGATGGATCAGTGTGTTGGATACCAACATGCGATGAAATGTTGATACCGACAATTGGAAAGAGGTTCAAAACAATTGAGGATGGAGCAGCTTTTTATAAGAGCTATGCATCTACAGTCGGGTTTGATGTTAGAAGGGGAGCTTCTCGTGAGGATACGGATGAAACGATGAAGATTTCAAGTTGATTAATAATTGTTGTTTTATCTTTAAAAACAAATGCTTATCAACAATGTATTATTTCACTTAAAAACGTCTGTAATTAGAACTTACTGCTGCATTGTTAAATCTCACTTTAAAAACGTTTATAATTACGAATAATCACTATTATGTCAAACACGAGTAAATAATCACAAACCTTTCGGCTAAGATTGAAGATTTCAAGTTGTTAGTGGTAGAGTACATTAACTAAAGGAAGTATATCTAAACGATCATAGCATTGACCATTTGTAATTACGAACTTAATGCTTTTATACATTGTTATGTCTCTCTAAAAAAACATTTGTAATTACGAATTTAATGTTTCTATATATTGTTATGTCTCACTAAAAAACGTTTATAATTACAAACTTAATGCTTGTATACATTGTTATATCTCACTTAAAAAACGTTTTTAATTACGAATAACCGATTGTATGCGTTGTTATATCTCACTTAAAAAACGTTTGTAATTACGAATAATCCCTATTATGTCAAACACAAGTACATAATATATTATTGGTATTTTGGTTTTGAAACTTAATGGTAAAATTATACAAACGTTATAATTTTCATTGACCAAATTACAATCACTTATAATAACTACGATTATTATATTAATCGATATGACAACTATATAACAAAACTAATATATTATTGGTATTTTGGTAACAACTTTATCCCCATCAGAACTAACGTCAAGCTCCCGTTCCTCTTCATCACTAGTCAGCTTCTCTTTTCCCTTTCCTTTAATGTCCTTAGGCTTGGTGACATTCTTCACAACTGCAGGAACAACATTTTCATTACTCCTCTATATATATTATATGTGAACTACACTGGCTTCGATTTTACACATAACAACAAAACAAAATATTATAGCATCGTCATTATTCGTAATTAATAATGCATTATCATATTATTTGAAGGATGTATTCACAATTTATTCATAATTAACTACCAGTTTTCATGTCAATCCAAATTTTTCCAACACATAATTATGACAACATGTTGACTAATTAATTCCATGCCTATGAGTTTTTGTATAGCAATCAATTGGAAACCAATCTGAATTATTAATATCGAAGAAACCTATCTGAGTTTAACAAGCCTATCCAAACATAAATAATTCTTTTTCGTGCAGATAAAAGCCAGAAATATAGAACAAGTTGAAGGCTCTCATAATTCATGCTACCAACTTACTAAGTATAACATAAATGAAATAATCGACTGCACAATGCAAAAGGAGAAGAGGCGGACTAGTACTCAGTGAGAGGTGTGCTGTTAGTATCCAACATTAGTACTTAAAGCTTTCATGAACTGAAAACCTATAAAACAAATTAATAACTATGAATAATAGTTAAAAACTATCATGTTGATAACAAAAACTACAACATCAATATCATTCGTTATATTTCCTCAACATATTCCAACAACATTACTTTAAGGTAACAAAAATTATTCATACTTAATCAAAAACAACAATATTAACACACCAATCACAAACCCACCAACAATCTTCAACCAAGCAAGACAAGCAAGCCATACCTACAGAAGAATCTGCCATTAATCCCGAAACTGTCTTCTTCCAATCAAGCGAATTTCACAAGAGAGCTCTGCTGACACTAAACAATAATGCTGCTATACATTGTTATGTCTCTCTAAAAAAACGTTTGTAATTACGAATTTAATGCTTCTATATATTGTTATGTCTTACTAAAAAACGTTTATAATTACAAACTTAATGCTTGTATACATTGTTATATCTCAATTAAAAAACGTTTTTAAATTACGAATAACCAAGATCCGACTGAGGTACGTCTCCAACAACATACTCCACGAGTTTATAATTAAACCTCCAAAGTTTCAGAAGAAATTAGGGTTTACGATGACGGTTACCTTAAGTAATCGGTTTGCCAAGGCAGCGGCAAACGGAATAGGCCGAGGATTGTCGCCGGGATATCCACAACCACCTAGTTAGACGACTGAAACCTTCTTCCGCTTCAGAAGCTGACCGTCGAACACCTTCTGCACCGTACACCTTCGTGAGGCAAAGGAGTCGCCGGGAGATCTAGATCCACACCGAACCGGGAGTGCCACAACCGCAAAGGAGTCGTCGGAGTGCTCCTTGCCGTCTATGCTACGCCACCAACGCCGGAGTTCCCTGCTTCGGCTTCAAAATTTCTCTTCAACCGCCGCAACCCAAAAATCGTCTTTCCTAATGTGCAGCGTGTATTGAGTGAAATTAGGGATTCGAAATTCTGATATATGGGAAGCGCGTGTGTTGTTAAAAATATTCTTAATAATTACGATAATTACCCTAAATCTCGACCCTTAATAATACACATCCGACGGTCTACGATTGTTCTCATGTTCTTACGTTAGAGGTTGTTCTCATGAGAACCACACCCTATATATATATATATATATATATATATATATATATATATATATATGTAATAACCGAAAATTTTAATGTCCGTTAAACCTAAATCTAATCGAATTCCGATACGTCAATCTGAAATAAAATAAAACGAGTTTAAATTCTATCATTTTATGTGACCTTGATTCACATAAAATGATGAAATTATGCAACCGGAAATAATTTACGTACCTCGAAAATAAAATAAGAAATTATATTATACGGAATTTAATTCCATAATTATTTCCGCAAAGTTCCTACCGATCCATACGAGTAACGGGTTTCGTTTCAGCTTATTTTCTTAAAGTAAGAATAGGCCCATTTTTACAAGCCCACCAGCCCATTTCCTTAAGCTAATCCTAACCCTAACCTAATTTACACTTTAACCTAATCTAATCCTAATTTTACCCACCTACTGCTGCCGCTTCTCCGTCTTCCCTTGCCCTCTGAAGAACGACGCAGCCAGCAACCCTCCGCCTTCATCTGTAGACGCCGCCGCCACCGCCTCCTGTCCGCCTTTCTCGTTCGCCGGCGACATCGGCCCTAGGTGAGCATCTTCTCCGTCTATCTCTCTTCCTCCTCGAATTCAACAACAATTGACGGGATTTCGCACAACAGCAGCGTCTTACCTCGCGTTGCTGTCGCTGCAATGAACAGGCCTCCCTCGCCTTGCTGCCGCCGCCTTCAGCCCAGCCGGGACAATAACGAAGCTAACCGCCCTCCCTGTCGCACCGCCAGACGATCCGTGCACCGCCAGTCACCACCGAGTAGCCGGACGCCACTGTAGTCGTCGCAATCGGTGAGTATCGTGTCCCAGTCCCCTTCCCTTTCTCCTCTCTGTCCCTTTTGTTTCGTGTGGTAACAGACCGTGTCTCGCCCCCTCTGATCCCTGCAGTGACTAGCCAAGCCTTTCGGTGCACTGTGGGAAGTACATTCGAGCCAGTGTACAAGCCCCGTTCCAGGATGCCCCAACAAACCGTAAAACCGGACCTTCTGCAGCCTGCGTATGTAAGTCCATTCGGTGTGCTGCTGTTGTGTATAGATAGAATTAGGAATAAGTGTGTTGAATATGCATATGTATATATACAGATAGGTGTTTGGATGTATATAAATATATATTTAAATATATATATATAGATATTTTGGAGCAAGGAGATATAAGCTTTTGTAGATGAGGGTGCGGTGTACGTGTATAGGTGCATCTAGATGAATAGTTTGGAACATATGAATATATATACATACATGCACCAGTGTAGTATACGTAGATGGGTATATATAGACGTATAGAATGGAGTATATATAGGTATACCTATATAGGTACAAGAGTAAGGTATATATATAAGTTTATATATATATATATATATATATATATATATATGAGTAAAGTGGTGAGGATAAGAGCCAAGGTGACGGGTGGTAGAATCATAACCGGGACGGGTTAGAATAGTATGACCGGATAGGATACACTAGAGATGAAGGTTGCGGTGGTTCCGAGGAGTAGTCAAGGATTACCGTTGTTAACGAGTTCCACTTACGAAAATATGTTAAGGATTCTTGATGTAACTTAAGCTAAACTCGTTTAAGACTGGATCTTAGCCCTAGTTGTGAAGTGTAAAGGTCGGACCTTAACAACCCTTTGAAATTCTAAATCTTGTTAAAATTCGAATCTCTAGTTTTTTTTTTATCTTTGAGAACCAGATTATGGAAAACAAGTTCTAAAAGAAGTTAGTAGAATTCAAGAATAAACTTTGAGAATTTTCGGCACTAAGGGTAAAACGGTCTTTTACCGTAAGAGAGCTTTTTCCGTAATCCCTTCGCATGAGGTTGGACATCTGGATATGATTTTGATCCACATGCCTTATTTGACAGGCGTTTGAGTTACCAAGAGTACGGACCGATTTGAGACTTGTTAGAGTGTGACTTGACTCAGGTAAGTCCTTGCGACTTACTTAGCCGGTTTCTGGATATTAGTTGGGTGATAATGGTTGTGTGTGTGCAATGTGTGTTATAATAAAAATTACTTGTTAGGACGACCGTGGTTATTATGTGTTAAGGCCCAAGTGTATGTATAACGGGCCGTGACATCACTGCCCAGCTCTGACAGGAGACTGGGAGGTTCTCTATACCCAGACCATACAGGTACACGGTGAGATGCATCGGATCCACTCCTGATGGGTACACGGGGGCGGAGGCGAGGTTTGGGAATCCCTCGTGTCACAAGATAAGTATCATTAGAGTGAATGACTTAAATGAAGATAATAAATGGATTGTTTGAAAGCATGACGAGTGTTTATTATTTTATGTGTGTGTGTTCTATTATTATTCTTCTAATGTTTAGATAACTAGCTAATGGTTGTTTTGTTGTGTTTTTAGTTTTACTGCAGGTTAGAACAACAGCTGAGTGATCCGGAAGTAGTGGTCAGCCGGGTCTCCATACTCCTTAGAGTGGGGGTTTGGGTTGTTGCTTTATTAGTCTTTTCCGTCGTTTAAGTTTTATAGGCTGTTAGACTTTGTTGCATTCATCCTGTTAAAAATACATTTTTATGAATTTCGGTTTTTCTTATTTGTGTCTTGTTGCAAGATCCTAGTAAAATTATTGTCAAACTGAGGTCGGGACCCATTGTGAGGTCCTAACCAGTAATGCCTCGAGTTCTGAGAATTCGGGGTGTTACAATATATATATATATATATATATATATATATATATATATATCTTACTAACCTATAATTTTAGCTTTTTGAAAGCACTAAATGCTTCATAATAATATCATATTTTGCTTCATATTAAGTTCATATTTTGGCCTATATCACTCAATTAAATCTTCAAATTAAACCTTCATTTTTGTAACTCCTAACATTGACTACCCAATTAACTTTTAATATTCACTTCATATTTAACACCATATTTTGCTTCACATTAAGTTCATATTTAATCCTATACCACCCAATTAAATCTTCAAATTAAGAATTTATTTTTGTAACTCCTATGGTTGTAACTCCTAATATTGACTACCCAATTAACTCCTAATATTGACTTCATATTTAAAATATTTTATTTACTTGTTCATACCTATAAAAACTCCTCTAGAGAAAGGACAAATGGGGTTATAGTGTTTGCAAGGGTTTTGAACATTCACCTTTTAAGGATTCTCTCAAACTTATTTTCTAAGCTGAAGAATATAACCACCGTTTGTATTCAAGGAAAAACTTGGTTGTTCTTGCATACCTTCATCATAGAATATTGAGTTGTTAATTAATTTATCTTACATATGTTCATAAACAATTATCTTAACTTAGTTCTTTGGATGTGAATGTGTTTTTTTCTATGCAGTTCTTTTGGTTGGAGTACAAATACTGGTGTGCACATTGTTGCTTCTTCGAACCCTTCAAATTGGCTTGAAGTTGTTTCGGGATAGAGAAAGTAGACTCGGTCATTGTTTTAACATCCATCTTTCTTGTCAAGTCAATTATTGAAGTTTTTGTTACGTCTATGAGACCCGACGTAATGGACACCTTTTGCACTTCGCGTAGCATGAGTTGTACCCAAAAAAATTTGTACCTCAAGAAACAATACAACAATAGTGAATTTGAATAAGTTAATTTCTTCTCTTTGTATTTCATTATATCTCTTTAATCGTCCAATTATCGTAACTAACTTTGTTGGCACCATAACAAGAAAATTGATATCGTCACAATAATACACTTTAACAATACTATTTACAAGTCTAACCTTTTAACTTAGAACAATCCGGGATAAAATTTATTATTCGAACAATCACATTTTGATTTTGTTAACAATTATATTGTGAACTTAGATTAATTTTGCTCTCGGTCTCTTATACATGGTCAAAATAAAATTTTCAATTGGGTAGTCAATTGGGTAGTCAAAATAAACCTTCAATATTAGGAGTTAATTGGGCAGTCAATGTTAGGAGTTACAATCATAGGAGTTACAAAAATAAATTATTAATTTGAAGATTTAATTGGTGGTATAAGATTAAATATGAACTTAACGTGAAGTAAAATATGGTGTTAAATATGAAGTGAATATTAGAAGTTAATTGGGTAGTCAATGTTAGGAGTTACAATCATAGGAGTTATAAAAATAAATTATTAATTTGAAGATTTAATTGGTGGTATAGGATTAAATATGAACTTAACGTGAAGTAAAATATGGTGTTAAATATGAAGTGAATATTAGAACTTAATTGGGTAGTCAATGTTAGGAGTTACAAAAATGAAGGTTTAATTTGGAGATTTAGTTGGGTGATATAGGCCAAGATATGAACTTAATATGAAGCAAAATATGATATTATTATAAAGCATTTAGTGCTCTCAAAATATGAATTTAATTGAGTAAACTCAAAATAAATTTAAGAAAACTTTTTACACTAATTGTTGTAACACCCCGAATCCGCGGGACTCGGGGCGCTACGGGTTGAGACCTCACAATGGGTCCCGACCCTTAGCCTGACAACAATTTCACCGGATCTTACAACAAGACACAAATAAAGGCAAAACTGAAATACATTTTTGCAAATGATATGATCCCAAAAACAAATAAAAGACAACTTCAGCCGAGTTCTCAACTCCAAAGACTCGAACATCAAATACATAACAATATACAAGGAACAAAACCCAAAAACAACTCCAACCAAACCCCTCCTAAAATGTATGGAACCCCGGCTGCCCACTCTTCCGGATCTCTCGACCGCATTCCTAACCTGCAAGACGATCTACAACAATCGGTATAAAACCGTTAGCTAATATTCGAGGCATTAGAATCAAGGTGAAAGGCACAAACACAAGTCAATCATCGTAAACACCCAATACACTTCAAAGCACACAAATCCGGTTTATTATCTTATTATTATTAAGTCATATCCCGTTCTAATTCAACTTAGGTTGTGACACGAGAGTCACCGAAACTCGCCTCGGTCCCTACTTACCGGCATGGAATGGTACTGATGCATCTGACCGTCTACCAGCACGGGATAGTCGCCGAGAACCTCCTAGCTCTCGCGGGAGCCAGTCAAGTTGTCACCGCCCGTTATCATACACTTGGGCCAAAATAATATAAAGGTCGGTAATCCTAATTCCGGTTTAGTTGTTATAAACAATAAACACACACCACCAAACACACATCAATGCTAATACAAGGAATACGAGCTAAGTAAGTCCGGAGACTTACCTCGTCACCACACTCAACTCACAACACTCTCGCTTCCTTATGGAGGAAGCTCATAACCTGCTCACAAGAAGATAACTATATCAACAACAACCTACTCACAATAGAAGTCTAAGACTTCTATACAAATGATCTACGCAAGACCATTTGACTCTCAATTCTAGGACCGCATCCTAGAATCCCTCATGCTCACATCACACTCAACAGAAGCTAGAAGTCCTAAGACTTCTAAACCCTCGGATCTTGCAATACCATAACTCACAATACCACTAGTATAACATGACTAGTCCAAACAAACTCAACGGTAACAACACCATGCTAGGATAAACATATCCTAACCCATAATCTCAACAACCATATACTCCAATTCTCAAGCCTCACAAGATAATGTCAACACCTCAAGTCATAAAACATTTCACAATCCTCAAACACTCACCTAAGGTCCAAAGCCACTACTTGGCATTCTCACTAGGTTATGCTAGATCCGACCTAGCATGATTCTAATACTAAACATAACTAAATCGAGGGGAAAGAATACTCACACGACGTCAAAAGACGGAAATCGATCAATGGATGTCGACTTGGACTTGTTAGGTCTTTATCGGGACGCTTCCGATCCTAACACCAAAACTATACAAATTTAGCTTATACGCTAAATTTGAACGGAATAATTAACATATATAAATCTAAGGAAACCCAACTTTTAAAACCCAAGTTAAAACCGTAAATATATATTCCGAGCAAATTGTATAACCTAATAATCCCAAGGTAAAACTCATTTTCAAAGCCAACATTAAAATCTCGTAATTCAATTTTAAGTCATAACCCGAAATTAATCCAACATGAGCATAATATATATGGTATACATAAATAAGAATATAATTCAAGTAAATCCCAAATTAAAAACCCATAGAAACATTGTCAAGGGCAATTTATGAAATGCTAGAAACTTGTGACATAAATTGTAAATAAATCTTTGGGCTATTTCCTGTAATTTATTCCAGCAGGGGTAACATTGCAAGATTCCAAAATTAGGGCCAAATATGTAAATGCAAAACAGTGGGTAAAATTTGTAATTTCATCAAATAATAGGGAGGCCCGATTTAATAAAGTAAAAGGGTTTTAAAACCCTCATCTGAAGGTTGGAGGTGGGAGGGCAAAAGGGCAGGGCAGCCGCCATGGCTTCGGAAGAGAGGCGACGCGGCGGTTGACAGCCCACATCTCCGGCGGTGCGAGGGCAGGTCGGATGCTCCGGTGATGTTGTAGTGGTTGTGGTTCCCGATTGCAATAGAAAAGAACGAGAGAAGTGGCGCCTCCCTGCTTCGGATCGGGCTGGTGGCGCAAGGGGAAGAAGATGGAGGCGAGACTAAGCACTTCCGATGGCGTCGGCGACAGGCTTCGATTCCGGGCGTCTGGCGGTTGTTGCTTCCGGCATGCTGACTCAACAGAGGCAAAGAGGAAACAAGCAAGCGAGGGATAGGATGCTGCAGTGGTGGTTCAGTCCTCCTCTCGGTGTTTCCGGATGAACAAGAGCAATTGTAGAGGGTTGGAGATCAAGATGCAAGATGAGGTTGTGTGGCTTCTGTTTGGCTTCTGAGGAAAAGGGAGATGGAGGCAAACAGGGGAATTGAAGGAGGTGACTGTGGTGGTCAGGCTCTGTGGCTTCGAGAGAGGGAGATCGCACAGGGGCTGGAGGTGGGCTACAGGGATAGCGGTGAAGGGGTGAAGGGGACGAAGCAACCACAAGTCGAGGTCTTAGTCTAGGTATAGGATGCAGGTTTGTTGCGTGCAAACGAGAGGTCGGGTAGGTGAGCAGCAGAAGACCGAAAGGTTGGGTAGAGAGATGAGTATCTCATCAGCCTAAGGAGAGAGAGAGAGAGAAAATAAATAATAGAAAGAAAAAGAAAAGAATAAAGAAAGGGGTAAAGAGTAAATCCGATCTTCGGAACGGGCTTTTCGAAACGCAAGAACTTCCGATATTGTTTTCTGAAAATAAAAAGTACGGACATACACGAACATATCCAAAATATAAATATATCGGGAAGATATTTTACATCGTAAAATACTTTAATAAAATATTTTAGGTAGGAAATTATCGATAAAAGAAGGAATATAAATATCGAAACGCACCAAATAAACGGGGCGTTACAATTGTCTCATTTAATTAGATATGATTTAATAACCAAATAAACTCATTTGAGATAGCTTTTTTTACAAATTAAATATGAGCTTAACAACCTAATAAACTTCTTTCACATAACTTTTTTACACATTAAATATGGACAATAGTATAACTTAATAACCCAATAAACTATTTTGAGACAATTTTTTTTACATAATTGACTCTTTTGAGACAATTTTTTACACATTAAATGTGAACTTAATAACCTAATAAAATTTTTTCAGACAATCTTGCACCATTATCTTCAAAATACAAGTTCTAATGGTATAAGACATATTTATTGATTTGGTATCATCATCTTATTATTATAATCGCGCGCGTTGCGCGCGGCCTTGACCTAGTATATATATATATAAACCGTTGAAAAAACCTTAATTTAAAAGATAATAGCATATGATGGCGTTATATGTGACACAATCCTAAATTTCTCCTTATTCAACGGGTAATAGTCTATTGATGAGGCTGACGATGCAGATGAGTAATATGAGGCCCACCAATTTGTGCTACGTATACATGGATCTTATAGAGGGTGACGTGGCTGACATCAGATCTCGTTGTATCTTATTATAAAATGATATTTTCATACCTCAGGGTGACGTCTGCTTATATCTGCACTAATATTCAATCGCACCTATTTCTTCAAAGAATATGGAGTACGTGACCTGGAAGATGAACACCCAAAATCATCCTTTTCATGTAATTTTATATTATATTTCATTAAATATTCAATTTTAATATTACTTATAAAGGGATTAATATTTAGATTCAAGGGATGTTGAAGGTATGTTTGGATGACTAGGTCTATGAAGTTTATCGAAAAATATAAGTAAGGTGATATGCTTATTTAGATTAAAAAAGTTTACGTTATTTATACAAATTTTAAATTTTCATTTTATAAACTACACGGGGAGCTTAATTAGATTATTAAATAATATATTATAATTATAATCTTATAAAAACTAATATTAAATAAAAATTAAACTTTTAATTTATTTTATACGTATATAAGTTACGATAAACTTGTTCAATTAGCTACTATTAATAAGCTTTCAGCTCTAATTAGAGCATTGTTTTCATAAAGAAACTAATTTGTAATGATGTTGTTCACTTTTCGATCCAAACCTGTATTTCAGGTTGGATTCTGATCGAAAGGTCAAGTTGGATCAAACTTGAACCAGATATTTCGATCCAAGTCTGATCCGTCAAAAATAAATATTTTTAAGATTAAAACTTTAATTATAGGAAATAAAAATAAAATGAATTCCTAAACATTCCAAAAATCAAGTTCATACTTTTTTTAATATCACTAAAACGACTCTATAATGGCAAAGATAAGATGTACTTCCATGGGATTCATCATATATCTAAAATTATTGTTATTATACTATGCAGACTTTTGACTTAATCGTCGATTATATGGATATCATTTGATTTATAGACAAATTAGCCTTTGATTTAGACATTAAATATTAATAATTTAGACTTGGCAATACATCCAGCCTGGTATATATTAAATAAATTACTACATTTCGTCTATCAATTATTCATTTTGAATGAAACTGATATGTTGTTATGTCATCATTAGTAATGTGATCATTGATCAATACAAGAATGAAACTGACCTAATACCACATTGACACAAATCATATATTAATTAATCTTAGGTGATGATGATGATGTTGATGAATATATTAAGCAAAAACAATTGAGCATAATCTAGCATATTTGTGAACACGTATGATATTAAAATAGTTATTATCATGATTATTATAGTATTTATGACGTGCATGGTGTAGATGAGATGTTTGGAAAATTAAACAAGACATCGTATGACATCGAAATAAAACTGTAAGGTGGGTGACGATTCTAGATGGGTGATTTTGTTTATTAAATGTGTAGATGGTATATCATAATAACACCTCTAACTAATAGTGTTTTTTTTAAAAAAAAAGTTTATATACACAACCTTAAATACACTAGGCGATTAAAATTTTCGCATTCCGACAGTTTTCATTGAGTTCGGATACTAGGCGTTCCTCTTTTGAATTTTTTTTTAATATTAGGGTTTTGAACTCCAATGTCAAAAATTGTAAACCGCATTTTTAGTGACAAATTATTGTGTACATTTTTCAAATTAATATATTGGAAGCCGCATCAAATCAAAAAAAATATTGAACGTCGGAACCATGTCGATTTCATCAATAATAAGTAACTTGAAAATCTTATGGTTTGAATCACTTCTTTGTTGTATTTTACTATTTTTGTGTTTTTTTTTCTTTTGTTGTGTTTCTCCTCGACGTTTAGTCCGTCTGCTGATCTATTTCGACCTTTCGACCCACTAAATGGCATTGTGTCTAGTGTTCCGAACCATTTGCCATTATTTAAAAAAATCTTATGAATAGTATAATAATATATTACACGGTTATAATTAGAGTTAATTCACTTTCCACTTAGATCATTTGCCGACAAGGCAACAACTGAGGCGGCGATCTACAATTAACAAGTAGGAACCTCTCATCCTAACAGCTGAACAAATATTGAGAAAACTCTCTACAATAGAAAAACCTGAAATTGGAAGAGGTCACCCCAACAAATTTTTCGATGACTTCGGATCATGGCAGTGATCCCGGATCTCTCTAATAATCCCGGATCTTTACCAAACAACCTATGTTACATACCAAAAAATCTTACCCTTCTCTGACAACCCTCGGATTTCTTTGCGTCCAAAAGATAGTGGGATAACTGTAATGTATGTAATCCTATATGTATAAATCAGTTTGTTAATTGTGCACAGTCCTTGGTTAATTGATAAGGTGTTTAGGTGAAAGCGTGTACCGGGTTCTGGTGAAAACTCAGGCACACCAAGTTCCACTTGGGAGCTAGTCCATTGCCAACCCAGTAAACGCCAAAGAGTATGTTGTGTTGGCCCTAGTGTGTAGCCCAAGTTGTCTTGATCTATTTGATGGGTAAATGGAATGATGCGTTTTGGCGTGAGCCATAACTTGACCTACCATATAGTAAGTCTCACATTGAAGTTATCAACGAGTATCAGAAAGATACTACACATGTAGAAAAAGGGTTCAAGAACAAATATCGAAGTGGTTAATCCAAGGTCTTGGTGGTCCGAAAAGGCTTCCGACTACGGAAACTGGAAGATTGATCAACACTTTGAACAACCAGCGTTGATAGTTCAGAGAGGAGGCCGAAATCCTCTTATACTTCTTTCTTACCTTTATAATCTACAGGGTTCGTTCTGTATTCGTCTTCTGGTTGTTGATTCACTTTGTTTTAGATCTTGCACCTTATTGTAACCGAATTTTTATTCAGTTTATAGTGGAATTACATATGGGACGAGTCTCACCCTCTTGAGACTCCGAGGACTAGAGGAAGTCGAACCCCGTCAACAAATAACGTGTTGATCTTTCTTGATTGGTCTTTTTGTTAGTAACTGATTCATAGTCGAGTAGATAATCTAGAGTATAAAATCGATTCACAATAACCTCACAAAATATATTTCTCCATCTTGCTTAATAAGCTCCTTCTTGTTAGAGATCCCGTCTCCATCATCAGATATAGTCATCTTCTCTTTTTATACCCAATGGTATGGCAAGTACTCAAGCAAGCTCAATTTCATTTAACAGTGGACTTCTTTATTTATAAAGATTGAAGAAAAACTACATCTTTATTAGATCTAATAACCTACATGTTTAACTATCTGCTACTCATGGTCCTCCATCACACTCCATCTCATTCTTCTTAAAACCAAAATATTTCAAAACCATAATTTCCAATATTTGTTTCTTCGAAGGAAAATTCGCTTCCGGATCTTTGTTGAGGTCAGCCGGATTCTGGAGTCTTGAAGGTTGTCGTCCTCCGATCTTTGTCGGGGCCGGCTGCTTCTGGACCTTAAGATAATTGATTCTCATATTCTACCAACAAAATAGATTTTCATACTCTGGAGCCTTGAAAGAGTAATCAATCATCTTCGGATGAGGATTCTCACATCTCACGACCTTGTTTAATACGTCTCTCCATGGGATTATTGTTATTCTCCCAAATCGATTCCGGCCTCCGACCGCCGCTTCTCTCGGTCTCTCTTGAGTCTTGATGGTGGCTGGTTCGATTTTGCCCTAATGTGTTAGTCATCTATCCCTTGAGAAAATAAAAAACAACAAAAGCATTACAATTCTACAACTTTGAAGTTGGTCTTCTTGTTTGTTTTTGGGCTTGACATTAGGCTCACACTTCTTTAAAGGAGTGTGAGCCTTAAAAAAATAAATAACAACCAAGTCTCTTTTGGAAGAATGAATGAACCTTTGTCTTCAAAGAGAGTTTTTTTTTTTAAAAAATAATAAGAATAACCAAGTCTGGAATTTCAACAACATATCGGCACCAAAAAAAATCGATGTTTGGCGAATTCAACGTCAAAAAAATAGTTTTCCGATTTTTATCTACGGGTTCCGTCTCACATCAAGGTAACCATTGTCTTTCCTCACCATGTCATGCATTAAATGAGCTTCTTTGTATCACGTTATATGGTCTGATGTTGTGGGGTACATCTTTTTATCGCGAGCCTCACTTAGAAGAAGGGTTGAGTTTGTTTGTGAGAAGGAGTCGTTGATAGGTAATTGAAATCTGAAGGCACTTTGAAGAGTCCAAATATGTGGTTTTCACCATTGGTCCCAAGAGTTGTACTCTACAGTGCTTCTACAAACATGTTCTCGTTGTTTCTTCCTCACTTTGCTTGCTTGACACTTCCTTCTGCTACTCCTTGCTTGGGTCGTTGTGATCGAAGTTTTCTTTGGATGTATTTTTATTTTTTTTCTTTATTTGTATGTCTTGGTTCGTTCATGACAGTTAGTTTGCTGTCGATTTGATCGGTTTTTGATCCACTAGATAGTGTGTCATCTAATGCATTGAACCGTTTTTCTTTATAAAAAAAATACAGATAAGACAATTTACTACATATCAAGGCGACTAGAAAACCTCTCGCTAAAGCGATAGCTCGGCCGCCTCAGGAGATTGTTGTGCCATTGATACCGGACCATCCGATCCCTCCTCGGCTCACCCCTATACTTCATGAGACGGTTAGCTTTTCGGAATCATAAAAACAAATAAAAAAAAATTCGTTTAACTACTTAGTAAAAGTGTATAGTGCTCTTACTATATAATTGTCATAGTGGGAAAGGTCTAATATCGTTGACTAACAAATCAATTTCCTAGCGTACCTACCCTTCCTAAAACTTTGGATTTCTTATAAGTTTTTTTTACACCTTTCTAATTGTATATTATAACTGATATTTGCATATTCCATTATTAGTACAAATCTTTAACTAATATTCGATCATAGACAAAGGTGGATACTTTAACGAGTCAAGATTTCTTTCACACCAAAGTTAAGCAAAAGTTAAAAAGAACCATTACATATGATTGAACTAAGTGTCCGTTTGGTTGGAGCGGTAAAATAAAAACGGAATGAAATCGAATAAGGGTAGAGAAAGATAATGGAAAGAATGAGATTACTTTTACGTGTTAAAATACCTCTAACCAAACATAGTTTTTGAATGATTTGAAATCATTTCGTTACCGGAATGATTCTCGGTGCTTCCAAACGAACCCTAAAAATTTTGATATTTCATTTCTTTGAAATATTTACAACATAAGATAATATATACCAAATTACTACGCATACGTCATATTTAGTTTATTTTTTGATTTTGTTGGGGTCCTCGAATTACGCCATCTTTAGTGTAGCATAAATTCTCCATTGTTGATGGTAGTGGATGCATGTTTGAACAACACCATTTAACCTAATATTCTTTTCGATATTTGAAGTCGTCTTCTTCTCCTCCTCCACACAAAACGCTTAAGGACGTACATATCACTTGCTAAGATTCGAATGGGAATAATCTCTAATTATATAAAGGTATTGTAAAGTCAAACTTTTACATTATATATTTTTTCTCAAAAAAGTAAAATGATGTATTAAGTCATTTTTAGTGTTTAAAAAAAGTTGGAATAGATTATAAATCCTTAAAATACTTGTCATTTTAACCCATTTTACATATTTTAAAGCAAATATTAGATATATTATTGTCATTACACTTTTATTGATCATATTGATTATCTTACTATATATATACTAATTATCACAAAAAGTAAATGAGTAAAATAGGGCTCCGTTTGACATTTAATAAATTAAGTGTCCGTTTGGTTGAAGTGATGTAATGGAATCGGTTAAGGGAAAGGAATGGAGATAGAATTGATTCGATTACTTTTATGGGTAAAAAGATATATCTTTAAACAAACATGGTTTTTTTATTATTCGGAATCATTCTGTTACCGGGAATGATTCCTATCGAGACCAAACGAGCCCTAAGAGGATTAAAATTATGAAAATTAAAAGGGATAAATAATTCTCTGGGGCTCGTTTGGAACCGCTAGGAATCATTCCTGATAACGGAATGAATCCGAATCAATCAAAAAATACGGTTGGTTAGAGGTATTTTAACACATGAAATTAATTCACTCAAATCCATTTCCTTTCCTAACCCTTATTCGATTTCATTCCGTTTTCATTCCATCGCTCCAACCAAACGGACACTTAATCTCTTTTGGTATAAAAATAAGGAGACAAAAGTTGTTAGATTATGAAGATTAAGAAAATTCTGTAATCCTAAAACTTCAATATAATCATAAGGATTGTTGAGCCTAAATTCTCATTTTTATCCCTTTTCCGTTTTTCGATCTCTTTTTATATTGAAAAATTGAACAAATATTTTATTGTAATTTTACTCACAATCATTTTTTATTTTACCAAATATTCATTTCACTTATTTTTATATTTATTTTCATAAACAATTTTATCTTCTTAATTTAAATAATTATCTACATCGTCAACTTCATCTATATAACCGTACATTACCAAACGGACCAAAATAGTAAAAGTTCTAAAATAACACAGTCTAAAAAAGAAATAACATATCTAAATTGTGAAACAATATAAGTTCATGCGCCTACGTTCATATGTTTGATATTACTTATAGAATTATTGGGGTTGGGTGCAATGTATAAGGTGATTATAACGTCTTAGGTAATTAGTTAGATAGTTTGATTAAAATAAGGTTAGTTTGACTATCAAAATTGGGATTTCCGATAACTTGTATTCATAGCTTTCGACCTTTAGGCCAAATAAAAACTAAAGATAATCGAACAAATCACGTTTGGTCGGTTTTGCTTAGTCTAATCAACGACGTTGCCAAATGGACAAAGGGAAAATGAAAGCTACTAGAAGCCCACTACTCAAAATTCAAAATTCGTCATAAATATCCGCAACCCACGTCATTTCTTACGTGTTCATTTCACTTTATTTAATGTTTAGAATATATACTACATAAATTATTAACTTAATGTATAATTTTGTAAATTTTGTTAAAGCCTCATGCTTTGTATGTTCGTATTATTTTAATTAAAAATGAGATAGTGTGTAAATAAAAATAGTATGATATTTGAATCATTGATGTTGTTTTCATAAAATAAAATTCATAAATTTAGTTAAAAAGTTTTACATTTTTCCAAACGAAAAATAAAATGGGACCCACAAAAATCTAGCTGACATCACTTCCACGTCAGCAGATAGCGCGTCTTCATTACACAAACAAACCCCAATTTGGTATAAATTCTTCAACCTTCTTTCAATTTCTACAACACAAAACTGAAATTAATTTCTCAGAAAATTCCCCAAATGCAGCAAGCGCTTCCTTACAAGGCATGGCAGCCAACAACAAGCGGCTTTCCGCCGTCTCCAGCACCGTCTCTCACTGGCCGGGAGAGCGTACGGAACGTCGTGTTAGAGAACGCTGTGATAGTGGTGGCGACACGTGGCTGCTGTATGGGCCACGTCGTCAGACGATTGTTATTGTCCCTTGGAGTTAACCCAGCGTTTTATGAGGTTGATGACCAGGAAGAAGAAAGTGTGACGAATGAGCTTATGGAGGTGGTTGACGCCGCCGGCGACGGTGGAGGTAACCGGAAGTTGAATTTTCCGGCGGTGTTTATCGGAGGGAAGTTGTTTGGTGGTTTAGATAAACTTATGGCTGCTCATATTACAGGGGAATTAACCCCTGTTCTCAAACAAGCCGGAGCTCTTTGGCTTTGAGTTTTTTTTAATTTTTATTAATTAATTTAATGTTTTATTGTTATTTTTCAAGGTTTATGAAGCTATAAATAGTGGGAAATTGTTAATTAAGATATTTTATTTTGTGGGTTTTGGTTTATTTCCTTTTTACAGTGTCAATTGGTAAAATTAGGAGGGTAGATCCAGGTTGATAAATATGCTAAAGTTTGCCTTTTGGGAAGAAGATAGGGGCATGAAGAATCACATCAATTGAAGCAATGTATTAAATTTGTGGGGCAGTTGGAAATTGCAAGTGTGATAATGTAACAAATACACCAAATTGTAGGTGTGGAGTGTTTTGACACTTGTGGATCACAACAAATTAGGTATAGCTTTCATGATTGTTTCATTGCATGTGTAGATGAGAATGGAGGTGTCATGTGTGTTAAATCTTATCTTCCGGATATGTATAAGATTGTCGAGTGTGGAAATGTCTCACATCGACAATATGACAATACGTGAATCTAATATATAAGTTTTAGGGTTACTCCTCATGTTCTAATTTGGTTTTTAGGATGAAACCCTAAAAGCTTGTGTGCATAGGTTCACTTTTGCGTGCAAAACATTCACGTCTTAAATCGATATTCAAATAGGTCTAGTTCATCGGAGAATCGAGAATTAAGAAAAGTGGAACTGGCAAGTGCTTGGTTTTTGGTTTAGACCGAAATTTTACGGTTCGGTGCGGTTCGTCTGAACCAATATAATACTGCTCGGCCCTATTATGGACCGAACCAACTGAATAATATGATGCCCTAGATTCAGGTACCAAATATTACTTATTATATACGTTACAATAGTTTATATGTAAAATGTTACTTGTAGGTTCATGTATATGGGTCGGGTGCGGTTCTGCCAGGCTAACCGGCCTTCAACTGGTTCATCTTTGGATCCGGATCGAGCCTTTGCAGAATCGGATATTCGGTTCTTCATAATCATACCTGAACGGGCCAACCCGGGTCTACATATTCTTGAAGATATCAATGCGTCATTTTATTGTGGGCCAAATGGGCAGGGATATCTAAACATTTGGCCCAATAAATACTATTGGGCCGACTCATTTTTACTGTTGATTATATTTTCTATTTGGTTATAAAACTAAGAGAAATTTCAGATGGTGTACTTGTGGTTTGGAATTTTTCAAATTTTGTCCATAGTTTTTTTGTTTGTATAGTACCCTTTTGTTTTAGTATTTTTCAAAAAATTCCCAATTTTTTTTAAATTGTAAGAAAATGTGAACTTAAAATAATTTTTTAAAAAGACCTTTGTACAAAATGTTTAGCCTCTTTATTTTTTAATATTTAAAAAGAAGTTAATCTCATTTAAAAAAATATTTTAGTTGACATCGCTTTACAATTAAAATTGATTTAGGCATTTTTCAAAAAATACTAAAATACAAGGACAATCCGAACTAAAAAAAATCTTTGAGTAGAATTCGGAAAACCCCAAACTACAGGGATACTATCCGAAATTTTCCTAAAACTAATGTATTAAAATTGTCACCCTCAAAAGTAATACATATAAACAAAATTGTACTAATGGATTGAAGGCATGCATAATAATACAATAATGATTGGACCATTAAACACTTGTGTTGTTGTGCACTATATAAAATATTTGAATTAAAAAATAGAGAAAATAAATTATTAAAAATCATATATATATACATATATATGAAATTAATGTTGTAAGTGGAATTTGCAATGTAATACTATGAAAAAAAGGGGGCCATATCAATTCTTTTCGAATCTTGAACAACACTAGCAAATCATTATCTATGGTTAATTAAGTTTATTATCAATCAATAACTAGGCATATCCTTAATTTAATCTTACATTAATAAACTCTTACTTTTTAAAATTAGTGGGCAATATAATACTAATTATTTGATACTTTTTTAAATATAACACTCTCAAATCTTCCATGGAGAAGAAAATGCATAAACTCTTAGCCTTTTTATCTCAATAATTTGGGTTCTTATACAAACAAATGGCACGTCTTAACTAGTACATTTATCCTGTTTTGTTTCAACTCCGATAACGGAATGAAAACATATATAATCAAACTATATGCTCTTATTTATGTAAATTTTAATCATTTCTTGTGATTTAAAGTAGTTGGAGTAAAATTTTATTAATTTTTAATATCATATAGAGAAACAAAACGAGGAAAAAGAAATACATTTTCGATTAAAAATGAAAAAGTATGCATCTTATAGATTAATTTTGTGAACAAACATTGACATTTAAGTGGACTAGATTCGTTTTCTTTATGTTTTTCGAAAGAAATTAAGTCTACTTTAACAAAATGAGTAAAATTAATACAAACTATTAAACAAAAACTTATTTAATAGTATGTATTACTTTTAATCGTTTTTTTAATCTAAAAGTGTAACTGAATACATTTTGAAGATCGTATATAAACCGATGGACATATTCACATATCATCCACCAATGTCGGCAATATTGATCGAAGGAGCACGTAGACATAGTTCATATATATGGCTAATTTGTATGTTTTGGCCTAGCTTTGGTTGGAAAGTGCACATGTAGACCTTTTCTTTTTCCAAAGCCTATGAGCAAAGTGTCTTTTACCCCCACAAAGAAAGTAGCAAAGACTACCAACAAAGATATCCCAACTTCAACGTGTGTACATATGTGCGACAGATAAAAGATTGACTGGAATTGAAATGATCACTAATAGATTAATTTAGTTATAAGTAATCAAACTATAAATGTTTCATGTTTGGATTTGTTTAAAGATATATTGATCGTTTGAAAATCATTAATTCGGGGTTGAAATTACATAGTGAATCTTTATTGACTATTAGACGATAAATAGCCTTTTTGTATTCAAGTTAACAAATTATTTAGGCTTGTGTTTTGTATATTGAAATCAGATATATGTTTTGAGTATTAGATTTTTTAGAGATTGAATTTTGAGTATATTGATTCGGATATTATATTTCATGTATTGAAAATTAAAGTATTAGAATTCGTGTATAAGGTTTTGGATATTAAAATTAAGATATAATAATAACTTTTTTAAAATTAGTGAGATTCAACTAATTCAACCAATAGAAAAAGGATTGATTATCTCTTAAATTTTATAATTTAAATTTATAAAGTTGATAAACACCCATAATCGATCTTCTTTGACTTTGTTATCGCATAAGATAAATTTTATAAGTTTAATTTATGTAAGTTTACTCGCAATTGAATTTTATACATAGGTAAGAGAAAGTGGAGAATCAATCTCTCGCGACTAACCGCCGGTTGGTCTTTGGCTATGCCCTAGACCATCCTTTCATATGAGGTTTTCAACATCATGTAAAAGCGAATCAGCGCAGGCATCCGGTCTATATCCGAGCAAGCCAGTCGGTCAGCGACAATGTTGATTTCTTCAAATATATGGTAAACACTACAATGGGTGAAGGTAGAGAGCGAGTCATAGATGTATGAGATGATCATATCAATTTCCCAAGGAGGTTTCCAAAAGAGGTTAAGAGAATTAATGAGCACCAAATTATCACCCTCAATTTCAATGGCTGGAAACCCAAGACATACGGCCTTGAGGACGCCCTCCCGAATAGCAAAAGCTTCCGCTTCAAGAACATAATTGGCATTGCAACTACCAATACCAATAACAAAGGTCTTAGCAAGATTATTTTTGATAATGAAACCAAAGGAAAATTGATCATGCAAATTATTTGAGGCGTCAAAATTGATTTTGACCCAATTATCGGTTGGTCTTTGTCATTTGATGTTTTTAGTTTTTCTTATGTGGTTCGAGGGTTTTGTTATTACTAGTCAAGATTGCACTGACTTTGTCCCATTCCTCTATTTGGTTAAGAACTAAATGTCTCGGGACTTGAGGTGCCTTTTATTTGTTAAAAATTAATTGGTTTTTAGTGAAAAATTTGACACCAAATTACCACCGAATGTCTAAATTCATTTGGTAATTTTTTATTTATTTTCATTATAATGTCAATAATTTTTTGTTGTGTTATGTCACTATTCTCATATTATAATTTTATTATTATTAATAGATTGAATAGTACTAAGCTATGATGCATGGACACGGACACGGATACGGGAAACGGATACGGCGAGAAACGGGGAAGCGGCAATCCTCAAAAGTATAGGAAACGGGGACACGGCGAGTAGCATAATTAATATATTATTATAAAAGATATTGAAATATAAAATTACTATATCATAATGAGATATATATATGAAAAAAGGCAATGATATATGAGTTGATAAAAATATTAACATGATGATAAAATAATCGAAATAAAAGGTTAGAAACAAACATTTACAGTCTTACAAAACATAGAAATAAACATATTTAGTTTTATAATATGAAATAATCATACTTAGTATCAAAATTGAAGAATAAATCATTCATTTGCAAATCAACAATAACCGAACAACATGATCAACAAAGGAAAGTAATAATAAATATTTGTGAATTATAAAAAGTGAAAGAATTAGAATAACATATTCAACAAATAAAAATTACAAAATAAATTAATAATCAAAGATTGAAAATTAATTTATAAAATCATAAGAAAAAATGGAGAGAAGAGTCTACCGGCGGAACAACATTTCAACATTAGAGCCGGAGAAGAAGTAGATCGGTGTTCTACTTCCGACAACCACAACCTCGCAGGTGGTCATGTGGAGCTAGGTTTAGTCGGAAAAAATGGGAAAGAAGAAAAAATATTACGGTATATAAGTTTATATTCCGTTGATCATGTCTTGACCGGACACGATCCGCGTCCTCACCGTGTCCTAGACGTGTCCTAGACGTGTCCTACCTTGGAAACGTGTCTTGACCGTGTCCGGTCATATTTGATCGTGTCCGAGCCGTGTCCGGTTATTTTCCCGTTTTCGACACGGCAGGACACGGGACACGCCGCCTTCTAAAAGTGTCCGTGCATCATAGGTACTAAGATTTAAAGAAGAGGTGTTTGGCAATCAAAGACTTTATTTGTACGTGCATGTGAAAGGATAGTGGTAATTTTAGGTGTTTTGGCAAAATATGTTATCTTATAAAAGCAAAGATAATTTGTGGGGGCAGATTTGAGGAAATTATGATCATATGATTGATTAAGCAAAAGAGTAGGTTGGCACTTTGGGCTTATTTAATTATAATCAAGGGAAGCAAATCACAAGGTTAATGCGGTAGTTTTGATTAATCACTTTTATGTAGGTACTATTATAACATTATAATAATTAATTAATAAACATTTAAAAGGTAAAACCACCCAACAAATTAAAAAAAAAGTCCTCTTGATTAAAGTTGAGATATTTAGTACCGCCCATATAAGCAACTTCATTAATTATTGTGTGTAACAATGAATTTTGTTTATATAAATATATGTATAATAATTAAATAAAGTATGTGGGCTCAAAAAAAGTGATTGATTTTCCCATGCACTAGCTAAGAAACATTAGACAATGCTCTTTATGTAAAGCTTATGTTATGAATAATATAAGGTTTAAATTAGTTTGTTTATATCAAATTATAAATGAGCTGAAATGTTTACGCGACAACGAGCACTCTCACAATTTGGGTTATATTTTTATATAGATTAATTTGCATTATGAATACTTTTATATTCAAATATAAATCAATTACAAATTTGATTTGTTCAACATAAGAGATATGACTTGATACATATAAATCACCAACACATTTATACCGTAATTTATCGATCATTTTTATTAGGTAAGTTTGAAAATTAAGTTTAACTAGTGGTCGACACTTAGTATATGATATGAGTTTTATTTTTTTAAATAACTTTTAATACTTTTATTAGTTTATTTAGTATTTTGAATTTAGTAGATTAATTTTTATAAATGATTGGTGTCATTTGTTTATAAGTTATTATAATTTATTTGTAGAATAATTGATGTTGGTCGTGCTCAAATGACAAATTATACATGTTTTAATTCAAATTAATATTTTTTGTTATTGAATAGTTGTATTATATACTTATTTTCATAAATAATATAGGGCAAATTAGGTTAATAGGCTATTTTGAGATTATACATTAGTAATTAGGGTTTTTTTTAATTTTTGATTAAGTAAATGTACCCCAAACTCATTTTTTTTACTGTGGAAACTTAACTCACCAACTCTCGCTTCTTATTTTCCTTCTCTCCTTCAACCACCATTCTCACCGTCTCTCCTTCAACCACCATTCTCACTGTCTCTCGCCTTCCTACTCTCTACTACACTCACCGTCCACAACTTGGAGCTCTTCGCCTTGTTCCAGATCCCGCTTTACTAGGCTCGACTTCGTCCAGATCCCGCTTTGTTTGGCTCGACTTGGTCCTTGTTCCAAATCCCGCTTTACTTGGCTCGACTTGGTCCAGATCCCGCTTTGTTTGGCTCGACATTGCTATTCTGAGGCTTTACAGGGATATACGTTGATGGAGCTTCCTGATTGATTCATCGTCTGGGATACTGTATTGAGACGTATGGTGAGTTGGATAGCCTTATTGATTTTGAAAACCTGAGTTGCATTTCCTCTTTAGTCGATGACAAATATGCAGTATCAATTTGAAGTTTGTTTAAATGTTGTCAACTTCTTGTGTTGACTGTGTATTTTGCTTTTGTTGCTAAAATCAGTTTACTTATACTCTTTAGGTATATCACAGATTATAATATGCCCTTTCTTTGAGTTTCACGCTTAATTATTTTGCTTGTCTGGCTGTAAAACATGCAGGATTGGGAGATTTATCTATTATTAGGGTTTAGGGTTCCTAACTGCTACTCTTTTGGATGCCAGCATTGTTGGATTTGAGAAGTGTAAGAGATTATAGTAAAGTCTGTTTTTGAGGATATTCTTGTATCTAATCCACGGCGTCAAAGCAATTCACTCAATTCGAGTGATGTATTTGTTGTAATGCAACTATATTTTGAGTGAAATTGACATTGTTTGTTTCTGTTAGTGAAATTGACATTGTTTTACATACCATAAATTTTATGATAATTTATGGTATGATAATTTCTGGTATGTATGAAACTTTTGGTATAAAAAAAATCTAGTATATAAAATTCTGTTATGCGAAAAATTTTAGTATGTGAAAAATTCTGATATGTGAAAAAATCTAGTATGTGAAAAATTATGATATGTGAAAATTTTGGTATGTAAAAATTTTATTATGTGAAAAATTCTGGTATGTGAAAAATTTTGGTATGAAAAAATTCTAGGTATGATAATTTCTGGTACTAGCAACAATTAAAAAAAATTTGGTATGTAAAATTATGGTATGTGAAAAATTCTGGTATGTAAAAAAAATCCAGTATGTAAAATTCTGGTATGTGAAATTCTGGTATAAAAAATTTCTGGTATGAAAAATTTCATACCAGAAATTTATTCCAGGAAATAAAAAAAATCAGTAATAGTAATTACAACTTCACACTAACTAATGTCTATTATTCTTTTTTTTTTATTAAAATAAAGAGGTTAATTATTTTTACCTACCATTAAATAAAATGATAAAAAATTATGGGATACATTTACTAAATCATATTCTCAAAAAGGCCTAGTATGTTAAATTCTCCCACTAATATAAGCAAAAATATAAATATAGTGGTAAAATTTATATAACAAAAAGAAAAAAAATCACAAAACTAAAATTTATGAAAATAGACAAAAAAAACTATTATAAAATCCTCAAATACTATGTATTTATCAATTGTTTCAAAAAGTTAAAAATATAGTGTAGTAAAACAGATATGATTATAAAATATTAAATGAATAGATTGATTAATTTACGATTAGAAAAGTAGAGAAAATAGATAAATTATAGCTATTAATTCAAGTATTATGAATTAAAAATAATAATTTTGAATATAATTTAATCTCAAATTCTTTTTTTAGTGGAGACTTGAGACTGTTCAAGTTAATCTCAAGTTCTAGCAAATTATATCCGATATTTATGAATATATTGTTGATATTAGGTGATTTTTTGTGCAATGAAGTCATTGAGAAGACGGGCTAAATAGTAGATTTGCTATATCTAGCTTGACAAAACATATTTTTATTGTTTATTTTATCAAAATGCTATTAGGAGATAGGATCATAGGTTTACCTTTATTCAATTTTTCAATTGACCAATATGTTGGACATTAGCTTTAACACCTTTAGTTCTTATGGCAAGTGACAATGAACCCATATCTTCAATTTAGTTGGGGGTTTTCAAATTTGTTTGTTTATGTGTACAACAAAAATTATTAGATTTATTATGGATAATAAATAAGTTCACATAATATGGCTTATTCCTATGTACATGAACCTATCTATATCCATTTATATTTATATCAATATACTATACTAAAACATAGGTAATAAAGTTTATGCGTCACGTTTACGTTCGTTTTGAGATTAAAATACAAAAGAGTGAAATTTTTAATAAATAATAATTTTTAAAAACAACTCTTAGAAGTCCCACTTAATAAATAATCCAAAAAACTGAAACCGATATATAATTATGGTCAAATTTATAATGATAAAAATGATTGATTTTCAAGAGTAGTTTTTGGTATTTTAAAATTTTATTGGAAATATAAATTTCACTATGAGTTGATAGATGAACAAGTGCAAACTAATGTATTACCCGCACCTTGTGCGGGTTGAGTTTTAATAAATCCTTAATACTTAGAAATTGTATACTTTTGTAGGATAAAAATCTGGATAATAAGATTATAATTGTTATTATTATTTTAATTATATTTTAAGTTTTTTTTCTTATAATTAATTATATATTAAAATAATATTTAATATAATTAGATCGCGTTCCTTTACTTAAAGTTGTGATTTATAATATAAGTTGTGGTTTATAATATAATTTTTTATGTTTAGAGTTCGATTAGAAGATTTTCTGGTTTTAAAAACAATAAAATTTAAAAAATTAAGGGACAATTTGACATACTAGTCTTTTTTGAGTTTTTGTTTAAGAAAGTGTACCCAAATTTTTTATCACTTTCATTTAATAGTAGGTAAAAATTATTAACCCTTCTATTTAAAAAGAAATAATAAATAATGTTTGTTATTTGTTATATAAGTATAAGTTTTAAATTTTAATTACTGAATTTGTTTTCTTTTATTATTTTTCTTGCCTTTTTCTTATTTATTTTTTATTTCTTTTTTATTTTCTGAAATGAATTTCTCATACTAGAATTTTCATACCAGAAATTTCATACCAAAATTTCTCATACCAGAAATTATTTTCATACCAGAATTTTGTCATACCAGAAATTCTCATACCAGAGCTTGTCATACTAGAAATTGTCATACCAGATTTTTTTTTTCATACCAAAATTTTGGTCAAATTTTTACATACCAGAATTTTGTCATACCAAAATTATTTTCATACCAAATTTCTTTCATATCAGAAGTACATACCACAATTTTCTACCAAAATTTTGGTCAAATTCATTCCAAAATTTTATGATTTTCTACCAGAATAATCTACCAGAATCTCTCATACAAGAAATTTTTCATACCAAAAACCTCATAACAAAATTTTCTGGTAAGAATTTTACATACCAGAAAATTCTGGTATGAGTTTTTTGGTATGAATTTCATACCAGAAATTCGTACTAGAAATTCTGGTATGAAATTCATACCTAAAAACTCGTACCAGAAAATTCACAAAATTTTCTGGTAAGAATTTTACATACCAGAAAATTCTGGTATGAATTTTCTGGTATGAATTTCATACCAGAAATTAGCAGATTATCATGAGAAAGCACAAGCAAATTCCAGTACCAGAATTTTACTCCTATACGAGCTTTTCAAAAATAACCAAAACAAGCAATGAGCTATACACATTCGTACGAGTACGCCTGATAAATTGTAAGACAAACATGCCTGCCTACACAGCACTGTGACTTGCATTGCTTGCTCTCAATGAAAGGTTGAGGGCAAAACCAAGTGATATAGTGGGGTGTAAACTGAGTGTAGCCACCCTTCTCGAGTATCTGAGCATGACCCTTGAAATTCTTGATGAAATTCATCTGATCATCACATTTTTTTCCACACTCATCATTGCTGTTAGTCCAAAGCTCATACTCAACTCTTCCATCCGGGTTAGGCATGGACTCAGACCAGTCTAGCTTTACCAATACTTCCTTTTTATCCTTCAAAGCCTGCTTCAAAGTCTCAGCAAAAGACTTCTGGATTAAGACAGAGGGGATATTTATCTTGTCGATATATCCGTCTGTGTCACCACTCGTCTCTGGTGAATCCATTGTTATTACAAGTTCATCTATGTTATCAGCAACTATTACGGCAGCAGCTCCAGCCTGTTGAGCATGCTATACCTTCTTTGCAAAGTAGCAATCTGATTATAGTAAAGAACAACTTTTCTATTCATTATTGCCACACAAACTTACTAGAAAATTTTGAGAAGCTACTTCCTATCATCCTATGCTAACACAAAAATTGGAAAAAATTGAGGAAAGGAAAAGGTAAAAGCACACGAAGACATAGAAGATCAAGAAATTTCAACTCCAGCATTCTTTTTACTTTGAAACCAATGGAAACCCAAAACAGGAAACCACAGTTATAGTTAACAAAATAGAGGTAAAGCACATTCATATGAAATCCAGTACTCTATAAAATCATGTGCGGCTTTATCCAATATCTTAAACTTTCAGAGCATATACTATGAACGTGATCATCAAGTTGTAGGCCAGGGAGGGAGAGGTTGAGGCCTGCGTCGCGCTCAGCGTGGTTGAAGGCCGTGGAGGTGACGAGGAGGGAACCGTCACAGCCAGTAGCGAGACAATCATGGAAGAAGAGGCGGAGGACGGCGGCAGCAGTGGTGGGAGAGGTGATTTGTTTGTCGGATTGACGGCAAGATTTGCGGTAGTAGCGGGAAGTGAGGCGACAGTGAGAGGGGGCGGAGAAGGTGAGGAGGAGAACGATAAGCAGGGATCAAATCAAATGTGAAACCCTAACAGTAAAAAATATTAGTGGGGTACATTTACTCATTAGAAAACTGAAAAAGTCTACTTAGTGTACAATAATAAAAAACAGCCTAGTTACCTAATTAGCCCAAAAATTAATTATAGATTTAAGGATTTATTTTTTTTATTTCCTATTGGAAATAACCAAAATAATAACTTTTTAAATATTTTTGAAGCCACGTGATTTGTGACGTTGACATGTGGCAAAGAGAGTGATATAAGATTATTTTGGAATTGATATAAAATATAATTAACTACATATGTCAATCCCTTGCAACGTATAAGTGATACTTTGATCATAGACTAAATTGTGACATTTGTGAAACAAAAGAAATTCAAATAATTACTTTAAATTAAAACAGGTTTAAGTTTCGAAAAAGGCATGTGTTTATGCTCCTTTTCATAAGCAAAAGCATGTGCAATTCTTGATCTATTATAGATTCCTAGATCCAAATCTATAACCTTTTGGGAATTTCAATAACAAAATAAAAAAAAAAAGATTAATTTTTTTTTAAAAAAAAACATAATTATTTCATAAGAGTAAAAATGACATTTCCAATTTGACCTATACATCTACATCACATAGTAAAAGACAAGAAAGGGAAACAAACACAACCTTAATGACAAGAGTTTGCTTTTTCCCCAAAACACACTTCTAATATCTGCAATTTGTAACTTAGCACCAAAACTCCATCTGCTTAGCCACATCTTCATCATCACAGATTTTAACCTAATTTATAATTAAGACTTAATTAAGGTATATTAGCAAGAAAATGGAAATGTTTAAGAGAGAAATAGGCTTGAGAAAGAGTGCATGTGTTGGAACAAGGGACAGAATATTCTGAAGGCCGCCAGAGTCCAACAGCTAACTGCCAAAAACTATATTACTAAACTATGTCAGAGACAGCATCATTAGACTATGATTATGTTTTTTTAAACAAGATTGGAACTTTTTTATTGGATTAAAGTCAGCCCACGAGAAGGATGACTGTCGATCTCATACTTCCAAATATTCACTGCCCTTGTCAGTTTGTTGTCTGTAATTTCAATTTTAATCTAATGTTTACCGTATATAATAAGTTTATTTATACATGATCCTCTTTGATTCTTTCACTTACAATTTCAAATTTAGAGCCGCTAATCTTGCAAGTAATTAGAATACCATGGTCTATAAGTATGGTTTTGTCTTAAAACCTACGTTAAGAATCTTCATGTACGCTCTAAGGAGTATACGAAGATAAGATAAAACGAGTAACTAACTTACGATAATGATTGACAATCTCTAAAAGAAGTTTGATCCGAACACTTCACCACCTGTCCCACGCGAAGTTATTAGACGCACGATCGTACACTTTGTTTTTACGAAGGGGTACACGACTGTGTCCAAAAGGGTTTGTATATTATACATCCTTGTTTACATTATATTGTTTGATTGATGAACAGCCAGGGATGCACGATCGTGCACCCCTATATAAAATAAAACGCACGACCGTGTACCTAAGATCCAATTGAACATCTCTTAAAAGGTCTTGCTCTAATAACTTACTATAAGAGAGTTTCAACTTAGGGTCCAAGGCTGTGCACGTGAAAGTGAAGTCCTATATGGTTAGGTTAAGTTGAAGTTGTTTTGCAGTGATAATGAAATGTAATATAGGGAAGACAAGATGATGCTTTGGAAAATAGCAAGGTAGGATATTACTTTTGACTTAGAGTGGATTCATAAAGTAAATGTATCTGCTTTAAACGTTGAAGCTAGCTAGCCAGGTGGTGTTGATTGGATTTGAAAGCACTTCTTCACTTACTCCAACCTCTTCTTTACTAATCTTCCATTTTTCTTTTTTACCCTTTCGATTACTTATATCACACATGTGAAATGCATCTTCTCCAATCAAGTATATATATAAAAAAAAAAAAATTACTTATCTTCCAATCTCATGCATAAACATTTATGATACTTTATGGAAATTCAAATATAAATTATCTCATGATTCATGAGATATGGAGTAATTAAGGGTATAAGATCCAAATAAATAGAACCAAAGAGATATAAATGAAATTATGGAGTAATCATTCCAGGTGAAAAAGGAGAAAAATGCTAGCTTTGTTGAGAGCTCGTCATATGAGTCATCATGCACCTTTGTTCCCTTTCCCTCTCTTTAACTTTTCACCACTTCCCACATAGATAGTGAGAAAAAAAAGACATTTATAAATGAATTTTGACTACAATAACCTGCAGCCTTGACTCTCAAGTCCAACCCTTGAAGCGTATAGTAATACTCGTACTACTATATATAATAAGGTGCCTACCCTCTTGGATTCTTTCTTTCATGAGAAAAAGAGATAAAAACAAGAGAAAGAGAGTTTTATCATCTCTAGAGAGATTAGTTACTAATTGAGATTTGAATCCTACTATTTGACAAACTAGCTTAGCTACTCTTTGTAGCTACAAGAATCAAGACAAAGGTATCAATTTCTTGATCATCTCCTTCTTTTTACCTATATGTTTGTGTACAAGTATATATATATAGGTTCACTTCTTTCTAGCTTACCTTTCTCTTTATACAAGCTAGATATCCATTATAAGCTCATAATTGAAGCTTTTTCTTGGTTTACCTCTTTTCTTTTGTAGGATCTAAATGCTATTGTGGTAGTATTTAGAAACTAATTAAGGAAGATTATGGCTCAAGAAGATGAAATTGTAACCCTAAGTGATGGGTTTGTTAATGGATCCAATAATAACAATGTTCCTCCTCTTCCTAAGAAGAAAAGAAATCTCCCTGGAAACCCAGGCAAGTATATTTTTAAGTTGATTTTTGGTGGGGTTATTCTGATTATGATTTGTAGTATTAATTTGGGGTTTCAACATATATATGCAGATCCTCAAGCAGATGTTATAGCTTTATCCCCGAAAACCCTAATGACAACCAACAGATTTGTATGTGAAGTTTGTGGGAAAGGGTTTCCAAGAGACCAAAACCTGCAACTCCATAGAAGAGGACACAACCTGCCATGGAAGCTGAAGCAAAGGAACGGGAAGGAGGTGAAGAAGAGAGTTTACGTCTGCCCGGAGAAGACGTGCGTCCATCATCACCCGTCGAGGGCTCTCGGTGACCTAACTGGGATCAAGAAGCATTTCTGCAGAAAACATGGTGAGAAGAAGTGGAAGTGTGAAAAGTGTCAAAAAAAATATGCTGTTCAATCAGATTGGAAGGCTCACTCTAAGACCTGTGGAACTAGGGAATATAGATGTGACTGTGGCACCATTTTTTCAAGGTAAGAGTTTATAAGTTATTTTTATAAGTGTGGTGATAATTTTTCTTACTAGGGTTTGAATAGTAACCTTTCAAGATTTGATTATATGTATGATTATATGAAGCTGCCAATCAAACTAGGACTGCCTGGTAAGAGAGATTAGGAGTTTATGTATGAGAGCAGCTGAAAAGAAAAGTTTAAGGTGGCCTGTCAATCATATATAGTGATGAATGAAAGTGATTGTAGGTTTCTGTGGTGGGAAAATCTGTCTGGTATTGGTTAGAGATGAGAAATGACCCAGATAAAGACAAGTGAAACCCTATGAAAAAGCAATCCAAGCTAGCCTTGAATCTTTATGCATGATTGTTAGATTTTGAAGAAATCATGATAATTTGTATGATTATCACAGATATATGGCATCACTTATTGGCTTTTACCCTGTATTGATTTAGTAGCTGTTATTCTTTGGGGTCATGTAGGGTTACAGCGGGGTAAGGAAAGGTAATAAGTGTTTCCTTTCAATTATGGATGCTAGGTTGTCTTAATAACAAAGCAATCCCCATGGGGTGTAGTACAAAAGCCTGCATATATTGGACTGTCAAAGAAAGCACTATGAAAATAAAGGAGAAAAATGGCTTTTGGTTCTTGTTTTTTAGAGATTATGGTTTTGTATCCAAACAACAGTACTAAACTGTGATTTGCTTGGTTTTTATGCATCAGGAGGGACAGTTTCATAACCCATAGGGCTTTTTGTGATGCATTAGCAGAAGAAACTGCAAGAATCAATGCAGCTTCTCATTTCAATGGCAATCTTAACTACAACTTCATGGGAGGACTCATGGCCCCACAACAACAACAATTCTCTAGCCTCTTCAAGGCCTTTCCCACCAAAGATGAACATGAAACAAGAGTTAACAGCATTGACCATATCCAACTGGAAAAGGGTTCGCTTCCGTTATGGGTTATGGGTCAAGATCCAACTTCCCTAATCAACCAACAAATTGGAATGTCTTCTATCAATCCTTTCTATACAAGCCCGCAATCAGCGATTTCGTGTTCAGATCCTCAACAACAAGCATCAAATAGCTACCAAATGAACTGGTTTCTTGGAGAGGCTAATAAAATGTGTCCAACGAGTGGCGAAGAAGTACTGGCATGCAATTCCTTGCCATTGATGAACCCTCAAAATGGTAACTCGGTTAGTGTACCTTCTATATACAGCACTCAACACCAAGCATCGTCATCATCAGTACCACAGATGTCAGCAACCGCCTTGTTGCAGAAGGCGGCTCAAATTGGGACGACAACGACTACACCCGACCCAATGTACCTTGGAGGGATCAAACATACCGAGGCTCAAGAACTAGGAGGGTATGGTTCTAATTCAACAACAACAAATCTGGTTGGAAGTGATGTAGAAAGCACAGAAAATGTGTTTTCAACAATGAGTAGCAATAACAACCAGGTAGAAATGTTCCCTGCGAAACGAAGGAGAGTCATGCAGAGCTATGATCAACAAGATCACTACCACCATTATCTTCATCAACATCAAGCAGAGGAAGGTGGGCAAACAAGGGATTTCTTGGGAGTTGGGATTGAATCCATATGCCACCCTTCTCCAATCAGTGGATGGATATGAATTTCGATCATAAGCCAAGAAAATAGTAAAAACTAAGATAAGAGGTCATAAAAGTTCAGTTGGGAATATTCACAAACAGTTTGCAGGCATGAAGAACGAAAGGGAGAGATCCATGCATATTCTCATGAAGAAAAGCCTCTTAATCTTTGTATCTTTTTATTTTTGCATCAAAAGAGAAATAATTAAAGCTGTAAAGACTTTGATTATGGAGGCTTTCTAGTTTTATGTATTAAAAATGAGTAGTAGTGGGTAAAAGAAAGCAGGGGAAAGCGAAGGAGCGTGCTGCATAACCCTCCTTTTCAGTACCCTCCATGTTCATTACAAAATTATTTCTTCAAGCCTTTATCTCCCCCTACTTTCTGTATGGCCATAATGGTTGTCTTTTCAATCTAAAAAAAGTCTCTCTTTTTTTAAGCTGTAAGAAAGGCTATCATCATTATCTTCATCTACATTGTTGATTAGGTTTAACATGTACTGTATGGAAATCTGCAATCAAGAGCAGGTTCAAAAAAAACACTAACCAAGCGTGCAGTCGTCGAGATCGGCGCCGGATGTAGAGTCACCGGCATGGGCCTCTGCCTCGGCCACTACAACGTTGTTTTGATTGACAACATCACTGTCATGCCCTCCTGAAACGCAACATGCCCGTGCGGACATGAAATCGCACAAATTTCGAACCGGACCGCAATAATTGAAAGCGGAACCTTTTTGGTTTGACATATTCGGTTCGGGTCACTTCGAAGCTCCGGTTCAATTAAACCGGATTTGTGGAAGAACTTGTGATATAGTGTTATTTATGAAATGGGCCTACGGCCCACATCTTGGCCCAATACTAAGTTTGACTATTATTAATATATGGTCGTCTGACCAATTTAATTAGAACTGTTAGCTTTTCCTAAGACCAGATCACAGGGAGATAATCAATTCCATTAGCTCATTACTTGATAAAAAAAAAATTCAATTCCATTAATATCTTTTGACTATCAGATAACCCATGCAATTAATTACCCAATTACGTTGTTTATGTGTAAAAGTAAAAATGGATTATGTAATATTCGTTTTAATGTGGTTATTTTGAAAGAGAGAAATAAGTTATACTAAAAATAAAATTATTCGATATATTCATAACTATATATTAAAAAAAAATTATACATTTTTATAAGAAATGAAATTTATCCATTGTGATGTTTTTTTAAAGGATATCCATTGTAATATTGTACGATAGATTGATGGGTGAATAAAAATTATTAGATATAAATAATATTTTTTAAATAAATCTTAATAGTAATTAAATTGCTTTATACATCGTGAATCCTACTTCAACAGATGTATAAATCTGTAAATCTATTTATTATCATGTTATGTGTAAGTTAAGTTCAGAGATAGATTTGACAGAACAACAAAAAAATTTCCAACGTACAAGTTACCTAATTTAACCGAAAGACAACCTCAAATAAATTAGATTTTGACTTTGACTTAGCTGGATTTACAGCTTCAAATTCCTCACAACTCTCACGCAGAATTATTATAACCTCCTTCGCGCAATTAATCAATCAAAATCTTCTTCACTCAACCAAAACACAAACCAATTCTTCAAAGCCAAATTACCAAATCAAAATCAAGCACCCTCTGAATTTCATAGCATGGCCGGAGAAAATGAAGAGCCTCTCCTTCCACCCTCCACCGTTGAAGAACCACCCACCACCGACAACACAAAGACGACGAAAACCCGAACCCAAAAGGCCATAAGGAAGACATTCAAGGGTTCAACTCGGCTCTCAAGCCTTCTCCCAACCGGCTCGGTCCTAATATTTGAGATGCTAAGCCCCGTATTGACAAAAAAGGGACAATGCAAAACCCTAAAGGATCAAGCCCTCACCACCCTCCTCCTCGTCTTCTGCTCCGCCTTGTGTTTCCTTATGTGCTTCGTCGACAGTATCCGTGACCCACGAGGCAAGGTTCATTATGGTTTCGCCACCTTCAAAGGGTTTTGGGTCGCAGATGGACTCATTCGACTTGAACCCAATGAAGCTGCAAAGTACAAGATCCGATTTCTCGACTTCGTGCACGGGTTTGGGACAGTCCTGGTGTTCATGGCCGTGGCGACTTTGAATAAGGACGTTGTCAAGTGTATTCATCCGGAGCTGTCGGAGACAATACAAAACATCGTTGCAGGGTTTCCGGTGGGGGTTGGGACGGTTTGTAGCTTGTTGTTTGTTTGGTTTCCGAGCAAGAGGAATGGCGTCGCCAATCCCGTCTCTCGTCGCTAATTCGGGATTATTGCATATGCTTATGCATGTTCTTGTATGCGCCTAAGCAATTCATTGGCTGAAGGTGTTTGATTTTGATTTTATTGATCTGTGTTTTTTTTTTGTGTGAAAGGAATTATCTGTTTCAACTGAAACTCCAAAACAAATAACAAAAATTCTCCATATTCTAGTTGTTTGCAAAATAGCTCATAATCTTATGATCCAAACTCACATGGCACAAACACAACATACCAGGCAATTATGCACCCAACAGCTTCTTGATGCCTGCTTTCTGCTCTGCATTAAGCCGAGCCGGAAACTTGATGTCGAATTTGATCCTCAAGTTTCCCCGTTTTGTTGGGTCTTTAGGAATCGGCATTCCTTCCCCCGGAACCACTTCTTCATACCCTGGGCTTATAACTTTATTTATTGGAATAGTAAGGGTTCTACCATCTAATGTAGTGAGGTTGACCGTGTATCCGGTAAGGGCTTCTGCCAACGAGATCTTTTGAGTGAACACGAGATCGTTCCCATCACGGGTGAACACCCTGTGCGGCTTTTCGTCAATGATAAAAACTAAATCTGCTGGTGTTACACCAGGTTGCTCGTTTCCTTTCTCTGGGAATGTAATTTTGGTTCCCTTCTTCCAACCTGGTTTGATGTCGATTGTTAGGATCTCCTCAACGGTCGATGTCTTCCTGTTCCATGAAACTATAATGTCAGTTTATGTAACAACATCACATCACCCAAGCATACCAAGCAGAAGCTTGAGGAAAGTACACTTCAATTCATATTACCTAAACCAATGATCAAGCAAGTTTGATAAGAGCGTAAATTAAGGGGATTAAAATTATGAAAATTAAAAGGGAGAAATAATTCCGTGATCTCGTTTCACTTACTTTCATACTCAATCTTAAACAATTTCTTCTCCTTAATTCTTCATCTAAATTATTCTCTTCGATCTTAAACAATTTCTTCTCCTTAATTCTTCATCTAAATTATTCTCTTTGATCTTAAACAATTTCTTCTCCTTAATTCTTCATCTAAATTATTCTCTTCGTCTACGTAATCTTACGTTACCAAACGGGCGCTTAGTATCACATAAATATAGCAAAGCAAGAACTCAAATATACTTACCCACTCACATCAGCAATCTCCCTGGAAATCTTCATCTTCTTCGTCGTTCCCTTGTACAAATCTTCAAGCGAACACGGCACCTTGTTTTCGATGGCTTGAGCCTTTCGTACAACTCCATGGTGCATCCCACCACTGCCTCCACCTTCAGAAAACGACGCCGACGAGAACATGTCATCCCCAAATAAGCCACTAGAGAATCTAGCACCTCTCATACCACCACCACCCATTCCTCCAAATGGGCTGGATGAACCAAAGAACTCGGCAAATATATCATCTGCACTCCGAGGATTAAATCTAAACGAATGTGGTATGTCTCCTGTGGAGAAGTAGGTGGCTCCACCACCACCAGGTCCACCAGCACCACCAGCTCCTGGTGGCGGTACACCACCCTTTAGACCCTCTTCTCCATATTGATCATATACTGCTCTCTTCTGAGAGTCACTTAAAACCTGCAATTGTTGAATCATCAATCCAACATTCAATTAATTGGCCAAACAAAGAGAAAGCCTTTTACTTCAGTCTTCATCTAAAGCTCATTCTTTTATAATTTCAAAAACCCTAAACTCCATCCTGATTAAAATCTGCAATTGTTGAATAAGCAATCGAACATTCAATTAATTGGCCAAACAAAGAGAAAGCCTTTTACTTCAGTCTTTCATCTAAAGCTCATTCTTTTATAATTTCAAAAACCCTAAACTCAATCCTGATTAAAATTCAGCATGTTTGTGATACTAATTATCAAAATTCAACCCAGCAACTGCTAAAGCCAACAAAAATTAAGCTCAACGACAAAGTAAATAAAAGCAATTTAAAAAAAATCCAACAGAACAGATTTAATAGCAAGACATAGAACCAGAAACATACATCATAAGCCTCGGAAACTTCCTTGAACTTGGCCTCGGCTTCCTTCTTGTTGTTAGGGTTCTTATCAGGATGCCACTTCATGGCCAATTTCCTATAAGCCTTCTTCAAGTCATCATCGTTGGCATTCTTATCAACCCCTAATACCTTATAATAATCGACCCCCATGGTCTCTTTCTCTTTCTCTCGTTTCCTCTTCACCTTGACTGATTTGTTCTTCCTCCTAAAACCTTAATACGCAAACCTTTAATCTCCGAATCTGAATTTTGTAGACAAAGATAACAATTAGGGCTTTGCGTAAAATTAGGAATAAGTATTAGATTATTGCACATTTGAGATTCTCCTAGAAACAATCAGAGAATTTCAGAATGTTCCAGAACTCATAGCCGCTATTTTCCTTTGATGTTAAAAGAGTTGTGGTCACCATCTGATCGAAATGAGTGGAAGGCTTGACAAATGACGGCCCATAATGCCGAGTTGGGCCAAACTGGACAGAAGAAGATTACCAAAGCCCAATACAAATGGGCCGTTTTAATCCAACTTATTATCTTTCTCGCTCTTATTTCAAATTACTTTTGCTGAAATTGTACATTTTATTTGATGAAAAAAGGCATTTTAATAAAATTAACAAATAAAAAATAAATCAAAACAAAATATTTTTGTTTTTACATTTGAAAAAAAAACTCAATAAAACCCATATTGATACATGTGTTTCGTCTTATTTAAGCAAACATAAACGATAGGTCATAGCTCAACACGAACTTAGTTGGTTTCCATCATAATATTTATTTGAAATGTAAAGGAGTAGTTTATTAACTTTGTATATTATATTTTACGTGTATTTATTATTGACATGTAAATATTTTATTCTCCACCCCTTCAAGTACAACAAATGGCTTGATTGTTGACATGTATTAAGAGTTTAAGACAATCTATCTCACCAATATTCAGTTGGTCTAGTGGGATGTGGTGCTAGACTCCTTAAGTGGTTAGCCTCGAGATTCGAGTTGAATCCTGTCGGCAGCATGTATGGAAAAACTGATATTGGGAGGGTATCCCCAAGCAAATGGGCCACGATTTTTAATACCCGATCCAGACGTAGATCGGCTTTCTAATTAACTCTTCAAAAAAAAAAAAAAACAATTCATTCACTACAAAACTAGTCTACTAATCTTATATATTAGATTTTTATACTTATTTATTATCACGAATTAACGAAAAAACAATTCATTCACTACAAAACTAGTCTCATTCATGTCGGTCTGGACCGAACTAAAGGGTTATTCTTTTTTAGAAAATCTGAACCGGAATTTTGGTCAGAGTCACAATTTTTCTTAGTTTCTTTGGTTTATTAAAAAATAATTTTCCTTCCGGGTCACCGCTTTTATGATCAAGACTCGGACCAGAAATTATCATAGACTCGGACCGAAAAAACCAATTTGGTCCGGATTTTCCGGTCTGTATCAATCTTACACAACTATGTTGTATTGAGAACTGAACAATTCAACCATGTTGACGAAATAAAAGAATCTTAACCAATTATTTAAATTAATACTCCCTCTTATCATAATTAACTATCATTTTAGCCTTTTGACACAATTTTTAAAAAAAATTAAATAACATAGATTTTGTATAGTTTTTCTAAATCTTATCCCTTGTTTAATATTCAACCTTCTTTTAAACCAATAAGAAAGATTTTATAACTAAAATTAATCATTTACACCAATTTTCAAGAACATTTCTTATAATTATTGTTCATTTATTGACCTAAAAAACTTAAAACGACAGATAATTGTGATCAAATTTCTAATGCTAATCGGAGGGAGTACATGTACTGCGCAACACGATTTCTAAATGAGAAATAGGTGAAACAAAACTCTTTTTATTTTGTTAAATTATAAAAGTTGGACTTGTGTGTGAGAGGACAATTTAAAATTTAAAACTAGTTGGCTTAAAAGGCTTTATTTAAAATAAAAAAAACTAAAGGGTTTACTTTCAATTCAACCCTTAAAATATTTAAAAAAAATCACCCAAGTAAGTTAAAAGAAAATGCATAGGAACAAAGTATATGTAGAGAGACAAATGACTGCCCACCACAAGCATCGAAGAAAGGGGTCCATCGAGCGTGTTGGGTTTTGCCGTTTGGAGACAAAGATATCTTCTCCACATATTCTTCCACAACAACTCTACTATTTCCAAATATCATCCTTCAATGAACACACAATCATTTTCGTCTACCTATTCTTCTCCTAAATACATATCTAAATCTTCTTATGCAACAAGTAACAACTACATTCTTCATCGAGTATTCGGCCTACCAACGATCTAAATCTGAGAAAGGATAAAAACGTTTTCAATGAACAAGATTCGATGGAATTTGTACTCACGTACGAAAAGAGATAAAACGTTATTAATAAACGAGAAAGTTGGTGGGATGTAAGTCTCTTATTTTTTTTTTGGTGGGAAGGAGAGGCAGTGGTCTCCGGCGCATCTAGTCGCGCTTTTATTTATTGAAAAGAAGGCTATGTAGTCATCACACGGGGGATAGCCCGACCCCTTACATCATCAAGTAAAAGATCCACTATACCCTCCGGCGGGTCACACAATACATTCAATCCAATAGGAAGGTTTATAGCAACATTAGCAATGAAATCCGCTACTTTATTCGCCTCACGGTAGGCATGTCGGCACTGGATAATCCAGTCCCTTTTCAAAAAGTCTTGGCACGTGCGTACCAGACTGGCAAGAGGATGGTGGGGGGCAATGTGTCGCTTGAGGAATTTTCTATATAAAATATTTTGAATATATCTCAGGCCAGTCTCTGTCTTCTATTATTTTCCTAATACTTTGTAATTTTCTATATAAAATATGTTTGTACATTTCGTCCGGATATTTCAGGTCCGGTCTAGACCGATGGATCATAATTTTTCAAACCTTGGGGTAGTGAACCGGGGCGTTTTGAATTGAAATTACATCTCATATTCAAATCTTCAAGGATCGGTCCAAATGCCAGCCTTGTTAAAAGAAATGAACATTTGTATATAATGTTCGACTTTATGACCCGATTTGTTGGTCTTTTTCACCCCGATCAAATCTACACAACCCTAATATAAATCATATTGAACCCAAGTAAAGCCGTGTTATTAACCAGGCAAGTATGACGGGTTGAAATAACGGGTTGAAATGGAAAGACAGAAAAGGTGCGAGATTGAATATCTAATCTAATACTATAAAAGCAAGACAAAATTGTAATGCCATTGCCTATAGCTTAGTCGCACTCAAATCAAAATTCATTATTTCGACATATATAATATTAAATATTATGGGGTTGGTTGTGTCAATATGAACCACGTAAGTGCGTAACAGTTCACTAGGAAACATAAGTGACCCACTACATAAATCGTAACATACATGAATAATGAAAACGAGGTACTACTTGTTGTTGGTACACACTGTTACAAAAGCTTCTTTGATTTCTACATTTACACGTCTAATCGTGTTGCACATTTATTATAATAAGATTTATACATCATATCACCCATCCTTTTTCTTCGGATTTTAAAACATATAATTTATTTTTCAGTAAATTACTTCCTAACAAATTTAAGAAGCTATTTTAATATTGTGTTTTTTGAAATACATTCATTAATTTTTATTTGCATGTAATAAATGAATATTAAAAATATATAATTTACTAATTAAAGTGTTTTTATTTAAAAGAAAAAAAATATATTTGAAAGGTCAATTGTGGAATGGGAATAGAAGTAACCCTGCAGGGTCACGAGCGGGAAGGGGCCGGGCTAGGCGGGTCAAGAGAGAGACACATTAGAGAAATAACAACGACTCCCGCTTGTTGTTTTGCATTCATGTCCCTGGCCCAGTGGCCCGTGGGTCTCTCTCTCTCTCTCATCTTTTATAGGACTAACCCTCTACTGTTCATACTGCTCAGTCTCCCATCAAATACATTGGAACTTATGGAATCGGGTAGGATCAAGACCGACATCATTTCACGATCGAGGAAGCTCATCATTTGTCTCTCGAGAAGAGGGATCCGTTCCAACATTCGGATCAATATCGTCGTCTTATCAGTTAATTAATTTATTTAAATATAACGAGACCAAATCTAAACTATCCCGTTCACATTTTGTCTAAGTTTATAATTGCTCCCACAATTCAACAATGGCATGCAACTATTAGGGTTATTCGATATCTCATTCAAATTCCAAGTCCGTGTATATTTTCTTCTCGATCAAGTTTGTTACAATTAAACGCCTTTTGTGATTATGATTGTGCCTCTTGCCCCGTAACTTGACATTCTATAACAGGTTTTTTTTATATTGCTTGACGAGTCTCCCGTCTTGCAAGCAAAACACACACAAAATTGTATCCCGCCCATCTACTGAAGGACGATTATCGAGCTATGTCAACAACGACATGAAAACTACTTTGGATCAAATCGTTGTTGCGGTCTCTTGGCATACAACCGATTCATCTACACTGTTTTAATCATATAACACTATATATTGCATCCCACCCGGCATTTCAGGAAAGGAGAAATTATATAGAAGTCGATTCATCTAATGCATGGTCAAGTTCAAAACAATACCATTAAATTCGCACATCACATGGTGAATTGAGAAACTGACAAACATTTTCACAAAAACCATTGATCAGTATCACCCACAATTTACTTATCTTTTTCATTAAGTGTCCATGACATACCTGTTCCAATTGGGAAAAAAAGTCTTATGGCTAATAATCCTCACACCGATATGTTTTTCCTTCTAATCACAAAATATGTAACCATACTGCAATAGTATAGTCTCTCGATCACTAGGATAGCATCCAACGGCTACAATTTGCTTTTGTGTACATGTACTTCAGTTTATAGAATCTTATATCTAAAATCTTAATCAAACCCTAAATCTTACAACCTTAACTACAAATTTTAAACTAGAAATCATCTTTGGTATAGCTCGTATGCCAATAAATGTTATGCTCGTATACGCACGATTTATTGTCGGTTAGACTTTAACAAAGTAATTAACTTCTCAAGTAGCCTGTTAATGTATAAATTGTTGGAACTATTTTTTATGAATAACACATGCTTTTAATGCATGGTGCGCCAGACACTTTCTGGGTATATTTTCGGTGGGCTCCGGCCATTTTCAACATCAGAAAGTGAGAGTTTTGACTTCGTCTACGCGAGCTGTTGCTCGTGGTATATTCGAACGTTAAATTTGAGTTCTTTTTCAATGAGAAATGAAAACCCAAAGTTTGTGGCACACGAGGCAAAATTTTAGAAAAAGTCATAAAATGTATCGACTAGAAAGGAAGGAATCCTACGGGATATAATAAGGAGAAACAATTCAAGGATTTGGCCTTTGGTCACTACCCATTTTCAATGAGGCAACGGCGGACTGAAATGCAACATGGACTGACCACCTATGTTACGTTCGTTGCGTCGTGTCGAGACGGGCGGACCGAGACGCAACATGGACTGACCACTTATGTTACGTTTGTCGTGTGGTGTCGAGACGGGCAGATCGATACGCGACATAGGCTGACCACTTATAAATCTTTTGGCCGACCCAACTCTGCAGTCCAACAGAGCATATGGATAAGACTAATATTTAATCAGTTAAATATCCGGAATATTCTCCAATTAAATGCAATTTCGGGAGTTACATTTTGTAGAATATTCCCCCCGTAAATTGCAATATTTGCAATAACTCCTCAACGTATCTCTCCTCCATTCCTATAAATAGGATTTCATTCTCACTCAGTTTATCATCCGGAAAAAACGACATCTCCTCTCCACTCTCTCTCTCCCTCGATTTCTCGAGAGTACGACCACTCAACTGGTTCGCAGGTTTCTGATAGATTACGCAATTTGGATTCTCACGCAGCTTTATCCTGAGATTCTTGAACACCAGTAACCGTAATAATACGAAGTGATTTAGAATTAAAGAAAGAGATCGTATCTCACCTATGTGAAATTTTGATTTCCAATCGGATTTTTTTTCATTTCTAATTAAATTGTGCGATTATAGTTTTTGTACGATTCGCGATTCCTACGTAAATTTTCATATGACCATGCATGCATTTGTATTCACTGCGAGTCTGACGACCAAAGTTCATTTTCTTAGTACAACCTCAATATATATAAACCAAATTAATATAAAACGATTGTTTAATTGGTTTGTGGATGCCACAAACTTGGGTCTATTATGAGATTTATTTATTTTAGTTTTGATATGGGGTGGTCCATTATTATATCTATCAAATCGTAATTCAAAAACGTCAAAGTCGATTCTCCTAATGCTCACTGCTGAGTCACTGTTACGAAGAAGCAACAGCCCACCGGCGACGAGATTGCACATCCACCACTTATTCCACTTGCCCTTCTTCGATTACTAACAAATTTATCTTCACCAATACCCAATGTTGTACGTTATATATAAATAAGTTTATGGATATACCTTATTCTCAAGATATTTACTTTTTAATTTTTCGGGTTTGGTCAGTTTTGGGTTCAATTTACTCCATATTTGGTTTTATTTTAGTGAATTATAATTCTGGTTTGAAATTGATCACTTTTTTTTTATTATGACTATAAAAGTAGAATCCGTCCTTTATGACTTTCGGTTTTTTTTAAAGATAACATCCTTCAACACATCATCCATATTTTGGTGTTGTTAGGTGCTTAAGAAAAGGAGTAAAAACAAAAAAGTTTACACCGTGGTGACAAATCGGGTCTAAAAAACCGCTCAATCATGTATTTTCAAGCAAACACTAGCTTTTTCCCCTCCTCTTTTGTATCACTCAAGTGATTTGGTTTCGGGATCATTCCGTTGGTTTCTGGTGCGGGTTGACCATAGAGCTTTGTTCAATTACAATAAGTGGAACACAGTGGTCCGCTCTCTAGTTGGGTATAAGGGTCGAAGAAGGGCAATCACTCCTCCTTATAACTTATATTATTAAGACCAAAAAGTTGAACGAAAAAAAAAAGAGTAACAAAAAATGTGATCATTAAACTCAATAGAAAATATTATGGTATTCTAACAACCGCATATCAAGCTGGAATTTAGCTCATATTCCAATTAAAAACAAATTCATACTTAAAAAAAAATCTTTCCAATTATATATATGGAAAATATTTTTTAATCTAGTAAAATATTTTAAAACCTACTGATATTTATATGGAACGTCAAAATGACAACTATGTATAATAACGTAACTTATTGAGATGAAGCGAGGAAGAATGGTGAGTACGCTTCTGCGGCAGTCATTTTAAGAAATAGCGCAGGTGAGTGGCTGAGAGGCTTTGGTGTAAACCTAGGGATATATGATCCGTCCCTATAGCTGAAATCTGGGGTATTGTGCATGTCCTTAGGATTGTTTGGGAGCTTGGTTATAGAGCGGTTATTATCGAGTCCGATTCCCTCTTGATAATCAATCTCCTTAAGAAAACCATCGCCCCTCACCACCCTCTTGTCAGTCTCGTATACAAATGTCAAGACTTCTTAAAAAGAAATTGGATTATCCAATTTCGCCATGCCTACCGCGAGACGAATAGAGTAGTGGATTTTATTGCGAACTTTGCTATAAACCTTCCTATGGGATTGAGTGTATTGTATGACCCGACAAAGGGTATAGTTGATCTTTTACTTGATGATTTAAGGGATGGGGTTATCCCGCGTGATTACTACTTAGCCCTTTTTCTATTAATAAAAGCGCGTCCAGATGCGCCGGAATCTCCTTCCCACCATAAAAAATTAAAATTTACTTCTAATTAAAATACTATAAAAATTATCAGATTTTTTCTTCTAAATAGGTATATGTTGCAAAGAGTTATTTTATTTATTTTATAGTGTTAATTTGAATTGGAAGGAGAGTAAGAATGAAGGAATCATTCATAAATACGAGAAAAGGATGTAACTTCCATTATAGGAAAAGTACAACAACATTTAGGCTCATCCCAAGAAGACACAATCCACGTAAATAATGACTCCTTTCAATCAATTTAGGTCCGTGGATATACTTTACATTTTATTTAACATTTCCGAACTAATCATCACTAGTCTCGACAACAATAATTGCTGTACAACTATATACTACTATAAATGATTAAATTTTAAATAAACTACATAAAAAAGAGTTTTTTTTTTACTATTTAATATATTTAAAGCTTAATTTTAAAATGTTATCTTAACTACAAAAGGTTAATCTAAATAAATTCTTGAGAAGTAATAATAAAGATAATAGCTTTTTTCTCAATAAATATTTTAAAACCTGGAATATAAAATTCGCTTTACGATTGCATAATATCACCTTGAAAATACGTTTATTTTGCTCGGATATGAAAATGATTTTTTTTGCGTTGGCGGCATCGAATTGTGCCCAACTACCATGGGTTAGCAACTTATGCGAGCGATTGCTATTGTGTCGTCAGATAACGACTTCTGTCGACAAATGATAGATCGAGCATAGCGTGAATAACAAGTTTTTCATTCATCTCGCTCCTACAACACATATGTTATTTACACGACGGTTTATCCGTTTGCCGGTCATACTGAGCATCGATTCATCCCCTTTCAAAAATAACCTAAAATAGAAAGCGAATGTTAGAACATTGGGAAAATCTTTATAAGTAAGCGAAATCTTTGTAAATTATCCGGTAAGGTCGAGTCTATTCCTGCTTCCTACATGCACGGCCTTTGATTTTTGCCACCTGGACCTTCAGCGACGTTATGCTTCGATGTCGACCTTTCATGGAAAGAAAGTCCTACCCCGATTTTTTTGTTTCAAAATTACGTATTTAAAAAGTTTTTTTTTTTACCAAGATTAGTATGACTATAACCTTAGTTTAAAAATGTGAAGTAATTTATGTGAAATTTAATGATATAAATTTGAAGTTTATTATGAAAAAAAACTTATCATTTGAAATACTAATCGTATAAAATTTATATTAGTTTACAAAAGGTATTTTTCCTTATTATTTTATAACATAACTTTAAAAAATTATCATATGTTATTAAATAATATATTATAAATATAATCCTAAAAATTACTCTTCCAATAAAATGTAAATTAGTTTTTGACATTTTCGATAAGATTTTTTTTTCTTAAAAACTAACTGAGCTTATAAATAAATTTAAATTTATTCAATCAACTACGTGATATTAAACACACTCATTTACGTACATTATTTTCATGACATCGGTGCCCCTAGCTTGCTATTATTTGACGTTGAAAATTAGAAGTCAATTTTGAAGTTTAAGTTACGTGAAGTTAAAACTTTGACTTAAATTGATAAAATCTGAATTGCTTAATGTTTAAAGTAAAGGTCGTTTTTGGTAATAATGTGTTGCGGGGTTGGAAAAGAGTGATAAAATGTAAAGTATTGGTAGGAGTCAATGTTGTTATTGAGGTAATTAGATCCACTTCAATTATTGTTACATATATGAAGGGACCACTTACCAAATTGCATGTGCAAAAGTCCTTTTTAGTCTCTCTAACGTATTTGTCGTCGTAAAAACACTACCATCACTTATTAGATCTCATATTTCAATTTTATTTTACTTATAAAAGTAATAAAATTAAAATATTATACGATATACATATTCTAAAAATTATATGAAAGTTGGAAAGGTTTAGTTTGAGTGAAATTTCTTAATTTACATGGTTCATAATAGTCTATGGATATCTTTACTCTAAATGATAATAAAATTCAAAAATATTATCCTTAAATCGAGGATTAGATTATGAGCATATTTATGCACATTATACACCCTTCAACCATGTACATATAGAGTATTTTGACTCCATGTAATAAAATTTTTTGAAACAATTTGGTTTACTAGGCTTTTTCTAGTTTTGTGTTTAGTAAATGTACCCCTTGAGAGAAGAGTGTGTAGGGTTTGAAAATAAATACAAAAGGTCGGAGTATATTTACTTAATTGAAACATTAAAAAGCCTAGTTACTACTATTGTTTTTTAAAAAGGCCTAATTATCAGAATTGCCCAAATTTTTTTAAACAATATCCAAATAAAAGCCTATTCTAGTATATGTTGTAACTTTATCTAAAATTTCCCTTTGATATGTATTACTATCATGATTAAATTAATTTATTTAAAAATATTTTTATTATGAATGTATTAATTTTACTATATGTGACTTTTTATTATGAATGTATCTATTTTACTATATTTAGATTGACTTTATATTATAATTGGTACTTATTTCTATATCAATTTTAAACTATTTATTTTTAAAAGAATAAAATGACTAACTAGAACTTTTATCACTATTTTCCTATTTAAATGTACCCAAAATATAAATTCATTTAGTAAATATCTACCTATTGAGGGTATATTTAATTCAATTCTTTTCATATATATATATATATATATATATATATTAGAGGTGTTTACAAATCAAAAACCTATAAAATGAGTCTATTTAACCTAATTTTTTTAAAAAAAATTGTATATAATAATTTATTTATGTTTTCCAAACTAGATGTTATAAGTGTTTTTTTGGTATAAATTGTAGAAGTGAGATCAGAAGTTGGGAATTTTGAATTGGACCACGATCTAAATATTGCAAAAAATATTGGTAATAAAAATATAATTATGACAAAATATACATGATGATTTTATAAAACAAAGATAGTAACAAACACATAAGAACAAAATCATCAGTTCTCATAAATGCGAAATATATAATTTTTGGGCACTCTTCAACTCTTAAAAATCCAACTTGTGGCCAACGTCAATTTATAAACTCTATCACGCCCCTTCGCAATACCCTCCAAAACAGCCCATTACTCCGATCAAACCCCTTCGCCGGCAAATCAACCGCAGGGGTTCAATTGCCTTCTGTAATGCTTGCTGTATCTCCACTAAGTACGACGACCACCACCGCCAGCAATGGATGCAGAGATATTCACTCAGACATGGATTCGTTACCTTGTTTCTCCATCGGTGCTGACGTGGACTTCCCGGAATTCGACACCATCGATTTCGACGATCTATTTGCCGGCGACTCCCTTCCTTATCTGGAGATTGAGCCATCGGATCTCCTCGCTGACTTCTCCGTTTGTCCTTCAACGTCCGCCGGAGAGGAGGATTCCGGCGTCTCAGTCGATTACACTGCTAATCAGATAGTACCGGACTGCTACAATGGCGGGAACTGTACTAACAGTGATGGGGAGAGTAAGAGTGAGAAAGATGAGTTTAATAAGGTTTCATCCATCAAAGAAGATGCAATCCACAGCAAAAAATCTTCGAATTCGCCATTGAAGCCTATGAAACAAGGACATAAGAGCAGCAAAAGTAACAACAACAATAATAACGAAGGAAAACGGAAAACTAAGGTAAAGTTCGTAAATTTTGAAACTATTGGGTAAAGCGAATTTTCTTATATTAATATTTATGTAAAAATTTAGGTGGATTGGACGCCGGATCTTCACCGGAGGTTTGTGCAGGCGGTGGAGCAGCTCGGAGTTGACAAAGCAGTACCTTCAAGGATCCTAGAACTCATGGGGATTGATTGTCTAACTCGCCACAATGTCGCCAGCCATCTTCAGGTACTTTGTTTGGTCAATTTTTTCTTTGATGACAAACAAAATATTGAAGAAAATGAAAATCTAGGACACAATTACGAAGAATCTGACATGGATATCTAACACGTTGATGTGAAGAATTTGGTAGGCCATTTAATTATGAAGAATTTAAATTCGTATAACGTATTGATGGTTGCTTGACTTGAATATCATTGGGGTGCAGAAATATCGATCACATCGGAAGCATTTGCTAGCTCGGGAGGCGGAGGCGGCGAATTGGACACAAAAACGCCAAATATATGGTATGGCGGTGGTTCCACCGCCTCCGCCGCCGTCTAATGGTGTCAGCAACAAGGGAAATGCTAACCATGTCTGGCCTGCTCCGCCCACCATGGGTTTTCCTCCACCAGCTCCGCCACCGATCCACCGCCCTTTCCGGCCTCTTCATGTGTGGGGCCATCCTACACATCATCATGTAGAACACCCATCTCCAATGCCCATTTGGCCTAAACAACTTATTCCTCCGCCGCCACATGCGTGGGCACATCATCCTCCGCCGCCTGTTGACCCTTCTCTTTGGCAGTCCCGCCACCAACGCGTAAGATCGCCGGTGTTCTAAATTTTGGACATTGTTTCTTATATGCAATAACATTTTTGTATGTAACATTTTTGTTATTTGAATTACAGGTCCCTAATGCTGTGGCTCCATTGACACCTTGCTTTCCTCATCCACTACCAGCAACGGTAATTCTTCCGTCTTCAATCTAAAAATCGTAAATGTTTCTACTTTCTAGTAAAATGAATACATGTTTTTTATGTTCAGAGATTTGCGATGGCGCAACCAGTGCCGGGCATTCCACCAACACATACCGCCATGTACAAACCTGATCAACACCGCATTGCTCCACCCCCACCAGCACCGCTACAATCCGTGGTTGCCAATCCTGACACATTGGACTCACATCCGGTAAATAAAGTTTATTCAACTCTCTTGTTAAAATGTGTATCCCACATCGGTTATTGTAACAATTTAGTATAGTACATAAGGTTGATGTGTTGTAGTTTCACACTCTTCATTCATCAAGAACTTTGTTCGACTTAACTAATTGGTTATGATATAATGGATATCAGACAAAGGAAAGCATAGACGCAGCCATTGAAGATGTTTTATCAAAGCCGTGGCTGCCACTTCCCATCGGATTAAAACCTCCGGCAACCGATAGTGTGATGGGAGAACTTCAGCGGCAAGGAATTCCGGCAATACCTCCATCATGTGCATGATCAAGCTACTTGATCGAACTCCTACAATTTGACGACATCTCTCATGTAGATTCAACGCTTTTCGTGTCGAATCTACGAGTTCTTAGTATCTTCCCTTGATCAATCTTGTTTTATTTTTCCTGGCTCGTCCAGCTGCATTGTCCCTGCGGGATTTGATCAATGTTTTGTACAATAATTATTATATACAACATGTTGAGTACGTGTTGGTCGGCCTGGACATTTCTGTTAATTAACTTATGTAACCAATTATCGGTAATTAGTAATTACATCTCTACAGTATTTGAGAGATCGAAAGTTCTATAAATAGATTATATCGGTAAGAAATTTCAAGATTTTTTTCTAAAAAAAATGATGTAGAAATACACAAAACGGAAATGGAAATGTAAAAGGGTGTACAATCTAGATATTTTTATAGTTTTGATGTTTTTTTAATCATTTGTCATTATTTATGCTATAGACTTATTATCGAAAAAGTTATAAGATTATTCATAATATAGACGACTAATATTGTGGGTAGAGTTTGAGAATAAATACAAAATGTTGAAATATATTTACTTAATTGAAACATTAAAAAACCTAATTACAAGACCATTTTCTCAAAAAAGGTCTAATTATCAAAATTGCCCTTAAAAAACCTATTTGAGATTTGAATCGGTATAATTAGCTCTCATTTATAAAAAAAGAAATGTACTTTGTATTTTCGTGTTTTATAGTTGCTTTTATTGTAATAAATGTAATTAACATCTTATTTTTACAATTTATTACAGGGTTGGGTTCTTACACACTGAGCCCGCGGCCCATTTAGGGCATAACATTTCGCCTCTCGCTTGTCTCCCAACTTGCAAATAGGAACGAATAAACCCTGAAGAAACCCTATACTCACTTTCCGATCCCACCATGGCCGCCGCTGCCGCCGCTAGATCGATTTTCCGATCATCATCTTCTGTCCGCAACGCTGCCTCCAAATTTGCCACTGGCACCAAGCCTTCTCCTTCTCCGTTTCGCCTCCCTACCAACAAACCTCTCACCAGTCGCCTTTTCAGGTAATCTTCAGATCTAATTCTTGATTCGATCTTCGACAGTTCGTAAGGAGTTTTGCAGTCTTGCTTCGTGTGCTCTAAACTTCTAATGAATTGTATTATTTTGAAAGGTCTCCTGTGGAGCTGAGTGCTTGCCTGGATACAATGCAACCTTTCCACACGGTGACTGCTTCTGCTTTGATGACTTCGATGCTCTCCATATCTCAACGCAGCTACGGTTGGCTCGCTGAAGGTACATAGAATTGTATGCCTTCTTCGATTTACTTTACTGCTTGCTATATCAGTGGCTCTGCTGTTCAGTTCTTTGCACGTTCTTGGTTTAGTTATACCATTTGAAATGCCATGATTATCTTGGTTACGTGGTTGATTTGCAGATTAGTTGTTAGGAAGATTAGAGCTCGTTAATTGATGAGTTGACTAGGAAGTTGCAGATGGGTAATTGAAGATTAGAGTTCGTTAATATGCATATATGTCTTCTACAAGATGTTTTCGAAGAAAAAGATGTGATATCCGATCATCCATTTTCCATTACAGTCTTATGTCCTATCTTGGATAAAGATTTGAGGGCAGACAAGTGATAGTATTTCTATAGAGTTTATTCCTTCTTTCTATCCTCCATTCTCCTTCTAACTTCATCCTTCGTCAAGTATACCCTCTTTCAAGTTTCCGTATTGCTTCTTCTTATAGGTGTCCTAATCGGTTCTTTTTTCTTTCTTGTCTTAGGTATCTAGCACACCACATGATATCCTTTTCTTCCTTCAAACATGGTAAGGTACATGATTCTAAACTTTAATCCTTTGACCTACAGTGAGACTCAAGTGTATAGAAAACTAAATTCGAATGATACATCCACTGTGTCTCGAATATCTAGTCTTAACCATTTAACCAGCCAACTTGTTTCCTTTTCATAGTTTGAATTCCTCGAAAAACAGCAAGTTAATTAATGGCTTATCTGTAATCCTTCGAGTCTACTTGTAGCTGAACAAAATTTCCAATGGGTCTAGCACACCATCTGATCTCCTGTTTTTCCCTGAAACATGGTAGTTACTTTATTCCTTTGACCTATAGCAAACCTCGAGTGCATATAAAAACAAATTTATATGGCAGGTCCAATGGGTCTAGAATATTTTGTTTCTAACCATTTAACCAGCCAACCCAAGTTCACTTGATTCATCATCACTCTTTGGATGTCATCCATGTTCTGCCTTCCATAACTTGCTTCATTTTCACTTGAGCAAAATTCTTAGATGTTGCTTGTTTCCTCTTCCTCTTGGTCTAAGATTGGGTGTACTTCTTCCACTGTTTGTAGGATGCATCAAGACTAGATGAAGACCAAGATACATAAGATGGCATTCATTGAATCCTTTTTTGGTGCTAAAAACTATTTGGGAGCGTTACATCTCTAGTCTAGGCAGGCAGATTTTACAACGGAAATAAAATTGTGAAACTGTAAAGTTGAATATCCAGCATAATTTCTGAAGTATTTTGTTTATGCCTGTTTTCGGCGATGTGTTTTTTCTTTAGTTGAAAATCTACTGTCAAAATTAAATCCTTGGTTTATTTCAAGTCTTTGTTTCCCATTGATGGCCATCTTCTGCTTTTGTAACGTGCATGTTATTTTTATTGTAGATTTGTAGCAGCTTTAAGACAATTTTCCTTCTGAAGAATCGCCTTCATCTTAGTTGTCTTTGTTCCTTCTGATTATCATATTCATCTTTTCGAAGATTCTAGTGCAACTACTGAAATTGTAAGGCTATGTAAGCCACCTGAAGTTTGATCTCTTAATGTCATCTCTCAACTTTAAACCATGAGTGAATAATGAATGTCCCAGTCTGCAGCTTTTGACAGTTTTTTGTTAGTGTACTTATTTCTATGATTCACATTGCAACTTCGAATCTAAAAACTGAATGTTTATGCATATTTGTGTTGTTCGTTCTTGTTTCTATTGCTCGAATACAAACTTGATGAGCAATGACTATAAGCCAACTGACGATTTTTGTTCAATCAGATGTGTGATTAATGCACTGAGGAAGGAACAGAAGTCTTGTAGACAAAATTGCATTGTTATTGACTATATAAAGTTAGAAGTCAGGAATCAGTTGCAGAGGAGCATAGTTTGGTGTTCTCTCTCGGCTTTCCAAACCTTAAATAGACTGGAAATATTTTCTTAGACCAAGAATGATGTTTCTTTTTGTTTTTACACTTGAGCTAGACTAGATAAGGGTTTTATCTTTAGCTTATAAACCCTTAATAAAGATGTGTGTCCTTGGGTGTTATTTTAATACCATTTGCTATTAAAGTCTTTGAACAATCATGCTGATATTGCTTATTTAACCAGCTTGCAATGACGATGCTTGATGACCGAGTTTCATCCTAAATTTTCTGATTTCAAATCATGTGACAATTGCACCAGATACTTGAAGCTTCATGTCCACATCAACTGGCTAGCTTTGTTATGGAAACCTGAAACCGAAACACCCCTGCTCTCATAATCTCTCATCCATTCCAGTACTTTCTTCAAGAACCTTTTTGTCCATTTCTAAGGAAGCTTAGTTTTCATTTGTTTGACCGTAAAGGAAGAACCTTGTTGGTCTCTTTTTGGATTTGGATCCATATATTCTTCTTTAACAATTGATTTGATTGCCATGCCTGGATATTGTCCCAAGAGTTTTGTTATGGCTAGAGTTTTGGTGCATTTGTTAGCTGACTTCCTGCAAGTAGATCTTCCAATGCATATTTTGACTCAAACTCTTTTACTTTTCTTAGGGCTGTAATGACTCTTTGAGCTGATGATGAGGAGACTACTTGTTCTTTCCTGTCCCTGCATTGCATAGGACTCTAATAAGTTGCAGCTAAGTTGATTCTTTTTCGGTATTTGTTGACAAACTTGTATTGGGACAAAGATCATTCGATTTTAAGTTGCAGCTTCATTCTGGATTCATGTGTGCAGACGTACTGTTCAAAGCTTGAATAGGATACCATGTCTGTTAGGATCTGAATACGGGTCCTAAATTTCACGAATACAATATGATGACATGAAGGAATTTTTAAATAAGTGGATACCTGTAACGTATGTATGGGCTGAATCGGTTGATTCTTATTGATGAAAGCGAACGTATTTTTACAACTAGTTGGAAGATCAACTTTGAGAACTGAAAGATACGAACATGTGATCAATTGCATAGGTTGTCATGAGGGATATGATCTTTATCACTCAACCATAAGCCCCAGTAGGAAATTGAACTGACTTCGAGCAGGGAGAAGCGGTCACAAGCCCATGAGCTTTTGATCAACCGAGCCAGTAAAATAAGTGTGAATAACCCCGGCCTTAGGCCGATTCTGCATAATGTGACAATCCATTTATATGTCCTTAGTATGCTCGTGATATTTGATTAGTCGATAGGAGTGGTTGCTGATTTGCAATCTTCCTTCCTGCTGCTTGGAGAGCATCTTTAAGTATACTTTTGTTGGAAATAAAAATGCTTGTTTTGGACCGAGCTTCTTCAATTTCCAAGTAGTTCAATTGGCCAAGCTCCTTAACTTCAAAATATCGAGTTAATATGGTCTACAGCCGGGCTTGCTTTGTAGAGTCCTCTCATAATGATCTCATCCACATATCTAAGAAGAATACACACCCCTGAGTCGGAGGGTTTTTTTTTTAAAAAAAAAAAAAAAAAGTATGATCACCCTGACTTTGAACATAACGTGCAAATCGCATAACCCTGCCAAAGCGACCAGACCATGCGAGAGGAGATTGCTTTAGTCCATACAAGGCCTTGTACAACTTACAAACATGTCTTGGAGAGGTGGATGGAAATCCAAAAGACAAGAATATGTAGATATCCTTATTAAGGTAACAATTCAAGAACGCTTTCTTGGCCCCGTTTGGGAGGGAGCTTAAGCAAGCTTATTGAAGCTTATGGATGCTTCAGCTTTCACTGTACATATATTACGCTTGTTTGGGAGTTATAGCTGATGCTAGATGAAGGAGCTGAAGCAAGCTTATGAAAGCTGAAGAAATCCACATTTCTATAAGCTTCCCATGGCAAGCTTATGGAAGCTGATGGAAAATTTTGTTCTCAAATACCCTCGATCTATTTTCTGGTTGTCCATCCTATCTCTATTGTGTTCTAAGTGTTCTTCCCCAAAATTTTCTTGCCCCAATCGACCTTGGAACAATTTCTTTCTTCCTTGTTTTCCAGCCCTAGACTTCCTCACTTCTCGCACTTTGCCGCTACTTCTCTGTACTTCGTCGTTGCCGATCTCCAATTGTAGCTCCAGCCATGGCAGAAGTTGAGACAGATGTAGCTGTTGCCGGAAAGCCTAAGAAGAGAACGTTCAATTTACGCTTGAATCGATTAATCTTCTAGCAAAGCTTACAATCGGACGGAAAATGAAAATGTTAGGGTTAATGAGCACTCAGTGTATGATGGAATTCATGGTACTAGCAGGTATTTCATTGATGTTTGGCTTTGGAATCTTTGCCTTCATTGCCTCTGTTCTTTGCTCTGCTGCTTTCTTTCTCCATGTGAAGGATCTCCCTGCTTAATTTCAGGTGATTTACTCTTTAATTCGACTTCGTTTTGCTGTTAATCAAGCTGTGTATTTTGCTAAGTTGAATTTCACATCAGTTTTTCTGTGTGAAATTCGCAATTTGGAAGTTATGCTTGATCTGATTACTTGACGGAATAGTGAACTAGGGTTCAATTTATGCTTTGATTGAACCTTGCACCATTATACATAGGATCTGTAGTCGTTATCGTTGATTCCTTGTGTGTGAAATGGATTGTGTACCCTTACAAGTATGACAATGTTGATATATGAAGTTGTCAACCATTTGAGTAAATTGAAGTTGCAGAGGAGAAGTTTCTTTATTCACAAAATGATTATGCAAGCTCCCTTTGGATCACCCTAATCGGATTTGTTTAAGCAAAACTAAATTGATCTCTATGACTCTTGTGCGTGTGGCTGCATGGCATCTATACCTTCAAAATGTTTAACTGAAGTCTTTCTTTATGAGTTTTGAAGTAATGAAAAGAACACCCAATTGATTTACTGTGCTACAAGCCTACACTACAAGGATCTTCCTAGTTTGTTGATTTCGGCACATTGAGCTATGTAGATCAAATTCCTGAAGCTGACACTTTGTTCAAAATGCCTTCATATATGTATATGTGTTCCTAAATCTACTATAGAAGAATGACTGGATTAATTGTGATAATAATGCCACTTTGATGTTTTAACTTTTGCAGGAGATGTATAAGAAAAATGGAGGAAGTCTTATGTTTATTGTATATTTCTTGTGGCTGCTCCAAGAGTTGCAATCAAATGTATACATGTACAATTCAAGGATTCATGTTATGTTACGAATCAACAACGCTTGTTTAGTATAAATTATGTGACTCGGCATGAACAAATTCAACTCGATCTTGTTCAATTAATGATAGCGTTAGGGTTCAGCAGTTGCGTAGGCTTTGGTTTGACATTATTGTTAATTACAATGGATTTTGAGGCATTCATTGGAACAATTTATTTCCAATCTCACTCATAATTTTATTTTGTAATTATAAAATCTTTTAAATAAATATTTAAAAAAATTTTTGATGAAATAAATAATTATTTAAATACAACAATAATAACAACTATATATTATTAATGCATACAAAAATAATAACAAATATATATTATTTATTTATATTGTAAAAAAATCGTATTTTATCTAAAAAATATGTAAACTATATAATTTTTATAAATATATTATTTCATAATATTATTTGTAATTATAACATCTTTTAAATAAATATTGGCATACAACAATAATAACAATTATATATTATTAATGAAGCCCTCTTTCGTAATTTTACGCTTCTATCAGCTTCGATCAGCTTGTACTTTCCAAACGCTAAACAAACTTACTACAAAAGATCAGCTACTTCAATCAGCTAGTTATTTCAGCTTCAGCTTCATCTTCATCTTCAGCTTCAGCTTCATTAAGCTTCAGCTTCAGCTTCAGCCACGATCAGCTCATGGTTCCCAAACGGACCCCTTGACGTACCAATTTTCAGTCAGTGCACCTTATCTTCTTCTTTGCTCCTCGTTATGTTTTCACTTGTGCAAGCACATGTACGGACATCTGTTTTGCGAGAAGCAATTCCTTCCTAAAATCGGCCAAGTACAAAACTACGTGTTGTATTAAAACACCAGCATAGAGTTGACGCTAATCCAGTAGGTGTGATCATCCGATGTTGTTTCGTTTCGCAGGGAAGGTAATCTAGATAGGTTGCTATGAGATATATCTTATCTTATCAATATCAGCCTAGAATATGAAGGATTTATGCTACCTACACCATAATGGTTATGGCAATCCACCAAGTTACATGTAAGGTTGAATTGAAACAGAAGCAAAGATTTCCTTCACATATAAAGCACATAAGATAAATCATTGAAAATGTGTAGCACATTCATGTTAAGTAGAAATGCGGATCTTGCGGACGAAGAACAAACAAACAAACAAACCGCCATCCTTAAGTTACAAAAGTTAACTGAGGTTACAAAGAAAGCACGATGAGCTACATAATTAATTGCAAATTACAACAACATTCCCAATTACTGAAACTTGAATCTGAATCAAACCTCAAACTATCTTCAGTGAATCAAGCGTAGGCTCTTTCAAGTTTGTTGTCCACACAAAACCAGGCGCATCTTCCCTGGGTCCTGCAACTGATCTATAAACATACAGGTTGTCTACAACACAATCTTCCGACTCGGAATCTGGTGGCCCGCTCTCATCTATGACCTCAACATTCAGCCTCGGGTGCTTTTGACCAAGTAACTTACATGCTCGGTAAGTCACAAGACACGACGACATCCACAGGGATCGCATCGTCTCCAGCTTTCCCGAATTTGCAAGCAAGGCTTTATCTCCAAAAGGGCAATCCCTCATCTCCAACTTTTTCAGATTAGTGCACCCTGATAGAATGTGATGTAGCCCCTCATCACTCTTCCCGGCGAAAGCTAGGGAAAACATCTCAAGCTTCTTCCCATGGATCCCAATGTACTCGAACAATCTGTCGGTTATAAGCCCGCCAATTGACAGACGTTTTAGGTTCTTGCAGTGCTCTACAATGGCACCGAACCCGTCATCAAGGGGCTGGTGGGTTAGGTAGTCAGGTAGATGAGGTTCAATAATGCATAACCGGAAATGTGTTAGGTTTGGCCTGCTCTCGGCAATTGTTATAAGTGCTGCATTCGTCATTTGCCGACAAAAGTACAGAACAGACTCTAGCTTAGGGCAACCCTTAGCAACCGAAACGAGGCCTTGTTCGGTTAGAGAAACAACTGTGTCTGAACCATACGGGTCGGAGGGGAACACCCTCAGCTCTTGAAGCTCTTTGCATGATGCAGCTAGTACCTCAAGGCCACCATCTTCAATATAATCGAGTACCCATAGGCGTTGAAGATTAACACAGTGGGTTAGTAAATTGATAAGATCAGGGCTGTGAATGATGGCATAACTCAAGTTTAAGAAAGTAAGGTTAGGGCATATTGTGTAAATGGCTGGTAAATAATATGGGATGACGTCCCATAGCCCAGAGAGATTCTCGAGTTTCTTGCATCCTGCAAAGGCCTCAGCAAGCTTCGTAAAGGCTTGCGAGTTCGGCTCCATCACAAACAAGCCGGTGCCTAAATCAACAATCTGAGGGGCTTTCAATAGGAGGTCTGCAATCTTTTCAAGTGGGAAAGGACGATTGAGCCGAAGTGAGTTCAGCCTAGGACATCTCTCAATTAATCGCTCCAAATCCGAGAACGGTAGCTCGGATTTCAGGCAGGAAACGTTAAGGGATTCGAGTGAGGTGTAAGAATCAGGAAAATATGATATCCAATCACCCCCGACATCATCTACTTCACTCTCATACAAATCAAGTGTCGTCAAGTTGCTGCAACCAGCAGCAATGGTAGCCAAACCATCAGTAGAGAACCCTTCACAGCAACACAAAACCAAAACCCTAAAATTCTTGAACTGTGTCGCAATCAATTCCAAGTCATCGTCAGAAACCACCATCCTCTTCATCCGGAGCTCCTCTAGGTCCGGGTAAGCGGAAGCTAGAGCCGAGATCCATGGAAAAGCGTATCCACCCCATCCTTCGGGGACGAGGTTATAGTCGGCAAAATGAGGTTTACCTTTAATAGTGAGAGATCTGACGTCTTTGAAGCGTCGGATCAAAGTCGAAGGACTAACAGAGTAGCAATTGCCGATAAACACACTACGACGACAACTCCGGTCGATCTCGTACCATGATTTGCAGACCAGTGAGAAAGAGTTACGGTCTGCGTGAGAGTCGATGTACGAGAGCACATGTTCTAGAACCTCTGAAGCAAACAATCAATATTCGAATCAATCAACAAACCTTATACCACGATTTGCATGGTTATAGAACAAATCCCACGATTAACATGTAAGCTAAATCACTGATACATATTAATTTGAGATGAGATAGAAATTCATACTCTGCTCATTACGAGCGGCGACAGGATTCAGCTGATCCATCATCTTCGTCGTAGCGGTCGGCGCCGGTTCCGAGTTCGCCGTTGTCGACATGCTCACTTGCAAGTGACAGCTGAGTAGAATCCCTTTAAAGAAGGAAAGCTAAGAGAAAGTAACAGTAAAGCTTAGATCTAGATCGAGGGAAAACCGGGTTGCATTATTGTAATTGGTTTGCAGGAAATTCTTCTTTTTTTCCCCCAAAGTGAAAAGGCTTTGATAAGATGTGGCGGGTTGCATGGTAGGTGGGTGGGCTCTATCTTATCCTAGTGTCGAACAATTTACAAATACTTTTTGCTAAAGTGTTTTACATTTATGTTCATGGTAGGTGGGTTACTCCGTCCCTCTATCTGTTTCGGCCTTTCGATTTACTTAGACGACACGTCGTTTAATGTTTCGAATCGCTTTTACTAAAAAAAAAAAAAAATTCCTAGATTTTGAAACTGATGTATTATAATATGATATATTTAGTATTGAGTTTTAAAATATATTAATTTTGTGAAGTGTTTTGCAACCAAATGACACACAATTCACATCATAAAACTTTAATTAAGAAATAAACATTTTGGTCAAAATAAACCCTTACATGAAAGACAAATTTATCATCACACCGTCAAAGTTTCCAAGAAAAATGTTGACCTAAGATGCATTATAACATGTCATGTTATATATCACTATATGACATATCCGACCCACCTTGTCCATTTGATTATCTAGAACATCTATAGTATTTTGGGATCCAATATACTATAAGAGAGTGGACAATATTTCAAATTAGTTCATTACACGTGCCAAGCACGAAATATTTTAACATTTAGTATTTTGATAATATATTATCTACTATAAACTATATATTCAAACTAGTTTGAGTTTTGTAATACTTAAAAATGTTAACTAAATTTTAATGTGTAATAAGTTTAGTTAATTTGAGTTGATTTATTCATAAACTTATATGTTGTAACAATAAAAAAATTAATAAATTTATATGTTGTAGCAGGGAAAAAAAATAAAATAAAGTAAGCTCTTTTTTATAGGTTTTTTTTGTAGACCCTTCTAATTTTTACCACTATAATTGACTTATCACTATTACTTTATCAAAGATATTTTTACTTAATGAGTTTATATTATAATTATTTTTAATAGAGTAATAGTGGTAAAATGTCTAGTTAGCCATTTTACTCTTTTTTTTTAGTGTATATATAGATGGAACCTTAATTGTTCTACCTAAAAATAAGCGTATCGAAATTAAAGATAAATAATTTTAATTAGATGACAGAGAAAATAATCATGGGACCTATATACCATTTTATATATGACTTTATAAAATTCCGTTATGAGCAGTTATAACCTTAGCGTACGATCTAGATTGTTTCCCTCTCGACATTGAATATTAGCACCCATAAAGTTGTACAAATGATATAGGTATATACTCTGGGCCCGTTTGGTTTTAAATCCGGAATCGGAAACGGAATGGAAACGAATCTAGTCAATACGTATACCCTTGTTCATTAAAATTTTTGGAATCATTCCTTGTGGTTTGTAGTAATTGGATGAGAGTTTGATTACTTTTGATACCCTATAGGGTAATAAAATGTAAGGAAGCAAGTGCATTTTTCATTAAACCATGGGAAATGATTCCATAAAATTTCATGAATATGGATATACATATGGACTAAATTCGTTTCTATTCCGTTTCCGTTTTCGTAGTTGGAACCAAACGGGCCCTCTAAGTTTTCCTAAGGTTGGTAAGGCGAAATGGGTAGGCCGTTTTCTTTGATCTTATCTGCTCACTAACCCCTCCAATAATGTGATAATTTCATGTGTATTGAATTACTTTTTTTCTAGGTCCAAATAATCCCAAAATAATTCGAATAGAAGAATCTATCAAATACCCCGTAAAAAATACATATATAAAATGAAATTTAAATAAGTAGTACATTAAGGGCCCGTTTGGTTCCAGCTCCGGAAACGGAATGGAAACGTATTTAGTCCATTTATTCATGAAATTTTATAGAATCATTTCTTGTGGTTTAATACAAAATGCACTTGATTCCCCACATTTTGTTACCCAATAGGGTATCAAAAGTAATCGAGCTCTACCCAACTATTTCAAACCACAAAGAATGATTAAAAAAAACTTTAATGTATAAGGGTATATGTATGAACTAGATTTGTTTCTATTCCGTTTTCGATTCCGGAGTTAAAATCAAACGAGCCCTATATTCTTTCACTAATGTAAAGATGCAATGTAATCCAATTTTTGTACATGGATAAATTTAATGATATTGGATAATGCTAACATGGACTATTATGGAACACAAGCCGGAGCCTCGTTATCGAAGGATAGAGTACAATAATAAATCAAATAATACAACAAGCTTATTATTATACAACTTATTTTTACAACAAAGTGTAACTACTATTCATCACAATGCCTCAGCCACAATTAACGCTCGTTGCAGCTTCTCATGTTCATCTACTGGTATGTCATCTTCTTCCTCCAAATTCGCTTCTGAATTTTGCCGAAAATACCGAAGTATTACTAGGGCTAAGAAAGCTGCAAAAATGCGAGTTCTAAGACTCGACAAATTCCAAAATGCAGTAGCCATGGAAGCTACAATAACCTTCTTGTGATAGCAAGATTGCCAAGCCTCCATTACCCTCAACTTTGAATGCTCAACTGGAAGAACCCAAATTCAACTTCTTCAGTTTAATGTTCTTTTAATGAGGCTTTTGATTTTAATCATATTGTTAAGACACTTACCTTTCAGTTCTATTTGCGTTGCATACAAGGAATGCAATTTTGGGACACTAAAGCTTGCAAAAAAGCCTGATCATACACAAAAAAGCTTGAGTCTTTTTATAAATTGAAGCAGAGTATGATCAGTGAGACACAGAATATCTTACTAATTGCGCAAAGCCTCCAGAGGGTTAGGAGATGACCATATTCAGCACCAATAAGGAAGAATATAGCAACCTGAATACAATCATCGTGTTATTACAACATTGAAACCGGTTGATTTGATTAACTATAGCTAAAATGATGATTAGTATACTAATTACCTTGAGTGTCATGGAAGCTTCTCCTGAGAAAAGGCCTTTTGTTTTTAAAATTACGAGATTTGTGGCTGGTAGAACAATTCTGCCTACCCTCAAAATGTCATCTTCTATCAATTTGAATTCTTGCCTTTTTGCTGCGGTATTTCTGAGAAATTCATCATTTTTGACTTGATTAGTGTTGAATTACTGTGATTATATGATCATGTGAAATCAATGATCCTAACCTTTGTATTAATGTATTGGATAGAAAGGAGAATCCCAAGAACAATAAACCCAGTTGAGAGCCTGCTGAGAAAGTACTGCATAAAACAGAGTATCAAGGATTAAAAAGAAGAAACAATTATTAAGGTACTAATTAAGGGTTAGTTAGAAAGTACCTAAAGCTTAATCTGGTTGTGAAACAAGAAGATAAGAAACAGAGACAGCCAAAACCAAACCAGAGACTTGACTTTGCAACGTCCTTCCACATGACTAAGTCTGTAATTACTTGCCCAATTCCATCCAGCGCGCTCAAATCATTCTCATTGGCTTCTACAATCGATAAATCAAGTCAAAATCGAATAGATCAAAGAAAGTTATAAATCACATAAAATTTGAAAGAATATTACTTGCACGTTGCATTGTAGAAGGAACTAAGCTGAGCTTTTCTTTTCTATATTTCTCACTGTGCCGCTTTCTTCTTGATTTAGCCACCTCATCAGCCGCAATTTCTCTCTCCTCCACCTCAAGTCGTCGTCTAGCTCGGCGGCTATTCCTCGGCGAAGCGCAACCCATTGATCCAATTGAGCTCGTCCTTGCCCTACACTTTCTTCTTGATCCATATGACTCTGAATTAAGATCCTCGCCCGTTTCAATCCGGGTTCTGGACCTCCGAACCGGCGGGGAAGAAGGAGAGAGAAGCAAGAGATCTTGGAGAGGCAGAGAAGCCATTGGCCTTGAGCATGAAAGCTTCGATGGCATTGAAGATGGGGTTCTTCGCTTGGCAGATGAAGCATACTCGACTGTGAAGTATGGGATTCGCTCGGGTTCGCTACCGAGATCGGAATCCATACTCATTCTAGCTAATCGTGAAGTGGATTTCGATGGAGGTGTGAAATCCATGGTTTTGTGATCCTGAATTCCTGAATTCAAAGTACAGAAAACAAAACAGGGGAATGATAGAAACAGAGATGATTGAGCTCTGTTTTTAGAGTGCTTTGGACAATGTAGCCGTTGAGGGGACAATGCCAATTTTTCCTTTTTTCGCTTTATTCTTTCACTTTTTCTTTAATATTTTAAGTTTTTAACGGCGGGAGATTAGTGGGTCTCACATGTTGCTAACGGTAGGATATAATCTGACGGCTAGTATGAGTTTATGGTGACACGTGGCATGATTATTGGACAAATGGTGTGATTATAGTGTTGTCCTCACTGCATATTTTGGGCCGTTGGGATGAGTCATAAGGTCCAGTATGTATGGGAACATTTTGTCATCTTCATATGTCACATGCTTTCACATTCATATGCTTTTGTTTTGGAGTGTATTCAAGCGTGCACAATAATTCAAAGCAATTAAGCAAATATTATTAACCATTCTTCAATACTACAAATGTGTTATTTAGATAACATTGTATATCGGTTAGGTCTAATGAGAAGATAAACTAACTTCTCATACCTTTACCGATATTATATTTTCATGTCTCAAACTTGAAATTTGTTGGATGTAGTTATGTAATAAATTATGTTACATGAAATATAGTGTATAAATAGTCCCTTGTACACATATAATAAACAAGTTGGTTTTACACAACTAATCACACATTTACAATCTCTCTCTCTCATTGCATCTCAAACATTGTATCAAAGATTCCATAACCTTCTGTCATGGCTATTACCCTAGAAAATCCATTATATTGAACTATGACATTGTCGGCTAGGCATATGCCTTTTGATCAATTACATTTTGTTAATAATAAACTCTCTTTGCCTAAGCATCATTCCATATGTACCATATGTCCACAGGCTAGACAACATCGACATAAATTTCCTAATTCATCCACTCGATCATCTCACAATTTTGACCTTATTCACATTGACACGTGGGGACCCTATAAACACCAAACACACAATGACTTCTCCTACTTTTTCAACATAGTTGATGACCATTCCCGTTGTACTTGGACCTACCTCATGGCTCACAAGAGCAATGCCTTATCTCTTCTCAAATCTTTTGCTATAATGGTCAAGAATCATTTCAAGACTACCATAAAAAACATCCGTTCGGACAATACCTTGGAGTCTGCTAGTAAAGAAGCCATCCTTTTCGATTCCATGGAGGGTATTACCCACCAAACATCATGTGTGCACACACCATAACAAAATGGTGTTGTGAAGTGCAAACATAGACATCTCCTAGAGGTAGCTAGGTATCTTTTCTTTCACTCCAAGCTACCATATTCCTATTGAGGTGAGTGTGTTTTGACAGCCACATATATAATCAATAGAAGACCTACTCCTCTCCTTTCTCACAAAACACCCTATGAAATCTTGTTTAACAAACAACCATCTTATGACCATTTCCATACCTTTGGTTGTTTATGTTTTGTTCATACACAAAGGTTTGTACAGATAAGTTTGAACCTTGTGTCCAACCTTGTGTCTTCATAGGTTATCCTTTTGGTTAAAAAGGCTACAAAGTTCTTATCATTGATACTAGAGAAATTATCATCTCAAGAGATGTGATCTTCCATGAACAACACCTACCCTTTCACCACATCTCACCATGAACAACACCTACCCTTTTACCACATCTCACCATCTTTACCTCCTACTCTACCCATTACACCAAACATTCTACACTTGATTCCTTTATTTTCATACCATCAAACTCTCATCCTACCCATTCACCAACTCCAGATAACGATACACCTCTTTATGCTCCTAATAGTCCATCAACTACTCCTCTAAACCAATCCATGTCATCTTTTCCAACTCCTGCATACGCCACTGCTACTCCCTCATCAACTTCTATCACTACTTCCATCCCTCCACATTCTCCCTTACCCATCATCAGGCGTTCCAGTCGTCTCTCCAAACACCCATCATACCTATATGATTTCATATGCACGTATAGCTCATGCTCTCCATCACCAGGTAGTTCTACTCTTCTCCCTTTATCTTCTTCTCATATTGCTTTACTTTCTGCCCTTACCTCTTTTGTTGAACCCACAACCTACACCAAAGCATCCAAAGATCCAAATTAGGTGAAGGCTCTGGACAAGGAGTATCATGCTTTACAAAGTAATCACACGTGGAATCTCATTCCTCTCCCACCTAACAAGAAGGCAATCGGATGCAAATGGGTCTTCAAAGTTAAGCTCAAAGCCGATGAGAGTTTAAAAAGGTACAAGGTGAGGCTAGTTGCAAAAGGGTTCAACAAAAAACAAGGCATAGATTACCATGAGACGTTCTCTCCCGTTGTCAAGATGACAACCATACGGACCATTATAGCCATTGCAGCCTCCAAAGGATGGATTCTCCATCAAATGGACGTGAATAACGCTTTTTTTGCATGGTAATTTATTTGAAGACGTCTACATGAAAGTTCCACCGGGGACCAAATCCTCTATCTCTCGTATGCAAACTCATGAAGTCCTTGTATGGCTTGAAGCAAGCCTCCCGCCAATGGTTTCATCGCTTAACCAATGCCTTAATTGAACAAGGTCTCCAACAATCCAAAAATGATTACTCGTTAGTTCTCAAGAAAACAGATGCATACATCACTATTATCGCCATATACATAGATGATCTCCTCGTCACTGGATCATGTGAAGCTAGAATCACGTCTCTAAAGACTTATCTGGATCAGTCGTTTAGCATTAAAGACCTAGGTCTCCTTCACTTCTTCCTAGGTCTTGAAGTTGCTCATACACCACCAGGCATCGTTTTGGCTCAAAGAAAGTTTATTCTAGAGCTTCTTAGTGAAGCCAATATTCCAGTAGGCAAGGTCACATTAACTCCTTTACCTATTCACGTGAAGCTACTACCTGACGAAGGAACACCCATTTCAGATTCCTCTTATTACCAATCTATCGTTGACAAACTCAACTTCCTCACAAACACAAGACCGGACATTTGCTTTGTCATTCAAAGCCTAAGCCAATTCATGCAGAACCTACATACCTCTCATTTGGAAGCTCTTCATCATACCTTGAGCTATATCCAAGGTACTATTGGACATGGCATCCTCCTAAATAGTTGTGACAAGCCTAATTTTTAAGCATACACGAACTCAGATTGGGCTTGTTGCCCTTATACCCGACGTAGTGTGAGTGGTTTTGTGGTTTTACTTGGCACATCGTCCATAAGTTGGAAATCAAAGAAGCAAACAACGGTTTCCAGGAGCTCAGCATAAGCTGAATACCGTGTTATGACACATGCTGTTGTAGAAGTTACTTGGCTCATTCACTTACTTCAAGAGTTAGGCCTCTTACCACCGCAACCGATCCATCTTCATTGTGACAACAACTCCGCTATATAAATCAGTAAAAACCCGGTATTTCATGAACGAACTACACACATCGAGATCGATTGTCATTTTACGAGAGACAAAATCATGGAGGGTCTTCTTCAACTTCATTATATTCCTACTCATGAACAAGTGGCTGATGTTTTCAACAAAATTGTTCCTTCTTCCCAACAAACACATTTGCTTTCCAAACTAGGCATGCACATGCCACCTAGTATGAGGGGGGTCTTGGATGTGATCATGTAACTAATTCGATTACATGAAATATAGTGTATAAATAGTCCCTTGTACACACATAATAAACAAGCTGGTTTTACACAACAAACACACGTTCCCAATCTCTCATTGCATCTCCAACAAAATCCTTAAGAATAAAGTCGCTCTCTACCAATCCATCATATAAAAAACTATTACCAATATTGTTATATAATTGGTACGAATGCAAAGCGACATTAACGAACGAAAGTTCTGACTTAAATTTAATGGGCATCAAGGAGCTACAGAAGAAACCAATGGGCTTCAAAGCCCAAAAATGAATTTGGGCCCGTTGATTAAAATTTTAATGCACTTATGAATATTAAAGTCAAAATTTTCCCTTTTGAAGTTAAAGACCGAACACAACTCCCAAAATTTCGTTTCGATCTGGTTGTTTTTCATAAAAAAAAAGTATATATATTTCGTCCCATCAAAAAAATCTTCAAAACAGGATATGTGCTAACCTTTTTTGTCCCGATAAGTTTGTCCCGTCTATATTAAAATTTTAAATATAAATAAATATCTAGGCTTAACCTTAATTAGTAACATGTTTAAAATTTATAATTATACTGAGACTAAAGTGTGGGGTTCGAAATCGAATTGACAAATAATATAACTTGTGAAATACGCATAAAAATCAACACTTTATACTTTATAATTTATGCAAGTTCATGCCTAGAGTCCAATATGTAACAATCGATGTAATTTTGTTCTAAAATTTTATTTTGGAAGTTAAGAGAAGACATATTAAGAGAATATAACCTAATAAGTAATCATAAATTATAAGAAATTTGAATGACTTTCTTTATAAGAACAATATCAACTAATACTTTCTTACATAAATTGTTATGGATAACTAATACTTTCTTACATGTTATTGATAAAAATTTAAATTGTGATGGATAAACTTTTAAAATGATAAATAAGTCAAACGGAGCGGTCCATCTCAGTCTCAATCGGAATAGAATCTACTATTTTGAACCTAAAACCGAAACCTAATCTCGATCCCGTATATAATAGTCGAGATGAAACGCGTCCCGGCCCTAAAGTCACACACCACGGCACAATGAAAGCTTGTAGAAGATTCCCGCCGGATACCAACATTTATGACAACCAAAATTCCACAAGCTAGTAAGAAACGTACACCGAAGCGTTCTCAAGTTAGATTCAAACCTCCCCTCTTCACTAATATACTAATATTATTAAGACGTTGACAAACGACTAAAGTCGAATAAATGAACAAAATAAGAGTATCATATATAGTGTCATAATTTCTGCTGGGAAAAGTTGAGAAACTTGTTACATTTTCCACATGAAAAAGGGATTGCAGAAAATAGAAAAACCCATCAAAAATTGAAAACAGTTGCATCCCGTTATTTACATCTTCTTGTAATTTTGCTACCATTTTCTTTTTCTTTTTTTTCCTAAATTTAAAAGTTGTTCAAAAATTAAATTAATTGAAATAAACTACTAAGCTTCCATGGGAGGAGCAAGTGTTAATTCAAGATTAATCTCCATCCTTTTGGGCTTCACACTACAACTCCCTCTATCCTCAACCGACGACGACTCCGACTCACTGTAAACCCGTCCACTCAGCACCTGAACCGGGTTCTTAATAAAATCGCCGAATCCTCCCACAACCGGACCGGACCCGTAGTAGTAAACCGGAAGCGAGTAAGGAGCCGCGAACGGAACTACACGCGGCGCGTGATTAAAACCCGGCGAGAAAGGCGGCGCGTGTGACGATGACTCCACGGTGCTACTAGGGCTCTCGCTCTGGCTAGCCTCTAAGCAGATCTTCTTCGCTCGGTGGTTCTGAATCTCCGGTTCGAATTCTTTATTGGAGACAGAGAAGTTGGTTTTAGCTTTTGAGCCACGAAACTCACGCGCTGCTTTATCGTATGCACGCGCTGCTTCTTCCGGTGTGTCGAATGTTCCAAGCCAGACCCGAGTTTTCTTACCCGGATCTCGGATCTCAGCGGCATATCGGCCCCATGGACGCTTCCTTACTCCCCTGTAATGAATCTCTTTGCCGTCGTCTACGGCGGAGATAGGGCGGTCGAAATTCTCCTTCGAATCCATAAAAAGCAAAATTAAACGGTGAATTAGTCTATTCAAGAAGCAATTGAAATTGATTGTTAAACGTGTTTGGTTTGGAATGAGGGAGAAATGGGAGTTTGTTTGTTTATATAGGGGAAAATAAAGGCGCCGCCCAGAGAGACAAAAGAGAGTGAAACGTTGTCCGCGTTACGTGGCTCACGGGAACTTCGCTGCAAGCCGCTCCTCCCTTTTCTTCCGTTTTTTATTTTTATTTTTTATAATTTAATTATTACAATAGTTTTGTTTTTGTAAGAGATAATAATGCACTAAAATTGGTCGCCGGCAAATTTGTTAATCAAAGAAAAATGATTAACTAATGAGGTAAATGAGTACGTCAGAATCGTTCTACGGGAATCCCTTAATTGTTTCCTGAGGCAACGCCGCTCCACCACGTGGCTTCTCCTTATTGGTTCTTGGTTCTCTTTCAGGGGATCACCATATCCAAACTTGTCGTGCTATCATCCTGTTCTATAGTAGATGGCTGTTAGACATGTTGCAATTAAATACTGTGCATAACTTAGGAGTTTATTATTAGCTTACGTTTTTTTTTTAAATTCAATGTACGAAATTTATGTTTCAAAACTAGACAATATTTGATTATGTAAGTATGTGTTTATAAAATCCTAGACAAAACTAGACAATACAATACTCCGTATGTTTTAAGCTAGTGTATAGATGAATTTGACTCGAGTTGAAAAATTATAATACGAGAAAACATTAATATCCAAATAGAATTGAATGATAGTTTCTTTGACATTAAATAACATAAAACATAGAATTGGATGTAAACAGATTGTAATACATTATATCATTATATGATAAATTTAAACTAATATTATACAATTAATTTAAAATTTTAGAAGTAACTTCGGGTTTGCGATTTCGGCATCATCAGTGAATTGAACAAATAGATTAAGGTTGTAAAACGGTTTAAACGGACATAAATATTACGGTCGGGCCATTAGCATATGAATTAGATAATGATCCATTTGATTAACCGATCATGGTCCGATACGATCCGGTCTACCATCCCAATTATATTAATCCGTTTCAGTTTTTATAATAATATACGTGTTCATTACAGTCCCGTTTAAATCTATAAAGAAAATTGTTTAGTTTTTAAAAATTATGAAAGGGATAAAAAAAATCATAGACCAGAATATTTTGGTCGAAGACCGAATCAAATCCAACAGTAACTGTTAAAAATTGAACCTTACGGTCCAAAGTGCAACCCTTAAACGAGACCAAACGTCGTCCATCACATCGTACGCATTTTACTTCTAGGATCGTTTTATGTGAAAACTGAAAAGAACGTGAGAATGGGGTTCGAGACTTTGAAAAATCGGTCAAATGCCACAGTGGATTATTAGATAAGGTCAATTTTGTATGTTTTGGTGGTATTAGGCCTAACTGATCTAGAAGAAAAAAAATAAGAAAGAAAAGAAATAAATATTTTGAATTAACATAATTCATGTTGGAACTACTAATATCATATTAGTGTAAAAATTTATAATATATAATATTGTAATTATTACAAAAACACAACTACTAATAACATTAATAAAATATGAACTAATAATATAAAATATAAATTACTGAACATAATATATAAACTACTAAGTTGACGAATATTATAATAAAAAAATATTAACAAAATTTGTGTTTCGTTAACATAATAGAAACAAAATGAACTTATCGAGTAAAATATATGACTATATTAACAAAACTTTGAACTATCAATAGAAAATTTTGATCTCAAGTTGTAACAACAATAATTTTTTTAATGTCATTCGTTTAAAGTACGACACAAATAAACTATTGAGTAGGGATCGTGTGCATGCGAAAATAAATATTAGACTCAAAGCTCATGACATAAGTTCAACAAAGTTTCTGTCTAAAATCAATTGACAATATTATCAATAGTTCACCAACCTTATATATTAGACTCAGAATTGAAGCTAACCGCTCTGACACCATATTAAAGGCTAACACACACGGATTGCAAAGTAGAGTTGTATGAATACGAGTGCAATGCGCGTTAGACTCCAACTCAACACATAGGCCGAATCGTGTTTCATGTTAAAACCATTTGACAATAAGAATAACACGCTAAACTTATAAATTAGGTTCAAAATGTCCAAGCTTTATTTGTTAAAATTTATTATTTCCAACATCATCATATTTTATTTTTAAACACTAACAGTTAAATTTTAAAAATAATTCAACATTTAGTTAATATTATATTATATTAAATGAACTTGCAAGTTCTACCAAAGTACGATTCATCTATCCATATTCATAATCTTGTATAAATACGCCGGAGACTACTGACTCTCCTTCCAACTAAAAAAATAATCTATTATTGAGAATCAATAATAGTAATATATGTATAGACAATTTTTTTAGTTATACGATACTTATAATAGAAGATGTTCTAAAATATTACTCCGTAATAAATAGGTAGGCTACCTGCTACTTATGTAAGTGGAGTAGTATAAAACAGAAAGTTACAAGTTCCAATAAGGTACCTTAACGTCAAGGGCGGTAACCGCCGTCCAGTAGGGAGCCTTTATCATGTTCCACGAACACAAAGGCCGACAGCTGATTTCCCATATCCGCACAAACCTGACACGTGTCTTCCGCTGTGCCTTTCTAGGACTTGTTCCACGTAGTTTCATGGTAGGATACGAATTCCAGATTCTATGTCCCGATGCTTCTCCTCAGATCCACACCGAATCAGCTAATAAATTGAAATTTCAACTCAATATTCTTAATTATCAATAAATATAAATTTTAGTATTATGTGTGGAATTTTAAATGATTTTAAAACATGAAGTATTAGCGAATATGGAAGTGCACGGGGAGAAGCGAGGAGGAGCCTGGAAAACCCGACAACGTAGAGGTGGCACTTTGTGGTGAGATCGGTGGCCGTCCAAATCTATATTTGGTGCATTTAAGTAATTTTTTATTACCAAAATTCCAATTGATTATAAATATAAAATTAAATGTGGTTGTAGTAATTGGAGCGGCGTGACAGAGTATATGAAGAAGCCGTGAGGCTTACGAAGGGTGAAAAGGAGCAAGTTCCAGAGAGGCACGGCATGTCAGGCCCAACACTCCACGTGATTTAAGGGGTCCGCCCCTTGAGTTTTGGCCAAGAGCCGCCGGTCTTCCGCCGCTGCTGGTGTACGTACTACGACTGTGAGCCTTAAATGTAGCCTGTTATTGTTTCCGCCGCATCATCATGATTTCTCCACCGCCCCTTCACTTCTTTTGCTATAACCTATTTGTCGAACGGAAACGGATAAAATCGCAATCCTAAAACTCGGAATAAACGGGATATGACGAGAAAAATATATAATATACCATTTTAAAACTCTTGTAATTTACATATTATAAGAAGAAATACATCGTATGAGATGACACATGAATGTGATTATTTGTAGAAGTATTGAGAAATAATCATATTTGTTGTGTTAAGTGATATTGACATAGCAGTAATGAAGACCATTTTGAATTATAAATTAGAAAATAAAACGTGACAATCATCGGTTATTTTTTCATCTTTTGTATCGGTGTTTGAGCCCACATTGAGTCGTCATATCCGTGACCATGGTTTGGATGCGTCAGACCCGTTTCCTTACTATTTTAACCGTATACGAGAAATTTTCGGAAACTTATCAACTCCCGACACGGTAGGACACGAAAAAGGAAGTGATTTAATTGTGTTTAATTGACCTCATCTTACAAGGGTAGGATCAATCCTACTACGAAGTTCAGTTACATTTCTAAATAACTTGTCATATTATCGTCAAATAAAGTAGTTTATGTTTTTACATGCGTGTTTAACATGATTAATCACACTTTTGGTTTAAAAAGGAAGTGATTTAATCTTTGTGAAATGTGCTTGAAAAAAATATGTTTTTTTTAAAAATTTTATCAATGTACACAATTATATGTGCATGTATTAAAATACAAAGTTCATGTATGTATGGACCATTTCTCTCCCTTATTGCTTAAACGGTACAGTACCTTGTAGTAAATATCTCTGTTGTGAGGTTGTCTGTGGATTTTAGGGAATCATGAAATAATATCACGGAGGTCCCACCAGAATAAACAAAAAGAACCGTGTGGGCCCGTGGGGGCGGCGGTGGGTAGTAGCGTGGCGAAGGTGAAGACTACTTACGTAGTCACGCGTCCAACTTAGCTTTACGGCCGCCAATTTCGCCGTCACCGCAGCTCTTTGTGCGGGGCCCACCTTGACCGACCCCTTTACACGTGTCAGATGATCCTAGTTCTACCCAGTCCCAATATTACCAGGCAAATGCTGCCAAAGAACATGTACCTCTCAAATCTCAGTTATCCATCCCCTAACACCTTTTGGGCTCATTTTGGCCCGTTTATACTTCCACTCTCATGGGCCTAACCACCACTAGGCCCAATAAAAAAACTAAAATTAATTTGTTTTGCCAACGTGGACCTTTTTGTATGTACATATCATGTGCATTTCAATTTATCCTCGATATCATACATTCATATCCAAATTCCAAAGGCACGTCATAAGCAGAGTCGGGTCTGATTAGTTGCACTATACGCTTAACAAACTTATAACGACAAAAGAAACTAGAGTAGAGTATGCCGAGAAGGAAAGAAATTATCCGGAACGCCAACGATTCAAATTAGGGTCTTCACATGGATGCTTCCTAAGTTCCTTCCTAAATCTGTCGACATCGAAGGAAGGATATCTGAAAGAGCAATCTCATGGAATTAGATTCGGATAAGGTAATAACACTACTGTTTGAATTTCCATGAAAAACGAAATCATCTCTAGTTGCTTCTTTTCATTTCGAGTTCTTCTAAATCAATTCACCGTTATTTATGGCAATTTTGGATGCGTTCGAACTGAAATTGTGTGTACGAGACCGTTTGTATTCTCGTAGTTGAGTTAATTAGTGAATTTATATTGAAGATGGATCATCTTGCAAGAATTAGGTTTTTATCAAAGTATTCAAGACGACTGACCAGTGATCAATACTAGTGTCTAATTCATGTACAATGACAGATAATTGCACATTATACTGTTAATTTTGTTACTAGTTGTTTAATACTGAGCTGAATAGGGAAGCCAATCGGTTAATTTTAACATCATAGGCATTCCTGTACGTGAACTCACTTGTGAGACTCATCTACTGAATGTGTGTAGTAACCAAAATTATTTTCATTATCTTGAAGCACTGAAATAATTTATTTGCTTAATATTACCTTCTTGCCTGTCATTATGAATGTTTTTCTAATCATTTCAATTTGTTTGCTAAAGGTATAGTACAATATATCTGATAAAAGAATAATGTGGTCTCTTTAGGTCCTCACCTCGACCACTTTAAAGGACGTAGTGGTCGAGGTGAGGACCTAAAGAGACCACATGAGAGACTGAGGATAGTATCCTGAGGAACTATCCAGACTGAGGATAGTATACTGAAATAGTATTAATTTTGTTTGCTTTTTTTTTTTACAATAATTCTAGGGTTGTTTTCTTCCCTGTTTACTAGATCTCCGGGTGCCATGATTATTATGCTTCTGCTCATTCACTTGAAAAAAAAAGAAGATCTCTGACCTATCATCTTCTTTCAGGACACATGCTGTGAGTGTTCACACTCCTTGAGAAAGATACACAAATGTCATCAACTGATGTGTTGATGTCTAAATCAGTTTCCTGAACTTGACAAGGAACTTGATGATGAAGCGCCGTGTTTACATTAACGACGATGAATCAGCACAAGAACTCTATTGTGACAATCGTATATCCAACCGAAAATATACTTTACTGAATTTTCTTCCGAAAAACCTATGGGAACAATTTAGGTAATCTTTACTCTTGAGTGCACAAATTCATATTCATATATTTTCTTCGACTGGATTATATTTGTGTTGACACTGTGGTTCCTGAGCTCCAGAGATTGGTGGATTCAGTAGTCTAAAAAATTTGATGGGCATGTGTTTATGTTCTTTCCATTTGTGTTTTGCAGTTTCTTTGAATTATGGATACTTCTAGATTAGTGTGCATGCATTCTCGTTCTTTTTGTGGGGGCATTTTTAGTGTAGATTTTTTTTTCTGACAAATTCAAAAATTTTGTGCTTTTTTTTGATGAAACACTGGCATTCGTTTATAATTAATGAGCTTAACGCTTTTGGTTAGTGTATTTTAGGTTAGTGCAATGCCATTTCTCTATTCTTCACAACTAAGAAGCAAGCATATGGACGACATGCTGTTGTTTGCCTTTTCAACAACTAATATGCTTATATTTACTTCTTTCTCAGACGGCCTATGAACCAGTATTTCTTGTTGATTGCTTGCCTGCAGCTCTGGCCAACTATCACTCCTGTAAATCCTGTCACCACTTGGGGCCCACTCATTTTCATATTTTCTGTATCAGCAACTAAAGAAGCTTGGGATGATTATAATCGATATTTGTCTGATAAAAAGGCCAATGAGAAAGAAGTGTGGGCTATCAAACAGGGAATTAAGAAACATGTATGGATATTTCTATCTTCTATTTATATTTCTTTCCTTCCCCCCCTTATGAAGGCGGCAGCCTGTCAAATTTGGGAGCATCTTCTCCTAAGAACTGTTATGCACACATAGGACAGGCCGTGGGAAAAGAAAAGTTGTAGGAAGCAGAATCCGGAATCCTTTTATGCCGGTAGTTACGACAAATGAAGAGAGAAATAGAAGTTCCTGAGTGAGAAAGTGAAGTTGGTATCGTGTGCATTTGCATGTGTCCATCCAAAACACGTGCTCAAAATTTCAATTATGAAGTCAGAGTTTTCATGAATTATATTTCTGAACTCCCAGGAAATAGTGCTCTGATAAAATACAAATCAGTTATTTATTTTTATTTGAGTTGGTTGAGATACAGTTTGTGTGTATTCCAAATAAAATTTCTGTTTATTTGCTTCCTGCTTCACATATCCTCATTGTTTAAGACGTCTACTAATATTTTCTGCACCAATCGACTTGAAGAGAAATATGCAAAGCTCTTCTTCTAACAGCTCATAATGCTTCATCCAGGTCCAAGCACAGGATATCCATGTAGGGAACATTGTGTGGCTTCATGAGGATGATGAAATTCCATGCGATCTTGTGATTCTCGGAACTTCTGATCCAAGGGGGCTTTGTTACATAGAGGCAAGCATATGATTTTGTGTATTCTACTGTAATCCTTCCTTAATTTTGAGGAAGACAATAATTAGACACATGGTGGTGGAGCCAAATGATAGGTTTGTGTACACCAAACACAAGAAAAATAATACATCAGAAATCAGAAGACTAGTGAAGGTGTCAAATGGTGCACACGGATTTTAGGAGAATATTAGTGGCATATAATAATTCTGATAAATATGGCCTGGATTCATCCTGGAAATATAGGAGCTTTTGCGGCTGTTAGCTAGAACAAAACGTGTTTTTTGACAGAGAACGTTTCCTTCTGGGATATGGAGGGAGGAAGTTAGTAGTTATATAATGTTCATATTCCTAACTCATTGCATGCAGACATCTGCACTGGATGGTGAAACTGATTTGAAAACAAGATTCGTACCCACTGCTTGCATGGGTATAGATTCTGAACTACTCCATAAGATACAGGCAAGATTTTTATTTACCTTTTTTGCAGTCATTAAACTTCAATTTCAGGTATCCTTTCTTTCTTGTATCTTCTCAAGACTTGCTTTTTTTTTTTTTTTTCCTGTTTGGTAATGATGATCTTTATAGGGTGTAATTGAATGTCCTATCCCAGATCGAGATATAAGAAGATTTGATGCTAATTTACGACTATTTCCTCCATTTATTGACAATGAAATATGCCCTTTAACGATAAAAAATACACTTCTTCAATCATGCTACTTGCGGAACACAGAATGGGCTTGTGGGGTTGCTATCTATACAGGTTAGTTATTTTATATTTGTATTTTGCTTTACCTGTAGCACTCTTGTAGACCGTTGTAGTCTAGTCCACTACAAATCTGGATGAATTATAAGCTGAATCTTGATCAAATTATGCACGTTTATAATCTTGCACTCCTTTTTGTTAGGCAATGAAACTAAGCTAGGTATGAGCAGCGGTGTACCAGAGCCAAAACTAACTGCTGTGGATGCAATGATCGACAAGCTTACAGGAGCCATATTTGGCTTCCAGATTCTTGTAGTTTCTGTTTTGGGCATAGCTGGAAATGTGTGGAAATATACTGAAGCAGTCAAGGTAAACCAATTATCGATTTATCTAACATACAGTTACATGTTTCTTGTCTTTTTCTGATTTTTTTTAGCTGTTTTATTGCTTTCAAATCATTTATGTTCTCAAAGAGAACAATCAAAATTATATTGATAAACTAATGGACAAGATTTTTCATAACATGAGTGTTATATTTTTCTAAAATATATGAAATTAGATTATGTTTCAGATATTGACTGTATCTCTTTTAAAATTGTCTTTCCAATCTTGGCAGCATTGGTATCTTTTATTTCCGAAAGAAGGTCCATGGTACGATCTACTTATTATTCCGTTACGATTTGAGCTGCTATGCTCCATTATGATACCCATATCTATAAAGGTAAGCAGTTGCTCCTCATTATTCTGAACTTATTTTCAGATCTGGTTTGCACTGAAGTACTGAACTCCGTTATGTAAATTATGATCACATCTCCCTTAACTGTAGGTCCTTAGCTGACTTTTTGATAAAGAAACTGGAATCCTTGTTCTATTATCCTAGTATAATTTTATTTGTCACTCAAACTTGCTGAATGCACGAAGAAGATCAGCGTGTCATCATATTTTCAAAATAGGTTTTCATCGATCTTTATTTCTACAAATACAACTTCTCTGCCCTGATATAGATACAATTACATTACGTTGGTCTGTTATTGGCATACAATATCTGATACGTTCTTGTATTTTTTTTCTTCCAGTTGTAGGATTTAGTTTTTAGTCATTAATAGTTTTTAGTTTATTTTCCTAATTCCTAATTGCAGCCCACAAGCCCTGTTAGTATTTATCTGTTTTATTTAGTTGCTTGATTTTAGGAGTAGGTTATTTGCTTGATTTAGGAATAGGTTATTTATTTCTTATCATAAAAAGAGGCACATCAGTAATGTATTGATTCAGACGTGAAGAATTGAATTGAATACAAAGAGGACCCTCAAAAACCCCTTGGCTGATTGTGAGATTCTTACTCTCAGATTTATTTTTACTTTTGGTTCCTATCAATTCCGTGCAATATGAAAGTTAAGTACAATCTAATAGTTTTGTTTGCACTTTACTGTTGTTCAAATGAGAGTTGTTTGCGCCCATCAACAGCATTTTCATTCCTCCTTCATTTTTGAGTAGGATGCTATGCAGAGTAAAGAATATACTTATTGATTTGACTTTAAATGACTTCCTGAGCAATTCCATCATTTATAATTTGTATGTTGCTTTTATAACACATTTTTTTGGGCTGGTTAGGTATCTCTGGACCTTGTAAAGAGCTTTTATGCAAAGTTGATTGAGTGGGACCAAGGAATGATGGACCAAGAGACAACTACTCCTTCCCATGCAGCAAAGTATGACATAGAGTGCTTAATTGCTTATGCGTAAATTAAATGATGATCATTGCATGGAGTGTAGTTGGACTTGAGAGAATGCTGATGAGTTTTTATGCTGTTCAGCACAGCAATAAGTGAGGATCTAGGACAAGTTGAATACATTTTGACTGATAAAACTGGGACCCTGACTGAAAACAAAATGATCCTCAAGAGATGCTGCATCAGAGGAACTTCATATGGAAATGAGAGTGGTGATGCCTTGAAAGGTATAATTTTAGCATTATATTTTGATGCACTTCCTGTTGTTCCTCAAGCACCTTGTTTTTGAAGTTACTTATTAGCTGCCTAGTTTTTCAACTGGATTATGATTTACACAATGAGGTAACTTTTGCCTTAAACCATTTTCCAACTTGTTGAAGACGGGATACTAGGATTTAAACCCTATTCTTCGCCCCCACCAATTTTTATACTTATTTGGATCTTGATAAACCCATTTTGAAGGACATTAAAGTTTATTTGACCTTGTTTTCTTACCTGAATTATCGCTCTCTCTTATTTTCGCACAACTCTTTCATATGCTGAGTGGAAGTTCCTTGTAATTTGTAATTGAATCCGCTGAAAGTTTCCTTGCAAGTCTTGCTTGCTTGCCCATGAAAAGTTGAAAATCATGTAACCCAAAAGGCACATGCCTTGTTTTCTGGTATTCAATAATAATTGTCCCTATACATCCACGACAGAGTGATTTTCTTTTGTTTTCCTTGTGTTTATATAAATCCCTATTGCAGTGCTTGACTTGCATATGGACTACTTCTGAATTTTTTGATGCAATAACTGATAGATGTCTCGCTTCATGATGATGTTGCAAATGGTTCTCCTGACGTATTTCGATTTTTAATGGTTATGGCAATGTGCAATACTGTTATCCCAACTCAAAGGTGATTCTTACTATCTATTTTGAAGCCTTTTGGCTTACATTCTAAATCATATTTTGATCTGATTGCCCTTTTGCTTTATTGAGAGTATAGTAGGAAAGGTGCAGGGATAATGTACAAGTCTCAATCCCAGGATGAGGAAGCTTTAGTTCAAGCTGCAGCTCGCTTACATATGGTTCTTCTCAAGAAGAGTGCTAACATGCTAGGTATATACACATCTTTCCATATTGATTCAAGTATTTTTCTAGGTTGAGCTAGTTAATCACTTCAATCTCAATCTCTGATGATTTAAAATTTGCAGAGATAAGATTCTACTCTTCAAATCTCCATTACGAAGTACTTGACATTCTAGAGTTTACTTCCGAACGCAAGAGAATGTCAGTAGTACTAAAAGATTGTAAGGATGGGAAGATTATCCTTTTGTCTAAAGGTGCTGAGGAAGCTATTTTACCTTATGCATCTGCAGGTATGTTCTTTGATTTTTGTCTTGCATCCCTGGAGAATTGTGAAACATCTCCTGCACATTTAGACACCTTCTTGATTTCGTTGCACATAAATTGCTATATTTCTTTTCTTGTTTTCGATTCTAGCTTCTCTTAGTGCATATAGTATTCCTGTAAATCTTCCTAAAAGAATGTTGAATTTAGCATCATTGGAGTTCCGAGTACCATGCATTTTTCTTCATGGACTTTTAGAATTTTTTTCATTCTACAACCATGTAAATATGATGGTGACAGGTGAACTTTGTGTTCAACCATTGTATCTGTCTTTTCATTTCATTGCCGAAGTATGAGTGTAAGACCTTTGTGTTTCTTTAAATGATGTATCTTTCACCGATCTTTCAATTGCTATCTCAATATCTTTAGGTCAGCAGATCAGAGTATTTGCCAAGGCTGTTGAGCAATATTCACAATTGGGACTACGAACATTATGCTTGGCATGGCGCGAGCTAAAGGAAGATGAATATCAAAAGTGGTCTTTGATGTTTAAAGAGGCTAACAACACTTTGGTGGACAGGGAGGTAATCGTCATATATCACATATGTTAAAACCTTATTCTTGGATTAGTCCGTAAGTTCTTGTAGGATCCTCTTAAGTCAATATTGAACTGCAGAGTCGGATAGCTGAGGTATGTGAACAAATAGAAAACAACCTTGAAATCCTTGGGGTAACTGCAATAGAGGATCGACTTCAGGTGAATAATTGTGGATCAGGAATTTACATAATCAAGTTGTAATGCTTCTCTGCTGTCATCCAATCATTTTACTGTGAGGTGGTAGTTTTAAGGTTTTCTCTCCCCCTCTTGAACTCACAGGATGGCGTGGCTGAAACAATAGAGATGCTTAGGAAAGCTGGAATAAACTTTTGGATGTTAACTGGAGACAATAAGAACACAGCAATACAGATTGCTTTGTTGTGCAAATTCATATCGCCGGGTATGTTGATGGTTTATTTGGAGATATATGTGTTTGTCTGTATGTATATACTGCAGCTTTGGAATAGAATTTATGTTGTGGTGATAAATTCTTGTTTCTTTCATTCTGATTGTTGTGTCTGATATCTACGAAACCAGTTAATCTTGGAACAAAAAATAGATGATAATTTTGGAGATATCTCCTTGGAAGGGAAGGAAATATCTTATGTCAAAGTGATACTTCTTTTCAGATAGCAGAGATCGACTAATCATTGTCAGATAATGAGTAGTCAGCTTAAAGGTTGTGGTTATACCGTAGGGTCTAAGAGTGACATGCCATCTTAGGCTGATTTGCTGGTTTAACCTTTATCATTTCATGTCATACTTGAATTTCTTTCGTTTAATATTTTCTCCTTTCAATAGAACACTTACTAGTGCAGCAACCACAGCAATTTGGATGTGTGAGTGATATGGTTAGCCGACTGGAATAATTGATATTCCTTGCAGTTCTCAGTTGGAGTGGTACTTTGTCTAGATGAATCATGCAGTTCTATATGATAAATGAAAAGTTATTTTTATACCTACTATTTCTTATTTTGTACATGTAGAAGTTCCATTGACATGTAATTGATCAACTTATTTTTCCATTGCGATCCTTGTTTTGCTTCCTCCTTGAAGCTGATGAACTTACATAAACTTAATGAAGAATAGTTTGTAATATTATCATTATTTACCGGTGACAGAACCCAAAGGCCAGCTTTTGCTGGTTGATGGAAAGAGCAGAGATGAAGTTTGCAGAAGCTTAAAGGGGGTTTTACTTAAGATGAAGATAAGATCAGCAGAAGCTAAGGTTCAGTAATTAACGTCGGATATAATAATAATATATTAGTCTTTTATTTTGATATGAAAGTATGAAAAAATAGGAGTATTTTACATAACTCGACCTCTATCATTTGCAATAATAATGTATTGTTGGACATCCTATTATTTTCTGTATTAATTTCTTAAAATTTTCCTTTCCCCTTATGCTTTCCTATACTTTGTGTGTTTTCAGTAAAGCATTGCAACTAGAGGTTTCTTTTAAAATTGTTTTGAACGTACTATTTCAATTTTGACAGGATGTCGCATTTGCTATCGATGGACAGGCTCTTGAAATTGCAATGAAGGATAACAGAAAAGCATTCATGGAATTGGCAATACTATCGAGAACTGCTATATGTTGCCGTGTTACCCCATCTCAAAAAGCACAGGTGTAGCTTATAATCACATTTTGTACTTTCTTTTTAAGGACGAAACATGCTATTATGATATCTAAAGAAGGTGACTTATATATCACTAACTAGTAGAAGTTTTTGTAGGAGGAATTATGATTATCACTCTCTACTCGTATTGCAGCTTGTGGAGTTGCTGAAATCTTGTGAATACAGAACGCTGGCAATTGGTGATGGTGGAAATGATGTGCGGATGATACAACAAGCTGATATTGGTGTTGGAATAAGTGGAAGAGAAGGATTGCAAGCTGCAAGGGCAGCAGACTATAGTATTGGAAGTAAGTTTTGTTAACACCATTATGGAATCCCCCCACACTATATTTGTTTGGAAAACGATCTCTTTTTCAGTTAGGTACTCATCATTTCACGTGTCATTGTTTACCCATGAATAGCACACGAAGTTGTCATGTAGTATCCAACACTTACTGGAAATGAATGATCTACCAAAAACTTAGAATTGGAAGGATCGAAGAACCGTTACTACTAGTACTCGGAATTGTATGAACGTTTTTTTTTTCATTTAAACACAATGAGGTTAATGCAATAACTGTATAAATAAGAACTAGAAGGTACAATTTTTAACTCCCTGCTTGACCTTGCCGTGAATAAGTCTATCCTGAAGTCCCTGCTCTGATCTCTGTTGTAATTGTTCACTCAATCTCCCTGTGCAGACAGTTCTACAACCTCTGTGTAATAAGTGATGATGAAATATGGAAATATTTATGGTATGACATATTTGGTATGAATTTTGACTTTGTGATGCCTGACCTAAATTTTGTTGTCAGAATTCAGATTCCTGCAGAGATTAATCCTTGTACATGGTCGATATTCCTACAACCGCACAGCATTTTTGTCTCAGTTTTCCTTCTACAAGTCTTTAACCATCAGTTTTATCCAGATATTGTAATCTCTCTCTCTCTCTCCTACCTTTTTTTTTTTTACAAATATTTGTAGTAGATTTGAAGGTAAATATCAATTGTAAATGGTGACATTGCAAAAATCTTGAGTGATTTGAAATTTTCAAGTGTTTAAATCCAAACTTATGATCCAATTCTTTCAAGTCCTTTCATCCTTGCATATAAAAATCTTAGCGTTCCTTCAGTTTAATTTTTTTTAATAAAATGGTCCATCCTTTTTATGTGAGAAAAGATAACACGAGGTCTCACAATTATTTCAATTGTGTCAAACAATCATTTCTGCTTTGTCTCTGTTATTATGAATAAAGCATTGACATTTGTCCTTTCAGTTTTTCTTTTGTTTCAGGTATCTCTGGAACTAGCCTTCTCAATTCTGTGAGTTTGATGGCTTATAACGTTTTGTATACCAGCATACCCGTATTAGTTAGTGTTGTTGACAAGGATCTGAGTGAAAAGACTGTGATGCAGCATCCACAGATTTTATCTTATTGCCAGGCAGGGAGGTATATGATATTTTTTGCAATTCACCTTGTTGGATTGAATGGTGTCTGGATCATTTGACTTTGACAATTAAACCTATCTAGTTATGTCTTGAAACAGGCTATTGAATCCCCGCACTTTTGGTGGATGGTTTGGACTGTCTATCTTTCATGTAAGTGTTTTTTAGTTACTACACTTAAAACTTCATTTCCTTAACTTATCCTTGGAAGTTTTGACCTGCTAAATTTTGCAAAAATTTATAGGCAATGGTGGTATTTGTCATCAGTATATGTTCCTATGCAAATGAAAAAGGTGAATTGGAGGAGGTAGCAATGGTGGCATTGTCTGGATGTATATGGTTGCAGGCTTTCGTCGTAGCAATAGAAACAAAGTAAGGATAAACTTGTACCTCACAGTTAGACTAATTAAACTAATACAGGCTTTAAGTGTCTCAAATCATCCCTGGGTATATTTGTTCCTCGAGTTCTCTTTATTATTCTAGAGTTCTATCTTTGTTCTTCCCCAAAACTTCATTTAATTTAACCTGCTTCGAGAACTAAAAGCGCCTTTTATTATTTGGTTTTTGTAGCTCCTTCACAATATTGCAACACCTTGCAATATGGGGTAATCTTGTAGCTTTCTATATGATAAATTTAACCGTTAGCGCAATACCAGCATCAGAAATGTACTCGGTCATGTTTCGGCTCTGTAAACAGCCATCTTATTGGACAACAATGTTTGTAAGTCAATCATCCTTGAACCATAGTCTACGTACTTGCTGCATTTGTTTGGATAATTTTTATTGGGATGTGCCTATTTACTTTGTCTTTTAGTTCTGATTAATATGAGCATCTCCATTTGGGAATGGTCACCTACAATGCTAACAAGTAATAATATCCTTTTTCAGCTTATTGTTGTAGCAGGCATGGCCCCTTTACTGGCAATAAAGCATTACAGGTACACATACAGACCTAATAATATCAACATACTTCAGCAAGCCGAGCGCTTAGGCGTCCCCATCCTTTCCCTGGGCAGCAAAGAGGCGCAACCACAGTCAGTCGAGTCTATAACCCTGTCTGAGAACCAGAGCGCTATGTACGAACCTCTGCTTCCCGACTCCCGAGATTCCACTCGAGAGTCACAAAGTAGATCATCTTCTAGCTATCCAAGAAACTACAAGGTCAATTGAACCTTCATATTGCATAATCGAGCTAGCAAATATAGGTAGTGTAAGGAGTTGGGGAGTTACATATATATGTATATCTATTTTTTGCATTTGTTGAAGGAAGCCCACTTTTGCCTGTTATTAGTTTTCTAAAAACAACTTTAGTTATACAATTCATATGACTTCAGTGGATTATACTAGCCTTATGGGATTAGTCAGGTAATGCGGATTGGGTACCCGGATAACTATGATGATTTGAAAAACATAGATTTCATGGGTGGTCATATTGATAATGACTTTAGGGCCCATATTGAACCCACAGTATGATAACCACGTTTTCACTTTCCCAGCCTAACGAATCATGATAAACACAAAGGTTCAACAACATTAGTGCTAGGACTCTTACTCTGTAAGGAGCTCTTCCTAGCAATTTAGTTAAGGAAATCGAGCACCAATATTAATTCATTCTCCAGCAACTAGCTACAGTATGACTATTTGGAGAAATTAACTATAATAGTATGGGCCCGTGTTTTTTTTTTTTTGATTCTCCATTTCAACCCCAATAATCTATTTCAACCCCAAAAATCTCACTCGTATGTTGAAATATTTTGGCAGATTTCATCCCTGATCATCCCATCCTCCCTAATCAACCCAAAACGAATGGACCTTATGACTGTGCTCATATACTGGTTTCGGACGGATAAAAGTACATAAACGCCTAATGAAAATTGTCAGCTGAAAAGCGAAAACTGCTTTGAGACAACATAAGCTGAAAATTTGTGAAAACCAATATAGTTATCAGCAATCATACAAAAATAATGCTCCTGTACAGTAGAAATCCATGGTTTCTAAACCGGACTGCTAAATGCACGGCCACGGATTTACTAACGCATATCCGACGTGCACCGAGACTGTGCGTCAAAATTCAAAACTGACGCGCATTACTCAGTGTTGGATTTTCCTTTTTAAATCTCATTACACGCAGTCTGAGTGCACGTTAGTGAACATAGCTGACGCGCAATCTGATTGCGGTTCAGTTATAATTCCAACGCCGTGCATTTAACCTCTTTCTAAAATAGGCAGAGTCAGCTTGTGTGTGCATAAACTGCTTCAACGCCAGTCTAGATCTAGCACAAGGCTAGGCTGCTTCAGATGCAGAGGGCCGGAAAATAGTATCTATAGATGCAAAAAACATCTGATCTTGCCTCCATAGTTTAGCTAGGTGATTGTCTGACGTAGTACGCCTGTGAACTTCCTCAATCAGCCATATATTCGTTTCAGCTTTAACCGGATGAATGATCAATTCCAATGGACAGGTCTGATCCTCAGTATCCAACCTAGCTTTGTCCCACTCTTTCAGTTGAACGTTGGTCAGGTAATGGAGCGGTTGTCCGTACAACTGCTTAATCGACTCGCCTAATCCCACCCATGAATTGCATGGAATAACCGATCCTCGATTGGTTGGAACTGGCATTTTTCTCATGTAATCTTGATACATTGCTGCCCTCCTAGCTATGTTATCTGTATCATGAAGAATATGTCAATTGCACTTCAATGCAGTTCCAAAATCTATAAAAAAGCTCAATGTGAATCCTTTAATTACCATCCCACACTTTCGCTTGAGCACGTTTTTTCTCTATTCTATCATTTATAGACTTCATGATAGCCTCAAGCTTTGGGCTATCACTTGCTTTCTCTTCTGAATCAGATTCATCATCAGAGGATACAAGATTAACTTGATCACTCCATGGGTTGGCCCTCTTCATAATGTTTTGTGATTACAAAAGATCACCTAGTTATGTCAAACAGATGAAAAACGATTGTCAGCATATCAACATCACATATCCAAAAGCATCAAGTGAAAATAAATATTTTCAAGAAAGCTTTTTTTATCTTCCTCTCTTCTTTCTTCTTTTTCCTTTTTTGCGTTTGTGTGATGAGAGGAGGGGAATACACCGGTCTCATTATTCAGACTAGAACCCAAACCATAACAATGGAAGATAAAAAGGTAAGTGTATATTGATCAAATGTAGAGTATGAAACATAAACTGAAGCCAAGCACGTGTTTGATATACCAATGCACAAATTATAGAGTATAATAGGTATATTGGTTTTTTAGCTCTAAATAGCCGCAAATCGCCCACAAGAAAATCTGAACTTCGATTTTGGTGTGAAAACTTGAATCAGTGCCACATCCACAAGAGCTAAGGGCCCGTTTGGTTTGTTATAAAAGGTTGTATAATGGATTTATTCTGGTTCAGCCGAACAATATGGGTTTCTTTGAGCATCTGCACTAATTAATTTGTTTCCAGGCTTAAAGTGATTACTCTCTCCGACTCCATCACCTGACTCTCGTTCCATCCATCACCCGAAAGTAACTCAGATTCAGCACAATGACAAGCAGTAAGTCATTAACTGTTGATGTTGATTACACGATTCAGGTTAGGACTGTTCATTTCTCGGTCCGGTCTGGGTTTTTGGAAACCAGACCGACCTGAACCAAAGTCAACAGGTCTGGTCCTCGGTCCATAGTTACCGGTCTTCCCAGGTCCGGTCCAGACTTCTTTTTTTTTAATAAAAAGGACTAATTTGTTGTTTGCCTCTCTCAACTCTAAGTCTCTAACACTAATTAGAGGCTGGCGGTGGCGACTCTCCACTTCTCGGTGTCCATGAGGTTGTTCACATGCGGCAGCTGCGAGTTCAGTTCACGAACGATTGCGTTCGCGGTGGAGCTTCAGCAGTTGTTGTTGTTAGACACGATGATCTGGTTATTGAGACCCCTCCATCTGTGTGATTTCAGCCTGCCCAACTCAAAGACGGAATCCCCAATCATAAATTTCTGTATTGCAATTAAGTGTTTGGTTGCAATTGGTGTATTCCCAATTTCGTATTATGTGTTTGTTGATCAGGCACCCCCTTGATTTTGAATCTTTTAGAACTCTTGGCTAAAATTATAATGCATTGTTGTTCAAGCACTTCCTTGAATCTATGCATTTCTGTTAATTTGGGATTTTGGTGATTAATAATATTTAGGTTTGCTTGTAATGATTTCTACTCTGCCTTGGTGAAATCGGACGAATTTGTGTGGCAGTGTTGCTGCTGGTTTATGTTTTACATGGGTGTACTGCAATATATGATGTCAGACATTTGATTATCATTGACATCATTTTTCTAATATTATCAATAAAAAAATCCTTGGCATTTTGCTATAATTGGTATTTCTCTTCTTTCATTCTAAATTTTCATCTGGATAAGATTTGACATTTTGTATGCTTGATGTTGATACAAATTAGATTTGCTTCCTATGCTTGCTGTTGTCACAGCTTTGCTGTCAAAAAAATTTGAATGTTTTTGTTCGATTGCTGTCACAAAAATTTGCTTGTTGGAGGTTAAAACGTGCAGCAGCGCAACACAGGACCACAACAGCACAGCACATGTTTCTGATGTCACAGAAACCGGTTCATCCGGTCCTGGACAGGTTTTGGACCGGACCTGGACCGGAAATTCGGTCCAGTTCCGGTCTGTGGCGTTTAGTTCCGGTCCAGATCCGGACCTATGAACAGTCCTATTATTTCAGGCTCATCCAGCACAAAGAAGAAACTCAGATTCGACACACAGCACTGATATCAGAAAGTGCCACAAAATCTTAAACTCAGATTCAATTATTCGAAGCAAAAAAAATCGAAATCGAATGGTCACATGAAGAAGGTTGGAAACATACTCGTCGCCGGAAATTGGATAGGTCGCCGGAACTGGAAGGGAGGTCTAGCTGACTGCGCAGCAAGGGAGAGCCGGAGAGGACAGTGGACAACGGCCCGTCGTCGCTGGCTCGCCGGACGGCTGGAGTTGGCGAGTCGCTGCTCTGCGCCTCTGCCTGAGCCCTGAAGCCTGTGTGGAAGTGGAACAGTGGTGGCTTGCGAGTTGCGGTTTTGCGAGGAGAGTGAAGAGACGAACAACGATAAGTTGATCGATAGCCCTAACTCCGTGGACATATACACGGACACTAAAACCGGATATTGCAAGAAATAAATTCATACCAAACGGGGACACGAGAATACGAGATAACAATCCTCAAATCCCTAGAAACGGACACACGAGATCGAGATTGCTATTCTTACCACGTGAAAAGTGCTTATCGTACATTTCATTCGAAAAATAAAGGGAAACGGTTACGACCACACATGGTGGATGCGTAGTATGGCTACAACTACACATGACATATGCGTATTATGGTTACGGCTACGTATGTCGGATGCGTAGTCATCCATATCAAACATTTCATTCGAAAAACTAAGTAAAAATGACTATGACTAAGCAGTGCGTAGCCGTAGTAGGGTTAAAAAAAATTATTTTATTTTTGTTTTTTTTACGGCTAGGCAGTGCGTAGCCGGAATAAGGGTATGAATAGCACGCTTCGTTGGTTACGAATACTCAAATAGCAATAACCCACGAGATACATGAATACAGATATCAACGTGAAAATAAAATAACCGAATTTAAAAATTAGAAATAAACATTTCAATGTTACAAAGAAAACAATAACATTTCAAATAAACATATTTAGTTTCAAAATTAAAGAAATAAATCATTCATTTAGTAAACTATCTCTGAACCGTATCTTGATTGCGTCGGACCATATTTGACCGTGTCAGTATGTCGGACATGGGACACTCCGTCTTCCAGAGAAGTCCATGCATCATTGTCTTGGGCTATAGTCAGTTCTTTCCACAATTTTCAGTTCGGTTTATAAACCAAACTAAAAGTTTGAAAATATGAAGAAGTTGACGATGCGCTTGATAAAACAACTTTTTTTTATAGACAGTTAGGATAATAATTGTGGCCTCTTCAACAAGTTTGGAATGAATAACAAGTAATCAACTTAAATAGAGTGTTTCTTTGAATTGGTGAACAAGTTTGTTACGATTGGATTAAATATTTTCATCAGGCACAAGTTTAATAAATGATGGAGAATATGTTAAAAGTGTAAAACGATAAAAGATGGGCCATTAATCGAAGATAACTTTCTAAAAACAGTTATTAGGAACGATTAATAAATTACTTTTAAAGATAAATTAGATTAAATATAGGACATGATCACGCCATAACTGATGACGGGAGCCACCTGGGTAAGAATGGGATTTCTAGACGTACAAGCGATAATCTTTAATAAATACCAAAACTACGCACTTCGCGTGCGTAGTAAAGATTTTCATCTACAATTTCCAACTACGTGTATGGGGAGCGTAGTTGGAGCCGATATCAAGCCGTCACAAGCCGGTGAACTACACTCGTACCCGTAAAGGGGGGAAATTCCAACTATGCTCCCATTAGCGTACCTCTTCTTCTTCGTTCCATAACTTGATTCTCTATTCTTCGTTCGAAATCCGAGGAGTGGTCTTTGTCTTCTTCGTATCCTCGTCAGCGTCTTCTTCTCTTCTCTTTCGTTCGAACGCTGAGCAGCCTCTTCCTCGTTGTTAGTTCTTTGTACTTTGTTCGCCGGAAATTGCTAAACCTAGAAGAAACCACGTTGTTCTCTGTACTTCGTTCGGCAATCAACATCTTCTTCTTTTTATTACTTTGAAAGGTGATCATCCTCTTCGTTTTCTCTATACTTCTTTTGCAAACCTCGTATACTTCGATCAGAAACCATCCAGAAATTGCTCAACCTGAAATTATTAAACCTTAATCTTCTCTCGAACTCTTACCTCTAATTTCTAAATCTGAAATTGCTAAACCTAGAAATTGAAGCCGAAAATCAAACACCATCCAGAAATTGATAATCTATTTGATTACTATTGTTTGTTTAGACCTGAAATTGCTAATCTGTTTGATTTCTCTTCTTTGTTCAAAAATCATCCAAAAAATGGTAATTAGTTAGATTTCTCTTCATTGTTGCTAGTTATCAGTATTTTTTTTAAACACTCCAACTGTGCACTCCATAAGCTTAGTTGCCTAGTTGGATTGCTTATTTTATTTTTATTTTTTACTACTACGCATCCCATTAGCGTAGTTCAACGGCTCATATCGGCTCTAGATCGGCTCCAAATACGCACGCCATAAGCGTAGTTGTAAACCCGAGGTAAAAAAACATAACTACGCACCCGAATTGCGTATTTCTGGTGACAAATAAAGATTTTGAGCGGTACATCTAACAACGGCCAGTAAGAATGAATCTTTATCCTAATCTTTCTATAGAAGGTTTAGGGTATACACAATGTAGAAACCACAAATTTCTTATTATAAATAGATAAATAAAGTTAAACTAATTATATTTAATAAATATCATAAATCAAAGAATTCTACTTCTTTTACCTAGAGAAGCTTTACTAGCGTAACTTTCTTCTTACAACACAACCTGACATATACATCCTCTAATTTATTTCAACTTTATCTTGTATAAATTTAGGAAATTTTTTTTTTGATATAAAGGTAAGTAAATTAGGTAGATCAATTTCTAGAAACTGATCGACCTAAAGCACCCTTTCGGATAAGGTCTTGAGCATCTTCAGGAATAGCATTGAAATCCAGTGCGAGATTGTGTCTATGCATGGCAATCTTGTCCGCGACCGTATATTGGAGATTTATGTTAAGTATCAACGAAACCATTGAGCTTGTTGTTAAGACAATGTGCAATGATTTGTTCACATGTATGTCACGATGGTCTGGGTTGCCGGAGGCAAGCCAAGTAACCGACACTTAGATTAACTAGTGATTACGGGGTAAAAGTATGAAAACTAATTATACTAAACTAAAATACTTCTTTGGTATTGAAGGAAGATAAACATTTATCCTACAAGGATCAAGTTGTGGCAAGGTTGCTTGTTGTTAAGACAATGTGCAATGAGTTGTTCACATGTATGTCACAATCGTCTGGGTTGCCGGAGACAAGTCACGTAACCAACACTTAGGGGGTGTATTCAATCCAGACTTTTAAAGATTTTGACTGATTTTTAATAATCATAGGATTTGCAAATTTTGTGGATATTTTAATTCTAGAGTCAATACAGATTCTGCGAAAATCTTATGTGTTGGGGGAAGATTTCTATGGAGTTTAGGTATGTAGAAAAGTAATGAAGAATACTACAAAATCAATTAAATAATAGATTCTTTTAAAATCCACAAACTTTTAAATATCATAAGAATTTTGTGGAAAATTTTAAATCCCAATTGAATACCTAAAGATTTATACGGACTTTTAAAAATCTATATTCAATACCCATAGACTTTTAAACTCCAAAAAATTCCTGTAAACTCTTAATTGAATACACCTCCTTAGAGTAACTAGTGATTACGGGATAAAAGTAAGAAAACTAATTGTACTAAACTAAAACACTTCTTTGGTATTGAAGGAAGATAGGCATTTATCCTATAAGGATCAAGTTGTGGCAAGGTTGCTTGTCAACTCACTTGAGAGATTGCGGCACTAGGAGATGTTGGGAAGTGTAATACGCATCCAAGTTGAACTCCATTGACAATATGCTATGGATTAACCTATAATGTAGTGGATAATCACTGCTCATTACTTGTTATATCATCTGCATTTATATCCAACAGACATACATTCATTGTTAACCAGGAAGCCAAATGAATCATAATGTGGACTCTACTCACTGGCGAGTTATGATCGTTCCAAAGATGTGATTTGAACCCGCCAGGTCCAAAGAGAACGGCAGAAACAGATACTATGAGTCTGATGAAACCAAGAGCACTGTAGATCATGGTGAGCAAATTACATCACCTTGAGTTATGCTTGACACTTTCCTCAGCCCGTGTGAAAGCGTCCATAATTACATCTATGGTCCAGTCCTTGATATCACCCTAGAATAAAAAATTTCATAGGCTATGAAAACTATCTTACAAGATTTGAAGTAAAAATAAGGAAGCAATCAAAGGTTCACTCAATCAAAGAAAGAAAAAATAATCAAGAAACCACAATAAAATGAAAGAGGATACAAGTATGAGCATATTCCCAAGCTTTTTATTGAGCATCATCACTTTGATTAAGGACTCTTGTTAGCTTCACAAAATTCCAAAAGTGGGCATCAATCTAAGACACACCCACTGACTAAAATGCCAAAGACAGCCTTGTAATTAGAAGAGAAGTAGAGGTTTGCTGCTGTCTGTGTACTCTGTAGCACAAGCTGATCATAAGTCAATATCTGAACCTTTGACCAATGTTGTAATGGCAAACAGACCACCAAAAAAGGTAGGAAGACTATATCATGTATCTACATTTTTTCCTACTTTCAATAAAGCCAAGAATCTGAATCCCGATAACAAAGTCTCTAAGCTCTTTTCATTGTCCACATCATAGGTTAATCCATAGCATATTGTCAATAACAAAAGCTTGAATGTTTCCATTTTATATCAAACCGACATGAAGCCTGTTAACTTACAACAAACCAATCACCAAATTTGGAGTGATAGCTTTTCTACGTTATACTGCATATTTGGCATATTCACATGCAAGGAACAAAAGATATAGAGATTATAGGTTATTATGTGAAACAATTAAGAACTAATTATGTAAGAGAAATACTGATAATGTATGATGAATTTCTGTCAAATGTATATATTTAACAGCCTAGAAGACTTTCTATTTTCTAATCAAAGCTGTCAAATCTTCTCTAGCCTTGGCGAGAGACCATCAACATATATATCCCCAAAACTTCAGATAAAAGTTATACTCCCACCAAACATACCTACATGTAAAATTAGGTGTCTCTGCTAGCCACTAGCTAAACTAGCAGCAGCCTACCACAAGCTAACTGGATTTTTATAATTCAGTTCAATACAATTGCTTTCACCGGAGGAGTTCAAGATTGGAACAAGCAACAAGATCTGATCCTCCTTACTAACAGTACTACCCATTACAATAGACCTGGTACCAAACTATCATTACTGAGCACATGTATCACTAGACTGAACAAACATTGAAAAACTTTGGCACAACTTGATCAAAAGATTCAAAACAAAAGCTTGTAATTAGTAACAATAGGGATTATCTACTAACCTTGTGGATAGGTTCTCCAGTTCGTATCCGTGCATTGGGACGTGCAAGTTTAGATTCGAAAGGCGTTCGAGGCCTCACTTCTCTAATCTCATCCCACTCCTCACGAGTGAGCATCCTCACAGTTCCTTGATCAGGAGGAGCATTCCTTATCTTGCGCTCAATCAACTCTTGGGATCGGGAATCATCATACTGCCCACCGTATCCAGATTAATAACAGCCAGTAATCATCAAAATACACAACAAATTCACTGGATTAAGGTCCTTTTTTCATGGACGTATTTCAAAATTCTGGCAAATATCATATGTAAATGATGATGTAATGGGATTGAATATACCATCATGAGGAGCTTTGCAAAAAGGGCAACACCTACAACTGTAAGAATCGCAGGCATGGAGGCCGAGTCGAGAAACGTGAGCGGTTCTCGCACTTCAACAAAGACCTCATTCTTCTTATGGTTATTTGTCTTCTTCAACCTCTCCAGCTCAGAAACCTTTCTCTTCAATGCTTCACTCGGCTTATTATAAGATGCAGTGTGGAGGCTTCTCCTCAAGAGGAATAGTGCTTGTCGAGCGTACATAGCAAACTATCATCAATAGAAACCCAAGCATCAGATTATCGATGAAGAGAGTTGAAAAAACTCTTAGAATGACATGGAAACTTGAACTATAATTCATCAGAATATACCAATTTTAACGGACAGTTGAAATCTTTGCACTTGAAATGAATTGTAATGTCTCTGTCGTTTGATTTCAACAAGAACAATCACTAACACGGAAAACCCTAGGCGGTACTGCGTCGGAAACTCGGAAGCGGTTCGGAAATGGTCAAAGAGAAGAAGTGATTACTCTCTCCGACTACATCAACCGACTCTCGTTCCCTTTAGGGCTGAGCACCGAAACCCGAAAACCGGATCGAACCGTCCTAAACCGAACCGACTCGTCATCGAAACAGTTTGTTTAGGTTCGGTTTCGAACCGAAAATTTCCGCTCAGTTTTAGTTTAGCCGAAAGTAACTCAGATTCAGCATAATGTCAAGTTTCAAACGATTACAGAGTTTATAGCCAGAGAAGAAGGTCGGAAACATACTTGTCGCCGGAAATTGGATACGTCGCCGGGACTGGAAGGGAGGTCTAGCTGACTGCGCAGCAAGGGAGAGCCGGCGAGGACAGCCCGTCGTCGCTGGATAGATGGAGTCGGCGAGTCGCTTATCTGCGCGGCTGCGCCTCTGCCTGAGCCCTGAAGTCTGTGTAGAAGTGGAACAGTGGTGGCTTTGCGAATTGCGGTTCTGCCTGAAGAGGGAAGAGACGAATGACGATAGGTTGATAGCCCTAACTCCCTGAACTGAAATCGGTTCTTTCCTTTTTCTTTATTAAACTCGTTTTAAAAAAAAAAAGAAGAAGAGAGTTTGAACCGCAGTTTTCGACTGAACCGAAAATCGTAGTTACTTTCCTCCTACGATTCCTCCTTCACTCTCGTCCGATTCCTTCTTGGCGCCAACAAAGTCCCCTTGGAGTCCCCAAATTCAATCTGGTGATAATTAGGGTTTCGAACTAGCTTTGATTTCATGAAATTGGTATGAATTTGGTTTTGAATCGAAATTGGGGTACTAATTTTAGATAGCATCTGTTGAACAAATTCTTAATTCATATGAATTTGATTCCAAATGCAGGGTGTTGCCGTGAAGCACCCTCAAGCTCAAGTACAGACTGGCAGTAGACCCCCTTCCTCTTCTTTGCCCACCGGCATTGCAGTTGCATTGCTTACTTCACCTAACGAGGCTTTCTCCTAGCAACTATTGACAAGTGAATAATCCTCTCTTTGACTATATTTCGTTATTCTTTGACTATATATCTGTTGATCTTTTGTCATTACATAGTTGTGAATTTCTAGTGTGTTTTTGTTTTATGCTTTCTGCTGAATTTCTCTTTTGTTTTGAGTTTCTGTTTGAGAAACAAATTCTAACTAATACTGGAAAATAGACATTTGCTGATAATTTTGTTTCCTGTGTAACCCCACTTTCAAAAACCTGAGAATGAGACACCCGAGCTATAACAATAACTGTAACTGTGAGACATTGTAATTTCAGGGAAACAACAATAACAACAAAAAAAAACAGCATGGCATGCATCAAACAAATAGAAAAAAATAGGTTGAATTAGCATTTAGGGTCCTACCAATGAGAAATAGGCTCCTACTTTACTAGACTAATTCATTAATAAGACAAAAAGTTGACAAAATTGATGACTAATGTGAGTGTTGGCTGATGTGAGTGTTGACTGTGACACTTTTGATTGACATTTGGAGGGAATTTGGGGCAAAAAAAACGCAGCCCTCTGCCCAGGAAAAATCCGCTTACCCAAAAATCCGCTTACCCAAATAATGTCACAATCATACCAAAAAATAAATTTGTCAAGGTACATAAACATACTCGAAAACAACATGCCCAATAAATCAAATATCAAAATAAAACAATATCCCTAAATTGGATAATATTTTATATTTATCCCCATTTTAAACATCACTTAATACAAAATCCATACATAATTTAAATTTGTCATGCACCAAATTTTCAAAACTCGATATTGTACACAAACATCAATATCAAATGACATTTGGTCATTACCAAAAAATTCGCTTGACATTTGATCATTATAACACATTTTGGGTAACCATAAAACATACCCACGATATCACTCTAAATATACTTAATAATAAGAAATATACTACAAAGTTAATACACGTATAAAAGCATACCCAATTTGAATTTGTCATAACCAAAATTTACACAAATCGATATTGTACACAAACATCAATACCAAATGACATTTGGTCCTTATAACACAGTTTGAATAACCATAAAACATACCAAAAATATCACTTTAAACATACTCAACAATAAAAATCATACCACAAAAACAATAAACATATACCCAATAATGAGAAAAATACTACAATTCATATTTGAGAAAGAAAACAATGTCACCCACCCACAAAAATTAAACATTAATAAACTTTTTTCATCAAACTAACTACATTAACAAAAAATAAAAGGTAAACATGTAAAAAAGATACTTAAACCAAAAGTAAACATCTAATCACCATCATTTCAATTAAATAAATTATTGCCCCTATTTTTTAGTTTTCATGCCTACTTTTTCATTCTTTTATATAGAGGCCTAGTTTACAAAAGATAATTTTGAGAGGTCTTATTTCCCTAATTAATTCGAATAATTTTAGGGAAACATACTAGGCTCGTTGCGAATTCAGGGAAAAGGCCTCCACTCCCTGTAACAACACCACTGAACCAAACAGATTTGGAATAACTTTACGAATATATCATCTTCAAATTTAGGGAAACAGTTTATAAATCTGAATTATAGGGCTTAGGTTATAAAACAAAATTTTATATCCACACATAAAGGTGATTTGGAATAGGCCAAAGTTTTGGGAAAACAGATTTTGAAATAGTTTCCAAGCCAAATTTTACTGCACAAAATAGTTTCTGCTGAATCTTTTGTTTACTTTACTGCACAATATCTGGGTAAGAATTGGAATAGGGCAAATCCATTATCCATGTATTAGTACGAAATTAAGGTTTCAGGAAATCTAGTTTGTAAACAAAGTATTCAATTGTTGGGATTTTTCTTCCTCACACAGACATGAATTCTACTGAATTGTTAAAAATGTGTTTTTTCAATTATTTGCTTTTATGGAATTGTTGATATTGGGTAAAATTTATAATATTTCGAATAATTTGAGAATGTAATATAAGCTTTGATGTCCTACACTGAAATATGTTAGGAATATGATAGGTGGTTTCCATTGTAATGGCTGAGGTTTTCACTTGTTCTATCAAGCACGTCCAACATTTAAGAAACAATATGTTGCTGATTTATTGAGAAGGAAATGAGATATGAAGATGATGGTTGACAAAATTTTGCTACTACTTTCTTATTTTTTTGAAATATAACTAGTGATTGGTACTACTTTCACATTCTTTTTAGCTTATGAGATTTTACTTGGTGTTTTGATGAAGATTTGCTCGTATACGGTATTCTCACTAGAACTCTGTGCATATCAACAGTATTCTACTTGCATTTCTTGTCATTGTAAATAACTAATTATTTTATATTTTTGTATTTTGCTTTACCTGTAGCACTCTTGTAGACCGTTGTACTCTAGTCCACTACGAATCTGGATGAACTATGAGCTGAATCTTGATCAAATCATGCACGTTTGTAATCTTGCACTCCTCGTTGCTAGGCAATGAAACTAAGCTGGGTATGAGCAGCGGTGTACCAGAGCCAAAACTAACTGCTGTGGTTGTAATGATCGACAAGCTTACAGGAGCCATATTTGGTTTCCAAATTCTTGTAGTTTCTGCTTGGGCATAGCTGGAAATGTGTGGAAATATACGGAAGCAGTCAAGGTAAACCAATTATCAATCTGTCGATCCATCTAACATACAGTTACATGTTTCTTGTTTTTTTTTCTTCTGAATTTATTAGCTGTTTTATTGTTTCCAAATCATTTATGTCCTCAAAGGGAACAATCAAAATCATATTGATAAATTAATGGACAAGATTTTTCATTAAATGAGTGTTATATTTTTCTAAAATAAATGAAATTGGATTATATATTGACTGTATAGTATGTATCTCTTCTAAAATTGTCTTTCCAATCTTGGCAGCATTGGTATCTTTTTTATTTCCGAAAGAAGGTCCATGGTACAATCTACTTATTATTTCGTTATGATTTGAGCTGCTATGCTTCATTATGATACCTATATCTATAAAGGTAAGCAGTTGGTACTCATTATTCTGAACTTATTTTCAGATCTGGTTTGTGCTGAACTCTGTTATGTAAGTTATGATCACTTCTCCTCTAACTGTAGGTTCTTAGTGGACTTTTAACAAAGAAACCAGAGAATCCTTGTTCCATTATCCTAGTATCATTTTCTTTGTCACTCAAACTTGCTGAAGCCACGAAGAAGATCAGAATATCATCATGTTTTCAAAATGTGGCTTTCATTGATCTTTATTTCTACAAATACAACTTCTCTGCTCCAATATAGATACAAGTACATAAGGTTGGTCTGTTGTTGGCATACAATTTCCTTGCAGTATGAAAGTTGAGTAAAATCTAATAGTTTTGATTGCACTTTACTGTTGAGAGTTGTTTGTCTCCATCAACAGCATTTTCATTCCTTCTTGATTTTTGAGTAGGATGCTATGCAAAGTAAAGAATATACTTATTGATTTGACTTTAAATGACTTCCTGAGCAATTTCATCATTTATAATTTGTATGTTTTTATCCTAGTATCATTTTCTTTGTCACTCAAACTTGTTGAAGGCACAAAGAAGATCAGAATGTCACCTGTTTTCAAGATGCGGTTTTCATTGATCTTTATTTTCCAAATTCAACTTCTCTGCCCAATATAGACACAAGTACATTAGGTTGGTCTGTTGGCATACAATTTCCTTGCAAAATGAAAGTTAAGTACAATCTAATAATTTTGTTTGCACTTTACTGCTGTCCAAATGAGAGTTGTTTGCGTCCACCAACCATTCTTCCTTGATTTTTGAGTAGGATGCTATGCAGAGTAGGGAATATACTTATTGATTTACTTTAAATGACTTCCTGAGCAATTCTATCATTTATAATTTGTATGTTGCTTTCCTAACACATTCTTCTGGGCTGGTTGGGTATCTCTAGACCTTGTAAAGAGCTTTAATGCAAAGTTGATTGAGTGATACCAAGGAATGATGGACCAAGAGACAACTACTCCTTCCCATGCAGAAAAGTATGACATAGAGTGCTTAATAGCTTATGCGTAAATTAGATGATGATCATTGCGTGGAGTGTAGTTGGACTTGAGAGAATGCTGATGAGTTTTTATGGTGTTCACCACAGAGTAAGTGAGGATCTAGGACAAGTTGAATACATTTTGATTGATAAAACTGGGACCTTGACTGAAAACAAATTGATCCTCAAGAGATGTTGCATCAGAGGAACTTTTTATGGAAATGAGAGTGGTGATGCCTCGAAAGGTATAATTTCAGCATTATATTTTGATGCACTTCTTATTGTTCCTCATGCACCTTGTTTTTGAAGTTACTTATTTGCTGCCTAGGTTTTCAACGGGATTATGATTTACACAATGAGCTAACTTTTGCCTTAAACCATTCTCTAACTTGTTGAAGGTGGGATACTGGTATTTACACCCCATCCTTCGTTCCCACCAATTTTTTATGGTTGAATTGGCATTTAGGGCCTTTTACACTATTGAGAAGTAGGGCTCCTACCAATTACAATTGAGAAGTAGGGCTCCTACTTTACTAGACTAATTCATAAATAAGACAAAAAGTTGACAATGAGTGATGGTTGATGTGAGTGCTGACTGTGACACTTTAGATTGACATTTGGAGAAAATTTGGGGCCAAAAAAATGTTGCCCTCTGCCCAGAAAAAATCCGCTTACCCAAAAATCCGCTTACCCAAATAATGTTACAATCATACCCAAAAATAAATTTGTCAAAGTACATAAACATACTCGAAAACAACATACCCAATAAATCAAATATCAAAATAAAACAATATCCATAAATTGGATAATATTTTATATTTATACCCAATTTAAACATTATTAATACAAAATTCATATCCAATTTAAATTTGTTATACCCAAAATTTTCAAAACTCGATATTGTACACAAATATCAATATCAAATGACATTTGGTCATTACCAAAAATTCACTTGACATTTGATCATTATAACACATTTTGGGTAGCCATAAAACATACCCACGATATCACTTTAAATATACTTAATAATAAGAAATATACTACAAAGCCAATACACGTATAAAAGCATACCCAATTTGAATTTTTCATAACCAAAATTTACACAAATCGATATTGTACACAAACATCAATACCAAATGACATTTGGTCCTTGTAACACAGTTTGGATAACCATAAAACATACCCAAAAATATCACTTTAAGCATACTCAACAATAAGAAACATACCACAAAAACAATTAACATATACCCAATAATGAGAAAAATACTACAATTCATATTTGGGTAACGAAAACAATGTCACCCAAAAAAATTAAACATTCATGGACTTGAAAATTTCATCAAACTAGCTACCTTAACAAAAAATAAAAGGTAAACATGTAAAAAAGATTCTTAAACCAAAAGTAAACATCTAATCACCATCATTTCAATTAAAGAAATTATTGTCCCTATTTTCTATTTTTCATACCTACTTTTTCTTTCTTTTATATAGAGGCCTAGTTTATAAAAGATAATTTTAAGGGGTCCTATTTTCATAATTAATTCATTTTTTATACTTATTTGGATCTTGATCTACCCATTTTTAAGGATATTAAAGTTCTATTTTACTTTATTTTCTTACATGAATTATTGCTTTCTCTTATTTTCACACAACTCTTTCATATGCTGAGTGGAAGTTCCTTGTAGTTTGTAATTGAGTCGACTAATATCATCTAAAGTTTCCTTGCAAGTATTGCTTGCCCATGAAAATCATGTAACTCAAAAGGCAAATGTCTTGTTTTCTGGGATTCAATAATAATTGTCCCTATACATCCACGACATAGTGATTTTCTTTTGTTTTCCTCGTGGAATCCTTGTGTTCCATATGAATCCCTAATCCCTATTGCAGTGCATTACTTGCGGTATGGACTATTTCTAATTTCTGTGATGCATTAACTCAAATGTGTTGCAAATGGTTTTCCTGACGTATTTCGATTTGTAATGCTTATGGCAATGTGCAATACTGTTATCCCAACTCAAATGTTATTCTTACTATCCATAATGAAGCCTTTTGGGTTGCATGCTCAGTTTCTTATCTGATTGCCTTTTTGCTTTATTGAGAGTATAGTAGGAAAGGTGCAGGGATAAAGTACAAGTCTCAATCCCAAAGTATTTGTCAAGGCTGTTGAGCAATATTCACAATTGGGACTACGAACATTATGCTTGCATAGCGCGAGCTAAAGGAAGATGAATATCAAAAGTGATCTTTGATGTTTAAAGAGGCTAACAACATTTTGGTGGTCAGGGAGGTAATCGTCACATATCACATAAGTTCAAACCTTATTCTTGGATTAGTCACATAAATTCTTGTAGGGTCCTAAGTCAAATATGAACTGCAGAGTCGGATAGTTGAGGTGTGTGAACTAATAGAAAACAACCTTGAAATCCTTGGGGTAGCTGCAATAGAGGATCGACTTCAGGTGAATAATTGTGGATCAGGAATTTACATTATCAAGTTGTAATGTTTCTCTGCTGTCATCCAATACATTTTATGTCAGGTGGTAGATTTAAGGTTTTCTCTCTCCCTCTCTTGAACTCACAGGATGGCGTGGCTGAAACAATAGAGATGCTAAGAAAAGCTGGAATAAACTTTTGGCTGTTAACTGGAGCCAATAGAAACGCAGCAATACAAATTGCTTTGTTGTGTAAATTCATATCGCCAGGTACCTTGATGGTTTATTTGGAGATATATGTGTGTTTGTGTGTCTGTATATGTATATAGTGCAGCTTTGGAATATAATTTATGTTGTGGTGATAAGTTCGAGTTTCTTTCATTCTGGTTGTTGTGTGTGATATCTACCAAACTAGTTAATCTTGGAACAAAAAATAGATAATAATTTTAGAGATATCTCCTTGGTAGGGAAGAGTGACATGCCATCTAAGGCTGATATTGCCAATTTAACCTTTAACGTTTCATTGTCATACTTGAATATCTTTCATTTAATTTGTCTCCTTCAGATAGAGCACTTACCAGTGCAGCAACCACAACTTTTGCTGCATGATGGAAAGAGCATAGATGAAGTTTGCGGAAGCTTAAAGAGGGTTTTACTTGAGGTGAAGATAAGATCAGCAGAAGCTAAGGTTCAGTAATTAAGGTCGGATATATATTAGTCTTCTATTTTTATATGAAAATATGCAAAAATAGGAGTATTTTACACAACTCGCACCTCTATCATTTGTAATAATAATGTATCGTTGGACATCCTAGTATTTTCTCTATTAGATTTTTTAAATTTTCCTTTCCCCTTATGCTTTCCTTGATTTTGTTTGTCAGTAAAGCATTGCAGCTAGAGGCTTTCTTTTTAAATTATTTTGAAAATACTATTTCAATTTTCACAGGATGTTGCATTTGCTATCGATGGACGGGATCTTGTAATTGCAATGAAGGATAACAGAAAAGCTTTCATGGAACTGGCATTACTATACATAACTGCTATATGTTGCAGTGTTACCCCATCTCAAAAGGTACAGGTGTAGCTTATAATCACATTTTGTACTTTCTTTTTAAGGGCAAAACATGCTATTATGACACCATTAAAATGGTGGCTCATATATCACTAACTAGTAGATTTTTTTTGTAGGAGGAATTATGATAATCACTCTCTACTTCGTATTGCAGCTAGTATCCACACTTACTGGAAATGAATGAACTACCAAAAACTTAGAATTTGAAGGATTGAACCGTCACTACTAAGTACTCAGAATTGCATGAACATTTTTTGTCTTCATTTAAACACGTTAATAAGTCTATCCCGAAGTCCCTGCTCTGATTTCTGTGATTGTTCACTCAATCTCCCTGCACAGACATTTCTACAACCTTTGTCTAAATAGTGATGATATATGGAAATATTTATGGTATGACATATTTGGTATATGATATTTTTGCAATTCACCTTGTTGGATTGGAGGGTGTTCGGATCATTTGACTTTGATAATTAAACCTACCTAGTTATGTCTTGATACAGGCTATTGAATCCCCGCACTTTTGGTGGATGGTTTGGACTGTATTTTTCATGTAAGTGTTTTTTAGTTACTACACTTAAAACTTCGTTTCTTAACTTATCCTTCGATGTTTTGCAATGGTGGCATTGTCACCAGTATATCTTCCTAGGCAAATGAAAAGTGAAATGGAGGAGACAGCAATGGTGGCTTTGTCTGGATGTATATGGTTGCAGGCTTTCGTCATAACAATGGAAACAAAGGCTAAACTTGTACCTCACAGTTAGACTAATTAAACTAATACAGGCTTAAAGTGTCTCAAATCATCCCTGGGTAAATTTGTTCCTTGAGTTCTCTTTATTATTATAGAGTTATATCTTTGTTCTTCCCCAAAACTAAACCTGCTTCAAGAACTGAAAGCGCCTTTTATTATTTGGTGTTGTAGCTCCTTCACAATATTGCAGCACCTTGCGATATGGGATAAACTTACTTGCTGCATTTGTTTGGACAAATTTTATTCGGATGTGCCTATATACTGTTTTTTATCTGATTAATATGAACATCTCCATTTGGGAATGGTCACCTACAATGCTAACAAGTAATAACTTCCTTTTTCAGCTTATTGCAGGTACACAGACAGACCTAATAACATCAACATACTTCAGCAAGCCGGGCGCTGGGCAGCAAAGAGGCGCAACCACAGTCAGCAAGCCGAGATTCCACTCGAGAGTCGCAAAGTAGGTCATGTTCTAGCTATCCAAAAAACTACAAGGCCAATTGAACCTTCATATTGCATAGTCGATCTAGCCTTATGAGATTAGTCGGGTATGTGTAGCGGATCCGGATATCCGGATATGTATTATAATTTTCAAACACAGAACCATTCATTGCACCATTACTTTAAGAAAACAGTCACAGGTAAGCATCACATGGTGGTGCACGACAACCGGTGTGTGATCTGGATATCCTAAACCATGGGCCATATGATCCAAGCTAACCATATGATCACCCAGTAAAAACTAAAAACCACTATCTACTATAAACACAATGGGGCCACATTCGCTAGCCAAGCCTCATCCTGATGAACAAAGGGGACGTAGGACCACTACACATCTAGATAATGACTTTAGGGCCCATATTGAACCCACCATATGATAACTGCGTTTTCACTTTTCTTTGCTAGAGTCCGTGAACTGCTCATTTCAGTATATAAGGTTCATTTATTCAGTGAACCGTTTGCACGTCAAAGTTAACCTACTCACTAAAACCAATTGACAATAGCAGGAGTAACCCTAAGACCGTGGGACATTTTCACACTCTAACAACTTTCTAATAGAAAATATTTTATGTACATTTTAAATTTTACCAAACATGGGCATTGGAACATATCATTCTCGTATCCATTGCCCGTTTCCACATTCATCGAATAAGTTGTACGTATATGTATATACTAAAAACCATGGAACATTGTACTATAAGCTCTCGAAAGCTAGGTAATAAAGATGGAAACTTTATGTTACCCCATGCTAGAATGATGTTCTTCCAAAACAAGTTGGTATCTTTATAGTTCTCTCAGTGACAATTGTCAAACATCTTAAATTTTTAGGCAATTGAGGAAGTTGCAAAGGTCATAATAAGCATGGGTTGTTCCCCTCTAGACACACATAGACCATACCTTATGAATATGGTGACACTCACCACCACCTAACCCTACATGTAACCAAAAACCCTTACCATTCATTTAATTCACCTTTCATTTGCAATATTCCTCTCACCCAAACAGGAGTTTATGGTCCAATTTTCCCCACCATTCCTCGTGTCTTTTTATGGGCAAAAGTGACTCCTCACAGGAAACACTCTCATTTTTTGGAAATTATAAATTATGTAAAAAAGAATAATATGCATATGCATGCACAAACATTGTTCAATGAATCTTCTTCTTCCTCTCTAATATTATAGTTTAGCAAACGATTGACAAATTGTTTTATGATGAAATGTTACCAAAATTTGTGTGTTGGTATTGGCATGACGCATATATATATACTCGTATGACACGACTCTAGTAACCATTTAGGGCCCGTTTGGTTTTAACTCCGGAAACGGAATTAAAACGAATCTAGTCCATATGTATATCATTGCTCATGAATTTTTTTTTGGAATCATTCCTTGTGTTTTGTGGTAACTGTAGTAGAAGTTGATTAGTTTTGATACCCTATGGAAACAAAATAGAGGGAATCAAGTGTATTTTCTATGAAACCACAAGGAATTATTCCAAAAGATTTCATAAACAAGGTACACTGGACTAGATTCGTTTTCATTCTCATTCCGTTTCGAAGCTTAAACCAAACGGGGCCTTAGTGTTTCAAGTTCACTAATTGTAGAGTTCTAGAATATACTTTTTTTTATTTTTCTCTTAAATATTAATATTATGAATCACAAAAAGCTATGGTCCATTGCAACCATAGTATTTCCTCACGCTTTGAGAGCATTGATAGTGTTTCTATTGTCTATTTACTATTTGCAATTATGGTTCTTCTCACTTCATGAATCCCTCACCTAAATACTAATAATATACCCTTTATAATTTTAAATGATGAGTCCAATTTATGTATGACTTTGATTTTGTCTCTCTAAAATCCATCAAACTATGCATTATTTTGTAAGTAATTTTAAATTGTTTTTTTTTTTTTGATAAACAAATTCTCAATCAATGATTTTTGTATCTTTTTAATTATTCCTTTTCCATAAAAAAAATAACAAAAGTATATATATCCATATATAGCGTTCTAGAGTTGGCTACTGGGTTGTTAGGTTTACTTATCGCAGACCTATATTTAATTTATTTATATGTTTGTTAGAGAAGTTGTACGTGGCCGAAGGATAACGAATAAATTGATGACTAATTTTGTTGCTATTAGTTGCGATTGCGGTGGTAGGCGGTAGCCGGTAGCAGTATATTCGTAACGTACATCGACAATACGACAAGTACAATGTTTATTTCAATTATGTTATACAAATTAGTTTTGACTTAAAATATTTATTAAAATAACATAATCGGTGTTACAAGAATTGAATGTAAAGAAGAAAGGAAGAATAGAGACAATAAGAGACGTGCAGGTTCGCTGCATTTATAAATTTCCATTGTCATACGTTATCTGGAAGACTTGTTCGAGCATTTGTATCAACTTGCGAACAAAACAAACAAAAGTGGAATACAAAATAGGCGTAGGTCTAAGGTTTCATGTGATAAAACCAGCCGAATCCTCTTGCTTTTGCATGACTGACACGTGTCATACCTGATGTGTTTGTATTCCATTGCCACCTGGCCTTTTCAGATATTATTCCTTATCCTCTCTCTTACTCTTCCTTCTATCACTCACCCTTCTTCTTTTCAGATATTGTAAACTATTCAATTCAAATAAATTATAAATATAATATTTATTAATATACTATAATTTTTAAATTTTGTATGAAAATAGTAATAAAATGTAGAAAATTAATATGAGAAATAGAAAAAGAATGGTTTGACAATACAAATAATAAATAAAAAAGTAGATAGAATTATATTTAAAGAAAATTTAAATACTATTTAGACTTATAAGGTCAAATATTGTCAACTAAAATTTTAAAGTTCTAATGTTATCCATTGAGAAATAAAGGAAGTATTGTTTTCGGGTTATTACAAATTTTATATCTGACTATTTCTTTGGTACAAATATATATATTAAAATTTAATATCTCAAAAAAAAATCAATTTTTAGGGGTTTTACAGTGCACTGGATAATTAGAAAAAAAAATCTTAGGTAAATTGTTGCTTTTATAAACTGATATTTATTACAATATCAATAATCATACAATAAATTATTGTGTAATATTTAAAAGAATTGGAGTAAAAGGGGCTCTTTAATTTTGTATCAATAAGAGAAATTAGGTCCAAACTTTTTAGTGTGCAAGTTTCTAACAATGATTGATAACACCGACACTTCATCCTATTATCGCGTGGAGTTATTGAATCTTATAAAATTTTTATTTTTATAAATTATAATTTAGATCAAATGACTAATTAAATATTTTATCACTATTACTCTATTAAATGTACCCAAAACATAAACTTATACAAGTAGTAAATATAGTTTTATTTAACTCAAATTTTTTTTATCTTTATATATAGAATAAAATAAGAAAAGTTTACAAAACAAAAGCCTATAAAAATAAGTTTTTTTAACCCAATTTTTATCTATAATTTTATCTTATATTGAAATTTAATACTTTAATTCCAATACATAAACGTAGTCCTTAAATTATTAGACTTAAAATTCAATGTTCAAAACATATTACTCTAATCATATACCCTATACGTAATACCTAAAGTATAAATAACCGAGTTTTAATGTAAAAACACATACCCAAAATCTATAAGCCTGTTTTATTAACTAGAATACAAGAACCTACTTTATCAACCAATAATCATTAAAAAATCTTCTCGGATTCTTCCTAAATTTAACAACATTTTATAAAGTCATAATATATTATTTATGAGCTTTAAACACTATTTTTTTTACAGAAATTCGTTTTGAAGAATTGAAATATACCTAAATATTTTCTTATTTTATTTCCCCGTCACGTTCGAAAGCATGTAGTTGGTAGTAACTTGATTTGAAGTATCTTTTAAGAAAAATACCTATAATATTACAAAATTATATAACTTTATTTATAAAGAGATAAAGTTACAATTGTCTCATTTTTAAATCTCTTTTAGAAAGAGTGGTGGTAGAGATGGTTGTCGGAAAAAAACCTAATACGAATCGGACTTCCATTTTTTAATTTCAAACACAAAAATAAAATCAAAAATTGCTATTTATGTAAATGCACTTTGGTTTCAGTGTCGAAGTTGATTAAAAATATAAAACCAAAGTAGCCAATACATACATAGTAACAAAAGGATATTCCTGACACTCATCACAACCTGCGAACTATTCATTTCACTCATTTATATCCGAATTCACCACTGAAAATGGATATTCACTTCCTCATCCAAGTAATGCTACAATTATGGATAATAAACTAAGATCATTAACAATAGTAATTATGTAAGGATGATTATTTATTCACTTACATACACATTACAACAAAGTATCAATACATAAAATTAAAATTAAAATCAAGACGTAATTAACATCCCAAGATCCCCACCGGCCGGCGGCCATATAGCTAGATCAGAATTCACTTCACCGATCACTTCCTAAATAAACCCCAAAAATTACAAAATTACCCAAAACAATAACTAAACCGCATTATTCTTCCTTCTTCACACTTCTCTTCATCAAGCATTGAAATTAAGGTTAAGCAAAACTTCATGCACTTGCTTGATTCTTCATTCTTCATAATATGCTATACATACCCGAAACCTGCAAACCGGATTAGCGTATCTACATGAGAAGATCGTTGACCCATCCAAGATCCGGATCACCAAACCCTAATCTGGTCTGCTCGTTCACTTGAGCTTCTTCAATATCCAACTTCTTATAGCACACAGGAGATTCGAATGAGTAGCTTCCTACACCGCTGTTACTCGAACAAGGCGAATCGAATTGAACATTGTAACCGGGGTTCAAATTGTACCCCCTCGAAACCGATATCGGAGTTTGATTCAGCGGAGTTGAAGGAGACAGCACAAATTGTTCATCTCCATGGTTACTCACATCAACCCATAATCCGCCATTGTTACGAGGTCCAGGTGACCCCACATAGCTTGCTTCCTTGAAATTCATAGCTTCGAGAGAACTCATAATCTCGCCAAGCGCATCCTCATAGGCCAATTCATCAAGTGGAGCAAGAACTTGATGTTGGTTGCTCCATGCAAATCGTTCCGCTGGAGAAGGCGGAGATAACGGCGGTGAGGTCAAATGGGAAATTGCCGTTAAAGTTGACCTCGGTGAGCAATTACAGTGCTTGCAACAATGAACGCCGTTACCATGACCATTACCGCCTCTCATCATCATGACGTCACTCATGGCGTCAGATGAGTCAGAAGGAAGCACACGAAGCTCACGAGGAGAGTGAGCGAAAAAACAAACCTTTCTCTTACAATTCTTCCCATCCTTACAAGCTTCAGTTCTGTACCTTCCAGGATGAAGCCAAACCTCAAAAACTCCATGAGCAAACTCACACTCATCGCCACGTGTACAAGCTCCAGACCGGCGAAACTCCGGGCAGACCGAACCGGAGTAATGAAACTTCCGTGGGTCCCTCCGACGAGCCTTCTCTCCAGGATGAGCAAAGGGACAATCAGTCCAGTCATGGCTCCGGCTACGAGTACATCGCCGGATCTTAAACTCAAACATCCGGAACTGATCCGACGAGTACGGATCGGAGTCGGGGTCGTAAGCTGCAGACAAGTTGGAGTCATCGGAGTCGGCTGAAGACGAGCGAGCAATAAGCTTTCTAGGAGGAATATTATTGTTAAGAACAAGATCTTGAAGGTGATGGTTGGTGGTTTTCTTGGCGGCGGAGGAAAAGAGGTGGTGGTGGAGTTTGTGGAGGTGATGATCAGCACAAACACTAGCCATGATAAATGAAATTGATAGTGAATTGTATGGGGATTTGAGTTAATTTGATGAGTTGGGTAGAACTCATTATATAGTCGCGAATTGAAGTGGGTATGGGGTCTAAGACAAGAGATGGTTGCGTGGCTAAAGGAAAAAGAAGTATGCATGCAAAGAGAAGCTACGTGGCAATCATAAATATGATGTGGTGTCATCTTATTAGCTAGAGAGAGAAGAAGAACAAGAACTAGCCAACTTATACTTTCTTGGTTCAATTGCATGGCATCTCTAATTTCATGGATTTTGTGTTTGTTGTCTTAGACTTGATTGGACCATAGATGAGGTGAGCTGCGTGGGATATGTATGAAGCTTGAGCTTCACTTTTTTTTTCTTTTTTCTTTTTAATGTTTTCTTCCTGACATGCCTGCAATGTTTTAATGCAGTTTGATTATATATTAAAACTTAAGTTATCTAACTTTAATGGTTTGTCGTGTATAGTTATGAGGATCGACGAGGGATCTATTGGTCAGGGCCGGAAAAATCAAAAATTGGACATCCGGACAAAATTATGTGTTAAAGATTCATACTTTGGTATTGAGCAAAGTCGTACATATATATATATGTATCGAAAGAGTTTTTAACTTTCTCTATGTGTTACAACTCACAAGTCTTCGTCTATATTTGTTCCAATCACAAACTAAATTTAACTTTCTATAGACTATAGGTAGATTTTTATGAAGATAAAAATAAAAGAGGGTAACGAAGGAAAATAATAAAGTTTGTAATATTTCTATAAATTTCTAAGTCTAGTCCCTCCAAAAAGCAAGTTATTCTCAATGTGTCGTTACTTTTATAAATCTAAAAAAAGATAATGAAAAAACTATAAAAAAAAAATCCTAAAAAAAGATAATCAAAAATTTATAAGTCTGGGTGAAAATGAGATTAATATTATAGAGACACATAAGAAAGGAATTTTGTAAAAAATCCTAAAATCTCTCAAAAATATTGTATTTATAGATTATAAAATGAACTAAACTAAAGCCAAAATATTGAGTATAAAATAAACTTCGATTTTTTAATTAACAAGGGAAATATAGGAAGAAATAAAAGTGGATTTGTTTTCTAGTAAAGTATTTTGGTCATCAATACTTGTTAAATTGAGTATATTTATACTCTCGTCATAGCAGCTAACAACCTCTAACAATTCGTGAGATTCTTATCTTATTTACTTGAATATGATCCCATATTTTGTGCATAAGTCTATACATTCCCTATATCCTCCCCTCAAGTTGGAGTTGAAAGAATAAACCAAACTTGTAAGTAAAAAAGGAGTGTTGTTGTTCACCCAAAAATTTGGTGAAGATATCACCAAATTGTAGTGAGGAGCTGACATGAAGGGTGGAGATAAAACACTTATGCTCTTCATCCCTTACGTAATGACAATTCATTTACAAGTGTTTAATTTGATCATGAAAAGCAGGGTTAACAACGACTTAAAGATCATGTAGAACTCCAAGAGCTAGGAGGTGATAGAACTAAATAAGATGAAGAAGTTGGTGATAGAACTACAAATGTATGCGCAAGATCCCTAGTTGGCATCACTGTAAGCAATCAATTCAAAGAGCTAGGAGGCTGAGAGGAGTAAGATAACCTGAAATCTATTGTTCCTTTGAGATACCTAAGTAGGTATAAGCCGGCCTACCAATGTGGACGACACAGAGAAGCCAATAACTGGCTCAATTGTTGGGAATAATAAGTTATGTTTGGTCGAGTAAGAATAAGGTGGAGTAGACGTCATATTAGACGTCGATACAACTCAGGACCGGTGTATTGTTCACCACAATAAGGAAAAGTTTGGTATTGTGTTGCATGGGGAAAAAGGTCTTACAATCAAGCATGTGATTATCCTGAAGGATGAAGGATGTACAACATATACTTGCGCTGGTTGAGTAAAATTCCCGCGGAAATCCTTGCAATTTGCATGTCAAGGAAATAAGACGGTAAAGGTTGAGTCAAGAGCAACTTTAACTTGAGGAATCTTTATGGAATTGTCACATGTGTTTAACATATCATCCACGTAGACAAGAGCAATAGTGATCCCAAGAACAGAGGGTTTAAGAGAGTATAATTCTATTTGGACTGAGTAAAACCATGGTGAATGAGAAGCTTAGTAAGTTCAATGTTCCATTGCCGACTGCTTGTTTAAAGTTATAAAGAGATTGTTTAAGATGACATATATACTTGACTAGGTAAGGCCTTAGTGCATATCATTGGGGAGGAAGCATAAGAATTACTATGGGAAAATGGATCTTGTGTTGTTTAGTAACAGATCAAGTATCACAATGAAAATCAACAATATTAGGCACCTTACTACATGACATACGTTACATTTAAGAAATGGAGGAGTGGCCAATAGTCCGTGAAATAATTCAATTGTTTTAGTAGTGATAGGTAAATAAAAATTAACACGAGTAACATGTGTAGTAGACTTATATATTATGCAAAGAGTAAGTAAACTTGTAAAGTCCTTCATCCAGATGACCAATTGTTATGATGGTGTTACTGGTAAGGTCCTGAAATATGCAAGAAGAAGGATGAAAGTGAGACTTGATATTAGAATTATGCAATATCCTTGGTACAGACAAAAGATTATGCTTGAAACCTGACATAAACAACATATTGTGTAAAGTGAAGTGATCAGCCAACACAATAGTTCCATGACGTGTGACTATCTTGATTGAGCCAAAGAAGCCCTGACAAAATAGGCTTAGAAATAGGTCTTGGATCAGAAAATAACTAGCGATAAAATAAGATGTGATCTGTAGAACCTGAATCAATTGTCCAAGTGCAAGAGTTTGTAATGATAATAGACGGTAAAATGTTCAGGCTACCTACAAAATTGATCGAGCTTGGATAAGTTGGAATGTTTTGTCATTGGTGATGCGTCATCTTCGTCACTTCTTGGAAGACATAAACCAGAAAAGGATCCACACCAACTCTATCTAAAATTCCAAGTGATATATTCAAGGACACTTCCAACTAGTGTGTCTTCGACATTAGCATTAGCAACAAAGTGACACGAATCCTTGACTCCAACAACACTATCATGTGACTTTCCTTTTGTCCCTTTGGTACCAATCTAGTATCCCTGTCAACTTGAAGCATGATAACCTTTCTCCTTACAATATGTACATTGTCTGTCCATTTTCTCCTTTTAGTAATGTCTTATACTTTCTCCATACTGTCTATATGGAATATATCTATCCACAACAAGAGCATCATGTGTGATGCTAGGATCCATAATCCCCTTTTTCTTCTCCACCTGCAAGACCATATGATAAACTTTGTTGATTGTTAGTAGAATTTAATGAACAAGGATATTACCACGAATGTGGTCAAACTGATCCCGCGGTCCCATCAAGAACTGAATAATCCTAATTTTGGATTCTCTTTTTGAAAGGTTTTTTTTACTATATCGCATTTACAATCATCAAACTCCTTTGCAATTGCAAACATGGATGTGATCCATAGTAGTTAATTCATCCGGCATTTTTTTATTTTGCTAAAAGAAACTACGACACATAGGATGTCTTGCTTCAAATTGATGTAATCCTTATGTGGTAAACGAGAGGAGCATTAGACACTTCGAATCTCTCTACCAATTCATCCCACATATTCTTAGCCGATTCAAGTTAAGGGAAATCCTCAGCTAATTCTCTCTTAATATAATGAATTAACCATCATCTAATCATATAATATGTTCTTATCCACATTGCATTTTTATCCTCATCTGAATCATAAATATCACAAGGTTTATCTCAAACTAAGCCTTTGTTTGGTTATTACTCCGGAAACGGAATAAAAATGAATTTAGTCTATATGTATACCTTGTTTATGAATTTTTTTGGAACCATTCCTTGTTATTTCACGTAAAATGCATTTGCTTTCAAAATTTCATGAATAAGGGTATACGTATAAACTAGATTCGTTTCTATTTCGTTTTCGTTTCTAGAGTTAAAACCAAACGGGCCCTAAATATTCAGGAAGTTTGTAGTGTTTTAACTGAATATAAAATATAATTTTGTTATGACAAAAATAATATTGTAATAGCCTTAAAACATTATATTTTATTGTTGTAATTTTTCTAAATAAATAGACTTATTTATGTAATAGTAAACACAAATATTTTAAGATATATATATATATATATATATAAATTAAACTATGATAGTATTTTTTTAACTATATTTAACATATGTATGTGGATATATAATTCCTTACATGTATATCCTTGTATTATATTTGTAAACACACGTACATTATATGTATCCTACAAATAAAATATTCATATGGTATATCCATGCCACCAACTCTTGATTTGTGACAATATGTGTAACATACCAAATATTAATTCTAGTCAAGTAGTTAAAATGGTGGACAAATTATGACTTGGTTCGCAAGTTCCAATGGGTTCCATTGTTTTGAGATTCATTTATTGTTTGGCCTTTTCTGAGTAACATTGAATGTCATTTGCACACAGCTTAATAAAAGTTTCCTATTTATTTATTTATTTAAATTCTCAATTAACTTGGTCTTAGACATTCTTGATAACTTTTGTTTAATACATTATAATTTGTTGTGTACATACTTGTGGCCCATGGCAAATTAAAAAGAAAACCATGTTGAGTTTAGTTTATAAACTATGTCCTTTCTAAACATTAGTATTAGTAGTTTCAAAATCACTTCACTTTTTTAATGTGGTGTTGTAAAAGGTTATTTTAAAACAACATAATTTGTTATTATTTTATGTTTGTCTCATTCTCAATTAGTGTTAAATTCCGATTCGGATTGTAGAGCGGATGCTATAGGTATACGAACATCTATGCCTTTTAAGCTCAAACTCAACTGTCTGGTGGAAAAGGAACCACAAATATGTTGATGTTATTATGATCATTTATATAGGGTTATATAATAATAAGAAGAGAATAATAAAGATTGCGATAATAGAATCAAATATAAATCAGTCTTGTATTCAAATATTCATACACATCGTCCAATACGGCTCCGTAGTCAAAACGTCGTAATGAATATTGATCGTTGACTGAAGTATTTCATTGAAGACAATAAAACATCTTCTACAACAATGAGCAAAGAAAAAAAATAAATTTAAGCAACGCACCAATAAATCGGTGAAACCCATGTAAATTAGAACCACAATGAAATTCGTGATCAAGAGTAGAGTTGATGTTCGGTTTCAGTTTGAAGGTGGTAGGGGTTGAGGTTGAAGTTCGATTTGCTTTGATATTAGTAGAGTTTAATAACTCACACAAATGGTGAAAAATAAAATCATAAAAATTACAAATATATAATTAAAATTAAAATAGTCTAAATACCAAGATAATATATAGTTAAATTTATAATAGTTAAATTTAAAATTATATTCAAATATCCTCACCTAGCTTTCAATAAAGTCGTTAGACTTTTTATCTTAATCATTTAAGAATATAAATACTTCAACTTTATACATTAAAATTTTACTTTTTGAGTTTATTATCACAATAATTAAGCTGGACACAATGTTAGTACGGTGCAAATTAATAATAATAGCATAGTGAAAACATATTTTTTTGTAATATTTATTCACGATAAAGTTTCCTTGTTGGGTTTCTTAATCCATGTTAATACCTCTTTTAATTCGAAAATTAAAATTATTATATTTTTGTATTTACCAAATAAAAGTTAAGTTTAAAAATATTAGTTTATAATACATGAAATGAAATTAGTAATTGCAAGTGGTGCAAGTATATTAACATGGTTTGTCGGGTAGTGAACCTTTAAAATGGTGGGCGCATTTTCGTCCACAAAGTCCAAATCAAGCAGCCGTCGTTATTGTCCACCATTTCACTCCCCAAGGCCCCTTTTCAGTTTTCAATTTTGTCTTCTTGCTTCAACGCATCGTTTCATTCCACCTTCACTTCCTTCATTTATGGGCCAGGCCCAACAGCCCACAAACCACCCCGGCATGGCCCAACTTCATAGTTTGGCCTTTTTCTCTAGTATAACTGCGCATTCCATCTTCACTATTAAGGGAACACTAGAATGCACCGGACATTTAAAAGGGGTATTCAATTAAGATTTTACATGAATTTTTGGAGTTTAAAAGTATACGAGTATTTAATATAAATTCTTAAAAGTACATACAAATCTTTTAATATTCAATTAGGATTTTAAATTTTTTATAAAATTCCTATGGTATTTAAAAGTTTCTTGATTTTAAAAGAATTTGTTATTTCATTGATTTTGTAGGATTTTTTATTACTCATATATATACTTAAAGTCTATAAAAGTCTTCTCCCAACATATAAGATTTTCATAGAATCTATATTGACTCTATATAGAATTAAAATATCCCATGGAATCAAGAAATTTTATACTTCCTCCGATCATAAATAAATGACTTTTTAGCCATTGACACAATTATTAAGAAAACTATTAAACAACCTTAATTTTATAAAGTTTTTTTTTCAATTTTATTACTTATTAAATATACACCACCCTTTTAAACCAATGAGTGAATATTTTATTATAAAAATATTTAATAAAAACAGTTTTCAAGAACTATTCTCACAACTCTCTCTTAATTAATAACATTGAAAACATAAAACGACATTTAAATTTGATCAAAATTTAAATCCTAGGAAGTCATTTTTTTACGATCGGAGGAAGTAAATATTAAAAATAAGTCAAAATCTTTAAAAGTCTGAATTGAATACACCCCCTAAGTACTTAATTGAGATTTTTGAGTAGTTTAATCTTTTATGGTAGGTTTAACTTTTTTTGGTAGATTTTTTAGTAAAGTTTTAAGAGCTTTATAAATTTCGAAAATATAATAAATAGCCTAATTCATGTTTGGTAAAAGTAGATTTGTGAATAGGTTTGTACCATAGATTTACCGTAAAAGATAAAAGGACAAAAATGTACAAATTGTTAAAAATGTAAAAGAGGGGCAAAATTGTAAAATTTTAATAAATCTATCCAAAAAGCTATTCTAGAAAGATTTTTCAAATCCTACCAAAAACACTCTTAAAAAAAATATAATCTTTTCAAAAATCTATTATACAAATTGTAAAATTGTAAAATTTGGATCCCAACCTTCTAAGTAACCACACTAACATTACATATGAGAAGAGTACTTGAAAGGTAAATATGTTTCATATGTTTGAACATACTAACGATTAATGATCATTGGATAAACCTCACTACAATGCACGAAATGTCGTCGGTACTTTTCCTCGTTACAGCTTCGTCGGTCAAACGTTTAGCAGCTGATTGTGGATTCTTCATGTTTCTAATCATCTCAACTGCTTCTTCATTCGAGATCACCTGCATAATAACCTTCAATTTTAAAACGTTGACCAATGGTCAAACTGTGTAATCCTAACACCAAACTTGCTCTTACCTTCCACAGACCATCACTTGCCAATATGAGAAACTCAGAATTTTCATCTATCAAAACTGTCTGTACATCAGGCTCTGAACTAAGATGAATCTTCAAACTCTTATCTCCAAACGCTCTCGCCACAGCCAACTGCCCGTCGACACGTGCCACATCACCTGCATAATACAACATCTTTTATGACAGCACAAAGGAATTTCAAGCTCGTATCTTTTATCTGTTAAAAATTACCAGGAAATTTTGACACAAACCCGCCACGGCTCTCTATCTGATTCTGTTCTGTACTAGGTTCATGATCGACAGATAACTGTTCAGCAACTCCATTTTTACATATGACAGCACGAGAATCGCCAACATTTGCAACAACAAGCTTCTGTCCATTTACAAGAATTGCTGTGACAGCAGTTGAGCCGCCTTTTCCTAAATCCGATGATTTCTCTAGTATCTCTATATCAGTCCTATGATATGCATTTCTAACTGCAGCTTCGCTATTTTCCAGGAAATCTCTCTGCTTGCATACAGAAATGATAAAACATCAGCAAAATAAGAACTGATCATTCTAAGTTAAGAAATGATCAAGAATCTATGAACTTGCCTCTTTTAGTATAGTGTCGAATAAGTTGTTACGCAGATAGTTGGCGACCTTATGGCCCATATGTCCATCAAATATAGCAAACAAACCGAATTCATTGTCATCAATCTGTTTGAAATCTGAGACTAAGTAATCTTCCATGGCATGGCCTGTTTTTCCTTTGACTGTGTTGAATCCATGAGTAATATGCTTTTGTAATTTGCCTTTACCTTTTCCAGTCTCAGGAAGCGATGAACTAAACCCAACTTTCGCCTATAAGAGTTTATACTAAGCATAAGTTAGTAACAAGGCATGATTATAACTAAAAAACCACAAATTAAACTAAAGATTATCAGCAACTGACAAAATATGGACTGTTCTTAGTGTTCTTCAGATTTGACTGTCAAGAATTCTACTATAATGAACAAAATACAGATTTACCATAATCTTCTGAAGAATTTCCTTGCCTGCCATGGATCGTCTCTACTACAGTGTTAGAGTTTCTGGGAAAAAGAAGATTTTAAACGTTCAGCTAAGATTGAGTTTACAGAGAATGAAGGATTGAAGAAGATCAGAGGCTGATTTTGACTGGGGAGGAAAGTCACTTGATGGGGCGACGACTCTTTTTTTCTTCTTCTTCTAGGAATCAACCTGATATTTTATAATTATAAATGGCTAAATAAATTAGGTGAAAAATTCGCCAAACTACTTATATGCATTTATATCTAGATTTGATTTGTCTTCTATACAGTGGACGGATGAATGATGTATTGATGTATCTCAATTTATTTTTTTCACTGAATAGATCATTATATTTAAGAAAAGAAAATTGTGAAAGTAGAACAGAACTTTGAATTGGTCGTCCAATTGCAGGAAATTATTTTGTTATTTGTTTTGCAATTTTATAACTTCCTGTCGTTAAAATACAATAACTTTAAATTTCAGGTTCTTTATGCAAAATTTCCAATATTATTGTTTTTTTTGGTCTGTAAATTCCAATTTTATTGTTAACTTCCTTAAAGAATGAAAATAGCAAATTTCATCTGCGGTAACCCGGTAAGAAGAGCAGCATTGACTAATAGTTTCGGGTTGACCCGGTTACGCGTTTTCCACGGCGAACTTTCTCCTAAATGTACGTTTGGTGGGCCCTTTCACTTATTCTGAAGTAAATTTTGGATGTACAGAATGTGAACCTTATAAGTTGGTAACCGTGACATGTTGGTCCATGAGGCTAAAATCCATCAATATAATATAAACGGAATATTCGTGTCATTGACCTGAAGTTCTGATACCATGTCAAAATTCGATATAGACGGACTGGTAGAGCTGGAGTCGTGTGTATACGAGCGCACATGCGCATTAGGTCAAAGTCCAGCACATAAATCTGGCGAGGTTTCATCCTAAAATCAATTGACAATAGGAGATGTAGCCCACCGATCTTATATACCAGGCTCGGAGTGTGCTATCTTTCGATGTGACACCTTATTACTTTCAACAAATTTGCAAAATACATGAAAATTTCTGGGATTTTAAAAAAGGGAATTTAAATCATTTTACAAATATCTTGTTTGAATTATATTTTGACGTAATCTTAAAAAGAAGAATTTAGTAAGAACAAGAGGGAAACCTAGAAAAACACATATGTACATAAAATTTTGGAAATCCGGAATTTCCCTTCATTTTTGGAAATCCGGAATTCACTATTCAAACAAAGTAATTGTTCAACATAATTTTGGAAATCCCAAATTTGATTTAAATTGTCGAAATTTTAGTGTTATCCAAACACACTGTAAGTTTATATATATAACTTCTTTTGGTAAATGGTACGAAAAAAACTCGTTATCCAACAACTAAGTTTGAACCGGAAATTCAAGTCAGATTCAAGTCTAGGTTCGATCAAATAACAGTTTTTCGACCCAGTCTAGATCCGGACCGGATTAACGGTCCAGGTCCGGACAAGAGGAATGGTACTACCAATAACATTGTTCGAGACTAGAAGTGTAGGGCTGTACACGGTCTGAACCAAATTCCATCAAAACTGGTTCAATTTTCATACGAATCATATCTATACCAAACACCATAACAAGTCGTTTGTTTCGTTATTATTCTGATTATAGATTTTCAAATTCAGCGATCAAGTTGACTCAGCAACGGCGATCTTCCTCCGGCGTTCGTTATGTCCAGCCAGCCTTCTCCGACAACTTCTCTTCGTGTCATCAAACTCCCATAGCTCATGAAATCTAAATTACCATACATCATAAACAAATTATAAAGCGATCAAACCCTTAATAAATCAATGAATTTAATAGATTAATCTTACCTGCTACACTGCTGACAGAAACGCTGATGAACTCCGGCGACGATAACGTCGGATGACTTGGAATGATTCTCACACACCTTATGTCGCCGGTGATACGACTTAGCTTCATTCAAATCAGCCGTACACTTGTCCACTTGACAACACCTCATTGTTGAAATCATCGAATACCCTTTCTTCTTCTTCTTCTTCGTTAATCTCTCCGACGACGACCCAATTTCACTCCGACCAGTATCCATGGTAACTGAAACTGAAATTGATCGTGAGATCGATGGGAATTGAGGATTTATTGATTAATGGGATGAAGGACGGTGCCACTAAAATTGAAAAAAATAAAAAAGTCATTGCTTTGTGAAAACGAACGCCATTGTTATCGAGTTTTTTTGTGGGCGTGCATGCAGAAGAATTTGCATGCGAGTGCATGTGGGGATGATAACTTGCTTTATGATTTTGTGGTAGTGATTGTAAGTTGAATTAAAATGAGCACCTAAATATAATTTGGTTGGTTGAATTCTGTATTCGTGTTGAGTGATCGATTTTTGAGTGGTTTACGTCAGTTTCAGGTGGGATCGAGATAGAGATATATAGACCATCAACCTTCACTATATACTATGAACTAAGAAGGTATATATACAGTATATTACTTCTTCTTTTTTTAAGTCTTTTCTAAAAGCAAATATACGATGATGTGGAAGCTCGAACTAATTCCTTCTTGTTTTTCAATCGATCCTTGCTGGTATAGATATATGTATATAAATTTGACACGTAGTTTTAATGGAGTTTTCATGTTCAGAAAAATATAGGCAATGTGATCGGTTTGATCTCTTCTCCATTGTATGCTTGTAACTACTTGTACCTTAAATGAAACAAGCGAGGTACGTTCCTACATGTAATGGTTAATTGAGTACAATGTGCTTATAGCTTTTCAAATAAACTAGCATGAATTCTGGCATATTACAAGATAAACTATCATGGTTATTAGACAAATCGATCCATTAAACCATCTTCCCTTTTGCTCTAACAAACTCGACGATTTTTCATGGGTACTGCAATGAAGAGGACGATCTTTCATACGAGTCTTACTATTTGCATCCATTTGATCACCCAGGACTCTCTATTTATTCGGTGATCCTCAACAACAACAACAACAACCGTACTATGCAGATTGGGTTGTTAACATGCGAAACGCACTTTGTGCAAAACATAAATTTGGGTTTATCGAAGGTACAACCACAAAACCAACAAAAACATCAAATGATTATAATCATCGGCGGACCGTTAACGCAATGCTTAAAGGCTGAATATTACAATCCATCCATCCAGATTTGTGCCTCACCATCATGCAACTTAATTGACACCGCTCATGCTCTATAAGAGGATATCCAACAACGTTTTTCGGTCGGAAACGGTCAACGGCTTCTCAAGCTCTGATACAATTTCAGTCGTTGCACTCAAGGTGTTCAGTCCATCTTTACCTATTACGGTAAATTTTGGGACGAACTATCCACCTTCATTGCTAATAAATCCAAAATATGTGATGCTTGCAAAAAAGCTTTGGCTACAAAGAAGAATGAGGAAAGGGTCCATCAATTCTTAATTGGTTTAGATGACTCTTATTCCAATCTTCATTCTTCTATCATAGCAACATACTCTCTTCTCTCAATAGACTGTGTACTCTTTAACAATACAAGAGCAAAGCTCTCAAACTGATGCTAAAAATCAAGAAATTAGTTGCAATAAAGTAATGGATTTTGCCGCTCGATCTCACTCTGGATCTACTCCAAGTAAACTCAAAAAATTATCAATTATATGTACTCACTATAGTAGACTTGGTCATGAAAAGCCCTCCCGTTTAAAGTTATTGGTTACCCGGAGTGGTGGACAACGGTAAAGGGGTATCGGATCCCTTAACTGGTGCACCACCAAAATCTCGGTAAATACATTCAATATTCTTACCCAACCACCGGGAGGGTACAACAAATGTCATGGTACAGACCGTTGCTCACGTCAATTCCCTGACATCGGCTGGCGCCAACAATCTTACCAACGATGACCGTTTTACGCTTAGATCTTCTATCACCTTTATTTTAAAATATTATGCTCACAAAATTCAATCCTCTCTTTCTTTACTAGTGAAACGTTTAATATTCTACACGATAAAATTCAATATTTAAATCAGATTTTATGAAAACTATTTTATAAAGGATAATTTTCGCTCAACCGTCTTTTTAATTCTCTCTTTCTTTCTGCAACTAAAACGTTCATGTACAAGAAACACAACGACTATTTACAACAAAAATATCTCACCTATAATAAATTGATTGTTTCGGTTGATTTGCATTGAACGACCGATAACTATCAAGGGAATTTCTCAATGAACATTTAATCTAATTGTATCATCGTTTAACTTTCACTACTACATTTCACGTGCTATTGTAGCACCAGAAAATATTACATTAGCATTAATAAATGTTACATTACATTAAAAGGTAACATTTTTGAAGCAGTACATTTGATGCCGTTGCATTTGAGCTGTTGTAACATTTTTTAACTCTAATGTGATATTTTCTTACCAACTGAATAAAGTGTTACATTTGAAACCACAACTATTACATTTGATGTAACTGCTACATTTAATAAATAATGTTACCTTTTTTAAATTTCGTTACAAATTGTAATTATTGTTACATTTAATAAATGTGTTACCTTAATTCAAAGTATTACTACTACCTTATATTTTGTTACAATAGGATTGCTATAATAAACATATATATATAAATTAACGTACTGTGTATATATATATATATATTATAAGAGTAAGAGTTTGATATACTTGAAACATGCTACAAAATAAAAGGAGTTTCATCAAATACTAAATCCAAAAAAGAGGACATCAAGAGTTGAGTATGCAACTTCATATGTATGTTTAACAACGTAACTAACAAGTTCGATCACTAATAGCGGGATTCACATGAACCCACATCAAAAAATCCAACAAAACAAGGACTGCAGATACTCAACACCCCAATTTCTCATTGAATATTACTCCATAAACATGCTTCATTCAATGAACTCCTCTTCTTCACCTTCCTGCAAATTTGATATACACTCAAATTATAATCCGAGGAAAAAATTGTTCAACTTTACAAAACAAAAAACAAAAAACCTCATTCAACATAGTTGTATGAATCAATGGAATTCGAAACTCAAGTTGTAAGTTCAGGTTATTATTTTATCTACAGTTTATGACATTTTTTTTCCCACAAACTCATGCATGTGCAGACCTTCTCAAATATCAAAGTGAGACAAATATGAATGGTAATCATCCAGCCCCAAACGTCATGTGAACAAGAATACTTAAGACAATAGGTTAGTTGGAGCTTTCTCATTAATTCCAAATACTTGAAGAAAATCCTAGTCACTACAACCTGATAATCCTCTTCCTTAATCAACCCTAACCTCGCCAAGCAATACAACCAGGCAGATAAATTCATCTCATGTCCAGACACATAATCAATCCTGCTCGAATTCCCAAAACTATGAAAATAAACTCTAAAACAACAAGCTAAAGGAGTTTCATCAAATACTAGATATTTTCATCATTAAACCTGTAAAAAACAGTCAACAACAGCAAATGCTAAATCCAGAGTTGACACTACCCTAAACATGTCAAATACAACAGCCAACAATAGTAATGATAAAAAAAAAATTATTTACCTTGTTTAATGTTTCATTACTTTGTCCATGAGATTGACCAGAGGTGGCACTAGCAATAGTATTCCTTCTTGAAACCAAAATTTCAGGTATTTTCAAGTGCACTCCAGGATTTGCAGCTTCTATTTGAGATACAACAGTAGCTGCTAAGTCTGGAGCTACCTCCCGGATCAAATCTGCCTTGATGCTTTGTAAGAATTCAGTGGGAAATATGTACTTATGTGTGTTATCTTTCCCCTTGTCCTCAAGCTTAGATTTTGTCACACCTCTTCCATAAAGACGCAACTGACCATTACGATCCCCCTTTGCTACCACTTCACAGTAAGGATCCTTGGGAATACTACCTTCTCCATTTTCATCAGGGTGGGATTCCATTGCATCCATTTTTTCCTATTGTTGAGATAATAATAGAAAAAGAAAAAACATTCAAATTTAATTAATGTCTATCTCATACAGCTTACAAACTAAAACAAAAAATTTTTAAACTCACAATGTTTTCTAACATCTTCTCGTTGTTAGTTTTGTATGTGCGTCCTGTGATTCTTTTTCTAGACTCTTTATAAACTCTCGCTTGAGATGGAGGTTGCTTATTTGGATCCTTCTGTTGCTGAAAAAGATGAAAAGATGAACAAAAAAATATGATCACAAACTACTTATGATAATAATAATATTTAAGTATGCTCTTGTTTAGTAAAATACACTAACCAATTCATGACGTAGTAACGCATATGAGGAAGGACCCATGGTGTGTACATCAGCTTGTAGTCCACGACTCCTTTTATTGTTGCTACTAATTTCCTGCATAACTCATCACAACACTTTTTGTGATATGGTATTAAATACAAAGGCAAAATTCAAACACAATATTATAATCGAATACCTTGGCCAAATCAGAATTCCAATATTCCAAAAGCTGTTCAAATTGATTTATCGGAATATTCCCAGGACGATTCATCAATCTTTCTTCATCGGTGTCATAAGCTTCATAGTGCTTTCCTTTCAACCTCGACTTGTAAACACGCCATAAGGCATTTATAGTATCCATTACGTATTGTTTCCCCTCTTCGGGAACAATATATCTCTCCTGTATAAACAATATATATTGTAATGATCAAAAAGAATTTAAGTAACTCTGAAAATGATAATAAAAGTAGTTAAAACCATACATACCATCACATAATCCCATATCTTCTCTTTCGTAGGCACATATTTCCAGCTCACATAATTAAGAGGAGTTAGATGGGGAGATCTAGCTACCGTTCCCAGAAATCGACTAAACTTGGCCACAACAGCTGAAGTAGGTCCAATGGGTTGACCACTTGCATTTAAGATAATTGCCTCACGCTCATCCAGTTTACGTCGATGCACCTCGAACATGGTTGTTGGCCCTCTACGCTTCTTCATTTGTGGTACTATATTTATAACAATAAAATAGAGTGCTAAACAAAACATAAACTTTTTGATTGATTATTTAAATCTAAACCATAATATTAGAGTGAGTACCTCCAAGGTTGGCTGTTTCATTGGTTGTTGTTTGATGTTGTGGCACATCATTTCTGTCTATGGCAGTGCATATAGCATGAACATCATCTAGCAGTATGTCCTCATCTTGTAGTATGTCCTCATCCATATCAAAATTTCTCTCTTGTCTTGTTGATAAAACATCCTCAAGTGGACCCTCCAATTCATCAGCAGATGGCTCATTATCCAGACAGTCTTCAAGTGATCTTTTTTGCTATTGTTGTTTTAGTTGTTTTTGTCGCATACTCTTGTACATACTCAAATGTCCTGGAGGGAAAAACTGCACTTGTTCAGATTTCTTCGTTGAGGGAGTTGCAACTGCCATTTTTTTGGTTTTTTGTTGTTGTTGATGAACCTTTGGCACGGCATGTTGCTTCAGTTGAGGTTGAACATTTAAATTCTCATTTTGTTGTGAGTTTTGTTCCTTTGATTGTTGTTGTGTTAACAGATATTGACGCATTTTCTGAGCTCTTGTTTTGGCAAACTGAACCATGGACAACTTCTGAGGTAATACTTGATGTTTGTCTCTTCTTTGATTATTTTCACTCACTACAATCTGTACAAAGAATTATCATTAAGTATAATAAATCTTATGATAATAATTAACATTGAGTATGTTTATAAAGAGTAAGAATACCAGATCTTCTTCTTCTTCTTGCTGATCATGATCACTAGGTTCATAGTCACTCTCTCCATCCGGCATCTCCTCATCCACAGGTTGTTTTTCTTTGCTACTTGACAACAACACTTTATTGGCTAGACTTTTAAAACCAGCAACTTCCATTCTTTCAGCATTGAACTGAAGTCTTTGATTCCTTAACTTTTCATATTGTGTTAAACCTTCAAGCCGCTGACTGTTTGATGCGTTTCTTTTCCCCATCTGTCAAGATAATCAACAAGTAAACATATGGATGTTAGTATCATAAATAAAACCAATAACTTTAAAAAAAATACACACGTCTAACTAATTACCTATCATAAATATGATATCTATAACTAATAACAAATGATTCAATCTTCTCTTTCATTTTCAATTCCAAAATCCTCTATAAAACCTTCTTCATCTACGATGTGCTCATCCAAATCAATCACTGTTGCAGGAACATCCTCTCGAACACAAGTTATTTCATCTTCCACACCAATGGTAGTGATCTTATCATAAGTGAAGGAGTTAGCTTTTCTCCAAGACAAGTCGTTAGCTTCATCATTGATGATACCATTATCAACACAATTATCCTTGGGCTGAATTCGAATTGCATAGCGCCATCCCGCACTAGAAGGGTCATCCACATAGAACACTTGATGTGCTTGAGTTGCTAAGATAAATGGATCTTCTTCACTAACAAGCTTGTTGCAATTAACTCTAGTAAGCCCATAATCATCTTCTTCAGAATGAAACCACAAGCATTTAAACAAAACAACTTTACACTGATCATGGTAGTGTATCTCTATTATTTCTTGTATTGAACCATAATAACTTACATCTCCGATAATAGGACGCTGGTCCTTGCTACTAGCAAAACTTTCAGTCAAAGCTGTTAGAGTGACTCCACTATTTTCAGTAACACAATTTGCATCACGTTTTATAGTGTGAAATCGAAAACCATTTACAAAATAACCTGTGAATCTTCTAGCAATAAGAGATGGCCCTGCAGATAACCATTTGATATGATCCAGAATATACTCTCCCTGTTGAAGCTGCCATTCAACTTTCTCCTTAAACCAATCGGTAAAATCTCTACCATGACTTTGAGCACCTTTCCATTTTCTTTTCTCTCGACCACTAACAAAGGCCTTGTGCTCACTACACTCAAATAAATTTAATGAGTTGGAAAGTCTATACTTTTTTTAACAATTAAGATTTTAAATTTTAAAACAACCTAGTATAAAAAACTATTTACCTGATATATTTTTCAACATCTTCATTTTGACAATTGAATACGAAATAACGATGAGCTTGAGCTAAGGTGGCATGTTCAATTTTATATATCCCGTGCTCCTTTTTGTTCTTCTTTTTTCTCCCCTTTCCTGGTATAGCATGACCCATAGCTGGAAACATTGAGGACTTCTCAGAATTCTCATGAGAACAAGTTTCGAAACTAGCAGATCTCGCTTTGAGATCAACACCCAAATATCTAGCACAAAATGTGATACATTCTTCAGCTATGTATCCTTCAGCCATTGAACCCTCGGGACGACTCTTATTCCGAACGTATGACTTCAATATTCGAAGATAACTTTCAATTGGATACATCCAGCTTTCCGAAACAGGTCCGCCATATGTCACCTCTTCTACTAGGTGAATAGGTAGGTGAACCATGATATCAAAAAATGTTGGTGGAAATATCCTTTCGAACTGACAAAGGGTCTCACTAATCTCAATATGTAGACGAGCAAGGTCTTGGGGATCTACCACTTTACTGCATATTCCCTTGAAAAAAGCACTTAATCTCATAAGTGGGATTGCTACATCCTTGTGCAATGTTTTTTTGACAGCAACCGGAAGTAAGTATTGCATTATAAAGTGAGCATCATGACTTTTGTAACCAACAATCTTCCGATCATTAACATGTACACATCTTGCAATGTTGGAACCATATCCTTGTGGCAACTTCGCACTCTTAATAACACGACAGAATGTGCTTTTCTCTTCCTTTGTCATCCAAAATCGAGACTTTGCCATTTCAATTTTTTTACCATCAGCAGATATCTTTGGATGGAGCTCGGGCATTATATTAAGCTCGGATAAATCCCATCGTGCATTCATATGATCCTTAGACTTTCCAGGAATGTCTAGCAATGTTCCAATAATATTATCAAATATGTTTTTCTCTATGTGCATCACATCAAGAGAATGCGGAGATGAAATAAACTTCCAATAAGGAAGATCGAAAAATATAGACCTTTTTCGCCATGGATTATCTTCCTGATCTTTCTTTTTTTCCCAAGGCAACTCTTTCCGAATTCATTTTGATAGTTAGCCAGCAATTCAAATTTTTCATGCCCTGTCAAACGAACTGGTGCAGCTACATCCCTATGATCCCAAATAGAGTTTCTTCTGTATCTTCTATATGGATGGTACCGGTCCACAAATCTTTGATGGCCCATGTAACACATCTTTTTACTACGCCTCAAATATAGAGAGCAAGTTTCATAATGACAGCCCGGACATGCTAGCTTTCCTTTGGTGCTAAACCCTGACAACATTGCTAAACCTGGAAAGTCACTGATTGTAGACAACAAGGCAACATGCATATTGAACATTTGGTTACTGGCAGAATCATAGGTTTGAACCCCAAACTCATACAACTCATTCAAGTCCTTGATCACTGGTTGCAAGAATATATCAATGTTATTCCCGGGAGACAAAGGACCCGGTATTAGAAGAGTTAACATAATGAATTCTGGCTTCATGCACATCCATGGTGGCAAGTTATAATTAATCAACATAACTGGCCATGTGCTATGAACAATGCTCATGTTGTTGAAAGGGTTAAACCCATCAGTTGCCAATGCCAGCCTCACGTTTCTAGGTTCTTTCGAGAAGTCAGGAAAGGATAAATCAAAGTCCTTCCAAGCTTTTCCATCAGCAGGATGCCTTAGTAACCCATCCTTAATACGACCATTTTCGTGCCATGTCATATGACGAGCAGTCTTTGGACACATGTACAGTCTTTGCAATCTCTTCTTGATGGGGAAATACCGTAACACCTTAGCAGGAATTTGACGAGAATTTTTTTTCGTCTCATCCTTATCACTTGACTTCCATCTCGACGATTTACATACATGACAACTTGTTGCTTCTGCATGCTCCTCCCAATACAACATACAATCATTTGGACACGCATCTATCTTGGTATAATCAAGTCCTAATGCCTTTAAAGTTTGTTTAGCTTCATTAAATGATGACGGTAGATTAGCATCAGGTTGCAAAGCCTTTAGAAGCTCTAACAAGCTAGAAAATGCCACATTGCTTAGCTTGTGATCACACTTGAAAATAAAAAGCCTTATAGTGAAGGAAAGTTTTGAGAAGTTTTTGCACCCTGGATACAATTCCTGTTGACCTTCTTCTACTAACTTATAAAAACTTGTTGTCTCTTCATTCGGACCTTCTCCAAATGTACCATGCAATAAGCCATCCATGTCATCATCAAAATATAATCCAGCACCATGCTCAATTGGTTGATCATCCACTCTTGGTTCTGATTCCGGTTCTGATGTAGGTACAAAACCCTTGGATATCACATGATCTTTCACAATGTTTTCTTCAAACCAATAACGATAGCAACAACTTTTGCAAGGACAACGAATTTCATTTCCTTGAGCTTCAGTTTCAAATGCTTTTTCTAAATAGCTATCTAATCCTTTCTCATATTCATCAGTCCATCGATGAAGCATCCACCAATTTTTATTTCCTCGATCCATGTTCAGAATTAGAGTAGCTACACAAAATACCCTCAAATTGCATGACTAAATTTCAGTATTGCATGTTTCAGCAATAAAAAATGGATTATAAAAGCAATTATGAATCCATTCACAAAGAAAAAGAAAAACACACACAAATCAAGTCATGTACTAGAGTAAAATATAAAAACTAAACATGAACCAATAAGAAATATGCATAAACTTATTAAAACTTAGCTATGAAATTACCTCTCTTTACTTTTTTAACACAAGTCTTCAATCACATTCGGTAACCCACCAAAAACCGATGGTAAAATCAGCAAAAAAAAGTTGTATCCTAGTATAACTAAAGACACTGAATTGGTGGGACTAGCTAATCTCTATTAGACAAGTTAATGTTTAGTTTTTATTATCTGTCTCCTTAGGACCATACAAAAATCCATACATATCATGACAACATAACATTACAGAAAAAACAATTTGAATCCAAGATTAAATGTGCCTTTAGTAATGTTAACAACAAGCACTCACAATATGATGAAGAATACTATGATTACAAAACCCAAATACTTGACGAAATAACAACTGAGAATGAATAGAACTAGGAGCTTGAGCCCTTCAATTGAAACACTGTCAAAATAAGTCCTATTTGTATACTAATCCTTCTAAACTTGAGCACAAGAGGAATCGGGTTTGAGATTGGTTTTGCCTAAACCCTAAATTCTGCAGTAAACTATAAAAGCTTGCTAATTGAGGAATCAGGTTTGAGATTGGCTAAGATAAGAATCAAAGAGGATGAAGGAAACACAGAAATAGTACCTTGTGCGATGAAGCTTCAGTTCTCTTCGGATTTTTTGTCGATGAAGGTGAGTTGTTTTGTGAGAAGAAAGAGTTGCGTACACATACAGAGAAGAAAGGGCTAGAGAAGAAAGGTGAGTTGTTTTTGTCGATGAATCGGGTTTGAGATTAGCAGGCTTTTAATTCCCTTGGCGCGGGGGTCCAAAAAATTCCCCCCTAATTTTTGGCCAAAATTGTGTTACATTTGACACCGTTTTTTGTTACTATTAAAAAAGAGTTACAAAATTTAAAAAAGTGTTACCATTGTACATAAAAACGTAACATTTTATTACTTCGTTTATAAAATGTTACAAGAAACTAGATAGGTAACAATTTTAAAAAATGTTACATGTTTAATGTTACCTTAGGGCAAGAAATGTAGTAGTGTTTGTAATATGATAATTTGGAGAACCAACAATAAATAAACATTATGAAGTAGAACATTTCATTAAAAAAGAAAACGATATGGCCCTTAGATATTTATAAAAACATCATTTTGGTACGTAAACTTTTGAGTACGCCTTTGTTGACATGCAAAACTTAAAACAGAACACCATTCAACTTCCAGAAAAGCAGGTACAAATGTTTTATTTTAATATTGACTATATAAAACAAATCGAAATTGTCTTTTTCTTTGATGTTATAATTCATCACGATTCTCCAACTTTTTAGTTAATAACGTCACTTTCAATATGCCAATGTTTGAAATTTCTTATGTATATGCAATTCAACCTTAGCCTCCAAGAATACTGGTCTGGTCAATGTGATTGCAAAATCATACTTCTTTTCCTCCATTGATATATAAAGAGCATTAGCAGACAACTGCCCTTCACCATAACAAAGATCGATCTTTCTGTTTGAATATAGTTACTGGTAAGATCTCTTTCCTCTTTCTTTCTCTATTTTGATTAATTTAGTTTTAACTCATAATTCTCTGATGATAATATTTTAGGCGGCAAAAATATGGCTAATGAAAGTACTTACCCATCAGTTGTTAAGAAGATGTACGGTCAATCCTACCTTGTTTCTCATCTTTCTCCCAATCTCCATTCAAGAACTTCCACTTCACAGAACCCTAACGTAATTGTGCAAGCTCCAGCTGAGAAAGGAGCTAGTGCTTTCATGGCTGACTTTCTCATGGGAGGAGTTTCTGCTGCTGTTTCGAAAACTGCAGCAGCTCCTATTGAGCGTGTCAAGCTTTTGGTTCAGAATCAAAATGAAATGATTAAATCTGGAAGATTGTCTGAACCTTACAAAGGCATTGGCGATTGCTTTGCTCGAACTGTCAAAGATGAAGGCGTCGTTGCTCTTTGGAGAGGCAATACTGCTAATGTTATCAGATATTTTCCTACTCAGGTTTGTAATCTATCTACCAATTAAGGGGCCGTTTGGTTATGATTCCGGAAACGGAATGTCAATATTTCTTAAAATCCTCCTATTGCCAATTGGTTTTATAAAATACTCCTATTGCCAATTGGTTTTAGGATGAAACCTCGTCGGGTTTATGTGTTGGAATTTTTTATGATTCGTTTTCGGAGTTACAATTAAACCGGGATTAAGTATCGTCTGCGGATATCTTTGATATAACGGTCAAAGATGAAATTGTTTATTTTTAATTTTTTTTTCAGGCACTAAATTTTGCGTTCAAGGACAAAATCAAGAGTACATTCAACTTCAACAAAGACAAAGACGGTTACTGGAAGTGGTTTGCCGGGAATCTAGCGTCCGGTGGTGCAGCTGGTGCGTTATCTTCTGTATTCGTCTACTCTTTAGACTTTGCAAGAACAAGGCTAGCAAGCGACGCAAAGTCAGCAAAGAACGGCGGCGAAAGGCAATTCAACGGTATGATTGATGTTTACAGGAAAACAATAAAATCCGACGGCGTTCCCGGACTTTACCGTGGATTCAACGTTTCTTTGGCCGGAATCACCGTATACCGCGGTCTCTACTTCGGTTTATACGATTCATTGAAACCGGTTGTGTTGGTCGGAGACTTGCAAGATAGTTTCCTTGCAAGTTTCATTCTTGGTTGGGGTGTGACAGTTGTTGCAAGTTTGAGTTCATACCCATTTGACACAGTAAGAAGAAGAATGATGATGAAATCAGGCGAAGCTGTTAAGTATAAAAGCTCATTGGATGCGTTCTCGCAGATCATCAAGCAAGAAGGCGCTAAATCGCTGTTTAAAGGTGGCGGCGCTAATATTCTTCGTGCAGTTGCTGGTGCTGGTGTTCTTTCTGGTTATGATAAGATGCAGCTTCTTGTTTTGGGAAAGAAGTATGGTTCTGGTGGAAGCAGCTAATGAAATTCGAGTTGATGATGACGATTAAGTTGAAATAAGTCGCGATCCGGTTCGCTGTGTTATAGTGTAGCATTATGTTGTTATTATTATTCTATTCTTTTTTCTCATTGACCATTGCAAATTATTTGGATTGATTATGTTTGAGATTCGGTTGATTCGTTACAAACAAATTATTTGGATTCCTTGTAAGTTTTCCTAGTATTGTTTCCGGTGGTAATTAGAGTTTTTTCCCCCAAAAAATACAACTATTAAAGTTTCGATCGGTTGATGATGACGATTAATTAGAGTTCTTTCATCTGTACGATATCCTCGTAATTTTGTTCCCATTTCCTTCATTTCAATCTAATGATTTGGATTTTCTGGATGTTTGATCGGAGGCGCTAGTTAGTAGTTACCAACTTAGAACTATTATTTGAGGGGATTTCATTAAGTTTGAAGTTTCGATCGGTTGGATTGATGCCACCAATCTGCTATTTCCACTTACTTCTGTTGTCATTGATAGCAATTCAGATCGTTAAAATGCTTGATGTTATATTATATTCCCTGGTTTAATACCGAATATGTATTATTGATTGATTTGCAGTTGCAGGTCAACATGGCTGATGGATCTAGTTATCCATCAATGTTCCAGAAGATGTGTGGACAATCATACCTTGTTTCCTAGCTCTCTCCTAACCTCAACTCGAGGACTTCCGATGTGTTTGTGAATGGAGGTCTGCAAAGCCCCATGTTTTCAGCATACCAAGGCATTGGCCTTGCTGCTCCTTCAGCACCAGTGTCTCCTGTACTGGTGCAAGCTCCAGCTGAGAAAGGCGCCAGTGCCTTCATGCTTGATTTTCTCATGGGCGGAGTTTCGGCTGCTGTTTCAAAGACTATTAGGTAAACCCGGTTCGTGTTAGCTTCAGGTTAGTGGGTCTGAGTTTAAGTGTGAGGCCGGTTGGGTTTGATGATGGGTTGGACAGGGTGCTTGTGTTCTATTGAGGATGGGCTGAATGCCGGGCCGGTTGGGCCTGGTTGATCGAGGCCCAATGGTAAGTGCCCCAGTCCATCTCACCAGGTTATGAAGCGGCTTGAAGCGTAGCATGGTTAAACGCTGCGTTGCTGAAGTATCACCTTGTGGCACTGAGTACTTAAGCTCTCTTCTCTGTCGTCAACCCTAAGGCGGCCGAAACACTTCTACTGAGAGAAACCCTAGATCTGAAAGTGAGAATAGAGAGAAACACGAGTGAGAGAGAGATCCGAGCCGAGTGTTTCGTCCGAGTGATTATCTTGAGACGTTCTCTTGTCTAGATCTTGCTTTGCCTCAAAGCACAGATCGTTACCTGTGGTGGTTTACAGACCTCTCGCCTATCTTTGTTCTTGTTATCCTGTTCTTGATCTCGTATGGTTTTTTGTGTTCCTGTGTGCTCATCCTGTAACCGTTCTACACTGTAACTCTACCTAGTGGATTGGGCTGACTCTCCCCTCCTGAGATCCCGCAGAGTAGAGCTTAACTCGAACTGCGTCACCAAACTCCTTTGTTTTCATCTGGTTTTGAAAGACTGGTTCGCTCTAGATCCAGTCGTTTTTGATTTGAAAAAGCGATAGAGTTTTATCAAATTGGTATCAGAGCTTCGTTTTTTCTCGTTTTAGAGTTGAAAATCTGGTTTTCTCAAATCGATCTTTCCCTTACTCTTCAAGTTTTTCGTCCTCTGGAGCTTCTGGTTTTAAACTTGCTTCCGCTTAAATCTATCGTTCTTTTCTTGTTTTTCCTCTTCAAAACCGTTTTTTGAAAATCTTCTGGCTTGTTAAAAACTCCAGGAAAGAGGATCTTTCCTTCAAGCATTGTTGCTTAAGGAACCCTAGATACAAGAAAATCAAAAGAACCTAAAACTTACAGTGTTTTGAGGATCTTTGATTCTTAACATAGGACGGCAGAATCTTTAATTCTAAAGACTGCCTTCACCATAGACCCTAAGTACGACATTTGGGATCGTGTCTTCTTAGACACGGGACTATGTCGGAAAACACAGTGAGGATTAAGCCCTTTGATGGCACCTCTGACTTTGCCATATGGCAACTGAAGCTGAAAGCAATCCTAATCAAGGAGAAGTGTTGGACCACTGTACAAAGAAAGTTCCCTCCGGATACTTCCCCAGATAGGAAACAAGAGCTTGAGGAGCAAGCTCACTTTGAGATTTTTATATGATTAGCTGACGACATGGCTCGTCAGGTTGTAAGTCTCACTGACCCTTCTTTGCTCTGGAAAAAATTAGAAGATCTTTATTTGAAAAAATCTTTGCCTAGTCGTATATCTCTGTTATGTAGATTGTTCAATTTTAGAATGAATGTCAACCTGTCTTTGCATGATAATCTAGACATTTTTCTGAAATTAACTCAAGACTTAGAAAGATGTAATGACAAGATCTCTAATGACCATTCTGCTATACTTTTATTGAATGCCTTGCCTAGTCAGTTTGACAATTTTAAAGATGTGATCCAGTTTAGTCAGGATGAAATATCTAAGGACAAAATACTGGAACAAATAATACAGAAAAATGAGAGTATGAAAGTCTTTAAAACTAGTCATAAAACTGATGACAAATCTGAGGCCCTTATGATGAAAGGAAATAAAAGAAACAAATCAAAATATAAGCATAAAAATGAACCAGAAAAGAATAAAAATACTTACTCAAATGATTCTGATAAAAGGAATAAAAAATGCTTCTATTGTAGTAAACTAGGACACTACCAGGAAGAATGTAGGAAGAAAAAGAAAGATGAATCTAACAAAGATAAATCTACTCATTCTGCATCTTTATGTGTTTCTGATTATCCTAATGAACTGCTTGTATGCTCATCTAAACATGATTACTCTAAGTATACAATGCCTCTTGATGCATGTTTATATCATCATGAATTACTGGTGTGTGCTACCTCTTCTAATACCATGAATGATTGGATTCTTGACTCTGGATGTACTATGCATGCTACTTCTAATAAATCTATTTTTAGTAGCATCGATCTGTATAATGCTGAAGAAGTTATGCTAGGTGATAACACTAGTTTAGCTATAAAAGGAATTGGAAATGTACCTTTATGTATGCATGATGGTGTTACTAGAGTATTGCAAAATGTTAGATGGGTTCCCAAACTTAGGAGAAACTTATTATCAGAATCTGTCTTTGATAATTTGAACTGTACCATTGTCACCAAAAATGGTGTTAGAGATGTGATTAGAGATAATGTTGTGCTAATTAGAAGCATTAATAAAGGAGGCCTATATCATGTTATTACCTCACCTGAAATTAATCTGTCTAAAACAACAAATCTAATGACTCTAGCTCAAACTACTCTTTTCAATAGACTGGGACACATGGGAAATAAGGGAATGCTTAGTTTGTATCAACAAGGTCTGATAGATAATAAACCTGCTAACCTAGATATATGTGAAACCTGTATTTTAGGAAAGAAAACTAAACATAGTTTCACAACCTCTAGTTATGTAGCCAAACAACCTCTAGAGTACATCCATTCTGATCTTTGGGGACCTGCTCAGGTTGACACCATAGGTGGAAGGAGATACTTTATCTCTTTTATAGATCACTTCTCTAGGAAAGTTTGAGTCTATCTTCTTAAAACCAAAGATGAAGCCTTTGAAATTTTTAAGAATTGGAAAAACCTTGTTGAAACAGAAACTAATAAAAAGATTAAATGTCTAAAAACTGACAATGGGCTTGAATTCTGTAACAAATTATTTGATGAATTTTGTAAAGAACAAGGCATTAAAAGACATTTAACCATCCCTGGAACACCTCAGCAGAATGGAACTGCTGAAAGAATGAATAGGACCTTGCTTGAAAAGGCAAGATGTATGCTAGTTAGTGCTGGTCTCAAACCTTCCCTATGGGGAGAAGTTGTTACCACAACTTCTTATCTCATCAATAGATCCCCTTCCTCAGCTTTAGGATTCAAAACTCCTTATGAATTGTGGTCTAATAGGAAACCTAATCTAAAATACCTTAGGCCCTTTGGATGCACGGCCTATACTCATGTGAGTGAAGGCAAGCTGCAACCAAGAGCTAAAAAGGGTATTATGTTAGGGTACCCAGAGGGTGTCAAAGGTTACAAACTACTCCTTATTCAACCTGGTGGGTATAAGGTAGTTGTGTCTAGGAATGTTACCTTTAATGAAACAGATTTTCACTTTAAAAATAAACATCCCAGTGAGACTAATGGCACTGCTGGTGAGTCTGAAGAGAATTCCAATGTTGGAACCTCTTTTTACATGCCCAGTGCAAGTCACAACAATGCTAAAATTGAATTCGACATTGGTGACTATTGTGAAGGTAGTGATCTACCTAATGATGATACTACTACTAATGAAAGTAGTAGCTTCCCTTCACAACCTGAACATAGTAATAATTCACATAATCAACAATTAAGGGGGGTAGATGAGCCTAATATTTCTGATAACCTTAGTGATCCTACCTTGTCCCCCAGTGTTGGAACAGGCCATGAAAGTCTGAGTTCCCCTGGTACAAGACAAGGTAGCACTAACTCAGGTCATTTTGATTTTCATGGTCAGTATCAGCTTACTAGGGATAGGGCTCCTAGGACTATCATCCCAAATAAGAAATATGCTAATATTGCTGAATATGCTCTTATTACTGCTTCAATTGTGAAAAATCCCTACACTCCTGAAACTTATGAACAAGTTGTTAACTGTAAGGATTCAAAACTCTGGATAGCTGCTATGAAAGACGAAATTGACTCTATGCATGCTAATAACACTTGGACCTTAGTTAATAAACCTAAAGATTCTAAGCTAGTTCAATGTAGATGGATTTATAAAATAAAAGAAGGTCTATCTCCTAATGAACCTGACAAATATAAGGCTAGATTGGTAGCTAAAGGGTTTACACAGAGAGAAGGAATAGACTATAATGACATTTTTGCCCCAGTAGTTAAGTATAAAACTCTGAGACTTATGCTTGCAATGACTGCTGTTTCTGACTGGGAATTAGAACAAATGGATGTTAAGACTGCTTTTCTGCATGGTGATTTAAATGAAACAATTTACATGTCACAGCCTAAGGGCTTCATTGATTCTAAAAATACCAATGCTTGTTGCTTGCTTAAAAATCTATTTATGGATTGAAACAATCCCCTAGACAATGGAATTTAAAGTTTGATTCTTGTATGTCTAAATTAGACTTTGTCAGAAGTGAATATGACACTTGTTTGTACTTTAAGAATATTAAGAAGCATGATCCACTGTATGTATTACTTTATGTTGATGACATACTTATAATATCTCCTTCTAAAGTTCTTATAGCTAGCATAAAACATGATCTGAAAAATTACTTTGACATAAAAGACCTAGGACATGCTAAGAAAATATTAGGAATCTCCATCTTTAGGGATAGATCTAAGAAATCCATGTTGTTATCTCAGACTGATTATGTGCATAAAGTTCTGCTGAGATTTAATATGCTTAATTGTAAACCTGCAATTGTACCCTTAGGAGGGCACCTTGAGTTGTCTAAAAAGGATTGTCCTACCTCTGATGAAGGCAAAAATAAAATGTCTAATATACCATATGATGTTGCTATTGGTTCTGTAATGTATGTCATGCTGTGCACTAGACCTGATCTTGCTTTTGGTATTTCTGTCTTAAGTAGATATATGTCTAATCCTGGTATGCCTCACTGGGATGCTATGAAATATTTACTCAGATATATGTGTGGTACCAAGGATAAATGTCTTGTATATAAAGAACATATCTCTCGTACTAACCTGATTGGATTTGTAGATTCTGATTATGCTAGTAACAAGGATAACAGGAAGTCTACTACAGCTATTTACTTCACTTGTGCTGGGAATTGCATTTCCTGGAAGTCTCAACAACAATCTGTTGTGGCCCTATCCTCAACCGAAGCTGAGTACATGGCTGCCACTGAAGCTGTCAAAGAAGCTACATGGCTCAAAGGATTGTTAGAAGAAATAGAAAACAAGACATATGTTCCTGTTGTATATACTAATAGTCAAAGTGCTTTGTACTTATGTAAAGATCCCATGTATCATGAAAGAACAAAACATATTGATATCAGGTACCACTACATAAGGAAGAAGATCAAGCACAAGCAACTGGTGATACAGAAAATCAAAGGAGATGTAAATCCAGCTGATTTTGGAACCAAGATTGTCCCTACTGACAAGTTCTCATATTGCAGAGATTCTTTGCATATTGAGGATGGCTGAAAAGGACAGCAACACTGGATCTATGAAGGACAGGAGTACCCCTAATCCACTACTGGTAGTATGCAGCTGTAGAACCTGGTTTAGGAGGGCATTTTGTTAGGAATTAGGTAAACCCGGTTCGTGTTAGCTTCAGGTTAGTGGGTCTGAGTTTAAGTGTGAGGCCGGTTGGGTTTGATGATGGGTTGGACAGGGTGCTTGTGTTCTATTGAGGATGGGCTGAATGCAAGGCCGGTTGGGCCTGGTTGATCGAGGCCCAATGGTAAGTGCCCCAGTCCATCTCACCAGGTTATGAAGCGGCTTGAAGCGTGGCATGGTTAAACGCTGCGTTGCTGAAGTATCACCTTGTGGCACTGAGTACTTAAGCTCTCTTCTCTGTCGTCAACCTTAAGGCGGCCGAAACACTTCTACTGAGAGAAACCCTAGATCTGAAAGTGAGAATAGAGAGAAACACGAATGAGAGAGAGATCCGAGCCGAGTGCTTCGTCCGAGTGATTATCTTGAGACGTTCTCTGTTGTCTAGATCTTGCTTTGCCTCAAAGCACAGATCGTTACCTGTGGTGGTTTACAGACCTCTCGCCTATCTTTGTTCTTGTTATCCTGTTCTTGATCTCGTATGGTTTTTTGTGTTCTTGTGTGCTCATCCGTAACCGTTCTACACTGTAACTCTACCTAGTGGATTGGGCTGGCTCTCCCCTCCTGAGATCCCGCAGAGTAGAGCTTAACTCGAACTGCGTCACCAAACTCCTTTGTGTTGATCTGGTTTTGAAAGACTGGTTCGCTCTAGATCTAGTCGTTTTTTATTTGAAAAAGCGATAGAGTTTTATCATGTCTGAACCATACAAGGGAATTGGGGATTGCTTTACTAGAACCATGAAGGATGAAGGTGCTATTGCTCTTTGGAGAGGCAACACTGCCAATGTCATCAGATATTTCCCTACAGGTTCATAATTTTGTTAATCTTCTCCTAATATGACATTTCAACTCTACTTTTATTGTTAATATTTTTACTAAATTCTGAATTGGTGTTTTTTTTGTGCTTCAGGCTCTGAATTTTGCCTTTAAGGACTACTTCAAGAGGCTATTTAACTTCAAGAAGGATAGAGATGGTTACTGGAAGTGGTTTGCTGGAAATTTGGCATCTGGTGGTGCTGCTGGTGCTTCATCTCTTCTATTCGTGTACTCATTGGATTATGCCCGAACAAGGCTAGCCAATGACGCCAAGGCTGCAAAGAAGGGTGGTGGTGGAAGGCAATTCGACGGTCTTGTTGATGTGTACAAGAAGACCATCCAGTCTGATGGTGTTGCCGGGCTTTACCGTGGCTTCAATATTTCTTGTGTTGGAATCATTGTTTACCGTGGTCTCTACTTTGGAATGTACGATTCCCTGAAACCCGTGGTCTTGACTGGAGACTTGCAGGTAAGTTTTTGGTAGTTCATACAAATTCTGTGCTTTTGTTACATTGGTGGTTACTTTAAGGTTAACTCTAGTCTTGTTTTTTGAATGTAACAGGATAGTTTTCTTGCTAGCTTCCTTCTTGGTTGGGGAATCACGATCGGAGTTGGGTTGGCTTCATACCCAATAGACACAGTACGTAGAAGAATGATGATGACTTCTGGAGAAGCTGTTAAGTACAAGAGCTCAATGGACGCCTTCAACCAGATCCTCAAGAATGAAGGGGCCAAGTCTCTGTTTAAGGGTGCAGGTGCAAACATCCTCCGTGCAGTTGCAGGTGCTGGTGTGCTTGCTGGGTATGATAAGCTGCAGCTCATCGTCTTCGGAAAGAAGTACGGATCTGGAGGCGGCTAAGGAAGTCGAAGGGATGATAATGACGATCATGGAGGATGAATTTGGTGGGTTGGTTGTTCTTTCTAGTTCAATAACTTCGTTGGAAACATTTTTGTAGCCTTGCGGGAATTTCCCTAGTGTTCGGGGACAGATTGAGATCCAGTTACCAGATTTGTAGGAATCTGAAATTTTGGTTGGTTATACAACTTATATGATAATGGTCATTTTTATTTATTTTGGAGCTTTTTAAGTAATGTTACTTTTTTTAAAACAAAATGTCATAGATTTAGTAAGTAAATAAAAAGGCCAATTTGCTATTCGTACCCACGTATTCATGCTATTCGTACCTTCACTACGCGTACGTAATGCGTAGCCGTAGCAAGAAGCTCATTTCGTTCAAAAATAAAGGAAAATGGTTACGACTACGCATGGCCGATGCGTAGTCCTACTACGCGTACGCGATGCGTAGTCGTAGTTGTACTACGCCTACGCATTGCGTACGCGTAGTAGTCCGTAACGTATATTCTCTTCGAAAAATGAAGGGAAACTTACTACGCTTACGCAATGCGTAGGCGTAGTAAGGTATAAAAAAAAATAAATAAATAAATTTTTTTTTTTTATACCTTGCTACGCAATGCGTAAGCGTAGATGTGGTATGTATAGCATGCATATGGTGGTACGAATAGCAAAAACCATAAAAATGCCGAATAGGAAAACTGTAAAATAAGGCGCTGCACTCAAAATTAAAATTTCTAATAATCTAGTTTTATTTTAAAAATTGTAAAATATATTCAGAATCTTTATTTTCAAATTTACGTTCTCTTTTCTCTTAAATCTCAATCTTAAATTTTTCGTCTCAAATATTGATCAAGTTTAACGTTTGAGAACTTAAATCATATTTACAACGAATTTGGCCTATAAACAATTAAAATGCATAAAATAGAAAAATTGAAGAGCAATTTTATTAACTAGACCTTTTTGAGAAATTAGAGTAGTAACTGGGCTTTTTAATATTTCAATTAAGTAAATATACCGAACCTTTTGTATTTATTTTCAAACTCTACATACTCTTCTATCAAACTAAACCAAATTGTTTCAAAATTTACTGTTTAACATTTAAGTTTGACTTACGTCAGTAGGTCCCCAACGTGAGAACGTTGATTATCATAGTCTTACTGTGGTCGATATATGTTTACGATAAATTATAGTTGCAGTATTTACTTCAGTGTGTCGGACTTTTTGTCACCATAGAAAAAAGTCGGACTTTTTGTCACCATAGAAAAAAGTCGGACTTTTTGTCACCATAGAAAAAAGTTTTTTTTTTTTTTTTGAAAATGGAAAGCGGTTCGAAACCATCGCGCTCTAATGGGTCGAAAGCCCGAAAAAAATCGACAGACGGTCTCAAAAAAGTCTCAAGGGAAAGCAGGATGATGCAACCAGCAGAAGGAAACGAGTTTTAACACAACAAATCATGAATGAAAATGTCCTTAATGAAACCAATAATAGGACGATGGAGAATCATATTTGACCAACTTATTGCAAACAAGATGTTATTTGACGCTTGCCCTGATCATTAGTATTCTGTCTTTCCGTGGAATCAAACTAAACTTTCTCAGATTGTGCACGAGAAAAGAAACACCCGGTTTCAGGATGGATGCAGGTAAAAGATAAACTAAAAGAATTTTGCATTTCCTCACCACTAATATTCTCTGCAGTTCATGAATTGCAGGCTTTGCAGCCATTAATGCTTAATGTAAGTTAAACAATTTCACACAATTATGCCTGCTTTTCTATCAGAGTCTACTGAAGAAGATACAAATCAGGTCTATGCCATCCAATTGTGCAAGCTTTCCCTGAATACAGTCTTTGTTCTTCCAACCACCTGCATAGCGCGGAAAAAGAAATATACTGATGACTAGTATGAATCTTGTGAAGATATGGATCTGGGTTTGCTGAAATATTCTAATCAAGTGAAAGGAAGAAATTACCAGAATTTCTCTTGGTATAAAAACATCAGCTGCACTGTAACTATACAATGAGTACAACAATTTTCATGCTGGGGGAAGAGGCCGTCTACATGTTGGGCACTCCATCTTAATGTCCATCCACCTTTGTAAGCAACCGGAATGGAAGAAATGATCACATGGAGTAACCTGCAAGCAAAAAAGAAAACTTCAAGTTAACATGATGTCTATCAACCAAAGACTTTGACAGGTAGCGTGTCAAAGCTTAACCATGCAATCATTAGGTCGTTGGGAGAGATCAATTGCGGTCATGCAAATGACACAATCCGTTAAGGGTGCTGAATCCTGATCAAATCGTCTGTAGTAGCTGTATTTCTCAGGCAGAATCTGCACAAAATATAATAGTAAACAACATACAGTCCCTTATCAATGCACTTTGTAGTTTCTATGGAAAAACATGTGAAATTGTATGGTTTCAGACCTGTCTAGGTATAAAGCATCTAGAGCCGAAGTAATGTTGTAGAATGAGGATGAGAGACTGAATGCCCATGAACACGACGAGACATATGCACCAGTTTCTGTCTGGCTGAATGCGCATGAAATTGTTGGGGCAACCGAAGACATATAATGGTATGGCAAGACGTGTCACGGTCATTCCTAAGATATAATGAGGGTGCAATGGTTTTCTTGAGTCACGAACAACATTGGTGACGATTTGTGGAATCCAGAATGAATACATAAGGAGAAGAATGATCCACAGAAAGTTATGGAATTCGTACATGACCAAAATGCCTCCCAATAGAATACCATCTGCAAATAATTCAAGTACAAAATAAGAAGTGGCAAGCCTATTTCAGATGTGCTATATAAAGGAAGTAATGGAAAGAATTTCTATATTGAAGGACTACTCACAGAAACGACTGTACAGAACTGAAAGCTCTCTTCTCATAGTCTCCCAACCTTCACCATTACTGATGGGCCTATTAGCCTTCCATATGGCCAAGAGATAACGCATTTCAAAGATTGAGAAGACAACAAACTTGAAGAAGGCAGCAGTTGCAAATGCATTGAACAACGATTCTGCATACAGACAAGCAACAATAACATGAAGTATATTATATATATACCAGAAAATTTACATTAGTAGAAAAGAATTATGCTGCACTCACTACGTGCCCGGAAAATATGAATAACTTACTAGAACAAATTAGGAGATCAAGTAAATGCATTCAAAATTTGTTCATTCAGTAAGTGCTGGAATCTATGAATGATGTACCTCAAAAACAGATTCGGAAATATAAAGATGACTTTGCAACCAATACTAGATGGAAAAATCAGGGTGTGTTCAGATCAAAATTTCGGATTTCATTGACTAGCATTGACCAAATTGAAGCATAACAGGTAGCAGATCCCTATTACATGAACTTACCAACAAGTATGCCTGCAGTCAGATGAAGAAGGCATAGATAAGCATCCATGATGGCCTGTTGCCCTATCATCAAAATTGAAACTTTGGCAGCACCCTAGCGATCATTAAAAGAAATTAAGAATCATTAATAAATACCACTCTTCAAAAAAATATAAACTAATAAACACCAAACACCAATATTGAGGAAATTGCAGTTTTTTCTTACAGATTGAGTGTTGCTATGTTCCATTTGTCGAATTAAGAGAAGAACTTGAAGGAAAGATACCTTACAGGCACTACTGTCAAGGTTCAATCAATCAATGAAATTTACAAAAAAAAAATAATGTTTTGAAAGGTGAATCAAACTTTCAAAAAGGATACAAAGGTCACCATCAGGGTGTAATTAATTGCTTTGTTGTAATACACCTCAATGTTGACAGATGTGGCATTTAGCAGCAAAGGAGAGAAACAGTCACCGTCTTCATCTGCTGATGGAGACTCCAGTAATCCTTCAATGTGATACCGACCTCGCTCTCCATCTAAAATAAGACGATAAAATTATGAACAACCAGATTTTCAATATCAAAAGGCAAGAACCTGGTAGGACTTTCAAATCTGCAAGCAAGTTTAAGGTTTAAATCAAGTTTGCTTTGGTACAAACCTTGTTCCCTGAAAGGGATACCGTCAGCAAATGTAAAAGCTTCAAATTTCAAGTAATTGAGAAGAAAGGGAAACCAACAAAGATAGGAAAGAGCGGATAAGCAATCTGAAACAGATACCATTTTGTATAGATGCAACACGCGAAACCTGAGCTGCAATTTCAATGTTGCAATGCTTCTCCATATCATAGATAGGTGCTGCATAATAAAAGCTTAAAATTAGATGCATTACTACAATCGCACGAAAAAATTTCAGGAACAAAAGAAATAAAGACAATACAATGTTTTTTCTTCCAAAGTTTTTCCCGAGGAGACTCCTGGAATACTTGCGATGAGAATACCCCTAGCTGCACAACAGAGAACCATTCTTCATCTCTGAATTTTATGAAATATCAGTACCTTGAGTATTCATTTTGGTCGGTTTGGCAAAACGCCTCTTTCCTTATGAAAACACTAAGCACACATTTTCAGCTATTTATCAAGGCCTTATCATTTTAGGCTTAGTTTGGATGTCATGAATTATAAATCAATTGTGTAGTATTATTGGGCTTTAAAATTAAACTATGTAGTATGACACTAAAAGCCTGCTTCTCAGAGATGGTCTCAACTTCAATAGACCCATTGTCTCAGCACATATTCACATTAAAAAAAATCAAGGATAACATTACCAGGTGATAAGGATTAGATAACATATAATCATCATCTTGAACTGATTCTCCATCTTTCCCACTGAGCAGGTTTTCCATTGTCAAAAAAAAAAAAGTAGAAACAATTAGTGGGTTATCTATATAGGAGATAAGTGCAGCAGCCTAGCACATTGAAAACAATCTTCAGCAGGGAGAAAATATAATTTCAAATAAAAGATGTTACAGCAAGAGAACCTGTTCGCCACCATCCGGAGCTGCCTAAAAGGCCATATATATACACCTTCAACACGAATTTGAGCACCACTGACTTGATCTTCATCGTCAAACACATCATGGAAGATAATCACACCCTATATTGAAGCAAAGTGTATGGGTAAGATACAAATACAGTTACTAAGTTGCATCAGCAAAAATGATTGAATTATTAAAATTGAGAAGAAAATGAATATAGCAATTTTCAAAGCAAGACTAGAAACTTCAACCAAACTGTTAATAAGTAATCTGAACTTGGAAAAACTTATCAAACCATATGGTACAAACAAAAAAAACTTGAAACCCAGCTTCTTGATGAATTCAGTTTCATGACTGCTAAATAGGAGCTATTATTAAAGCTGAATAGCCTGAGACACTACATGAGGCAACCAACTTTCCTCTTATTTTTCTTCATCGCTTTGTAAGTCACAAGAATGGGCTTAGCCCAATTTCAAGATTTCGCTTGGATACACCATTAGTCCATTACTTTGTCCAAAGCAACCCCTTAAACAAATGCATGGCGCACATCATTGGTAAAGACCGTGACTTAAATCTTCACCTGAACATAGTGCACACCGGTTATTTTTGTCGGCGTACTAACTAACTCAAGGACAGAGTTTCCATTGGATCTCTTAAAGTCAGAAAACTTAGAAGATTTATTGGATGAATCCAGCAATCTCCAACCACCTGCATTTTAAAAAGGAAAAGTTTACCGATAAAAAAAACAAAAGAAACAAGCTCAGAGAAACTATTACATTCAAGCAGACACAAATAAAATACCGTACTTGCTAAACTTAGGACATTAACAAGCATAAATCTCGTAAACAACTTGTTTTCCACTTCTTGGACTTCATATCAGACATGAATTTACTTACCTAGTCAAGGTAAATATTCTAAACAAAACGGGGAAATCCGATAAATGTAAAAGGTGACCAGTACAAGTGTGCCAAATATTTAATTATTCATAAGAAACAAGATAGTTTAGCTGCCTACCATTATTGCTACAATGCAGAAGCTCTAAAAATCTTTCAATCATAAACATATTCACCTTGAAATTTTCTCATTTGTAACTCTTTTTACTTTTAACCTCGAAATTTTTTTGAACTTAATACATTTCTACTTCTAACCTCATCTTTAATTGCCAAACTTAGAACTAGAATCATACAATCATTTCCATTAGAACAAAGAAACAAACAAACATTGTGACCATGATATATATTGCCAAGACACAGCTATTTAGAAATGAATAATCTGACAGAATGAAGGTAACACCCAATCAAAAGTAGCAAACCTTTGTAGGTTCCTGTTATGTTCCAGGCTGAGAATTGACTTAGATCGTTGTCATCTTTCCTAACAAAAAGCCACTGCAAAAACAATATGAGAAAGTGAGAAAATGAAGCACAAAATACAAATACGTAGATGAAAGTAAAAGATGATTAAAGAACACAATGTTAATGTGTCATTCTACCGACATTCTAGTCTAAAGTTCCCCAAGTCCCATTCTCAAAGTAATTAGTGAAGAACATAACAAAATTTCACACTGTTAATGAACTTAACTTGCTCAACAGGCAACACATCTTGATAAAAAGGCAAAAAGATCATAAACTGTGAGGGATAAATGGATAATACTTACAGACACATTAAGAGCAAAGTGCATGATAAAATTACAAAATGCATAGGCAAACGACATCAAAAGAAGATTAACAAGAAAATAGATACAATTAGATGACAATTCCTTATGAATTTCTCAGTAGGAAATCCCGCATATCAGCACTAACACCTGAAATAGCAATAAGCAAGCAGGGGGCTTCGAATTACAACAAAAATCCCAAAAACCTATAAACTAACCATTAGGAAAAGTGCAGAACCATAAATCAAAATTTCAGCAATCAATCATCAGGAACATAAATGTTTCAATAAACGAACCTCGTCGCCCCATGATCGAGCTCTCTCTCTCAACGGCCGCAAGCTCGCCACCGGCTGAAACAGCCCAAAAGCAAGCCATAAAACAATCAAAGACTTGAATACAAACCCTAATCCCTTCTTCCCACAAGACAAGGGTCTATAAATTTCCCGAATAGCCATCTGGGAGCACTGCCATTTGAAGCCAAAATCACAATCCAGAATAACCATATCCACCCCTAAGCCGATTTCGGGGAACCCTTATCGATTCCGCAAAACCCATAAAGCAAATAGGGGTGGAGGGAAAGGGGGGAACTTTGCTTCAAATGGGGTCAAATAAACAACCAAAACGACATGAGCGGATTGTGAGAGCTCAACGGCCTGATCTGGAGAGCTCAACAGATGAAGATTTTTAAGGGTTGGGGCGAGAATTGGGATTAGAAATTTCCTCCGACATAGAACAACACCAACAACACCAACCTTCACGGTTGAAACGTTGAAGAATAAAAAAAGATTAAATACGTAAAAATAAAATAAAAATCAACTGGGATTTCTCAATTGATGAGGTAGGTGACGGCTGATAGTAAATTTCTGGGTATTTTCCCTTCGTTTCGGACGATTTTAGACTGTTGACAGAATGACAGGATTTCTCAATTCTCTCTCTGCCACCTTTCTGGTTTTCAAGCTGGGAAGTGGTCACTGGACACTGATGATACGTCAGTCGGTCAGTGGGTAGAAGTACAATAAGCTTAATTCGAATTATTCACTTATTTGCGTCTGTAAAATAATAATGGCCGCTAATGAATTTAATTAGCATAGTTAAAGTTATTGGGGACCGGTGGGGCCACTGGACCATCTCCTTATTAGCATCGATTATTCCATTTCAATCGAGTGACCTTCATGAATTGTATTTGTAGCACTTGGGGATCATAACACCTCTCAGTGTTGTGCAAGCTATGGAGTTTAATGTCGATTATCCAAAGGATATTTCGATTTTAAATCAATTTAGGTTAATCATCAAAAACCCATACATAAATACCAATTTAGTTGTGATTTGTAGTTAATTTATCCAACATTATAAACCATAACCATCCTTATAAAAACGAAAATATATTAACTTAATTAGGATGTGTAACTCATTTTTATACTTTATAAAGAAGCTCTCACCAAAAAAGTATTTATAATGAAGCATATTTTCAATCTCTCCCAAAATTTCAAGAAAATTGATTATTTATTTACAAAAACACATTTATTTAATTAACTATCAATAATGAATTATATATTTATATAAAAATCCACATCGATAATTTATCAACTCAATCATATACAAATTATTAAAATGTGTATCGAAAATGTCGGGTATATGGCGATGGATTTCCTAATGCATAATTGACGCACATCGGTAGCTATTTACCTTTCTTCCTTTTGTAACCATTATTAATTTCCTTGCAAATTTATTAGATTGATGAAATAAAAATTTACAACATAATCTACCTCAATTGAGACCTGCACATAATTTCCATAATTCATTTCTACCTTGTCTATATACAGCAAATTTCTACATAGGGAAATGTTGGTCCTGATAGAGATCTCTTTCCATACAGACTAGAATGAATTTATAAGATCAAGAAAGGTAGATAGCTTTTAGCATAACTACCGAGTTACCATTTACAAAGACCTTTGAACGAATTTGTAATTCATATTTCAACAAAATCCGTTGTAGTCTAGGTGGTTAGGATACTCGGCTCTCACCCGAGAGACCCGGGTCCAAGTCCCGGCAACGGAATTTTTGTGCTCTCTAATGCACTATCTTTTTTCTTTCAAAGATACGACGTCGTCTCTCGGTTTGCTGTTGGTATTTGTTTCACCCCATTGCATGTTTTGATTGAAGCTTTAGCCGACAATTTTGAAGAATTTACGTGTGGCTCTTATTCAATGTTCTAAATTATGGTACTCATTATAGAATCGCGTACAAATAAGAGCATAAGCTCTTTGCTTCATACTTTTCTACAATTACAGAATTCACTCTCTACCATTCTTACAAACTCAACAATCGTGCTAAACGGTCTCCTCTTTCTATCCCTGGATAAGGAGACTGCGCCGTCTGTATCTTCTTCCGGTAGAAAGAATATAGGGCTGATTCCTCTTGTCGTTCATTTCCAGCTCTGTGTTGCTATGAGCACTATGAGCTTATGAGCATTCACAATGCCTGTGGCATGCAAGAATTTACATTAGCACTTTAAAGCATAATTATTACTAGGATACAAGCTTAACTAGTTTGTTGGCATATAAATGCATATGTACCATCAAAATTATCACATCAAACCCAAAAAGGTATTAATCATAATACATCAGATTTTTATCCTCCAACTAGTGCATAAAGACAGCAAATATCTCTATAGAGCTCGTTCTGCAACAAGCAACATCAAGCCACCGACAGTTTTCTTCAATCAAAATGAACTAAAGTTTTCAGATTTTCAATATTTTAGTGGAAAGACTATTAAAAGGGGAAAATTACACAACTCTTCGGCCACTGGCAAGACAACTGAACTTTGCCCTTGATATATATTATCATTTCTGCTTGGCAATGAGATCGGATAACTCCGCCTCCACCACCACGGATCCGACAATCCTACACATGACTTTTACATCTATTGAAGGTCCCTAACATTTTATATGCTCATTGTGTCAATAACAGTTCATTTCAGCTTTCCATTTGCTGTTAAGAAAATGCAGGTTTTTCTCTTACAGACTGATAAACAATAGTAACAAAACAATAGATGTTCCATGACTGGTAATTAAAAGTAAGAAGTAAAGCTCTCATCAAACGTTAAAAACTCGCCACACTTAAAAATACCTTGAAAATAGTCATTTCAAATTACAAAATTGTACGATTGGTATAAAATCAAGCTGAAGTGCCTATGATACTACGAGGTAACCCCAATGGATGGCACAACACAATTAAAAAACCGTGACTTTTAAGCAGTAACAACTACCTTCATTTCAAACAGAAAAATAAGTATACTAAAAAAACAAGATAAGAAAGCTAGCAAAGAATTCTTAAATTCAGGGAGGCACAAATGAGATGAAGTAGTGGCTAAAATTAGGACATTAACAAGCATTAAGTTCTTGTATCAGCCAACTATTTCTACTTGTATTTCAAGGTAGTCATGGCCTTTTTACCTACCCTAGTCAAGGAATATTCTAACAAAACAGGAAACTCCTATAATTATATAGGTAGTGCAAATAATTAATCATTCATGAGAAACAATATAGTTTAGGCCTGCAAACAGTATGGCCACAAGCTCTAAAATTCATTCTATCATTATATATCACCTTGAAAATTTTCCATTTGTAGTTGTTTTTACATTGACCTCCAGTTGCTAAGTTTGGCCCGAGAATATACATTTATTCCCAAACAGGACGAATAAACAATCATACATCGTGATATTTAGAACTCAATAATCTCAAGTTACTGCAGAATTCACACGTCAAAAGCATGTAGGATTAAAATTGCAAACCTTTGTAGTGTCCTGTTATGTTCCAGGAGGAATGACATAGATCACTGTCATCTCTCCCAACAAAAAGCCACTGCAAAAACAATATCAAAAGGTGAGAAACTTAAAGAGATGGATGGCTAGATGCAAGTAAATGACATCTGCATACAACTATACGACCTATACAAGTATGGACTTACCTTTTTATGTCGATTTCTCTTTTTGCCACTTCAAGACCCTATGTAAAGATTGGACGTCGTCTTTGGCCATAACCTATCAATACTTTTTTTTCCACATTACAAGAAGTATGGAGCAGCGCTATGTACAAATATAGCATCATATACACTAAAGTAAAAACATTACTATCTAATTCTTAAATCTCTCTTCCTTTCTTCCCTTGTAATCTCGAAGAACTCCCTTGAGCTCCTTACGAGAAGCCGATAGTACCCACTTGCTAAATTCATTCTCCTCCATTCCCATGAACTGCGCAATTAAGCCAAATTGTCTCCTCTTTCTATCTCTTATTAAAGAAACTGTGTTGTCTCTCCTTCTCGTGACAGGAATGTGGGGCTGGTTCATATTGACGGTCACTTTCAGCTCTTCGTTACCGTGAGATCCACGTCCAAAATTCACGACATCTTCATTACGATGAGCATACACAATACCTGTAGCATGCAAAAATCTTCTTTAGCACTCTCCTAGACAAAACACATTACTCAGATACAGGCCTAACTGACTTGTTGGCATATAAAACATTAGTACCATTCAAACCGTTAACTGTCCCATCAATACCATTATTTATGAGTTCTTTTATCCTTGCACAGATGTCTCCAGTTATTGATATACCTAAGGCCTCTCTAATGATTATTCAGGTTATTCAGGAGGCCACAGCGTATGCTGCTCGTGCATCAGTGGTCTTTCAAGCAAATGAAAGTTTTCTGTAGTCAAATTGAAGATTTGAAGTAAAAACTTCAGATTTTCATATATAATGGAAGTGGATTGCAAGTGAGACTTACCCAGCTCTTCAGCCATTGGAGTCTTTCCATCAGCTTGTACGGAACCAAGGTTTTCACTTTGGGTCTGAAGACAAGATGACTCACCTGCATCCTTGGATGGAATAAGATGCATTCCAAGATCATCAATATTGGGTTGTTTTGTTCCATATTTGGCGCACTCTTGTCTCTGTTCAATGATCTCACTGGTGAAAAGTTTATCAGATAAGTCCCGGAACAGATTGTGAATTCCGAAGAGCTCGCCTTGAAACTGTTTGCAATCCTGAACAGAAAGGGAAGACAATAAACTACAAACTTCTTCTAGAGATGATTCAACTTTGCTGAATGGAAATGAAAAAAGTAGATAAGGTCCCGTAGAAACAATTTGTACCTGGACACCTTCAAAATATCGCTTCTCCATCTTCCCAGAAACAGCAATGTTTGATAATTGCTGTTTGTATACCTGGCGAGAATACACGAGCTCCTCCAGTGAGCCAGCAGCAAGAAGGCGGAAGACTACAACATGCCTCTTCTGTCCAAATCTAAATGACCTGTCTTGAGCTTGTAAATCATGAGATGGGTTCCAGTTGGGATCAAAGATCACCACACGGTTTGCACTGACTAAATTAAGTCCAAGCCCACCAGCACGGGTAGAAATAAGAAAGACCTAACCAGAAACGGACACATATGAGTTGATATAAGGACATCCTAATGTGTGGAGATTATTTCAAAAAATATTAAACATTTTGATTTGATCAGCTACCTGTTTACTTGGACTTGAGTTGAAGTCATCGACAAGAGTCTGACGTGATCCAGTTGGAGTGGAGCCATCAAGTCTTGAGAAGCAATAACCCTTGCGTATCAAAAACTTCTCGAGAATACTCAACATCCTGGCAATGAATCCTCAACTTAGAACACCAAGCATGTCTTACACCCGGAAAATATAAATGGATCATACCTTACAGAATGACTGAATAGAAGTATTTTATCGCCTTGTGACACCCAAGACAACATCAATTTCTCCAAGACACGCATTTTACCACAATGCTTCACGTCGCTGAGGCCCATGAAGCTTTCATTTTGTGTGTTTCCCCCAACTAGATCAACATCAGCACCAAGAACTGCAGTAGAAAATTCTGCATCCTTGTTTTGTTTATCTGTATCATCCTTGGGGTTTGGCTTAATAAGCTCTAGATGATTACTAATCTGCCATGCATCATTATAAAGATTGTCAAAAGTACAATTAACAGAAACTTTTGTTGATATCTAGGGTAAATAAGCCAACAAACAGTAGTTTTCTATTAGTTACAGAAAGGAGTATCACAACAACCAACCAAAGCATTGCCAACTTAAATCCTGTTTAATATACATTCCAAAACAATGGATCCTTATATCTTTTATCACTGAAGGACGTGCACTTCGAAACCCGACAATTTTACAATGTCACCAAAAATGAAGCATCAAGACAACCACACAATCACAAATGAAACCTGGAATCATAAATACTCATACCTGCTGCAGCTTTATAAGGCATGAAAGAACCACACAAAATGGGCAATAGTCACAGCCATCAGGGGAGTCTTTGTGAAGGTACCTCCAGATAATACCATCTGGCACAGTCCTCTTGCAGCACTCCACTTGCGTAAGGGGGCTTCCGCAGCTACAAGGGAGGTCTTTATTCATGAGGCATTGAATCTCTGGAAGCTGTAACATTCTCTTATAAGCCCTTTTTTGCAACTCAGTCATGTCACAAAATACAACATTATCTTCTTTTCCCAGCATAAGATGCCCTATGGTCTCCTCCTTTGTCCTTCTTAATAAGTATTTGCGAAGAACAGCCACAAGATGCTGCTTACGCTCATTAGCAACTTGAACAAACCTTTCGGGTGCACTTGACCTTTGTCCATGCTTAAGAGGTTCATCATAATAATCACGGAAATGTTCTCGTGATCCCAAACATCCAGGTGAAACCCAGTCAAAGAGATTGAAAAGCTCCATAATTTTGTTTTGCATTATGGTCCCCGTCAGACCATAGCGTTTCATTGTCTTAATTTCCAAACATGCCTCATATAATTTTGACTTCTCATTTTTCAGCCTATGAGCCTCATCAACAACTACAATTTCCCAGTTAATATTTGACAAATTGCTCCCCTGTATTCTAAATGTATCAAAACTTGTAATCAAAATTTCAACTACTCTTGATTGTACTTTGTCAAGGATTACATCACGGTTTGGACCATGAAAAACGGAAACACTAAAATTGGCCCATTTAGAGAATTCATCCTCCCAGTTGTGTATAACAGAACTTGGACAAATAATCAATACAGGGCCCTTGTCAACAGCCTGATTTCCCTGCTTGGCTGCTAAAACATCAGATTCTCCATCTTTTGCATATACAGCAGCTAAGAATGCAATTGTTTGGATTGTCTTGCCCAGTCCCCTATTTCAAATCCCATAAACATCGGGAAAGGAGTTCATGAGATCACAAGTGCAGCACATTGCACCAAGGAAAAAACTAAGCATACTTATTTTGATCATCAAAAAGAGATACGTCAAAATGAAAATGAGTACAAGAATGCTAGAATTATGTCCAGGTAAAAAGGTACAATAAATCAGTCTTGCACCGAAAATTTGAAGTATCAATGCAGATGGCAATTAGCATGTATGGCAACGAAGCATGTTACAGTTGAAAATTTCAGTTGAAAATCGTGTTTTCCCTATGACAAGAACAAGCTATACAGACCTACTTTGACTATCTTGGTTCATAAAACATCTACAAGCATGTGTGTATAACTAACAAATAATGACTACATAACATACAAATAAATGTTCCGAGGGCAGGCATCAGATAATTCTGCATGTTTCATATTAACTCTATATGAAGCATGTGAAAAGTTAATCATCAGCTGAGGTTCATGATGTTGGCCCGATGGAAAAAATTCAAAAGAAAAAGAGTCTAAAAAATTTTTGTCCACCATAAGGAAATCTCACAACCAACAGCAGCAGGCTTTTTGTTATCCAAACGAGTCTCAATTTCCACAAGCACTTATTATTTAGTTCCTTTGCGCCAAAGTCTAATCTTAGTTCATTACTTGTGAACCTAAATATTTTAGATAAACATAGACACTTAATTGCTCAATGCAGGTTTCAGTGCTTTCCTTCTAGGAAAAGGGAAAGGTTAAGCAACAATTTTGGCGTCTAGAGCAAATTGAGCATCCTCAATTCCTCTTGCAATATCCTCAACTGAAACAACATGAACAAATTTATGCTTACATGTCATCTCCAAGAATGCCTCCATGATTACTCTTGTACAACCGGTAGAGAAACTCAACACCTGTTCGTTGATGCTCAAGCAACCTACAATTGATTGAAGCAGGAACCTGCCAAAAAAAGAAAGGTGCAGCATCATTAAGCTCTGTTCACTAGACATCTAGGCAACCAATGAGAGCATGCTAAGCACCTATCCTTGCTGATGGGATCACAGGCTTTGAAATTCTTAAAAACCGATTATATTTATCGACTTCACATTATCATTCACCAGTATGCAACAGTATCCACCGTACCAGTGACACTTTGTTGTGCGTATGCATCTAGACAATAATATCGTGCTAGCAGTTCCCTCAAACATCAACACGTCACAAATTGGTCTAAATGTAGACTCAACAACATAGTCATACGATCAATGGTTGCTCACAAGACTGTTATCATTTTAAATTGGACATTGAAATACACCCTAATTGTGGAGATATTTTGCAATTATTTGAATTTCGTCCTGTTTGAATTGTAATAACTACCAGAAAAGAAGGAGCATTAACCTGAACCACAGGAGTAGTGCCGGGATGTGACAACACCAGGGGCTCATAAGGCCCCGTTGGCTCGAAAGAGAAAGAATTAACCCCTTCGCGGCCTCTTCCATACTCTTCTTCTTCTTCATCTTCACCATCTCCGTCGTCGTCCGATCGTTTTCGACGCTTTGATTTCGACCGTTTCTCTTGCAATTGCTTCTCGTCCTCAAAACGACGTCGCTTGGGATAATCCTGCTGCTCCTCCGGTTTATCAACGGAGGTCGTAGGGCGTTGTAATGGCGGTTTCTTGAAAACAAGTGGAGAGAAAGAGGAATCCTCTTCAAGGCGAAGGAGCTGTTGGGAGAGAGAGGATTTGGGAGGTTTTCTCGGGCTTACTGTTACCGATGTATCGGATGAAGGTAGCAATTGGGATTGGGGGTAAGCGGTGGAGAAGGATGAAGTTTTGGAGTTGCAGGGCCTGAGGGCTTCTTTCAAAGTATTCAACGACATGGAGATCCGCTGAGGGATGAAGTGCAGATCGCCAGAGCACTTGACAAGTCGGAATTCAATAATCATTTTGAATTTTCCTATAAATAGTTCTTTTAAAGATAAAATTGTCTAATCAATACTAATATTTTTGGCTTATTAAACTTAACTTTAGTACCCTATCAAAGAGTATTACTCAATCACTATTGGCGCGTTTAACTATCTCAATGATGTTATATATCACAGACAAAATTATTCTAAATTTTTTCTTGTGATTTTGAAGAGGAAGAAGGCGAATCAGAAGCGGAAGATGAATGAAAGAATTGGCGGTATTGGGCTCAAATTCTTCTTGTGTTTTTTGCCCCTATATAAAATAATACTTCGTAAAAAAAGACACTGTGGAAAATGGTAATTACGGTGGTGGATATATTGATGTACAAAATTTAAATATTGATTTGACGGTTACTTTTTGCCCACATTTTCTCCTTTATTTCTCATTCCTTCACTTCTCTCTCGTCACTTTCTTTCACCCGAAACTCTCTCTCCCGTAACCCTTCTTTCTTCTTCTCATGTGTAGTCGCGGCCGCAGTACGGCCAACAGGGATCCGACAACCACGTCAGGGAGCATTGCCTCGCCACCAAGACATTTGGCCACCAGTCCGACACCGAAGGGCGAGCGAGAATCTGGGGTTTTGCCGTCAAGGTTGTCGTGAGAAGGGGCTACACCACTAGTTTCCGTCACCGGCGCCGTTGTCTGCTCGTCGTTCCGTCATCAACCCTCTCTCTTACCGGTCCCCGATTTCTGTTCTCTGTCGACAACTCTGCCGTTTAGAGTTCGTCATTATTGCTCCGTCGTGCCGGGAACCAAATTTGTATTTTTTAGGGTAGGCTATTTCTACTAGATTTTGGGTACGATTTTGATTCGTTTTGTTAAGTAGTATTGTGTATGTGTTTCATGAATTGAGTATATTGTTAGAGCATTATTGGTACGTTTGGGCATGTGGATTTAATCTTACATCATTATTTAAGTTTGGTAAAATGTTACCCAATTTATGGCTATGATTATTTTATTGGGTATATGTTTATTATTTTTGTGGTATGTTTCTTATTGTTATGTATATTTAAAGTGAAAAGTTGGGTATGTTTTATGGGTACCAAAACTGTGTTATAATGATCAAATGTCATTTGATATTGATGTTTGTGTACAATATCGATTTGTATAAATTTTGGGTATGACAAAATCAAATTGGGTATGCTTTTAGTATTAAATGTGACTTAAATTGAAGAGAAAAAAATGGATTGAGTATGTATACATTGGTAATGAATATTTTACAAAACAAAATACTACCCAATTTATGGGTATGATGTTTTTTGATATTTTAGATTGTTGAGTATGTCTGGGTTTTGAATATGTGTGTTTTTTAGTATGTTTGTGTAGTTTGACAAAATTATTTTGGGTATGATAGTGACTTTTTTGGATAAAGTAATTTTTGGGTAGAAGGTGGAAAAATGTACATGTTGAAAATTGTGCATTTGTGTAGTAGGTGAAGACAAATATCAAATGTTAGATATGTCAAATCAGATGAGATGTAAAAGTTAGTGGCAATGATTATTTTTTGGGCCTAAATTACAAAGATGAAAAAAGTGGAGGCCAATTTAGTAATTGTTATAAGCAAAATGACTCATTTCATCAAAAACGCCTAACTACATTGAACGACTCTTCAAGATGGAGAAAGGAGAACGAGGAGAAGAAGGATTGGATGCAAACTTTTTGCCTGTACCTATCAGTTTCTTCTCAGAGGTTCTAAATTGAGCCTCGGCGTGTTATCAACAAATTGAGACTCAACGGTGGTGGTGTGACGTCGAAGTGTTGGAGTCGTCGACTGTGCACTAGAGCGCGGCCTCGCGATTGTTAATGCTTGAGAAAATTCGTAGCTTTCCACTAATTTTGATTTGGGATGAGCTCGAATTTCGAGAAATCTGAGTTTTGATTTGGGTCTGTTATCACAATTGAAAAATTACAACGTTTACAATTGGAAAACCACTGAAAAACTACGAATTTTCTCACCTTGGAAATTCGAAGGGTGTTCTTCAAGAACCCTAAGCCCCAAATTTTCTCTCCCTCATTTGTCGTCTTCTTCCCCAAGCCACCAGCAACCCCTCTCCCTCTATCTCTCCACCACCTCATATCTTCTGCAACACCAACACCCCCCCTCCTTTGTCGAACCCACTTTTTAACCTACAAAAACCGGAGCTCAAGCCTACCGCCGCCTGGAGGCCTTTGCTTCGTCGAAAGCCATTATCATGGTTGCCGCCACTATCGCCGACGAAGCCCTAAATTCTAGATTCAACATCTCATTAGGATTTGTGAAATTGTCAACCTTCACATTTGCCCCAAAATGATCGAGATTCGATTTACCCACCCACAATTGTGAAGACTTTATGACCTAATTTCACCAAAAACAACTTAAATGATGTTAATTTTCCTCCCTTAGGCGTTCATGGATTTTTCAGGTTCAAAACCTAACAACTTCTCATCATCAATTTGGGGCTTAGGGTTACAAATTTACGTTGTGGACAATTTCACCCCTAATATTTAACACCGTTCAGATAGTTTAACGTGCGAACAGTGATCGAGGCACTACTCTTTGATCGGGGTCAATAGGTGAGGTAACGTTCTGATAGTTTAAACGGCGGGGTACTAAAGTTTAGTTAGCTTAAAAGATGGGGTACTGTTTAGACAATTATCTCTTTTCTTAAAGTTAACTTTGGCGATGAGTGGGAACATGCGAATAGAGTCGATAGACGGATAAGGGTCATAATGTCATACACTCATATAAGACTATAAAAGCTGCTCGAGTCGAGTCTTGATATGTTCGAGCTCGATTCATATACAAACGAGTTGAACCCAAGCAAAGTTCAAATTTTTACACTAGTTTAAAATCATGTTTAGGCTTGACTCTCAATCCGTACATGCACATTACAATTGTTTTTTTTAACTAAGCCTAGTTCAAGCTTGTTTAGGCTCTTTCAAACTCGAGCTCGTTAAAGCTCATTTGTGATAGTCTTCGTAATTTTTGTTCTTACATGCTTTAATGAAGGAACATAAGTGACCGCCGGTAGACTTCGAGAGGAGCTCCGAAACCTTCAACCACTGGACAGTAGAGACCGGAGACTTCGGGAGAGAGAGGCGAGAACGAAGGTTCCCTTGTAGCCTAAACCAAAATGTTGAAGTTTAAGGATTAGGGTTTGGTATATACAATACTTAAAAGAAGGTCAAATGAGAGACCTCAGGTGTATCCCTTGCAAGTCTCCTAGGGTTTGATTTTCGGTCGGTAGAAGGTTTGATGTCCGACAAAAAGGTGTTGTGGAAGTGAATAGTTTCGGTTTTCACGGTGTATGTTGCAGCTGCTTTGGAAGTAAGAGAGATAAAAGCGTTTGTAAGGGTTTTTTTGGGGAAGAAAGAAAACAAGAGCGGGATTAGATTTTTGTAGGTGGTATAATGAAATTTGTGGCTTTTTTGTAATTATATTAGTGGGTCTTATCATCAATCGGCGTTCCTATAACTTATTTTGATGCTCACAAGTGCCCATATATCTTCGACATTATATAACGTCGAAAAAGTTAAACCCTTGTTGAAAGCGCAGAAACATCGTCCGGCGCAATAAGTAAGTGTCGAGGTTAAATAATATTTAATGACCCAGTTTTCAAGTAGTGAATGGGAGTTTCAAAAAGAATCCTTAGGAAAATTTGGCTTCGGTAAAAGTTTTAGGAACTAGATCAATGAATGTATCTCAACATTTTCATGCTCTCTGTTAATTAATGTCTTCCCGACTACGATATTTACCCCATAACAGGTTTGTGTCAAGGTGATCCTCTATCGCCGCTTCTCTTTAACCTTAGAGTTGAGGTGCTTGCTAGGAACATACAAAAAGCATGTATTGAAAACCCAAACTCTACAGGCTTCCCTATCACAAAAAATGGGTCAAAATTCCTTTTTTAGTCTTTACGGACGATATTATTATTTTTTCCAAAACAACAACTGAAGCAAGTAACAAAATACTCACGATCCTTACAGATTATTGCGCTACATCCGGACAAGTAATTAATTATCATAAATCCGCCTTTCAAACCACATCTTATATTGACTCTAGCAAAAAAAAAAAAAAAAGAACACTACAAGCACAACTTGAAATTACACTATCCAACGACCTTAAGCAATATTTTGGGTGCCATGTGATCAACGACATAGTAGATGAGGATATATTCAATTTGGTTATCTTAAAATCAAAACAACAACTTACAAAGTGGAAAACATTGCCCTTTTCATAAGAGGGAAGAACAACTTTAATAAAAGCAAACATAAATGCCAAACCTAGTTATTTTATGCATGCATTCATGCTCCACACTAATATCCATAACGAACTAGATCAGATAAATAAAAAAAATTTGTTGGAATAAGTGACCTAAATTCAACTCACTCATCAGATGAGATAAGATCTGTAAACCAAGATCTCTTGGTGGAACGGGCATTAGGAATGCCGTATATATGAATAAAGTGTTGCAAATGAAACTCTTATGGAAAATCATGGATGAGCGTAGATAACATTTGGGTGAGAATAATAGAAGAAAAATAAATAAAAGGTACTTGTCTATGGAAGTAAGAATGCGGAAGAAATACTTCTAGGCAATGGAAAAAAAATTGGTTAAACTAAGAGAAGAATTTGATAGAGGTCTTAGATGGAGAGTGAGTGACGGAAAAACAATTAGACTTTGAAAAGATCAATGGGTGACCAATAACCCCATGCAAAACCTAAACCAATACAACATTGATAAAGTCATCCGCCCTCGCAAACATGTTTATTTCTAATAAAAATTGGAACCATCAACGACTAAATCAATTAGAGAATATTCTCCCAAATGACATTAGCAAAAAAAAATAAAAACTACAAATTGCCTAAATGTGACATTAGAGACAAATTATATTGGGTTGCGAATGAAGAATGATGGTACTTCTGATGGTACTTCACTAAGTCTGTTATGGAATTAATCAGAAAAAAGAAAGTGAATGTCACAACTCACAAAACTTGGATATAGGAGATCAACATTTTGCCAAAAGTCAAAAATTTCTTTGGAAAGTGGCTCTAGAAGGGATCCCAACGAAAGAAAATTTAACAAACAAAGAATTCCAATTATGATACATTGCGAATTTTGCAACCATCATACTAAACGCTTGTTCTTTGGGTGTCCTTATACAAAATATTGATGATACCAAAATCTCATTGAAACTCCATGACTATGGTACGACAATCATGAAAGTTAGCGATATTCTCCTCGATCTTAAAAAAAACTCGATTCATCATATGGCAAAGGCCAAAGGAGGGATTTAACAAACTTATATTTGACGCATCTAGATGGCAAAGGCCGAGAGTATCCGGGTTACATCCATCGAGATTGAGGGTTAAAATTTGACTCTCATAAATACAGTCAACAAACAATAAAAATTACCTTAATAGATATGATCATCTCTGATATTTTCACCATGATTTTTAGTTTTAAGCTATGCAACCCTCATCATGTCTTCAACATTGTGACGGATAGACTCGACATCCGACATGGATCACCGAAGGATGTTAAAGACCTCAACCGGCTAGCTTTAGAAACTAATTGTCACCTTCTTACCTTTGTATTTAAAAAAAATGATGGATCGAAGTAGGCCATTTTGCTTTTGTGAGTAAAGGATAATCAGTTGAAATCCATGAAAGTGTTTGTGAAAGCTATTGACTTGTTTGATAAGGAGTTGGTCAATTCCAACTATTCCAAAGGATGAAGAGGGTAACACAATCTTACATCTTGTTGTCCTAGATAAGCAATCCAAGGTATGACCTATCTTCGTATAAATCAGCAATTTAGCATGATGTGCATCCAAGAAGCCCTTCGGGGAAATGAGTGTCAATCATCAGCAAGAATTAACTTTAAAATTGTAACTCGGAAGTGAACAGTAAAATGAACAACGACCCAACTAGCAAAACGCAATACTAATCGAATTGTCAAAGTCCGATACAGACGGACCGGTAGAGCAGGGGTCGTGTGCGTACGAGCGCACATGCGCATTAGGACCAAGCCCAATATATAAATCCGGCGAGGTTCCATCCTAAAACCAATTGGCAATAGGAGGAGTAACCACCGACCTTATATACTAGGCTCGGAGTGTCCCCATCTTTCGATGTGGGACCTTATTATCTCCAACACGCCCCCGCAAGTGCAACTAGATATAGACCGAGTTGCACTTACCCACAACTTAGGATCACAAGCCAAATTGAGGCTAACCGCTCTGATGACATGTCAAAAGCCCGATACAGACGGACCAACACATAAACCGACGAAGTTCCATCCTAAAATCAATTGACAATAAGAGGAGTAACCACCGACCTTATGTACTAGGCTCGGAATGTCCCCATCTTTCGATATTAGACCTTATTATCTCCAACACGAATCAACAGTCATCGAATGATTCGTATCCTTGTCGTTTCAAGTGGCAGCAAATCCACTTATACTTCGAGAATGACACGGTTCGGAGGAGGAGTTTGACAAGACACGACAGCGTCCGACGTTAGAGTAGCCACATTGGCTGATCTTAGCATGTTCTTAAGGTGTTCTTGTGTGAGCCCCATTAAAAATTTGTGGGAACCAAGACTTTTTCTTTTGCAAGATTAGTCTTAAATGGGTCCCACTGCAATATATTTGGTTTATTTACTTCTATTTATTTTCTCTTTTGTTTGTATTTCAATTTTTTTTCATCTTCAACGTTAGCTCTTCAGATTTGTTTTGCATTTCAATTTATATTTTTATGCTTCTTTTAATTTTGAGATGTATTTGTATATATTTATATTTATATTTATTTATGCTCTTATTAAAATGATTATAGATAAATATTAGTAATATATATGATATAAATATTTATAAATAACAATAAATTATGAAATTAAAAAAAATATGTAAAATAAAATTATTTTATGTGTTATAGACTTCCATTATATATATATATATATATATATATATAATTTTCAATTTGTTTTATTTATAAATTTTTTATTACAATTTAAAGTTTAAATGATTTAAGTTAATTGCATTCGTTAAATAATTTTCTCGAACTAACTTTCTATTCCAACTAACTTTCGATTCGAACTAACTTTCTATTCGAATAACTTTCTATTTCAACTAATTTTCTAATTTCAACTAGTTTATTATTATTTTTTGCCTATATAAATGATCAAATTTTACCCAACATTCACCTCACTCACATATCCATCTCTTCTTTACCCCAAACAAAATTTCTTATCCACTTCATATGAATCCTAACCAAAATCTAAACCCTCAATATCTTCAATATCTTCAATATCTTCAATATGTTCAATACCTTCAAGGTCAAGGAAATATTCCAAACATTCAAGGAAATCATCCAAACTTCCATGGTCAAGGAAATCATCCAAACTTTCAACATCAAGAGTATCCTTATGGTCAATATCCTTTCATAACTCCTCCAAACTTTTCTCCACAAAATTCAAATGCTACCATTACTCCAAGTACTCAAGGAAACATGTCTCCACCACTAGATCTCCCGGAGTTTAACACACAACATGGTGTGATAAACCTTGGAGATGACGTACATTGTTCTTTGAATGAAACTCAAACTCATTCAATGAGTGATAGGGTAAAATGGTCCTAAGAAGAAGACATGTTACTAATTAGTGCATGGCTCAACACTAGCAAAGATGCACATGTCGGAAATGATCAAAAAAGCAAAACATTTTGGAATAGAATTGTTAAATACTACGGTCAAAGGAGAGGATCATGGCATATGAGAAAAGAAACAACATGTAGGGGTCGTTGGCAAAAGATAAATTACTCTGTTTCGAAATTTGCAGGGTGTTACGAGCATGCTTCGAAAAGAAAAGCTAGCGGTGAATTGGAAGATGATGTCCTTGCTTTTGCTCGTAGACTCTACACAAGTGACACTGGAGGCGAATTTAAGCTTGATCATGCTTGGCAAATGCTCAGAATGGAAGAAAAGTGGAGAAGCTCCTTGAATATGACAAACATTCATGTAGGGGATGAAAGCTCAGAAGGATTCAAAAGGTCTAAGGTGAATGAAGATGGAACATATTACTCAAGCTCAAACCCTGAATCTCCAAATTCAGGTATGTACGAGTCTAACACTTCTCGTCCTTCTCGTCCTCCTCGTGCTTCTAGAAAGATGACCAATATAGGGAAGGGGAAGGGAAAGGGAAAGGGAAAGGGAAAGTCAACGTCTTCGAATGATGTAGAAGATCGGGAAGTTAGTCTTGCCTCTTTTCTTGCTGCTAGAGAAGAAGAAATGCATATCAGGACCAAAGAACTAAATCTTAAAGTCGCTTATGTAAGAAAGAAAGGCAAGGGAGGCAGAAAGAAAGGAAATGGAGGCTCTTGAATAGAAAAGGATGCATGATGAATACATGATGTTGGAGAAGAAAAAAATGTTTGTTGAATTAACCTCACGACGGGAATTAACACCGGCGGAAGGAATGTTGAGAGATGAACTACTTGCGAAATTGTACCCTGGTAACAACTAGTTTTATTTTTGAAATTAGTATAGTAGATGTGTATCATCTACTCGGATATTATTTTCGTTTGTATAGTAGATGTGTATCATCTACTCTATCGGCTATTATTCTCGTTTGTATCGTAGATGTTTATCATCTACTCGGCTATTATTCTCGTTTGTATTGTAGATGTGTATCATCTACTCCAAATCCAGGTATGTACGAGTCTAACACTTCTCGTCCTCCTCGTGCTTCTAGAAAGATGACCAATATAGGGAAAGGGAAGGGAAAGGGAAAGTCAACGTCTTCGAATGACGTAGAAGATCGGGAAGTTAGTCTTGCCTCTTTTCTTGTTGCTAGAGAAGAAGAAATGCATATCAGGACCAAAGAACTAAATCTTAAAGTCGCTTATGTAAGAAAGAAAGGCAAGGGAGGCAGAGAGAAAGGCAATGGAGGCTCTTGAAAAGAAAAGGATGCATGATGAATACATGATGTTGGAGAAGAAAAAAATGTTTGTTGAATTAACCTCACAACGGGAATTAACACCGGCGGAAGTAATGTTGAGAGGTGAACTACTTGCGAAATTGTACCCTGGTAACAACTAGTTTTATTTTTGAAATTAGTATAGTAGATGTGTATCATCTACTCGGATATTATTTTCGTTTGTATAGTAGATGTGTATCATCTACTCTATCGGCTATTATTCTCGTTTGTATCGTAGATTTTTATCATCTACTCGGCTATTATTCTCGTTTGTATTGTAGATGTGTATCATCTACTCGGATATTATATATATATATGTATGGTGTGATATAATTTGTGTTTTCAATGCTTCTTTAAAGTTTTCAAATAATTTTACCAACCAATCAATTTTAATTTTCTGAAAAGCTTACACCATCTTAAATCAATCAATGTCTTTTTTTCAATCAACTTTAATTTATTTCAAAAGATGTCACCAACTTATTTCAATCAACTTTAATTTCTAAAAAGCTTCCACCTACTTCTTTCAATCAATGTCTTGTTTTGAAAAGATTTTTCCAACTTATTTCAATCAACTTTAATTTCTAAAAAGCTTCCACCAACTTCTATCAATCAATGTCTTTTTTTTTGAAAAGATTCCACCAAACTTCAAGATTTCAAAATCAAAAGATCTCAAAATTCATGATTTCAAATTTTATGAACTACAATATATGCACAACCACATAATAAAATTTCATATGCTTCAATCTTCATTTTCATCTACTCATTTGTAAGATTCAATTTCTTTCACACAAAAAATGTCAAAGTATCCAAATTTTTTTTCCATCTTTTAGTTCTTCCCCTTCACCCCAAGTCCGCATACTATTCAACGGCGTAATGAAACCAATGATATGCTTGATCAATATCTTTTAGATAATATCCTCCAACCTCAATCAAGTGTTTCAAACTCAAATCCACGTCGACGACGACGCTACATAGAGCGAGATCGTGAAGGAGGTCATGATCGGCTATACAAAGATTATTTCTCTGAGATTCCCACCTACACCGACGAACAATTTCGGAGCCGATTTAGAATGAGACGTCCTTTATTTTTACGCATCGTTGAAGCCTTGTCAAGATCGGATGGATACTTTCAACAACACCCAGATGCTACTGGAAGGTTGGGCCTATCAACATTACAGAAGTGCACTGCTGCTATACGCATGCTTGCATATGGAGTTGGTGCTAGTATTGTCGATGATTATTTTCGCATTGGTGAAACAACAAGAAAATGCTTGTCCCACTTTGTTGATGAGATCTTTTCATTGTTCGAAAATGAGTACTTAAGAAGGCCTAATGCAACTGATTTGCAACCACTATTGCGCGCTGGAGAGGATAGAGGTTTTCCGGGCATGATAGGAAGCATTGATTGCATGCATTGGGAGTGGAAAAATTGTCCAGTTGAATGGCAAGGTCAATATGCACGTGGGAGCGGAAAACCAACAATTGTGTTAGAAGCAGTTGCATCATACGATCTATGGATTTGGCATGCCTTTTTTGGGACATCAGGTACGTGCAATGATATTAATGTTCTCGATCTTTCTCCGGTATTTGATGACGTTATGAATGGTAGAGCCCCAAAAGTAAATTTTGTGGTAAATGGACATCAATACAACATGGGATATTACCTTGCCGATTGCATCTACCCACATTGGGCATCTTTTATCCAATCAATTCGACACGTTGTTTGCTAAACATCAAGGTCTACTCGTAAAGACGTGGAGCGAGCTTTTGGCGTTCTTCAAGCTCGGTTTGCTATAATTCGTCATCCGACACTTGTGTGGGACATAAGTTTGATTGGAAGGATTATGAGAACGTGTGTCATATTATGTCAACTGTCAACCCACAAACTACTCCACCAATAGATATACAAACGTTCATTCAAAATCGGGTTCGAATAAGAGACACGGGCATTCACCACCAACTTAAAGCGGACTTAGTTGAGCATGTATGGCAAAAGCGGACTTAGATGAAAATTTGCAATATTTCATCTATTTAATGTATGTAATGTTTGTTTGTTTTTGTAGATGCGTATTATCTACTTGGATATTGTTCTATTTTGTATTTTGACTTATTTAATCTACTTCAATATTATTAGTGCAATGTTATTTTTATTATTAATTTATGTAAAAAAAGATTTTTAACTGAAAAATTAAAATTTTATGAATTAAAATTTTATGAATTATAATTTCTCTTATTTGAAATTTAATGTTGAATATAATTCGTTTATGGTTTTATTTATTAAAAAATTCAAGTAGATAATATATAATATGTATGTTAAAAACAAGTTATATGTCCTTATTGATGTCGGTATAAATTTGGAATATATACTGCGGAGAAAGAAAAGCTTAAAAAGTGAGAAAAAATGAGTTAAGATTAATCTGGTGAATGATACCGGTCAAGCAATTATGGCAAATGTCTCTCCACGATCATACAGAAGGCTCATTGTTCTAAACTTCTAATACGTGTCATTCTGTGGATCAGCGTTCTTCAATGTTGCCCTCTGGATGGCCAATTTGGTCTTCCGCAATTTGCTTTACTTGCTCCATCATAGTTACACTCCTATGCCTAAGATGACCATAGCCTTCAAAGCGGCTAATGCTGTTATGCACTTAGCCTACAGCATATGGGGAGTCATCTTTCTCGGACACTTTGCTCGTTGCATTTGGAAGAAACTCAAGACAGTGAAGAAACCGAATACAAATCTTACCAAATCACCTCCATCTATACACGACGGAATTACGAGGGTTTGATGATTTTAATCGTATGAGCAATGTTGAAATTTATGATCTTTTGATGTGTTTTGTGAGACAGTGATTCGGGATTCAGGTTTCGAACAGTTCAAATTGTGTTGGATTTGAATTTTTACATTTGATTATGTATATGATATGAAATCCAAATCAGATTTGCAGACGCATATCAGCACAAAGATTCTCCATTGGCTTGGGGAAAACAAACGATATATAGACTTGTTTACTGTAGAAAAGGTAAAACCTTGAAACAAATCGATGAAGAACGAATTTGATCGAACAAGAAATCGTTATTCCAAATACAAAGTACATTATTTAAATATCAACACTTGAGGGGGAACCATATTTGCTTTAAAAATTAACATTCGTGTAAGAACTTGAATTGAAAATAAAACTAGATAAACAAAAGAGAATCGAAATGAGGAGGATGAATCAGGAAGAACGTAGCGTAAAACGCAATCATATGATTTTTATGAGAAAAAATCGTCATTCATATTGATTATCATCATCTTCATCCTCCACTGTAACGACTCGACAAACAAAAGAAACATTTCAAACAGAAAACAAAGATTGAGAAACGCGATAAACAGAGAAGAAGATTGTTTGCTGCAGACGAATGAAGTGCTGTATCTTGTACGAAGAATCAAAGAATTTATACAGGAAGGCATAAAACCCTAGGTCGTTTTAGGCTTCATGGATCGGGCTATTTTGGGCCCAATACTAGCTTGGGCAAATCCATATATATTTAGGAAGCCCAGTGAGTATAATCTGGAAGCCCAATAACATCTCATATTAAAAATACACTTTTAAACGCTTAAACAAAAGTCCCCTCCTTATATCACATGGAGCGGTTATGGTGCGGCTTTATGTTACGGTACGGTATTACGGAGTAAGATATCAGTGAGGTAAAAAAAGACAATGATGGTGGTGAATAAGGTCACATTTCCGGCAGGACGTGAGTGTCAAAGCGGAGACTTATGAGTGTATGCAGTTTTGATGAGAGTCAGCGCAAAAGCAAAGGTGCACATAATAAACCTGGTGTATGATGAACATCATGTTTTCCACTGCGATGAGAATGAAAAGCAAAGAGGAGATATGTTTTATGGTTGAAGAAGAGCAAAGAAATTGACAATTACGAATACACGCGATAAATATCGATATTAATTTTTTAATTATCATTTTTAAAACAATTAGTAATTTTGATGAGTTATTACGGGTTGGTTGTTATGGATTATTTGTAACTCTCGATTCAAAACAATTGTAAGGAGTCAATTAAAGGTAATATGCAATTTTGAAAGAGTGTAGAAAGATGATGAAGGAGCATGATGGAGCTATCAAAATAAAACATATCCCCGCTCGAAGTATATTACAGGCTCTTGCTATCATTATTAAGTAGATCGAGGTATATCCATTTTATACGAACTTTAATACTCGAGTAGCCTCTCGTAATAATTATCAAACCTTGTCGTCTTGACAACCAATAATGCGAATATTAGAATATCCATTTTGTTTAAGAATGTCCAAAGTGTAATATCTCACTTTTGTCTGGGTTAAAATATCTAAACTCACATTTTCCACTAACTAATGCAGACCAATTCAAATTGGTAACTCTATAAAATAACTCTTGTTAATTATGCATCAGAGTTCGGACATTCTTAATCATATTTAATGATCTCCAAGCTACGTATAATTAAGAAATTTTTATTTGTAATGTTATTTCATAATTAAAAACAAAAAAGTATGTGTAATATGTCAATATTTGAATATCACCCTTTGTATCAAGTATCAACTGATGCCATCACGAATATTCGAATATATAGAGTACATAACATACATTATAGAAGAAAATGTAATGATTGCACTACTTTGTCACTTTGATTGCTGAAGATGCTGAATCATAGTAAAACTGTAAAAGCATAATTCCTATCCGCCGCATAATCTTTCTTTGTCGCAGCTTGAAGTGCCACTGTGGGCTTTGAGGGTCCCACGTATACTTCTTCACCATCTATTTAGAGACCCATCTGTCGAGCTTCATTAATTTATGTCACAGCTCACAAATCGATTTGATCAATCAGCTAGCTCCGATCCCACATATACTCAGGTCACTGCAGAAAAATATATAAATGATCATGGAAACATCATCGGACTTTTCCGAGGACTTCTCCGACACCATTTTCTGGTTCCTCCACGAGAATTCCAACCTGCCGGATAGCTTCTCCGGCTCCTCTTCGTCGGACGTTGACTATGACGACGAGCTGAACTCTGATAACGAGGAGAGGAAGTCAGCCTTCTGGACCGCCCAACAGCAGCTGCTCCAGGTAACTGATATAATACGATCACCGGCGGCTACTCGGGTCGGCCGGATCTCGGGCCAACATTTGTACTATAATGTACGTAACCTGTGTAATCTGATCAAATTGACAGGCAGCATTGTGCCGTACAACTCCTATTGAATCAAGAATAAGGCAGGCAACCGAGGAGGCCCTGAGGGAATCAGCCCCACCGTGCCACTGCCGGAGATCGGCGACTGCTGGAACCTGTCGGAGTTGTTCGAGGAAAGAGATATCCGAGCGTCTATGCCGTGCCGGTTTAGATTGCTCCGTTCGCTACTCCAAGTGGAACAGCTCCTCCAGCATCCCTTCGGGTACACACGCGTACTTGGAAGTTACGGTGGAGGAGAAGGTAAAGGTGATAATAGAGCTGCATTTCAGGGCGGAGTTCGAGATGGCGAGGACAGGTGAGGACTACAACCGGCTGATCAGCTGCTTACCGGAAGTGTTCGTCGGGAAGCCGGAGAAGCTGAGTAATCTAGTGAAGATCCTTTGTGGGGCTGCTAAAAAATGCATGAAGGAGAAGAAGATACATATAGGGCCATGGAGAAAGCTCAAGTACATGCAATCTAAGTGGCTTACAAGCTCCTGCGAGATTGCTGAGTCAGTGGCGGCAACGGCAGGATTCACCGGTGACTGCCAGAATATGCCTAGAAGGCCGAGGGCTTCTATGCTTACTTTTGCGTTGCTTGGGAACTTGCCTGGATCTCATTGTCGAGTTGTCGTCGTTGTGTGACAATTGACTAATGATCTATGTCTAAATCATAAAGATCTCAAATATATTAGCGGGTGTTTTTCTTTTGTATGAGTGACGGGAGACTCCGTTTTCGGACTGATGCTCACTGTAACATTAAAAAATGGCTATTATTCAATCATTGTTCAAAATAGTAGAAAGAGCCGAAGTGAATGATCAAAAAATGATAAACAATTCTGCCAGAAGGATTCGAACTCGAATATTCGGACTAAGGTTCGTATCAAAAGCTCTCTGAATGCCCAAACCCTCCTTCCTTTTTTTTTTTTTGGTAAAGAGGACCAAGTCCTTCGCGCTGAGCACTTAAATAGTAATGAAAAGTTAGCAGTGAATGTTGCGGGGCAAGGCTAGACCCCTAAAATCGTTTGAAATAAAATTGACTACACCCATAGGGGTGAATCAAGGGCATGAATGCCAATAGGAAAATGAAAAGCATACTCAGCTAAGTAATCCGCAGCGGTATTAGCCTCGCGGTAAATGTGTCGGAGTTGGACAAGCCAATCCCTACGCAAGAAGCCTTGGCAGCGCACCACCAGACTAGAGAGTGGGTGTGAATGGGCCACCCCTTCATGAATCCACTTAATGGCCAGCATTGAGTCTGATTCGAATTCAACCTTTCTATGACCCTTATCCCAGCATGTTTCCATGCCCAGCAGTATCCCCCAGAGTTCAGCAGCAACAACAGTGCAGTTTCCAATATTATGTACTCGCCCCATGTTCCATTGACCTTCATCATCTCTTAGTAGACCTGCTGCCGATGCCTCACCACTCCCTTATTTAACAGAACCGTCCGAGTTCCATTTTACCCATCCACCAGGAGGTTTTTTCCAGTGAATGTAAGTTTCAGTTTTAGGGCATTGTAACCCTTGATTTGAAACTTTCTTCAATGTCTCTAAATATTCTGCAGGTTGAGCAAGAATAAACCTTTCGCTAAAATTTGCAGATTGGCCATTCCTGAATATTCGGTTACATCTCCATTTCCACAACCACCAAACCGAATAGGCAAAGATCATGTTCCATGGTAAACCTTCCGGATTTTTGTTCACATTCTGGATATTATCAACAAACCAGTCTTCAGCAAATGTTTCAAAGAAATCAGTATGACTCCCAGTAGGTTGGAGATGGTGCCAAAATTGAGAGGCCTTAGGACAGTCCCGACATACATGGAGCAGTGTCTCCGGTATATCACTACAGAGTTCGCAACAAGGAGAGGAAGCCATGTGTCGTCTATATCTTTCTGCATTTGTAAGTGTTTTGCCAAGCGCCGCTAACCATAAAAAACTTTTGATTCTTTCAGGGATAGTGAGCTTCCAAATTTCAGAGTAGAGAGAGTTGGCAGTTAATTTGCTGTTTCCATAACACAGGAAATAATATCCAGATTTCATCGTGTAGGTACTTGTAGGGGAGTATGGCCAACAAACTGAGTCCTCCAACTCGTGGTCTTCAAAGATCCTGATAGCAGCAAGTTGTAGATTAGTCATTGCCGGGAGATGACTCTGTATCATGGTCCAGTTCCAACCAGTGCCATCTAGCCAAAGATCTCTGACGTTGGAATTCAGATTCTCTTCAGTAAGAGCATTGGCAGTGACGCTTGCAAGGGGTAAATCAGTGAGCCACCTATCTTTCCAAAATTCAACTGTCTTACCGTCATGAACCCTCCAAGCAATGCATGGCCTGATGACTTCTTTCATACCCCAAATCAAACTCTTGAGTGTGATTGAACCCTTCTTTGTACTGGCCATATTGATAGTGTTTCGAATACCTCCAGTTTTGTATTTAGCAGCTATAACCTTGGTCCATAGGCTTTCCCTCTCTGTAACAAGACGCCAGGCAATCTTGCCAGGGCAGCTGTGTTTTTATTTTTCAAAGAACATAATCCAAGCCCCCCCAGGACTTTTGGACAACAGACTGTCTTCCAATCCACCAGATGCATCTTTCTACCTTCTTCAGATCCACTCCAAATGAACTTCCGACAAAGTTTTTCAAACTTCTTGATGAAATTGGGAGGTAGTCTAACTGTTTTCATGGCATATAAGGGAAGTGTGATAAGGACAGATTTTGACAGAATGGTACGCCCTGCAAGACTCAGATGTCGCCCCTTCCAACTAGCAAGCTTAGATTGAGCTCTTTGATATATATTCTCAAAATCCGCAACATTAACTCTCCTTGAGAATATAGGCATGCCCAGATAGGTACCGAACTCCTCCTTGATTGTTAACCTACTTAGACTGGAAAGTCTTCTACGAAGGTTAAGGTCAACGTTAGGTGAAACAAAGAGATTAGACTTATGAATACTAACCTTTTGGCCTGATGCGTTGCAAAATCTCTCAATACAGCTCATGATAGTTTTGATCTGGGAGGATGATGCTTCAGCAAAAAGAACTATATCATCAGCAAAAAAGAGATGAGACAAAGGTGGAGCATCTCTGCTTAACTTAATCGGTTTTGTCCTCCATAAAAATTTGTTACAAACTTTGTCCAATTCCATGCAAATCCAAAAAGGGAGCTTTACAACCTTTGTAACATAACACGGTAAGGTTTCAAAAACCGATTTCACAAGTGTCAATCTACTTGCAAAACTAAGCAATTTGACTCTCCATGTTTCAGTTATGTTGTTAGCTTTATCAATAAGAAAGTCAAAATCAACGTTTTTAATGCATGACTTTTAGATGGGGATGCCAAAATAGGTCCCAAAATCACTAGTAATATTGGGAGAAACGAACAAGTGAGATTTAGTGATGATGACCTTCTTATCTAAACACAAGCAAAAATCGCACATACACTTCTTAATCAATTGAACTTGAACGGTGGATGTCTCCGTAAACACAACAATTTCATCCCCAAAGAAGACATGACAAATGGTAGAGTAGGCTCTAGCAATCTTATTAGGCTTCCACTTATTTTCATTAATAAGATCTTTGATGGCATGACTCAATCTCTCAAGGTAGAGAGGTAAGGCGAAAGAGGATTGTTTTCGAGGCCATTCATTTCTTGTCAGACCATCCTTTCCATATCACTCTCATCGAAGGGTACGTACCCAACACATGATCCACTTGACCCACTTCTCCAGAAGACCCAAATTGTTATAATCTTCTCAATGAAATCCAAGCTTAACCCTTCACAGGCTTTTTCGAGATTAATTTTCAAGGCCATTCATTTCTTGTCACAATCTTCTTTGACATAACATGGATTATCTCTTAAACTAGCACTACACTGTCCTCAATCATTCTACCCGAAAAGAAGCTACTATGAAAAGGTCAGACCATCCTTTCCATAACCGGTGTAGCCGAAAGACGAGCAACTTTGTGATGAGCTTGTATTCGTGTTGCAAAGTCCAATAGGTATAAACTTTGACATGTGGTCTGTACTTGGCATTTTGTTACGAGGGTGATAAGAGTCTCGTGAAGACGACCAATGGGTATGATACATGAAGTGAGAAAATAATGAACATTCTGGATAACTACATCGCCCACAATATCCCAACATTGCTGATAGAAAACCACATGAAACCCGTCGCTTCCCGGTGAATTGTAAGAACCCATTTTCAACATAGTGTTTCTGATCTCCGCATCCGAGAACGGTTTTGTAAAACCCTCCAAATCAGTATGTAGTAGATGAGGGAAATAACATTGGTGGTTCCCGCATGCCCAAAGTTGTCATTATGTTCAGAGAAAAGGGTCTTGTAGAAATATAATGGGTTTTCCTTCAATAACACATGATCGGAGATCCAAATATCACCGTTTTTCATAAAATATTTAATCAATTCTTCTTTACAAATTTTATATTTATGCCTCATTTTTCTTTTAGCGGTTTGGCGGGAAATCGGTTTATATGCGGGTTGAGCATGATTTTGCATCCACTCATTAAAACCAACATTTTGTGCAAAACTAAATGCTAAAGAATCTACGGCAAACATTTCCGAAAATGCATCCATAGAAGAAGAATGATCATATGTAAATAAAGAAGGAGGTTGGTTAGAAGTAGATGCGTACCCGGTAAGTTGTGTTTGCCCTCGTGCTAATCCCATTTTTTCGGGATGCTTGTTCCGGATATGCCTCTTGTAGTTTCCGTAGCCTTCTCCCTTTTTGTGCTTGCATTGTGCCGCACAAAAATTGCATTTGGCATAGTAAACCCCGTTGGCATCGGGAGCACCTTTTGTGAACCAAAATCGGAAGACCGCCGTTAGTTGAGTGTTGTTCAACGGCTGCTCCTCCGCCTCCTCCGTGAATTGGGTCTCGGATTCTTGGGTGTTGGGGAAAGTAGGTGAATCCATATCCTCCTCGAAGATCTCGTGATCTCCACTTAATAAGTCCCGTCTTAAATCCGAACCGGTTGGAGGACCGCTAACGGAATGACGTCCTCGGGTAACACCTTCGCCGGATGAAGGACCGGCACCGCTAACGGAACGTCTTCCTCGGCTAAATTTTTTTTTTTGAATAATAGAATGTAGTAGTAAGAGTAGTAAAATGAAAAATAAGAGAATGAGAATATGAGATTAGGAGAGTAATTGAATGTAAGAGTTGGAAATTATGGAGAGATTGAGAGAGTGAATAGATGATTGAATGAAAATTGGTGTGAGATGAAATGAATTGAGTTTGGGGTATTTATAGAATTATTTTTGGGTTAGATTTATTAACGTATATTGTTTTTTATTTTTTTTTTATTACCGTTGGGATTTTTTTTTTTAATAAATTTTGTGACCGTTACAGGTCGACCCGCCGGGTCGACGGGTAAGGATCTAACGACCCTTACCCGTACCCGACCCGGGGGAATCCGTACCCGCCGGGTCACGGGTCACCCGTGGACATGTTTAATTAGGGTTGATCAAATAGTATCGTCACCGTCAATTTGTCCTTTTATTATTTTTGTCTCATCGAATGGTTGTGGCTCTAAACTGTTATGGTTGTGTTTGGTGGTTGAAAAATTAAAGGAATGGATATTATAGGCACAATGAGGGCGAAATAATTTTCTTAACATTGTTTGATAGGAGAACGAGATGAAGAATGAAGATTAAGTGGATGATAGTTACAGAGTTTTGTAATTTGATTGAACTTAGATTATAAGGATTGTAAGGATTATTGAGCATAAATCCCTTCTTCCCTTTCTTCATCTCCTTTATATATCTACACAAAAGTTCAGCGTGTACCTTTTTTCGTAATTTTTACCCACAAGCATATTCATTTTATCAATCACTAATTTCAGTCACTTATGTTCATACTCTCTCCCTAAACGATTTCATCCCCTTAATTTTTTTATCTGAATAATTTTCTTCGTTTTCAACTCCAATTATATAATCTTACGTCACCAAACATGCCCTATACCTTTTTTTTATAATGGAAAGCGGTTATGATGACTATTTCCCAGAGGTAATCCATCCTAAAGCATCCTTTCGGATGAGAACGCAAAGTTCGGGATCATCAAAGAAACGGGTGTTGGGGGTCGAAAATCCCATATGGGTTAAACGGTCAACAACACAGTTTATCTCTCTAAAAATATGTCTGATATGGACTTCGTCGAAAGAACGAAGAACCATTGGGATAATAAGGTTCCACATCGAAAGATGGGATACTCCGAGCCTAATATATAAGGTCGGTGGACTACTTCTCCTATTGCCAATTGGTGTTAGGATGGAACCTCACCGGGTTTATGTACTGGGCTTGGACCTAATGCGCTTGTACGCTCGTATGCACACGACCCCGCTCTACCGGTCTGTCTCATATGGAGTCGGAAATAATCACCACGAATGCCCTATACCTTTTTATTTCTCTTCTTGAACCTTGTTTCCGTTAGGACTTTTTTCGAAAACTACATCTGAAGCTTTTTCATAGGGGTTTTGAGTAGTGAATAAGGAAAACTGTTGTTTAATTTGGTTTTTAATTTGAGACATTGAGGTATATATCATATTTTATTATGAGACAGATTACGTTAATAGTGACAAAATGTAACACGAAATGCAACAAGATGACTAACAGAGGATCCGACCCGAATTCTAGAGGCTTCCCTACAATTGCATCAAATTTAAACTAAACACCATTACCACATAATTAGTAGCCCATTAATATAAGTAATCCATTCCACTGAATATATATAAATTAAGCCCAACAAGACATTCAAAAGTTCAAAGCTCAAACCAATGATGATGATCCTTATTAAGCCTTGGGGTTACAATGAGACACATAGAATAATCTTATACCATGTCCATATGTAAAAGGCCCATAATGATATCAAGGATAATTCTCTTTTGTTTGTTCATCATTTTTCACCACATGAATAAAGTAAAAGGTTAAATGAGTTAACTTTTGTACATTTAAAGCTTCCTTCTTGTCGTCTTGACTATAGAACATCAACTTTCAAGTTATGACATAAACCAGGACGTAAAAATTCTCCATTGATTGTCCAAATAAAAGCACTACAAAGTATCAACCTTTCAAATTTGGCAACCCCCAAGAAAAAGAACCAATTAACCAAAACCATGCTTCCAACTTTCTTCATAATCCACAATAGGGCCCCACAGTACCATCTAGCTCCTAATGGGCCCAACACAATAAAGACCCACAAGCCCACCAACTCTTCTTCAACATTAAGGAGCGTGCAACACACGCATGTCCGTAGGGCGTGGGAAAACACACATCCCATTAATCAAGGAAAATCAGAAAACTTGTGCTAGTATCCCTGAAAAAAGGCTGTTCAATTTCAATCAAAGCTATCAGATTGTCAATCCCCTCATCTTCTTACAAGCCCATAGAAGACCCGACAGACACCCTCAAACAAAACGACATCCATACCCTCAATTCACATATAAAATTCAAGCTCCACCAGTTACAAACCCTAGAACAAGAAAGAAACAGACCTACAATGGATTCTTCACCACCTTCTTCTCCGATGTTATCTCGATCATCGTCAATGGAAGACAATAATCAGAAGAATCAGAAACCTATATTGTTGATAAGGTTGATGAGCAAGAGAAGAACATGGGTGTTCTTGTTTGTGGTAGTCTATACAATCATAGTCTATTCCTCATGGAATCTCCTCACTTCTATTTTAAGCTGGTATAGGTCAACGGCGTTATCACCGTCATCGGCGGTATATGCATCAGTGATGTTAGGGGCGGTGTTTGGGTTGATGTCAATGGTGGCTGCAGCGGCTGTTGCTGTTCCAGCGATGCTGGTGACGTGGATAACGGTGCTGGTGTTACTTGCGTTCTTTGGTCGGAGACGGAGAGATCTGGTTGTTGAAGGGAAGAAATTGACGGCCGAGATATCGAGATTGGTGCTTAGGATCTTAATCAAAGAAGGGAATTTGGTTGCTGCGGTTTGTGCTGTTTTAGGCTACTTTTTGCTTGTGAGAAAAGGGAGTAACAGCGGTGAATTCATGGCTGATTGAAAGCTCTGCAGCAAGGGAGAATCGGAGATTGGAGGAGAATTGGGAAAGTGGAAACCCTCTCCGATCCCTGAGTTCCCTGCTCTCTAATTGGGCTGGGCTTGTAATGGGCCGGTTTGGCCCATTTGTAAATCTTGGAAGCCCATGTTGTGGGTTTTTTTTTGCGTTGAATTTCCACTGACTTGATGAGTTCATTGTACTTTGGTTAGGCCATCGATTGAGCTTGTGTGAGAGGGTTGATTTTGTTTTGAGCTCAATTATGCTTTTTTTGGGATGCTTATGTAACATGACGTATTAAGCTGTAACATGTAGAAACTAAATTTCAATCTAATCTACCAATTTATTATCCTTGATTGATATTGTTGTCATTCTCGTTTGTGTGAACTCCAGCATACTCTTTTACAAACATGGTGTGATTCAACCTGCATATGTTCAAGAATTTATCACAAACAGAAATCACAGCTTCAAACTCGAACTCAATCCTCAATATCCTCCGTCGTTCTAACAGAATGGTACAGCAATCTAAAGTAAAATGGGATAATCATCCACTCAGTCCAGAATTACATCAACACAGTTCATTTCATAATCATAATCCAAGATGCAAGTAGTTACAACCAGAAACCATTCATTTCATAATAGCATTTTTTGATTTTTCAAAGAAATAGAGAATCATCGACTCAGTCCAGAATCTAACTACAGTAAAAACTGTTTCCTAAATTAAAACATTTAGACTATGCTTTGAATAACCTGGGGGAGGTTCTAGCCCCTTTAGGAGAAGCAGATTCATTCACAGGCACAGCCTCATACGCCTTCTTCAATTTCCTCTTCTTCAAAGCCTTAATCGGCTCCTCAGCATCAATTTCCGATCTCTTGCTCCTAGTTCTCGAAGCCACAAGTTCATCCACTGGACTATTCTTCACATTTCCAGCATCATCAGCAACCATGTCAAAATCATCTCCAAGCTTCCTAATCAATCTACTCCTCTTCTTGCTTCCGACTTTAACCTTCTCATCTTCCTCTTCCTCCTCCAACAACGCAAACCTCCTCTTCCTCTTCATCACGATCGGAGTCGGAGGCGCGGAATCAGAAAGATCATCTTCAAATTCCGGCTCGTCGTCACCGATTGAAGCAGTTGGAGTGAGGAATTCATTGTGCTTCTTCTGGATCTTCTCCCTCTCCTTCTGGAGCTTCTTAACGTTTCCTTCGATCCGGCCTTGGAGACGAAGACGCTTGTAACTAAGGCCTCCCATGGACCAGTGAGCGTCAGAAGCCCATGAGAGGAGCGGATCAAGGATCGGTGCTGGTGGATCGACTCGGTGGTCGTTGAATTTGACATCGGTGTAGAAGCGTGGCCTGGGGAGGCTGCTGCCGTAGAACTTTCCGGGACCTAGAGAGACCACCATTTTGTTATCTAACTTCTTCGCCTTCGAGAAATATACGGAAACTGGAGAAGTAGAAACTGGAACTGTGAGATTGGTGGAGATCTAGGGTTTTGGATGAATTGTCCCTCTAATTTTCGCTGTCTTTATAAACGAGATTTGGAGGGAAATGGGAAGAAGACGAGTAGATGGCGGGAATACGTGGCGCCAGAAAAGAAGGCGCTCTCTTTTTCGAGTTCGCGCGCTTCTTAATTGTGACTTTAATTTTTTTTTTTTGTGCCTTGAGCTATTTTAATTTGCCCCATCTACTTTTCTTTTTAATCACCTTTAATTGTTCTTCTTTTATAATAAATGTCCTTTATAAATTTTTTTAAGTAAAAAATCACCCTTAATATTAAACAATTTGTAACAAATCATCGTTTATAATTTTTTAACATAAAATCACTGTTAATTTTTAATCACCCTATAATATTTAAAATTATATCAAATAATTTAAATTGAAGCTTAAATAAGATAAATTTTTATTATTAATTATAATATCATAATTAGTTTTAATAGTTTGGTTAAGTATTATAATTTATTAAATTTTTTTTTAAAATAATAGAAAGTATCTATCACCCAAGTACCAAAAAATAATGCAAAATTTAAAAATTTACTAAATCGTACATAAATTATTGCCTAATATTTCAATAGCAATATTGGAAAAATTTTCAAAATTTTGAAACCTTTTTATTGCAATATTTCAATAGCTATATTGGAAATATTTTACCCCATAATTTTGTTCATCAATTTTCATTTCTTTAGGATTTTTTTTCAAAATGAAAATATAATGAAGATTATTGGTTAACTAAAACAAGTGACAAAGTTCTCTTTTAATATTCGACAATCATGTTATCAATTTAGCTGGAGTTGAGACCGTATTATAATTGACTTTGTAGGTGGTAGTCTGTATACGAGATAGTAATTTTAAATTTTAAATTTTTTACATGGATAATAATTTATATTATTAGTTTTTCTATAATTTCAAGAGGTTGCGATGACATATGCTCAAACTACGGGTGTTAGTCTAGTTGATATAGAGGAATAGATTATTTGTTGTTAAGATATTTATTCGGAGGTTACATATTGTATGTGATATCCTACTATTCCTATATAAGTATATACATTAAACAAAGCGCAATCTGGTTATCCCTGCTGATTCATCGCTTGTGGTTGAGAGTTGAGGAAGAGTAAAAACTAGGCCAAACCACCAGGGCAATAGGTAAAAATTTAACATATGAAACAAAGTTTTGTCGAATAATTATATACTAAAATGTCCAGAAAACTAATGCACTAAGCCACTAACCCCACAAATCGCAGGCAACTAATTACACCAAAAATCTGCTCGACAGCTTACTAATATGTCCAAACCTGCACGAAAACGGAAGAGCCCAAAGAAGGATAAGCATACTGATAGTAAGGCTGAGATGAGACCCATGTAAGCAACGGTGAGTTTACCTTTATCACTAACCATGACTGAAAACGATCTTCAACTCTTGTAAGCTCCAATAATCACTACATTCATATACATGTAAAAATTTGCCTGTGTAGAAAATGAATTTAAGTATCTAAAGTAAACAAACTCCATCAGAGTACAGGAAGAAATATGCAAAAGAAATTATGTAAGAATACCTCAACTTCAGAAAATCAAGACTTTTTATTTGTCAAGATCTGTGATATCCGCAAGCCTCGAGTGAAGGCGTCATTGAATAAGATTCTTGTTTGCATTGACTGGAAACCAGGAGTCCATGAAAGGATAGCAACAGGAGCCATAACAATCACACCAAATAGAGCATCGTACATGCAAGCCATCGCCATGACAATCTTCCATATGGCAGTGCGTTCTAGGACTCGGCGAAATACCAGAGCAACAGAGATTATACCCCAGCCCGTTGGTAAGAAGCCCAGCAAACTTATGACCATATCAACAAATTTAAGACTGGTTAGCTTCAACAAGGCAACAATGACTACTATCACAAGAGCAATAACAAAGAACTGGATTGTGCGATAGTAGATATGGTCTCTTGCAGAATATTTATCTCGAGCATAAGATACCACGATCAGAATTGCAATAGCAGCAAGAATGTATGCCCATGACAGCAAATAGACATAAAACTGTGTACTCCCACTCACAATGCCTAGCTGATAAGCAATTCCATACTGGAAAAAGAAAAAGCGGAGATCTAGTACCACCTCCATTGACTTTCCCCAGAGACCAGTTGTTCTCAGATGATCTTGCTCCTCTTTCCACCATGCTTCCCAGCTCTGTTCGGGCTTCACAAATACCCCACCACGGAACCAAATCCAGTTCATGAAATCACCAAAGTCATCCACAGTCTTCAGCCAATCAAAACCAGTTGGATTGAATACAAAGGGAGCCATAATCCAAGATACAACAAGGAACCAACTTGATATCGTCAGAGCAATGTAAACAAATGTTCCTTTAGCTACTGGGCTGTATGCGGCATATATCGTCAGTATAAGTCCAAGTTCAATTGCTTTGACAAAATGGCTTCGAGCATACAGTCTGTAGTTTTCTGCAAACTTCTTGTGCTGCACAACAAAACCTCGACCAGTTGCCCTGTACTTAGCACCACCATGCAGAATTGTGCGACCAAAGTAATGTGTCTTTGTTCCCATAGAGAATGTATAGAAAATAGATGAAAGCTGGAATTGCATAGTAATGAAATCCCAGATGGCATGGAGAAATCCTTCCTCAAGAGAATTTTCTACAACCATGGGAAGTGCAGTGAACAATCCCAATTGGATGATAAACTGCTGATTCAGGATGGCAGCAAGTGCTTTATTACTGCTGCTATTGTTTGCAAGAATAGAACCTTCAACCCCACTAAGACAAAGATAAAGACGGCCCCATAAAAACGCATATACAGTCAACACAACCAGCATTGTGTTGAAGTAGAACCCAACAGTTGTATTATAAAATGACAACATCCGGAAGAAATCCAGCCTATGGCCCAATCGGTAGACATCTCTACTCAATACTTGTTCGCCATTTCCACTGGCAACCTTTGCTTCAAACATGGCTATCTGATTAAGACCAACATCCCTTCCCTTTCCTACCTGAATATACTCATGATGCGTGACATTGCCACCACGTAGTGTGCAATTGAAGCCAGCAAAAATATCCTCACTGATGTTGATGACTCTAGACGCTTTACTAATTCCTCCCCGGGTCAAAAACCAAAACCTATCAAACACGTCCGGATGACCATAATGCATCCTGACTTTCAAGGGGTTTGCTAAAACACGTTGCCCTAATGTCACAAAGCTCATCTCTTGAGCAGACATAAACCAAGCAAGTGATGAAACAGAACCTGTAAATATGTGTTCCCGGACCCCCAGAATAGTAGGCTTCCGTAGGCCATAATTATGCTTGAATTCCTCCAGCAGATTCCTCACCTTAAGTGCCTCCTCAAAGTAATTGTCTTGGTTCATGTCAATTGTCTGAACAGCCTCCCCACGAGTGAAAATCATAGCATGGTTTTGATTCTCTGGCTTCCCCTCCCCAAGTTTAAGAGGTCCGGGTAACTTGACTCGGTAAAGTTCAACTTCCTTCTGCAGCTGCTGATCATACTTAACAAGAACAGAGAAATACTCTTTGTGATCTTCTCCTGTTGAAACCTCATCAACATAAGCAACCCGAAGGGCTTCATTGTTTTTCATTAAAAATAATATCTCATCGGCCTGGGGCTTGCGTTCAGCCTTCTGAGCACCATATATCTGGCAAGCTACCACATATGTATACTTCATCAGAGCAGTTCCGTATTCATGCCCTTTGTAAAACTGATTGACTGAACTGCTTGCTCTGCTCAAACTCCTACAAGAAACAGGCCTTCCTGCACCAATACCATCCAAGCCACTGCCATGCATTGTGGAGAAAAGGTCTCGTATTCCCTCCCTAATGTCCATCTCTGATGCAGAATCAAGGAAGGCTAACATCTTAAGGGCACGGTAGTAATACATCATTCCCCTGACAGTACGGGCAAGGGTCTGACCTCTGTATGATGCCCAAAGCCTAACATCTCTCAGCTTCAAGCTCCATATTTCTTTGTAATTATCCATTCCTTCACGAGACATACGCTCCATGAAATTCTCCCATTCATCAGCATATATTGTTTGCAAATAATACAAAGTGGAAACACCATCTTCGGTCTCCTTTTGAAGTTGCTCCTTGCTGTACAAAACCTCTTCATTATAGTAAGGGGTCAACACACTAAAGGCCAACATTTTCTCGACCTGTGGAGCATGGGGCATGTTCATGAAGAGGGAATTACTGAAGAAAGCAATCCTACGTCTTGCTTCAAGATTTCTCGGAACATTGTGCATGGAGTCCTTGGAGGTAAGGATCGTGTGCAGACGCCTAACCTGTCTGTGGAAGATCTCATTCTCAACACTAGGCAAATCAATGGCATTCTCAAACAGAAGACTCTTTGATATAGCTGCCACTCCATCTGCCACCAGCTGGTCACTACTTCTTTTCTCTATATAAAAATCACGAACAACTGTCTCATACAAAGCCTGCAATGCATTTACCATCTTGATATGATCTATCTTTTTTGGCTGGATCAATAGCTTCACAAGGGAGACCAATTTCTCGTAAATCTTGGGAAGAAGATACATATTATACGTCTTGGTAAACTTTTCCATTTGAATGGAATTTTCAATTTCTTGAAACAGTACCATGACAATCCTATGTTCCTCAGTCTGTTGTTTGACAATAGCCAGCAGCAGGTACTTCAAACAGTCATAAGCTTCCACCACTGCACAGCGACGGTACTCATTCTTGCAAATCTTACGCCAAATCCACTTATCAGGTGCATCTGCCAGCTCTTTAGCCTGGCCAAGAGCCAGAAGCAGCTCATTGCATAGCAGGATGCAAGGCCAACGGATCACCCTAACATTCCAAGTGTTCTGTGTCAGCTCCAGAAGTTCAACCTCTTTATCGCTAAGGATATCTTCTTCTCTGAAAGTCATGATTACTTCATTCCATATCAAGGCAAACTTGTTTGCCTCTACCTGATCAGACTCCAGCTTCCTATATGGCCGGCCAAACCCATACCGCAGCTTCAACCGACGAATAGCATCCTTAAATCTATTTCTTATCCCACTTGTATTTAGCAGCTGCTCTTCTGGCATGAGATTGAACTGAATTGCACTGGCAAAAAACTGAAATCTCAACCTGAACTGCTCCATGTTCCGAATTTCTCCCAAGTGATCAAACAATCCAACAGCTGCACCAACAAACGAAGAATAGATGGAGTACCATATTTGCATGTCCATGAAATAAATGAGAACAACGGGAAGCCACAGCAACCCAACAGCAAATCTGTTGCTGTTGTGGAAAAACTCATGCCATTGGTACTGGACATCGTTGAGATTCAACAGGGTCCTTGTTGGGCCAATCATAGGCCTAATCTGCAAGGTGTAACTGAAAACAAACTTTGTGGCGAGCACCAAGATCCAGAAGAGAGTATACTTCACATTGTCCATAAGACCTTCTCTTAGTCCACGGCCCACAAAAATCCGACTTTGAAACCACCAAGTCAACATGTAAAATACCCTCCAATTTGTCTTCTCAACAAAATTCCTGACCCAAGGGATTATGAACAGGGCTACTGCCAGAATCTCAGGAATCAGGAACACTGCACATGCCAAGAGAAATTTTATAATAAGCTGATTAGCATCATTGGACCATTTCCTATTATGGTTCCGTTGTATCCATATCATGGCATAAAGAATCCCAAAGACAAACAACCATGCTGCTGAGACAATACTCTTCAATACCATCCTCACTCCCACCCGCAAAGTCTCCCTAGAAACCAAACTATACTGCGTTGACATGTCAAGAATGGACTGCAAGAACCTCATACCACTCCATGTCAAGAACAAAGTCAATAACTTAACCTGAAGCTCCCTGCTCTTCAAACTCTGCCATGGATACTTCTGATTCTTAACTTCCTGCTCCCATGCAACAATAGTTGCAGCCTGTAAGAACAACACGAGCATCACCCACATCCTATCAAAGCTCCTAAAAAGGTTCCAAAACGATCTCTGCTCAACAAATCCAGTCTTGCCTACATGCCTCTTCCTCCCAGAGACCACGAAAAAAGTACTCCCTAAATTAATCGGCCATTTTAGCCTGTCAAAGCACCTCCTACTCCAAAAATACTCATTGATATCGTCATAGTTCCTCCAATTCCTATGAGGAGCAGTCCCATTGCGACTACTACGAGCCTCAGCACTGATCGTATCATAAATCGGTTTCACAACTTGTTCTAGGAACGCATTCTCCCCATAAATTGAAGGCACGAAAGGTCTCCCAGTATTTTCATCAACATAATCCTCCAAAATTTTATTCAATTCCAAAGCCATGTGATGGAAAATATAAGCAATACACTCAGGAGCAAACCTCAGATTAGCAGACTCACCCCATATCAGAAGATAGAGAGAGACGTAGAGTAGCTCCCGTCGGAAATCGTCTCGCCGGTCGGAGATCCAGACGTTTGATTTTCGGCCGAGGTAAGAGCACCAGTGGGAATAGTTGCGGAGTAAACGGCGTCGGAATCGACGGAGGACTGAGGAATCGAGAGCATCGATGTTCGCCGGAGGAGGAGTGAGGCGCATCTGAGAGTTGGCGAGGTGAAGGACGAGGTGTTCGCGCTGGTTGCGGACATTGTCGCGTTGGAAGCCGAAGAAGATGCCGAGCCAGTCTAGGAGATCGTAGTGAGGGAGCCAGGGGACGAAAGGAGGTTTACGAAGGTCTCCAACTGTACGGAGGGCCGCGGAGACTGCACGAACTTCGGGGTAACGGAGGGAGGGGTGATCAGCTAGGAGGTTGTGGACGGGGATGATGTTGTAGGGCTCCTCGGCGGCGGCGGAGGATGGTGCCGGTAACGGACGGTGACGGATACTCATGGCATTGGCCGTGGAAGGAAGGCGGATGATGTGTCGTAGGAGTTAAGTCTTAATTCAAAAGATATAAAGTGGGTTTATACTTTATACAATAGTGATCATGGCATGGTGGCCCGTGGCCTGGTGGAGCAGTCTGTTACTCTTCGTCTTTTCTTCAACTTTATCATAAAGTTTTGACAAAATTACACTAAATAGCACTAACTTTGAAAGAGTGATTTTTATCGCTTTGAAAAAAGTCTAGTTTTCTTGAAAGATTACTTCTATAGTTCTATTCTATGTAATTACTCTTACTAAGATTTTACCTTATAATAAAAAGTCCAGTTTTCTAATGTGTCTTAATATAATTTTAATATATCAAAATTATTTATATTTTAAATAAATAATTAGTAAAAAAAAAATGTAAAAACTCCATCATGTACACAACACCCTACAAAAGGTCAAAAATCCTCAAACGTATTTCACAGCGAAGAGTAGAAGACAATCCTTTTTAAGTTATAAAATGTTCCTTTTCTGACGGTTTTCCTATATAATTTTCTAAACAGTATTTTATTGTATAATATAATTCCTTAAGAAAGAAGGTACAACCATAAACCATTTCATTCCTTCTATAACAAACAACACAGTCATGACAGACTATTATAAGACAAGCAAGAATACCGATTAAGAATTGAATGTACCTCCAGGCTCAATCTACAGCAGTTTGGGAAATCAAGCAAGACAATCGTGACATACTATCATAAGACATACACATTAATCTAGAGTCTCAGATTATGAATCTTTAAATAAAAAAATCACCAGCAATCCCCACAGGCCACAAGAACACTGTCCATTAGCAAAATCATGAAACCATAAACAAGCTAAATTGACAGCACCGAACTTGCCGTACATGTTAATCAGAAAGTAGGAAGAATTCAGTGGTTTCAACTTGTTTACGGTTTCATGATGTGGCAGAAATCTTGCTGACGTGAAAGGAAAAATTTAGTATTTCCGGCCTACCTGCTGTACATGATCTTACTGTGAAATCATGAATTGATTTGCCTAGAAATCAGCAAGAATTCAGTGGTTTCAGTACAAGCAGAAACAAGAGATGTGAGGGTGACCTCATTAGGATCCATGCCAATACAGTCCCTCCTCACTCGACCAAAAGACACTCGAGCACTTGTTTAACTGCCCTTTTCTTGAGAAGGTGAAAATAAGAGAATTCCAAGACATTTCTTTGAGGAATTTCATCGAACAGCTTGAAGGTCTTCTTCCAAATACAGTCTGACATAGCCCGAAACCAAGCGGTCACCCTCGTTGATAAAACGAAACTTTTGGTCACATGAATATGAACCGCCCTGCAAACTCGGACTCAGCTCGCGTTCAGCTAGTTAAAATCTCGAGTCGAGCTCGCCTAGGCTCGGTTGAGTTCCCTTTCTAAATGAGCGAAATCCTTTTTACACCCCTGTTATACCCTCCAATCCCCTAATTGGAGGCGGGATTTGGACGGATACATATGGACCATATGGTGGAAATCAAATGGTGAAGTATAAGATTAACACAGTTAATTCAGCCCTTTACTGCCAAATTGTAAGACAATTTCATGCACTTGAAAAAACTACAAATGGAAAACAGGAAGACTGACGTACACACAACCAGAAATGTACAATGATTCGTGTTACTTTCTCAAAACATAACCACATATATGCATAAATAATCCTACGACTTTGGTCACTTATTTTCAAAAACAAAGTAAAAGAGTAACATAACTGCAACAAAAATAACAGCAGTTGATTTTAAGCTTATGACAAGTTCTCCATTGCTTCATGCCATCTATCATCATCACCAAGCTCTCTGAGAACCACCAGACGAATGCCCATTTAGCCTGTCCAGCACCGCATTGAAATCGACAGGCTGCCCGCTCTCCTCAAGCCTCTGAATCACACTGGCAACATGATCACCCCTGTAACCCATGCTAACCATCTTTTCAATCAGCTCATTGTATGGATGGTTTCGAACAAACTGCTGTGGGCTGGGACCTCGGATCATATGACCACCGCTTGTAGGAGGCTGTGGGTGTGGGTGTTGGTTGTGAACCGGGACGTTAGCTGGTGGGTAACCACCCTGTGAGAAGTGGGTCGGAGATGGGTGGTGGGATCGACCCTGACCCACCTCACCATCATATATCATGTAGGAACCACCAGGAGCAGGAGTCGGGGGCTGAGTCTGAAGTGGCCTTCCGGGCCCACCATACCCATAAGGCAATGCATCAGCCCGAGTTGGACTTTGTTGAGTAACCCCAGGTGCCGGCCCTTGCATTGGCATAGAGCTTGTAAGTTGTTCCTGAGGAGGTTGATTTTGGAGATATGATGGATAAACATTTGGCTGAGGAGGTCTCATCTGAGTTTGAGACTGCCCTTGCTGTGGTTGTTGTGCAGGCTGAGGAACCTGCTGAGGCCACTGCTGTTGATATTGGGGGAATTGTTGTACCTGTTGAGGTTGACTGACTTGACCTTGTAGTTGGGTTGGTGCCATTTGTGGAACCCGATATTGGGAATCGGCAGGGACATATGGACCCTGAGAGGGTTGAGGCTGAGCAGCTGGATTTGGCAACTGAGCTGCAGGTAAGTAGTAAGGTGGCTGTTGGGTTATGGTATGTGATGTAGCCTGTGAGGATGAAGTAATAGAGACGGGTTGCTGCTGTGGCTGCTGTTCGGAAACTGTAACCCTTGTTGGAAGAGAGGGCTGCGTTGGGGCAACTTGTTGGGGCAGGGCTAGTGCAAGTTGCTGTTTGTGCATCTCTGGTTCATCTTCCGACTTTTTGGACCCCGAGGCAGGTGTAGCAGATTTCTCCTCTTCTTTCTGAGCAAGCTGAAGCTTAGCTAGTTCTTTCTGAGTCTCTGCTAGTTCTTGTTTGTCTCTGAGTATCTGAACAGACCTGTGCACCTGTAGTTGTACATGAACCGAATCAAGTCACAGATGTAATTAATAGCCAGAGGCAAATAAAAGCCTTTCAAACAAGCATGGTCAACTATTAAGATGTAACCTTGAGTCTAAATCTTTTAGCCAAGTGGAGGAAGCTCCAACAAAATCTAAAGCATCACTATACTACAATGAAGCCACGCATATGCAGAGGCAAACAACCTTTCAAACAAGCATGATACAATGCATCACTGTACTACAATAATCGTGCATAAAACCTCAATTCAGAAGTTTCAAGAAAGTTCCTTTCCGACAACAATTTAAGTCAAAAGGACAAGAAGTACCCAGATCAAACACAAGCTGAGTGAAGCAGATGTGCATAACAAAAGAATTCAACTTTGAAGGTAAGAGTTAGCCAAAAGCATTCACATAACCATTCAAAGTAGGATGAATCGAGTAATACAAAGTTAGAGTTTATACAGTAGAGATTATACAACGAGCAGCCTATTATCCATAATGTACATATCAAACGACACACATTGGCCTGACTTACTTCTTGAATATGCTTATCCAACGACTTAAGCTTGGCATCCGCCTCCTTGTTGTCATGAGCTAACTCAGATCGCATCTCCCCAATTGACTTATCAAGGTTGTAGCAATACATTTCCAATTGTGAAAGGCGTGAACTAATTCCTTCTAGAAAGCGCATAAGATTATCAGTATATTTTTTCATTGTGATTTCAACAGTTGCAATCACTTCCTGGTTGAGAGAATCCTCAGGCTGGGTATAGATATTGGTGGTGGGAAACACTGATGACCTCGACACTCTGTTCTTCTGGAAATCCTGCTTGCAAGTACAAAATACATGAGAAACGTGGATTCAATATAGCTAATACAGCATGTTAGCTGGCTGAATTCGTGCAACGACAAACCGTCACCGGAGGGATAACAAGCATAAACCTAATCGGAAGGATAAGGGAATGACTCAACAATAAATCATCAACCAGAAAGAATAAACTCAATCGGTTAAGCAGCAATACATTTCGAACTTCACCGGAAGAATAACCGGCAAACCCTAACATACACAAAAATTCAATTTTGAACTAATCACATTCGAAGAGCTGAAATTCGAACGAAATCAAGACACCAACAAAGAAGGGAACAAAAAAGATCAACATTACCTTGGTGGAGCTGGTACCAATTACAGGATCGGAGTGATTTCCATTAGAAGAGTCTTGGTGGTTGTCAAAGTCGTCATAGGAGCACAGTATATCATCGGAAGCAAAATCAAAACCACTTTTGGAACCTGAATTCCTTCCCCTACCAGCAGACGATCCGGACGCCATCGAAGGAGATAACACAAGAAAACGAGGAAAGATCGAACCACTGAAACTTGAATTTCGCTATCTAGGGTTTGAACCAGATAAGAAAGGAGAATGAAGAAGATATCGGTTGCTTAAGTCGCTATGCAGAAAGATTATTCTCGAGATTTCATTGGGAAGATAATCACGCGATGAAGAGGAAGATCGGAGGAAGATGCTTTCTCTTTCTCTCTCTAGACGAGCTCAAGAAGCGATAAATTGACCGACCGGGGTAGAGAGCTTTCCCGATTTGCCCCGATCATCGTTGTATATTCACGTGAATGCCGTGTTGAGGATTGAGAGTTATATGACACGTGAGAGGCTCGTGTGGTGAATTGCGTGGTTAGACTCGGTAAGCAATTTTAGTCCAACTACTTAAATTTACCTCGGAAAAAATCGGTTCGACCTTTTCACTTTTTTGTAATAGTGGAATATGGAGATATTTAAAATTTTGGTAAAATTTAAATTTGATTTTGGATCGACTCGTTTATAAACGAGTTGTCAGGCTCAAATATTAGTAGTGGTTGTGAGTCATTTCAACCGTGAAGATGAGTCATATTGACAAACTTAAATATCAGATATCATATATTAACCTTATATTCATATCTCTGATATCGATAACGATATATGATATACTCATATTAGGATATGAGAAATGAACAAACCATTATAAGCTTGGTGAGCATGAACACGTCACTGATTGTTTCGCTTAGCCCCGGTAAAATTATTTAGAATTATATAAACTCTTTAATTTTTACCGTAATTTCTCGTAAAATAACTCCTCACAATTTCATTTCCGATAAATCCCATAATCTCACAATATACCCTTCCCAAACACAGCCTTATCGTCAAGGGATTGTTTGGTAAATTGAGTGGTTGGTGAGGCTACTTTAAAACTTAAAGTAAAATATGTTTAAGGTGTGGACGGTGAAGTGGTGGTGGGTATTGGCCTATTGAGTATTTTGTTTACGCAATGATGAATTTATGATAACGTTTTCTTTTACTAACTTTATTTTGTAAATAGTTTAGGTTTGGTTGTTTGTTAGACTAAAAAGATATTTTAGTTATTATAATAAAATAATAGAGTTTTGATACAATATAAAGAGAGTATAAAGAGAATATGCTTTTATATATTTTTATAGTTATAATATCGTTTCTATTTTGAATCCTAATTAAAATCTCCCTTATTTTCATTAAATTTCCTAAATTGGAGTGATATTAAAACCGACAACTAATTTTAATAAACATATCATCACAAACCAATACCGTAGTCCATATCCGTAGGACTTGAGTTAAATTTGAAAATACGGGGTTGCTATTCGGTTAGACACAGGAGGACCGGGAGGCAACGCTCGTAATCTGCGTGTGCCTCCGGACGCAGTTCAAGTGCGCCTCCGAGGCCACTGAGATTGCGGCTCTGGGGCGCATCGAGACTGTGCTCTAGAGGCGCATCGAGACTGTGCCCCATAGTCTCACTTTGTCTATAAGAAATCCACATGGAAACTCAAATTTCAAATTTAAAAACTTAGATTTGGAAATGGATACTTAGCAAACTTATCAAATTTCATATTCATAGATTTATAATATGTATGTAAAATAAAAGGTAATTAGCGATCGGGTAGTTAGAGCGTACTCAAATTACAAATTTGTATTAGACACTTTCATTTCTCAAAGGACTTTCATCAAACACTTTGCATATAACCACATTGATGAATATTGATCAGTGATTTGTGTCCAAATGCATCAGAGCTCAACCAAATCATTAAAACCCAGTAGCAAGCGTGTTCCTTCCAAACGATCTATGCAATTAACCCTAAATATGGTTGTCCTTTATTTGCAAATCGAGTTTACCGATTGACCTGAATATCAACTAGGCGTAGCAGAGATCTCTCAATTGATTGATTCAACAGGACTTTCACAACCTTGATCAGCTCGAATTGAGAATCACTGACTAGGTTTGATGAATTGATTTGATTATTAGGGCATGTTTACAATATATACTTGTAACCTGCAAGAATACCCGTCAATTTTTACGGTCATTTAGTATCAAGAAGAAGAAATTCGAGTGCGAGATATAAAAATGAAGCACTTTACTATCAAATTTCATCCCAATAATCATAAAAGAAATGCAGAAATTGGCCACTAACTTCATCAAATTGAAGTCAATCTTGATATCATTCGATCGAGACAAGACATGAAGAAGAAATCCTTTTCCAGTGTCAACTAAGGGTGAAGCTGTAGAGTTTCAATCAACTCGATTCTTACAATACAAAATCAAGAAGAAGAATAATCTAATTGACTTGAAGAAGAGGAAAAATTGGTCTTGAGAAGTTCACTGTAGGTGCGAAGAGGAAGAACTAGTGCGAACCTGCGAAGAAGAAGTAGGTGTGAAGCGAGGCGGTGGAGAAGAAGCGGCAGCAATGGCGAAGAGAAGGTGAGGCACGACTACTTACTGGATGTGAGGCGAGGGTTATAAAAAAAAAACCTCACTCGAGGCGCAAGTGTAGTGCGTCCGGGAGGCGGGGTCACGTTGTGCCTGCGCGTCAGTCCAAGTGTTTGCCTACGCCTCGTAATCGCGATTAGATTACCTGTTTCGATTTATAACATCATTAATAATTTATGGACTAATTTATTCTTATTTAATATATTAATTTTTTTAATATGTTATAAGATTTTGTATTTACTTCTTTTTTTATTGGTAAAGGTAAATTCATAGAAAAATAGAAAAGTGAATTGAGACTACAACCAATATCACACAGTATACCTCAAAGAAACTTGTAATCCTCCTGAACGTAACTACTACCTTTAATTTGATAAACACGTGAGTACATCCGATATCGGAAAAGCTCATGAGACTTGTCTTGTCTATCTTCAACAAAGCCATCATCATAAAGGAACACTCATATGCTAAACAAATGTCAAACTCTCGGATCAATGGTCAGTCCACCTTTGGCAAAGACATTGACAGACTTAAACCAAGTCCGATACACATATCTATAAAAAAGGCATAAAAAATAGAACGGAATACAACTTCGGTAACAACCTAAGATGTTATAATCTTTGCCTCGTGTGGGGAATGCTTCATGCAACAATGTATAAACATGTGTCTAGATCAATCTCACAAGGATATCTATTTGTATTATGGTTTGGTCAAATACCAAGGCATTCATAGAATACCGAATATAATATACCGTAGTAGAAAATGCGTATATTTTGGATATGTTCGTCCAACTCCTACCATGCACAATGTGAGTCAACCTATATCTGGTGGTGATATCTCTGGGAATCCTGAAATCTACTCCAACTTGCCTCCAAACCTCCCGTGCATATGTGCATCCGAATATCAGGTGATCGTGTGATTCACCTTCACTCGTGCACCAACTACATGTAGGATCAATATCTAGGTAATGTAGCCTATCTTTGGTAGCTAATCGGCCAATAATTATCATCCATAGGATAAGGCAATGTTTGGGCGTATGACCCAGATCCCAGACAACTTTGAACCAAGAATCAAGTATCGGTGTCCCCTCATCTGTCAAGGCAATCATCTCATCTTTATAGCTAAGGAGTGCCTTCGCCAAGGGCGAGTCCCTAGGAGCGATAGTCCAATGCTCCGGCTCAATGGTATGTAGGTACACGTGGTAGATCCATATGATCCAAAGTCTATCATGATGATCATGAATGTGTCAATAACATTTGCACATGAATGCTCTATGTCAAGATCTAAGGTCCAGAAGTCTCAAACCTCCCTCCCGTTTTGTTAAGCAAACTCTAGACAAAGCAACCCGTGGCCAACTCCATAGAAATTGTCTACAAAGGCTAGTAAGTCTATTTAGGACCGAATCCGAGACATGAAGAAGTGATAACTAGAAACTCTCAATACCCTACGAAACTGCTCTAATCAACTCCATGCATCCGACAAACAGCAAGTGCCGCTTGTTCCACTAAGAAAGGTGTTTTCCGATCGTATCAATAAGAGGGGAGTAATCTCTAGGTCTGAGAATGGTAGGAGAAATGAAAACCACATGTATATGAACGAAAACAATCTTGTCGCAAATCCCGACAATTGTATCAGGTCGGCTGCCTCATCATCCGACACATGTTAGGTATATAGACGACTTGGTTTGACAACCAATTCCGAAATCCCCTCAAAACTAGATAAGCACTCCAGCAAAATATCCATAGATGCTCTATCACTTCGGCAAAATAACACCACATCATCAGTGAACATCAGATAGGAAATCATGAGCTCATCACAATGCTTGTGAAATCAGAATCCCGGTCTAGAATTCTCCTCTCGGATCATCCTCGAAAGGAATTCCATACGTATCACAAACAAGAAAGGTGATAATGGACAACCCTGCCTCAACCCTCGACGGCCCTGGAAGAATCCATGTGAATTCTTATTAACCTAGATTGAGTAAGATGTCGTAGTAACACACTCCATCACCCAATTAATGAATATGGTCGGGAACTACAACTCCGATGTTACAAAGTGTAGTAATAACATGCATTATAGTCTATATTTTGGGATTGGTTTGGACGTTTTATCTTCATAAATATGCATGCATGGATGTATATTCTTGATCGTTATGTCGTTTTGTATACATTTGTAAGAATCAATGTCTACACCTAGTTTTGTTGTAATCGTAGGGAAAATGACACATTTTGAAGCGATATGGAGCCAAGGGATCTAAGGAGTCATTGGAGTAACAACGTAACTGAGGTTCATCTCGGTTGACTCCAAAATCACCTCGACCGAGATGCTTCGTTGGGCCTGGATCGAGACGCATGGCCCATGACCCATAAGATCTTTTATTTTTGGCAAGTGATTCTCTTATAAATTGGAAGATATTTTCTGGATGGAAGTATGGCTGATTAACTGATTAGTTTGGAAGATTGAAGATATTCCAAGGAATGAAGGAAGTTGAAGGAAGATAGCTTTGAAATGAAAGTTGAAGGCTTTTGAAGGAAGTTGTAAGGTTTTCTTAGGATCCTTGATTGTTGTCCTTTGGTTTGTTATTGAGGAACACGTTTGCTGATTGTTTGATTGAGTGATTATTGAGACCTTTGTGTTAAGATTTTCTTGTTTGATTATTGATTCTTCTTTCATATATTTGATTGTTATTATCATGATGATCATTGGCTAAATTCTTGTGCGATATTAAGATGATTGACTTAAAGTTTTGGGAAAGACAATGAAAGAATGATTGAATGAGTCTTTACCTTAGCAGACCCTGAAAGCTCGAGCCAAACCTTAGCTGAACCTCACCTCGGTTGGTTCATAGAACACCTCGACCGAGGTCGATATGAACTGAGCGAGGTGTGAACCAGATCTAATCCAAACCTGAGTTTAGGTTATAGTTTGCCAAATCATATCCTTGTTGTACCTTTCCTGGTTCATACGCAAGCCTATGATGAGACTTACCTGGTGATTCCTTTGCTTGTATACCTATGATGATGAGTGTTAGATAATAAATGTTTATCCTTTATTAGGGTTTGAGTGTGCCTTCATCATACCTTTGTGAGTTAGCCTAAGACTTACCCAATAAAGGTTAGTTTTATCCCCTTAGGTGGTGTGTTGGTTTAAGATTATAGTTCCTTTCCTTAATTCATTGAAACTTACCCGGTGAGAGGATCTTTGGTTTGGGATAGTAAGTAGTGAGACTTATCCGGTGATCTATTCCCACCTTAGAAATACCTTCTCTTGCAAACATCACCTTTGTCCACGTTATCCTTTGAGATCTTGATTCGGAACCACGACTGGATGCTTTGACCTCTAGAATCTGCATTCTCTTTTATTTGATTATTACATCATCTTCATTATCTTTGTTTCATTGTTTGCTTTTGATTGACAACATACTTTACGTGCTTTGTTTCACCATAGTCTCTGTGTTCGATCCTGGAGTATTTGCCGTTATTGCAATTGATCCGTGCACTGCGGGTTCGCATATTGTTTCAGGCTTTTATTTTAGTTTATAAATTTAAAGTTATTTCGTTCACGATTACACACACGTCTGAGAGCGAACATGTAGCAATTTCCAAGAGATCATGTCATCTTGTATTTAATTCTTAATTCTAGGTACAAGAAATAGTCAAATCATTTGTGTACAAAAAAAATAATCTAATATTTTTTTTTGATATTTTTAAGTTACTTGTATACGATACAATAATCGTGTACACGACAATTAGTTACAACGTATCTTTTACAAGAAAATTAGTGTACAAGATAAAATTTAAGTACCAAAATTAACGTATATTTATAATTTTTAGAATGAAAATTCAAGTATCAATTCTCCATGACTACGTTCGATTATTAATTTTTCATAATTTCTTATAATAACTATAAATCTATAAGAAATGTCTCATTTACAAGAATACGTTACAAGAAATATGTCTTATTTACAGGAATAAATTACAAGAAATATTAGTGAAGTAAAACTGCAAGAGAAATGTCTCCATTGGGATAAAATTTGTTGTAATAGATAAGGACAATTTTGTGCTTATTTGTTTAATCATGTTATTCACCTAATAATTTATAGACCTAGGATATCTACTAAATAAAATTTATCACTTGGTGCATTTCATCCAATTTTCTCAACAAATATTGACTTGTGCTTATGAGAAATATGTTTTACGAACATATTGTGTGAATGATGTTTTGATTTCGCAATATTTTAATTGATTGTGATTGAAATATCTGTAAATGAAATTTTACTTGATCAACCCTTGATTTTACTTCAATTTTGTTCTTCTTTGATTTGTCGTTCTTCGATTTGTTATTCTTCTATTATGATGGTGTTAAAAATCCAATAACTATAATTGAAAGATCTCTATGTGTGAATGTGTGATGACTTCTTGCATAAAATTGGTTGTGCTATATCGATGAGATGTAGAGTGTTGACACTTAAAGTTGAGTCGATTTATCTCAATAAATTTTAATTTTGTTTTACAAGTTTGTTGGTGTTACCCTGTACAATTGCCATGAGTGTGACATATGTGTGTAAATCACGAAGAAATGAGGCTGTACATATGCTCAATGCATGTGTTGTACTATTGTTTTGTTCCTTGCCTTGTCTCTTCCTTATATAAAGGTATCTTGCTTTGTATATTATGTTGAATGCATGTCGCTTTTGATTTGGAATGTTGTACCTAATTCTACCATAAACTCGAGCAAACCATGCCACAGTACCAAAGCTTCGAAATGATGGTCAATCTTTAGCACCACAGCCGCAATAGCTTTATAGAGTCATAGACTATTACCTTCTCAAATATCAAGTGGCCTCCTACGGAGATCGTGGCGTCATCTAGACCATCCACGCGTCCTTCAACTACTGGTTCTAAACAAATGATCGATGACTTGTGCTACACCCTACAAATAAGTTTTTATTTTCTTTCTGATTATCAATTTATCAATAGGAATTAGTAGTTTTTTCTTTCTAATCTATATATACTACTAAAACAAACCCCTTTAGTCCACATGTCAACCTATTAACTATGCCACCTAGGATTTTTTAGCAAATAATTACAAATTTGCCATAATCTAATTACATATATGCCATTATTAAGTAACAGTTTTAATTCAAAATAAAATTTATTTCCATATCATCATGCCATTCAGCAAAACTATTTACACATCACAATCTTTTATCCAGCTTGATACCATCTACGTACATAACCATAACACAATGCCGAATTCACCTTCACACCATATTCATCACAATTTCTAATCCATCTTGACACCAATCTCCATCTCACAAGGATCTATACTCATCACAATTTTTGATCCATCTTGACACCATCTCCATCTCACAAGGATCTATATTCATCACAATTTCTGATCCAACTTGAAACCATCTCCATCTCACAAGGATCCAGTATGCATTGAATAACCTGCTTGAATATCATCATATCAATCCTGGAAATTTTCAAACAACAATTATGATCTACATATTTACACTATACCATATCCATTGCACCATCACGCCATTAAGATTTCATACCATATTAACAGACGAATAGCACACCATTTTAAAAAACAAACAGCAGAACTGTTGAAATAGTCCACATCCATTGATTCTTGATAATCACCAGTACATATGTAACCCTTAATTTGAAAACATTATTAATGTTCACCAAAAACAGAATCATTAACATGTACAATTACAAACCCTTAACATGGTTATTATCGTCACAATATCCATAATACTTTCACCAAGAACAGGACGAACAAGGAAGACGATAATTATTTTCAAGAATCCAATATAGTTATAACAATATGATTTGTTTTTGTTACCAAATCTATATTCATAGATACACAAAACGGCATCAATTTTTTTTATATATATATATACAGTTTCTAAGTTCTAACTAACAACCCTATTATTAAGATGCAACGGTTAAAAATTGAAGATCTTATTACCTGCAAAATCTTTTTTGACCTATCTCTTATATAAGAACACCATAACTAATGCTGCTACACACCACAATCATCTCATACGCAACAGATTGCGATTATTTTTTTTATGAATATCTGTTACAGATCACAGTATATGAGAGCATACCCATAATATTCATGGATGGAAAAAGGTCATTTGTTATGAAGGAAGTGAGGGAATCTTAAAAGAAAGTTTAGGGGCTTAATGTAACCATGTCAAGTACTAATGCAGTTGTGTACAAAGCCACGCTCCCTTCATACCTGCAACAAAGAATGCTTATGCAGTGAGAGCTATAAATTCAACAGTAAGAGTTTTTCCAGATTTTTCATGGTTTGTTATCATAAATCTTTAGTAGTTACCCTCTTATGACCTTATCTAAAAATTATATGCTTTTCTTTATCTATTCAATAAAATTAGAATCTATTGTCTTTGATGTTTTTTCACTATTTATTAAATTGTCTCCTGAGTGATCAAGAGAGTGCCGATGATCCAATGAGAAGGACCACATTCCTGTGCATAATGGTTATAGTCGATGCTTTACTTGACCCTGCTATTAATAAACGCCATGATACTATTTTTCAATATTTAGTTGGAAAATTTGTTGCTATATTCTGGTTAAGATGGTCTCTGAATGGAACCTAGCAGGTGAGCAAAATGTATGTTCTCTACAATTCTAAGTCATCTTATGTTTTCATAACATGAAATTACATCTCCATCAAAATTGGTTTGAATTTTCAAATGTGACAGCTTTATTACTGATCTGATTTGTGTTTCTATTTTAGTTGGTGTTTGTATCGTATTTCTAGCCATCATAACTGATGTCCCTCATGGTCGAGATGAAAATTTTCTATAATAGAATTATATATTTATATATTTGGCTATGTTATGAAGGGGAAGTGAGAGAACCTTACAAGGACGTTTAGGGGTTTAATGTCACCGTGGCAAGTACTAATGCAGTTGTGTACATAGCCAAGCACCCTTCGTACCTGTAATAAAGAATGTTTATGCAGTGAGAAAAATAAATTAATCAGTACCATCCTTTTCAAAAGTTGATCACATAGAAGCATTTTGTTATCATATATATTAAAATAGAATTATGACATGTAAAGGGGTAAAAAATCAACAGAAAATGACAAAAGATAAAACCTGCAGCAAACCAAACTTACTGTTCTACAATTTTGCTTAGCCTATATAGCTTTGAAACACCAATATTCTGAACAGCCTCCAAATTGAATATCATTAAACCTCTATTGAATTTTTTTTTTTGTAATCTCACTCTTTTCACCCTATCCTAGAGAAGGATAACTAATCAGCTCATAAACAATCATGTTGTTCATATTCGCCTACACAGTGCTTCACAATTTTTCTTTCACAAAGGCTATAAATCGCACAACAAAATTACAGGCAAAAATAAAAAGAAGAAGAGAGTTCAACTCAGGTAATACTCCCATCTCAGATCCAAGTTATAAACTACATGACAACAAAACCACTCACTTTTCATCCAACTTTTTCAACTCCTCGTCGATCGTCGCACGCATTGATTCCAATGCAGACTGATACAACTCCAATAGCCCGTCCGCGATTAGGGTTTCGAACATTGGAGCCATGCCTAGGTGAAAGAATAAACAAATAGAGTAATTAAGACAGAACAACATAAACTGAACAGATCAGATGGGATAAAATTAGGGTTTTATGGTCGATTTCCTCACCGTCTAACTTTATGGCGCTCAATACATCTTCCTTGAGACGGACCTTGTCGACGTCTTGTACATCGCTATGCTTAAGAAGAAAGAGGTTGAAAGAAAAAATCAGATGAGTATTTTGACTACCTTCTTCTCCTTCCATGGTCATGGCGTTCTCTCTTTCGATTTAGGGTGTAAGAAGATGTTCACGGTTTCCGGTTAGTTCCCTTTTTTTGTACTTGGCTTGCAGATGAAACTAGATTGAGAAATGAGAACCGAGTTCAATCTGGTTTTATTTTTCTTATTTCGAACCGGTTCTATATAGATCGGCGTAAAATAAATTTAGTCCTAGGAGCTAGCTGATAAATAAATAATTATAACATCCTAAATCTCCGTATCAGGCTATGAAATATAACAGAAAGTTTTATATTTTTGGGTTATCCTAAATTATTTTTATATTATTTTTTAAATATAATATAAGTTTTATTTTAGGACGTTAAATCTAAAATCATGTAAAATAAATTTTGTTATCATATATTAAATTTGAATTGATATAATTCTTAAATTAAGATTGTGAGACTAAAAATCTTTAGTGAACCTCAATTGTTTTTGTCACTTGAGTCTTAAAACAATGAAAATCCTAATCTATTTTTATAACGGAAAGTAATAAGATATAATACATTGTAAAAGGGTTAAATATTAATAGGTTTTTTTTTATAGATGAGGGTATGAAAATTAAAATAATCATTAAAATTAATTTTAGAGGTGGAATGAAAAGTCATACTTAAACATTAAACCATATCTTCTTATATTTGATTCCTTTTATTTTTTTCTGTCCGTGATTTAATTTCAGTTAACATTTTAAAAAGGAAAGAGACCTTGGCGATATGAAATGCAAGTCTTATACTTAACGTAAAAACTCAAAAATAAAGGGAAGAGTTTATTCATCTCATCCTTCCCACCCAAAATAATTACAGCACAAAAAGAGAAATAGAGGGAGAGATATACGCTGAAGAGAAGATGAAGTTCAAGGCTTCAACCTAACTGGCTGTTTGTTTGTTTGTTTTTTTGATATGTACTTGTGGCGTTGCAGACTTGGCTTTTAATGCGAATGCTCTGCAAACTCCAACAATTACTTGAAGACATTTTTTGGTCTCTTTGCTATCGTACTATTTATATAGTTTGTCCGCATATGCACCGCGGAGTCGTAGCAACAAGTTCATTTCGTTCGAAAAATATAGGAAAATGGCTACGACTACGTACGCGTAGTAGGACTACGACTACGCATGTCGGATGCGTAGTAGTCCATATCAATTTCGTTCAAAAAACAAAGGAAAAATGACTACGCCTGCGTAAACGTATAAGGCGTATGTATAACATGTTTGATGTGGTACAAATAGGAATAACCTTTTTTAACTATACAAATTAGAGATAAAGTCTTCTTCTAACTTGGTCTTTTTTCTTTGTGTTTTAATATTGTACTTGTGTGTATGGCAAAACCCTAAAATTCCATACCCCAAATAAACCGCAAATCCTGATAAAAAAATCCACAAGTTCTTTCTATAACCCAACAAAACCCTAAATAGTGTTCATCCAAGTAACTTTATGTTGAGATTATGGGGTTTTGGTTCAAACTGGGATCTTTTGACGTTGCAATTAGATGCAAATCATGGCGAATTTCTTCTCACTAGGAAGATGACGGTATTTATAGTGGAAGGGAACGGGTCGTTGAGGGTTTGCGAGCTTCATTCTTTCCACGCGTAAAGTATAATAACTTTACGAAATTATACATTGATATTTTTGTGGGACATTTTTTTAAAATTAAAAGTTATTCATAAGTGAATAAAATGGTAGGGTCGAACAAAACTAATTACATGAGAGTATCTGATTTGAGAATTTTCAATATTAGTCATATTGTTATTTGTTTAACTATTTAGCCCCGTTTGGTTATAACTTTCAATCCATTACGTATAACAATAAAAATATAATGTTCAGATTATGGGAATTTTGTTATCATATATTAAAATAAAATTTCCATTCCAACAATGTAATCAATAACACAATAATGGATCATAATAATGATATTTTTTAAATATATTTTTTTATTTTTAAATATTCATTTGTATTCATGTATTTTAAAATTAAAACAATACTATGTCATTTTTATTTAATGTTATATTACCATTATGAAGTAATTGTTAAATAATAATGATAATTTTATTAATTAGACAAATGTGTTGTATTTTTTTTAACTATATAGAATTCTTAGACCTTGGTGATCCTACTTGGGATTGTAAAGCATGTGGTGCACTGTTGTGGTATGGAGAAAGAGTAGAGAAGGACAAAAACAAATTCTCTCTATGTTGTTTGAATGGAAAGGTTGAATTGCCCTACTTGAAAGATCCTCCTGCATTCATATCGCATTTGTTATCGGATACTGGAAGGAGGTCTAAGCACTTTGGAAAATAACATCCGAGCATATAATATGATGTTTGCTTTTAAATCCATGGGAGGTAAACCTTAACCAAAATATTCGTGCAGATACGGACCTTGCTGAATTGATATCAAGAGCAAAACTTATAATATGGAAAGAAGCTCCAATGTACATAAGTTTTGTTTTGAAGCTCTTGATAAAACCTTAAAGGATTTGATGCGTTCTTACACTCTTGACACAACTCACTTACCTTTTGGAGGAATGATATAGTATTCGGTGGAGATTTTAAACAAATTTTGCCGGTTATTGTTGGAGGTAGCAAGAAAAACATTGTTTTTGCTGTTATAAATTCATCACACCACTGAAAATATTGCAAGGTGAAGGACACGGACAATGCACTAATATTAATAAAATATGTCATCTTGATCATTAGTTACTAATATTAATAAAATATTATTTTTCATGTTGATGTTTGTTTGCTTTCGGTCAAATAATAGTTTATATTTATTTTGTAACAAATAATATAAATTTAAAAAAACCCGTGCAGGGCACGGGCAATGCACTAGTTTTAATATTAAATTTTCTCTATAAAATAGTTTCTTATATATATAGGTAAGGTTTTATAAATTAATAAAAAAATTATATTTATAGCATAATATCCCATTTTATGCATATGTTAGGTTGCTTTTTAATTGTATTGTTTTAAAATTAATTATCTAAAATTTCTTGACTATAATAAATAAAAAATCAGCTTTATATTTTTAATATTTATATTTTTTTTATTTATAAAAAAATACATTGACAATAAAATAGTCAACCAACTAGTCTGACAATCACTATATATAAGCAACCCCTCTCCCGTTCACATATACTCCAAAGCTAAACCAACCAAATCACTCTTCCCGTCAGCCACAAGTTGCAATGAAGAAATCTGGTTTACTTTCAGCGTCGATGCTGGCGGCCGCCTCTGTAAACGCCGTCAGCACCACCACAACTACAACCTCCACAAAGCCTCCTCGTCAGGTAAATATATACTATTCCTTTTCCAGATTCCTAAATTCACATTTCGTTGAAAATTCTCCGAGATTGATATTTTCAGTTCATTATCAATTTCGAAATTAGTAGTTCATCTTTGTGTTTCTGGTGTGGCTGATAATTGATTAGGAGGTCGAACTGAGAGAGAAGAGAGACGACGATTCAACCAAACAAAAATTCGCGCCGAATTTCGACGGGTTGAGATTCATTGAAACGCTCGTCACAGCTCATAGATGACGCTGAAAATCACAAATAATCACCTATATTCTCATTAATATCGTGATTATGTACATCATATTGATTGATGATGATTATATATTCAACAGTTCATGTTTAAGTTCACTTCAGATTCCCTCTTCAACTTGATTGATTTTACATGTGTTAATTTAGCGTGAGCGATGATCTTCAATTGCGTTTTATTTTGTGTTGCTATATATCCGTGATTAAAACCAGTAAATACGTAAACAAACAATACAGAAACAGATTTTCCGCTTAACGCTCAAGAAGTCATCCAACGCAAGTATCTTATGAATGAACTGTTCAAAAGCTTAAACTAATACATTGTACAACAACAACTTATAATATCGCCAGTCGCCACATAGGAAAATAAGTATATTGTTTGAAGGGTATGCATGGAGAATCGAAATAGATCGGAACTCGGAAGCATAGACCGGGTTTAGCCCTGAATTACCTTACCGGGCACATGTTTTCAAACTTATTAATCTACTATAGTTAAATTATGTTAGTTGACATCTCCACAATGTTCATCAAGGCTTTCACCAGATCTTCAATGTTTCTACTATTTAAATTTGAAGTTGTTGAATTTTTAAGTTTTTACTATTTAATTTTAAAGTCGTTGAATCACAATAGGGTTATCTGAAAATTATATATATTTTACTATTTTATTTCTATATTTATATTATATAAAAAAATATCAATATAAATCAATAAAGAAAACAAACTTTACGATTACTAAATTTTCATATTACGATGTGTTATGTTTTCCACATGTTTTAATATGTCTTATTATCTAAACGGAGTTAACAGGATATTGTATATTTGGAATGAAAATACTACAATAAATGATAAATAAATTAATAAAATAACATGAATACAAGATGAAAATTTTGAAAAATCATAGTATTTGTATTCAACATATAGGTTGTAATTAGAAGTTTATGCATTGATCGACGATAAAAAATATATAATTTTTTAAGGTCTTTGTAAAAAAATGTTTTACAAAAATTATTTGGTTCTACTAATATTAATATATTTGTTTAGATCAAATCCCGTGCATTGCACGGGAAAATATGCTAGTTTCACTGTTTCAGTCAACGATTACGAAATAGCGAGCATTTTATGAGATAAGAAGTCACGAAAATTATTTAGTTGAATATTAGGGGTTTGTTTAATTTGGTGTGAGTTAAAAAAATAAGCTATATAATATTGAGAAATTTGGAAAGTATAGTACAAATTATACAATGATCAATGTTTATGATTTGTATTAGTCAAAATTATAGTTTTATTACAATACGTATAAAAATCCACTATGAATAAAAATGCATTATAAATAATAATACTTACTTTATAAAAAGAATAGCATACCTCCGTACAAACATAAGGTTCGTTTGGTACGATTTTCCCCCAATGAATTAAGAATTAAAATCGGAATGATTCATGCTCATATGCCGAGTTTAATAACATTTAAGGGCCCGCTTGGTTTTAACTCAGGAAACGAAAACGGAATGAAAACGAATTTAGTCATATGTATATTTTTATTCATGAAATTTTATGGAATCATTCATTGTGGTTTAAAGCAAAATGCACTTGTTTCCCCACATGCAAAAGTAATCAAACTCTACTTCAATTACTTTAAATTATAAGGAATGATTCCAGAAACTTTCATGAAAAAGGATATACGTATGAACTAGATTCATTTCCATTCCGTTTCTTATTCTGGAGTTAAAACTGAACGAGCCCTAAAACTGATGAAAACTATTATGTAGAACGACCCATTCGAACTCTACAAACGAACTAAATTCCATAAATTAGAGCACCATATCATTCACTAAAAGATAGTAGTATATTACCACTTATTTAATATTACAAAACAATGACATTTTTTTTATAGGATTTTTCCTCTTGGTGCCATCAAGGTTTGGACTTTTCCTCTTGGTATCCACTAAGTTTTAAAATTTCTCTTGGTAACATCAAGGTTCCATTTGTTTCCTCTTTATACCATTCTTAATATATTACATTAAAATTCATTAAAAAAACATTAAAAAAAAAATAAAAAAAAAATTTAAAATAGATTATGACCTTAATTAATAAATTTATAATAAATAAATTATATATATATATATATATATATATATATATTGAAATAAATATATTCTTTATTTTCGAGTTAATTTTTTTTTAAAAATTTTACTTTCGATTTAAAATATATATATAATTTATGTTAATAATATTTATTTAAAAATTTTTAAAATAATTTTTAACATTTTGTAAGAGTCCACAAAATTAAACATATATTATTCTTTTAAGTTAATTTTCTATAATTTATTTTAATTGAAAATAAAAATATTATTTTTTATATGTTAGTTTATTATTTTTTGTACTATACTTTTCCATAATCTTAAAATTGAAAAAAAACATAATTTTATAAAATTTTCGAATTAATATAAATTATATAAAATTTAAATTCAAAATAAATTTTTTTTATTATATTTTAATTCTTTAGACTCTTAATAAAGTTTCAAATATATATTTTTTATTTAATTTTATATATATTTTTTAAATGCAAAGTAAAAAGTAAAAAAATATTTTAATTTAAAAATAAAAAATTATTTATTTCAAAAATAAAAAAAATATATAAAAATATTTATGTTGTAAATTTATTGATTAAATTTAATGAGGTGATATTCTATTTTAAATTTATTTTTGTATTTTTTAATTATTTTTTAATGAATTTTAATGTAATATATTAAGAATGGTATAAAGAGGAAACAAATGAAACCTTGAGGGCACCAAGAGAAGTTTTGAAATTTAGTGGATACCAAGAGGAAAAGTCCAAACCTTGATGGCACCAAGAGAAAAAATTCTTTTTTGTAAAATTACCCATGAATTGATTGAATTCTATTTCAAGTATTTTGTAAAATAAATGTTTTTTATTTAAAAAAATGAATGAAGAAATCTGGTTTACACTACTTTCAGCGTCGACGCTAACGCCTCCGTAACTGCAGTCAGCACCACCACAACTCTACTCCCAGTCTCACCCTCACCAGTAGGGATGGCAGTGGATCGGGTGGTGGGTGGATGACCCTGTCCGCCACCCGACCCGCGAAAAAAATCTCATCCACCCTACCTGACCCGTCACCCGCCAAACCCACCACCCGCATTTGATCCACCCGCATCCAACGGATGAAGCGGGTGGATCGGGTGATATTCGGGTGTTCTACGCATTTCCTTTAAATCGATATTAAACTCGGATTCGAATACGGAAAATTAATAATGATAAAAAATATATTTAATCCGAAAAAGTCTTATCCATAAAAAAAACATGATAAATATAAAGGCAACACAAATCATCCAAGTGGAAATATTACTAGAAGTGTTATAAGTTTAAGTTCTTGAAAAATAGAGAAATTTAGCAATACATAACATATAATAAGATTATAATAGGAAGTGAACAAATGTACAAATTTTACTAAACAATCAGTAAATCGCCAATAATAAATTAAAAGGGAATTAAAGATCACTAAACAAGTAAACAATCAATAAATTTATAATGGGTGCGGGTGAAACGGGTCGGATGGGTGAATGGATGATGGATCGGGTGATGGGTGGATGAGAGGTCCATCCGAATCCGACCCGATTCACCATCCGCTTCATCCACCATCCGCTTTCACCCTCTTTATGTCGGGTTTTCACCCTTTTATTATGGATCGGGTTATCGGACGTCCGTCGAATTCGGATAAAATTGCGATCCCTACTCACCAGACACCACCAAGTCTCCTCGTTAGGTATATAACATACTATTCATTTTGGCTGTCCACTTCTAGTACTCTTAAGTCCGTGAAATCGTCTTACAATTTGGCAATAAAGGCTAAATCAACTGTGTTAATCTTATACTCCGCCAAATTGTTTGATTTCCACAATATGAATCTGGCCAAGTTCCTCCCCCTCCAATGCCAAACCCAATTCTCCCGTGGCTTTTGCAGCGCGATTCCACCTCTTGGCACTTTATTTCTGGCGCTGGATTTTAGCTTCTCGCCGTCAGTTTGCAAGACGGTTCATGCTCACGTAACCAAGTCTCGTTTTATCAATGAGGGTTTTATTGGTGATCGTTTGGTTTCGGGCTATGTCAGACTGTGTTTGGAAGAAGACGCCTTCAAGCTGTTCGACGAAATTCCTCACAAAGATCTGGTGTCTTGGAACTCTCTTATTTCCAACTTCTCAAGAAAAGGGCAGTTAAACGAGTGCTTGAATGTCTTTAATCGAATGAGGAGGGATGGTATTGGCATGAATCCTAATGAGGTAACCCTCATATCTCTTGTTTCTGCTTGTACTAATACCGGTGAATTCTTCCAAGGCAGATTAATTCATAATTTCACCGTTAAAACAAGGCAAATGGAGAACATTAAGGTTGGTAATTCTCTGATTAACATGTACGGCAAGTTCGGTGCTGTTGATTCAGCTTGTTTACTCTTTGATTCAATGCCTTCACGCAGCTTAGTTTCATGGAATTCAATGCTTAATTTGCATGCTCAAAATGGAGTTTCTAGTAAAGTGATCTCCTTTTTCAATTCCATGAGAAATGACGGAGTCGAGCCTGATCAGGCATCTATGGTGTCTTTGCTCCAAGGTTGCACATATTTAGGCATAGCTAAACCCATAGAAGTAATTCACGGCTACATAATCAAGTTTGGATTTATCAGTGATATACTTTCCATGAGTTTGCTGTTGAGCTCATATACAAAATCAGGAAAACTGGCAGCTTCCCAGCTGATTTTCAAGGACATTTGTTATCCTGATCGTGTTGCCTGGACTGTAATGCTAGCTAGCTATGCTATTCATGGGGAGGGTAGAAGAGCAATTGAACATTTCAATTCCATTTTAAAAGCCAACATTGATCCCGACCATGTTACATTCGTACACTTGTTAAATGCTTGCAGCCATTCTGGGTTTGTGAAGGAAGGGAGGAAATTTTTCAAGGACATGACTCAAGATTTCGGGATTGAGCCCAGGTTAGAGCACTATTCATGTATGGTTGACATGTTGGGGCGTTCAGGGTTGTTGAACGAAGCGTATCAGTTAATAGAAACCATGCCGATCAAGGCAAATGCAGGAATCTGGGGGGCACTTCTCGCTGCCTGCAGGATTCACAAGAATGTGGAATTGGGAAAAAAAGCTGCTGAGAATTTGATTGCTTTAAGTCCTAATGACCAGAGGAACTATCTCATGCTATCTAATGTTTATTCCGCGTCTGGTCAATGGGCAGACGCGTCAAAAGTTAGGTACTTGATGAAACAAAAGGGTCAAATGACGATGAATAGTCCGGGATATAGTTTGTTTGAACACGGGAATATCGTTCATAAGTTTGTAGTTGGTGATCAGTCTCACCCGGAATCTAACAAGATATATGAGAAGCTAGATGAAGTGATGAGAAGAATCCGAGAACATGGGTTTGTGTCACGGACAGAATATGTTCTTCACAACGTTGATGAGGATGTTAAAGAAGACATGATAAGCAAACACGGTGAGAAGCTAGCCATTGCATATGGATTGCTGGTAACTAAACCAGGCATGATGCTGACTATAATAAAGAACCTGAGGATCTGTGGAGATTGTCACGAGATGGCGAAGTTTGTTTCTCGGATTGAGAATCGAACAATAGTAATTCGCGATCCTAAACGGTTTCATCATTTTACCAATGGAGAGTGTTCTTGTGGGGATTACTGGTGATCTTTAATATCTGCTAAATTATCAGTAGTAGGAAAATCAATTGTTTATATTTAAATAGGCTAGAGTATTATTTTATTTGTATTATCAGTAGTGGAAAAATCAATTGATTGATTTTAGGTGTATTAATTTAGCATGAGTGATGCTCTTCAATTGCGTTCCATTTTGGGAACTTAAGAACAAAACAGAAGTAATTACCATCAAGCCTATATTTCCTTGAGGAAATCAGAGAAGCTCATGTATAATGGCTGTAACACGAACAGATCATGTTTAGACATCAAACCACAAGAAAAAAGAGCAAAGCCGAGGTACAAGAAGAGAGCATTGCCATTGGAGAAAGCACATAACCCATCAGGGCACTGTTTTTGTCTGGGGAGCTAACAGCCTTGTTATCGGTGCTGACTTTCGAGCAGTCAAGACCGTGTTTACCTTCCTTACACTCGTTAGCGAACAGGCCTGGTGGGTACTTTCCATACAGATTGATGTAGCTGAACATGGTGGTTGCGCAATCGGTTTTCATGTCATTTATTTTGGCAGAAAATGGGCATGCAAAATCTTTGAAGGCAGAGCAGCATGTATCAGGTGTGTATCTTGGTCCTTTGCATCGACTTGTGAGAATAGTGTAGTTTTGATTCTCGAAATCTACATCACAGCCTGTAGAATACCCATGAGAGGGTATGATAAATACAGTTTATAAACAATGATTCTAAACAGATTAACATTGCTTCACAAAGATGAAATTTGCTTAAAGGGAGGTAAACAGATTAACATTGCTTGTTCTAATGTGAATCATCTAGTTTTAATGCTTGTTCTGTTTGTTCATCTAATGTCATTTTGTGCATTTATACAGCAAATGCTACAAAACAATTAGAATAGCAAACGGGAAGGAAACAAACATACTCGTCTTAGTTTGAAGTAAATAACGCCCTGTAAAACCACGAGGTTCGAATACATCATCTGCACAAACAAACCAATCATCAAATTTAGACAGCAAATCATCATAACTTGTAACATGAATCAAATGAAACCCTAAATAACGTACTAGAAATCATAGAGGAAGATGCCCAATTTGTCAAGAGGGAGAAACAAATGAAACCCAGTAAATGCAATCGATTGAAAGCCATTATTGTTCTATCTGGGTTTTGAGAAATTTGAATCCGTAACACAAACAAAATCGATTGTTGTTCAAATCATCCACCGATCAATTGATCGGTAGATTACTTCGTCCAACTTTCGAGACCCCAATTCTGTTGCCGGATATCACCCAATATCTTTGTGGATAATTTTTTTCACAGAATTTCTCATTGATTGTCTTTGAATAATCGCACTAAAAATGGAGGTGTTGGTCATTGCGCAAATGCGATGGCAAAAACTCAGCCCCAAATTCCTAATGAAATATTACTAAAATCAGACATAAAAGTCTCACAGAAACATTTCCATTTGTTTGACAAACTTCGAATAGAAAAACAAACACATACCAAAAACAAAAGGTGAAACATGGAGAGAAAGTTTGCAAGATCTTCATCTTCCATCTTCCCAATCCAACGAAGCAATACTTGAAATGTTGGTAGTAGTGATACTACTTGTAATATTTCCCTTATCATTGTCTTCAACCGGATAAGTAAGCGAAGATTCATAGTATGTAGGAAGTGTTACCACATTATTGCATTCAAGCCATGACATTTTCCTTATAGAATCAAGTTCAATCGCTACTTCTTTCATGGTCGGTCTTTCCTCTCCTCGTACCCTCAAACAACGTCTCGCAAGTTCCGCGACTTCCTTTACTTGTATAATGTTTTCATCCATCATGATCTCACGATCAACGATGTCAAACAAGCGATGATCCTTCATCTTACAAAGGAAATGCATGGCAAGAGTATTTTTGGGGTCAGACTTGTCGTAACAAAACGCCTTCTTTCTTGTCAACAGTTCAACAAGAACAACACCGAAGCTATACACGTCACTTTTCGGAGTAAGCTCGTTTGTTTGCATGTATTCCGGGTCCAAGTAACCGCATGTACCTAATACGACCGTTGCTAGTTGATGCTCATCCATTGGAACCAACTTTGAAGCTCCAAAATCAGACACTTTTGCTGTGTAATTATCGTCCAAGAGTATGTTCATTGATTTCATATCTCGATGAATAATCGGAATTGAAATCGTCGTATGCAGATACGACAACACACTAGCAACTGCTTCAGCGATACTTAGACGAATCTCCCATGACAAAACAGAAGCCTTCCTCTCATCTTGTAAGTGCTCGTATAGAGTTCCATTGTTAATGAACTCGTAAACGAGCAACGGAACCTCAGTATCCAAGCAACAACCTAAGAGTTTTACCACATTTCTGTTGTTGATTTCAGAAAGAATTAGGGTTTCATTGATGAACTGTTCAACTTGGTTGGGATCCACCTTCAGTGATTTCTTGATTGCAATCAGTTGACCGTTTGTTAGGGTTCCCTTGTAAACCATGCCGAACCCTCCTCGTCCCACAACGTTGTTTTGACTAAAATTAGCAGTAGCTTTCTCAAGCTCTTCTGCTGTGAAAATCTTGAACTTTTGAATTGATACATCTCGATCTCTAAGCTTCTGATGCAGAACTAAACCACCATTTTCTTTGAAGAAACTTCGCTTTAAATTCACTATCTTTTTCTTCTCATGGTAAAGGTGCAGCAAAATTGGCCCAACGATAAATATTATCAAGCAAATCCCAATAACTACATACATATGAATATTGATTAGTCAGGTCATGCTCCAAAAAAAAGAGTCGTGCTTATAAGTGAAAAGCTGTATTGATAATTGGTTAAGTTTCTTACCAACAGTGATTTTAGCTGCAATGGGCCAAGAATTCCAGACTATAGCTTTGCAAGGATCAGATTTGGTGGCATTTCCATGGAATCCTGAAGGGCAGTTGCAGACATATCCTCCTACATTGTTTTCACAATACTCCGGTTTCTCACACTGGTTGAGGCTGGGATCCAGACATTCAATAACATCTGTCACCAAATTAAAATAGTTCAATATGCAATTATCGATGGATATATAAGCTCCGTTTGGTAACTACATAAGTGAAAGGATTATGGTTATAAAAATTAAGGGAACGAAGGAGATTAAATGCGATAGATTGTGAAGATTAAATTATAAAAATTTTGTAATACTATAAAACTTTAATTAGAAGAATTATCACTCTTTTTGTTTTTTTTTTCTTTTTTTTTTTCTTCTTCATTTATAAAAAAAAAATTTAACACATATTTTTTTTTCCGTAATTTTACCCACAATCATATTCATTTTATTAAACACTCATTTTATTTATTTTTCATACTCATCCTAATAAACAATATTATGGAGGATAAACAATATTATCCCCTTAATTCTTATGTAAATAATTTTCTTCATCTACCTAATCTTATCTTACTAAACGTGCTCATAATGAATGGTAAACAATTAGTTACATACGTACCTTTGCATCCCTGGGGGAGATAAGGATTGCCACTGTAACCATTTTGGCATTTACAGCGATATCCCTTAGTAGCATTCTCTTTATCGATACACCGAGTGTTTAAACCACAGAGCTTATGCTGAGTTGATGCGCAAGTAACGTTATCAAGAATAGACCAATCGAACACCGTCGGAAGGCGAAGATTTTCAAAATGGGTCTCCGGGTAAGTGAGATTGACTCGGGAGAAGTTAAAAAACCCGTCTTCTACCACAAACGCGGCACTGCACGGATTGAAATGTGAATAACTATGATTATAGTAGCTATCTACCGAGGCATTGAAGTTGATAGCGCCATCAGGAACGGGGGTTTCACAGCAGCCAACTCCTGAACATGTTCCGTTGTGGATGTCAGCCATGGAAGTGCAGTAAGTTATGCATCCAGTGTAGTAGTAGTCCGTGTCGAATCGAAACCCCCAGATGATAGCTTCAGTGTCGCATCCAATGGCTATGAACTTATTCCTGGAGCTGGAAACTTTGAACTCCACCATGGACAGACTTGACCACCGACTTTTAGTGGATTGATTGTTTTGGTAACAATCGTAAGCAATAAGGTTGTTAACGCGGAAGGAATGGTCATCTAGAGTAATATTGAGGACCGGAATGTCACTGCCGTAAATTAGCGTGGGAGGATTGGTGGAGGAGTTACAAGTAAGTTTGTAGAAAAGGCCGTAATGAGAAGAATTGTAGAAGCATCCATCTCCTATACCGAAGGGGTAGGGGATTTGGATGCCACCACATTCATCTTGACAATTATGTTTGGCTATTTGCGTATGATCAGCAGCGTCAGATGCAACTGCAAGTGCCTGCAGCACAACCACCAATAGTATGAACATGTTACTGTGTATTTTGGTATGCTTGCTTTTGAATCTGAATTCTTAACGTGCAAGTTCGTATTTTATATTTACCTTGTCCAAGTCCATGGGGAGACTTGGAGATGGTAAAGTTACAAGTCAATGGGGGAGATAGTATGTATTCGTGTGGCTCTAGGTCGCGCTCTGGACTGAGTCTAACGCGTCAAACATGGCCATGCATGATTAGAGCATCACTCACGTTCGCGTGTGGTACACTGTACACTAACATTATGGAAAATGAACTTTCGGACGTTTGCGATTGAACTTTCTTTAGTTGATTCTTCAATTTTGGTTTTATAGTGGTTCAAATGGCCCACACTTACCCTTTTGAAGATTAGGTAAGTGGTTCGCATGTTGCCGAGAAACTAAATAACGACGGTTAGCGAGGAACTACATATCGACGGTTGATGAGATATTCAATGACTTCAATTATGTTATTGAGAAATATAATTGAAGCTTTAATAGTGTACGAGAATCTCTATGATTTTATTTATTGAAAATAGAAGTTTGTTACAACTTATATAGGATCACTCAAACAATACATATTTAACATGTGTCCTAAGATGTTGAGCTAGTTGGGGAGCTGGGCTCAATGGGCCTATTATCCCCCTCGAGCAATTTGTTTTTTTGAAGAGAGGAAGACAACTCTGAGTGACTTGTTCAGGACCCTTTTTCGAACAAAACGATAATCAATGGAGTTGTGCTTTATTCGATGATGAAGAATAGGGTTCATTGCTAAGTATGTTGCTCCAAGATTGTCACACCAGAGCTAGGGAGACCGGTGAAGCTGAACACCTGGTTCAGTTAATAGAGTTTGAATCCATAGAGTCTCAAATGTTGAAGATCGGGCAATTGTGTCTTGCTTCTTCGATTACGAGGATATGAGATTTGATCCAAGGTAGATGCAAAAGGCGCCAGTGGAACGTTTGTCAGCTTGGTCTCTTGTCCAATCAGAGTCAGAGAAGGCTGACAGTGTATGTCCTGATGTTGATGAAACGTGAAACTGAAGGTGAGACGTGCAATTGAGATATCTGAGAATGCGTTTGACAGATTGCCGATGCTCTTGTGTTGGAGAGTGCATTGCTTGGCAAACTTTGATTATTACAAAGGAAACGTCTGGCCTGGTGAATGAAATATATTGAAGGCTACCGACAACATTGCGTTAGAGTTGTAAATCCGAAAATGTTGCTATAGTGGATGTTGAAGGTAATGTAGTGGTTGCCGTGGGAGCAGTCACAAGCTTGGACAAATGCATATTGGTCTTGACAATAAGATCCTTAATGTACTGAGATTGAGATAGATGAAAACCAGTATTATCTTGAACCATTTGTATGCCCAAAAATTAATGAAGTGCTCCCAAGTCTTTCACAAGAAAATGAGAAGCCAAAGAAGTGATGAATTTACTTGCAAGAATGTCAGAGCTAACAACAACCAATAAATCATCCACATACACTAGAATGAACACAAATTGATCCTTATGGCGATAGGAAAACAATGAGGTATCTGCAAGTGAAGGTGTAAAACCAAGGGATAACAATGTGTCACTCAATTTACCAAACGGGTCTGCTTGAGTCCATAAAAAGATTTTTGAAGTTTGCAGACATGATTAGGAAGTTTAGTGTGAGTGAAACCTGGAGGCTGATGAGCAAAGACGTCTTCATCCAGATCTCCGTGAAGAAAGACATTCTGTATGTCAAGTTGCCGGACCGACCAATGGTACTTGGCTTGGCTACGGGGCTAAACGTCTCGGAATAATCAGCGCCCTCAAGTTGATGGAACCCCCTTGCAACAAGACGGGCTTTTCTTTGCTCAATTGAACCATTTGAGTGACGTTTTGTTTTAAATATCCATTTGACTGAGGTGTCATCATTAGGGGATGAGGAAGGTGGGGTGTGGAGGTGTCATCATCAGGGGATGAGGCGTAGGGTGTGGAGGTGTCATCATCAGGGGAGTGTAGGGCTGAGCAAGTTCGGTTCGGTTTACCAGAACCGAACCGATAATTTCGGTCCAAACTGAACCTAAACCGAAAATTTAGGTTCGGTCTTCGGTCCATGTTTTTTAGGATTTCGGTTTCGGTCTGAAACCGATAAAACCGATTAAAAACCGAAAAACCAAAGCTCATTTAATTAAAATTGTTTTATAATTGAAGTTTTCATTAATTGTGGCAATTTTAATTAGTACTTGATGTTTATTTGGGATTGTTATTTTTCTAGGTTTTAACTCTTTATACTAAAATTGTTATATAATTGAAAATTTTCATTTTATTGTTGTTTTATCGAGATTTGTTAGTTTTATTTTTAGGTTCATTTCGGTCCAAAACCTAAACCGAACCGAAACCGATATAATCGGTTCGGTTTTAGGTATGCAAAATTCAACTTTTCGGTTTTTGGTCCATGTATTTCGGAAATTCGGTTTTCGGTTCGGTTTTTGCTAGTTCGGTTCGGTTTTGGACCTATGCTCAGCCGTAGGGGAGTGTAGTGAGGCGTAGGGTGTGGAGGTGTCATCATCAGGGGATGAGGAAGGTGGGGAATTGGGTTGGGCCGAACTGATGGACGTAGTGAGGCTTAAAAAGGGTTCGGTGGAGCGGAAATCTAGGGCCGGATTTTGTGAGTTTTGAAAGATGGGAAGTTCATGATGGGTATTGGGCCTGGTTAGAGGCAATTGGGCTGCATAATTAGCAAAGGGAAATTGTGATTCATGAAATATCACATCCCTAGAGATGTAAAACTTTTTGTTGAGCCAATCATAACAAATGTAACCCTTATGGTGTGTGGCATAGCCAAGAAAGACGGTTGGGGTTCATCGAAAATTTAGTTTGTGTTTGTTGTAGGGCCAAAGATTCGGAAAGGCAAGACACCCAAAAATCTTAATGAATTCATAATCCGGAGATATGTGAAAAAGAAGATCAAAAGGTGTTTGGTATTGAAGTATAGGTGTGGGAGTGCGATTAATTATGAGATAAACGGATGTCTCAAAGGCAAAGTCCCAATAAGAAAGGGGTAATGAAGAGTGTTTATGTAGGGTGAGTCTCATGTCAACAATGCGTCGGTGGCGAGTCTCAATGCTTTCATTTTGTTGATGGGAATAGGGAAAAGTGAGACGATGAAAAACACTGTGATCTTGAAGGAAAAGAATGATCGGTTTAAACTCGATGCCACCATCCATTTGAATGACTTTAATAGTTGTGGGAAATTGGTTTGTGACAAGTTTAATAAAAGAGGTTAAAATAGGTGTGACTTGGGATTTTGTAGACATGGGAAACAACCACACAAATTTTGAATAATCATCCATAATAGAGAAACTAGTGTATTATCCGTGCCCTGCACGGGATATGATTTAATATCTATTATAGATATATAAATATAAAATTATTTTATTAGAGTTTAATATAGTTTATCCACTATAAATTTAACAAAAAGTTTTAATACACATAATGTGATAAAATCAACGTAGAAAACTTATAATGCACTTTTTGAATAAGGTTGACAAAAGATTTTAAAATTTAACAATTTTATTAAAATTATTGAATTTTAAGATTTAAGATTTATGATAAGATAAAATTTAAGATTTAAGAAAATTAATTATAAAATTTAGAGGTTGTTATTAATTGCTAAAATGACACGTGGCATTAGAGTTCTCATGGTGAGACATGTGGATTTAGATGCTACTCCTATAATATATATGTATATATATATATATATATATATATATATATATATATATATATATATATATATATATATATATATATATATATATATATATAGGGTGTGGTTCCCATGAGAACACCCCTAACGTGAGAACATGAGAACAATCGTACATCGTTGGATGTGAGTATTAAGGGTTGAGATTTAGAGTAGATATCAAAAATAATAATAATTACGAATAATAATAATTAGGAATCCAATAATAACTACGAATAATCCACTCAACCAACAATAACTACGAATAATAGATTAAACGATATGACACATTCGTAACAAAACTAATAATAATTACGAATTTGTTCTCATGTTCTCACGTTAGGGGGTGTTCTCATAGGATCTATGCTCTCTCTCTCTCTCTCTCTCTATATATATATATATATATATATATATATATATATATATATATATATATATATATATATATATATATATATATATATATATATATAAAAGATAATATCTATTGCTCTTTAGTGATATTTGGTGAGATGGCCCCATACATCAATAAACAAAAGGTTAAAAGGGTCATCCGATTTTGTGGTTGAGGTAGAGTGAGGAAGGGCATGGGCCTTAGCCCAAGAGCATGAAGTGCAGGGAAAATAGGCTTTGGCTAATTGGGCCTTAGGGCTGAGATTCTTTTGAGGAAGGAAGTGAGAGGTGATGCGTTGAGACGGGTGTCCCAGACGACAATGCTAGAGCTCTCCAGCAAACGATGAAGGAGAAACGGTGGTGGTGAGGAGGGTGTTGGTCGGCACCGAAAACTTGTACAAGCCTCCTTCAACGAGTCCCTGAAAAAGAGTTGTCTTTGTCTTGGAATCCTTCAAGATCAAACAGTTAGAATGAAATTCAAAAAAGACCTTGTTATCTCTTCATAATTGATTGACATAAAGTAAATTTTTGTTGAGTGCAGGGGTATGAAGAATGTGAGACAAAAGAAGAGTTTGATTTGAAGTAGTAAAGGAGGAGGAACCGTGGTTAATTATGAAATTGTAGACCCATCGCCAAGAGAGACACAATATGTACCATCACAGGGAAGAGAGTCAAGACGGAAGTTCGCCAAATCTGGAGTGTAATGGTTGTAGCGCCAGTGTCAAGATACCAGTAATTTGAAGCAGTATTGTGTGCTTGCATAGACGCAGGAGGTTGGGCTTGGTAAGCCTGATCAAACTTATGCCAGCAAATGAGAACACTATGTCCAGGTTTGAAGCAAACCTAACACGTGGGTCGAGTGTCTGATTGTCCAGCAAAATTAAATTGTTGGCCTCTGCCTCGAGCTTGTGGTTGAGAGGAGGGTGCACGAGTGTTGCTGAATTGATATCCTCTATTTTGAGGAGAAGCCTTATTTTGAACCTGATTGTTTTGAGAGCGTCCACAACCCCTGTTTGAATTATTGTTGTTACGAGTGTAGTTGGCCTAAGGATTGGTAGTGGTATTATTGGCGGACAGGGGAGGAGTGGGAAGAAGGGGAGCAGATTGTGTTGTGAGTCGGGTCTCATGAACAAGGAGGTAAGATAGTATCTGATTTGAAGAGGGCAAAATAGATTGAGTTGATAAAGCAGTCACAATAGAGTCATACTCTTTGCCTAATCCCGCAAAGATGTAGGTTATGAACTCAGAATCGGATATGGCATGTCCAACAACAGTGAGACTTGAAGCAAGTGCCTTAGCTTTGTGATAATAGGCTTGGATAGACATATCTGCCTTCTTAAGGGAGGCCAGTTGAAGACGAGCGTGAACCACCTGAGCACTGGAACGAGCAACAAAAGACTCCTGAAGATGGGACTAGATCTGAGAAGCAGAGATACAATCAAGAACTTGTACAAGGACAATTTCGGTAAGACTGCCATGAGGATTGCCATTACTAGTTGATCCTTAGAAACCCAAGTGGTATGAGAAGGATTGGGAGCATCACCAATATGACTTGCTGGACATGGACATGAACCATCAGCTAGACCAAAAAGCGATTGAGCTCGAAGAAGAGACGTTACATGTGCCTTCCATTGAGAAAAGTTAGCCTGGGTAAGCTTTACTGTAAGGAGATTAGTGATAGGGGTAAGAGAGAAGGGTGGTGTGTTTTGTGGTAAGGTGACAGTAGGGGAAGAAACTTCCTCCACTGTGTGAGAAGAGAGGGATGGCATGATGAGAATGGTGGTGGACGTTTGTCCTATTCAGGTCTCTGGTACCATAATAGTGTATGTGAATATCTGTGATTTTATTGATTGAAAACAGAAGTTAGTTACAACTTATATCGGATCTCTCAAGCAATACAAATTTGACATGTGTCCTAGGATTTTAGGTCAGTTGTGGAGCTGGGCTCACTGGGCCTATTAAGCTTTGGATTGATTTTGCCGGATATCCGGTGAATAGAGGATATCCCGAAGTATCCCGACATTCACGAGTATCTGTTATATCCGGATATTCATAAATATCTGTTTATCCAGATATTACGAATAGCCAAGTGTCTAAAATCTCAATTTGTATCTGATCCAGAAAAACCTCACTAATTGGATCGAAGCCGGATTTGTTTTTGGCATAAGTTTCATATTGGCCCGCATAGGTTTAGCCCGGTAGAACATAAATAAACCCATAGCTGCATAAGATTTTTCTACAATGTCCATTATCGTCTGATGTCAAACTGTCAAACTAATTTCATCCTACTTTGGTAATGATGATATCAAGATATCCGTGTATTAAGATTAGAGAATTCAGAGTAGATTGCTTCTTCGGTTCTTCTAAATTTTGTTAAAAAAAGCATATAATATGAGTTCCAAACCGATATGAATTCTAAAATAACAATAGTATATAAAACATGTGCTAATTAATAAGTCAGATTTTTGCTTTTTGAACAAATAACATCCTCAAACTGGCTAATAAAAGGTAATTAATTAATTAATATTTAAAATATGTGAAAAAAAACTAAACAATAACATTTCTCAATATAAATTGAGATTTGTATGTGAAATATTTTGTAAATAAACAAATACATATAACATTAGCAATCAAGGAATTTGTGTACACTATCAATAGTCAACTAGATGACCATCTAGATGCAGGTGTTGTTCATGGAAGAATCAACACTCAACAAGATATGTGTACATCATCTAGATGCACATCTCAATCATACTTAAGCAGCTAATTCACATTTGAATTCTTTTTTTTATTTACATTTTACAATTTAGTCAAATATCTGAGCCCATATCCTTATGGTAAATTCTAGAATGATCTATCTGGCAATGTTATGTAAATCACCTAACACATAGCCGTCTTCTAGAACTTACGTCTTTCATTTATTTTGGTCTCTCACTTCCAAGTAAAACACACTGCGACAACAGCACACAGATAGTTTTCAATTCCATACCATTTGCAATATTAAATTACTTATTTAATTAAAAAGACAGAAGCATACAGATCGTGGATGAATCAGCAGGGTAATCACCATGAAATGCAAAGAATATTATCTTAAATCGTATTAAAAGCATTGAACATGGTTTTTGTTTTTAATTATATAATGAAGTATAAAGAATCCTCATGTCGATTAGTTGACTAAGTATGCATCTACTTTATCGATCAGAAGATAAACGTTAACCTGTAGATTATAACAAAAAATAAAATCATGTTTCACAAAAATGTTGACCAATTTAGAAAAAAAAAATTATGCTAGTTTTGGTGCTTACAGAACTCTACAAATCCAGATCTGGCCGGGTTCAGGCCGGGTCATACCTAAAAACTCTACCCGGAAGGTGCGGGTTGGGCCAGCCCGGCCCGGCTTGTCCGGGCCATAAACTCTATCCATATCCACCATGTAAAAAACGGGCGGGCTACCGGGCGGTCCGGATCGCCCGTGTGTACTTGCTTGTGCGTCTTTTTCCGAAATTTATCGCTAAAAAAAAAGTAATATAATGAATTTAATATACACTTTCAATCCAATTATACTTGCATAGTGCATTACCAACAAGTTCAATAACAATCAACACACAAAAATGAACAAGTCCAAATAACTAAAAAAAATAATAAGCACCATTACAATCAAGTTAGTCCTGCAATCTTGTGTTTCAAACGAATATAACTAGTCAAAATACTTCAAACAAACTAAATGAACAATCAGAATATGTAACACTCAAAACTATATATATATATATAGAGAGAGAGAGAGGTTGACTCCCATATAAACAGCTCTTACCATGTAAAAATGAGAACAAATTGTATCTGCTAGATCGTTAAATAGATAAATAGATGGCTAATATTAAGCGATATTAAAGGATAAAAAAAATTGTGTTATTAATGGAAGAAGATTCGCCGGTCCTGAATCTATATATTTGACGGTATAGTCACATGTATATTAACCGGGTTAGCGCGCGGGCCAAAATGTTTACACGTACCCGTCCCATCAAAATGCGAGTCGGGCTGGACCAGACTCGAACGGGCCAAACTTATTGCCCTTATCCATATTTTTTCTCGGACGACAGGCGGGCTAGACGGGCCGACCCGATTTTGTTCCTGTCTAGGTGCTTATCAGTTATCACAACTATTAATACTTTGGTACCATAGTAAAATAATAAAATTGTGTGGTTAGGAGTTAAGCTTTGGACAAAACAAAACAAGAGACTTGACAAACCTAACAAATAAATAAATAGATAAATAAATAAAAGAAAAGGAAATGGCAATAAGCCATCTACCATCACCGTTACGTCATTTTCTCCTTATCATCAACGAGCAGTCCGGTTTCCTTATCTAGAAGATAGAATATTCAACAGATTTATCTACTATTAAGGGAAAAAAAAGTAAATAAATAATATTGTTGTAAATAATATTAAAAAATAAAAAAATATACTTTGTGTAAAGTGGAGCAATGAAGTTCTCTGTACTCTTCCTCTCAACCATCGTATATATAAATTAAACCCAAACTCGACCATATACATCTCCTTCAACTGCAACTTATCTCCCTTCTCCAACAAACGCAATCTTAAAATTCTCGATCTCCGTTCTTGTATACTCCAAATCAAGTTACAGACATAGATTTTGAAGTTCTATCTTCTTCCTCAACCGGTGAGTAATCGTTAACTTCATCAGATTTCAACCAAGTAGATCTCGTTTTGGGTTTTCTTCGTTTGATGGGTAGATTTTGATTTTTCGTTTGCGTTTCTGGGCTCTCAGTGGAGTTTCAATTTGGTTTTTCTTTCATCTGGGTCGAAATTTTCAGATGGGTTCTTAGTGATTTGATTGATTCCCTAATGAAAGCGCCTTTAACCTCTCCTGTGGATGATCATAATAGTTTAGTGTTAGTTTTTGTTCGGTTTTAGTTATGGAAAAGGAATCAATTCCTTTCTTTTCATTGGCTTAATCCTTAATTTGTAAGACAAGTTTATGCTCTGTTTTCTTGCTCTTACCTTGTAAGAAAGGAAGAATATAATGCAAGATTGAGAGATGTTTGACATAAGTATGTTACCTAATCTAGAGTTTAAGTTTCGGAACTGAAATTAATTGATGTTTTACTTGTAATCTAGGTTGCTCACGTATTATGTCTTAATGTTAGGCTTATCACATGTATCTTGTTGGTGTCGATGCTTAAATTATTGTATTTTTCTTGGAGATATATATGATTGATGTTTGTTTGTGCCTCCCATTAAGTTCTTTGTTGTGTGGCCAACTTTCTTGGTTTGGTTGGTAGAATGATGGACCCTTTCAATAAGTGCCAAGAGGCTTTTGTATCTTACTAAATTGTTGTTGTTCAATAATATTTCAGACAGCACAGATCTGAATGGCAACTGAACAGTACCTATCCTTGGAAGACGATACCGGGAAGTGGAACTCGGCTTCTGTCGGAACGGATATCAACTCGAGTGGTGGGTTTGATTGCAATATCTGTCTAGACTCGGTCCATGATCCGGTGGTGACGTTTTGTGGCCATCTCTATTGCTGGCCTTGCATTTACAAATGGATTCAGCAACAAACCATGACAGCTGAAGATCAAAAACCTCAATGTCCTGTCTGCAAAGCAAAAGTATCAGAAAATACCTTAATACCACTCTACGGCCGAGACGAATCTGTCAATGGTTCAGACGACGCTGTCATTCCTTGTAGACCGAAAGGGCCATCGTCGACAATGACAAATCAGCAGCCATCTCAGCATCAGCATACTTACCCACAATATAATGAGAGTTATTATGATTACAGCACATCAGCACCAGCAATTACCTTAGCAGGTAGTACTACGTTTCATCCTGTTATCAGCATGTTTGGGGAAATGATATGTACGCGGGTTTTTGGTAACTCGCAGTCGTTTTATACGTACCCGAATTCGTATAATGTGGCTGCCATGAGTAGTGCTAGAGCTAGGAGACAGGCGATGAAGGTAGATCGGTCATTGAGTAGGCTGAGTTTTTTCTTCTTATGTTGCCTTGTTCTGTGCCTTGTACTTTTCTAAATTGCCATCTTAGAGATACTTGTATAGATTCCCACCCGAAATTAGAAAGTTTGGAAACTTTGCTTGTGGTGAGGTTAGGTTTTACAGTTTCATGATCAAAGGAAAGGTTCTTGAAGCTCTGTGTGAATTTTCTTAAACCGATTGAAACAACTCAACACTCTTAGTTGTACACTTGCGTGTGTCAAGTCCGATACAGACGAATCGTATAGAATTTCGTTTCCGCAAATACAATTAGGGTCCGTTTGGTTCCAACTCCGGAAACGGAAACGGAATGGAAACGAATTTAGTCTATATGTATATCCATATTCATGAAATTTTATGGAACCATTCCCCATGGTCTAATGAAAAATGCACAAGTGTATACGTATTGACTAGATTCGTTTCCATTCCGTTTCCGATTTCGGAGTAAAACCAAACGGGCCCTTAGAGGTATAGACCGAGTTGAATTTGCCCATGGGTTAGGATTGCGAGCCGAATAGAGACTAACTGTTCTGATACATGTCAAAGTCCGATACAGACGGAGTGTAAGGTTACCAAATGCATTAGAGCGTACGCACAAGTTAGGTTAAAAAAAAAAACATATGACGCGTAAGGTTCCAACAAATCATATGTCGACATTAGGAGGAGTGCACCGACCTTATATATTAGACTCGAAATGTCCCCAATTTTCGATGAAGAGATGGTTCCGAGGTTCCCGGTTCGGTTCAGGGTACAATTCTATAGGGTTGGGCACGGGACGGGACGGGATTGAGGTTGTCCCGCGTCCCGTCCCGCAAAATATAAGGAGGACGAGACGAAATTTATAACTTTCTTTCTTCGTCCATCTCGGCCCTGTCCTACGTGGGACGGGACGAGTCTAATCCCGAATAAATGATGCATTGATTATATTCAACATATGTACCTGCCTCTCTCATGTTTAAAAACACAATGATAAAAAAAAAACTCGATATTGATTTACCCATTGCTTATGCCTACATTAGTAGTTAATAAATTCAAAACAAATACAAGTTACACCCAAGCGTGTTTTACCGATTCACATTTAAAAACCTAACACTACACTACACTACACTAATTTAAAGTTCATCTTAGATTAATATTATTGTACGTCAGCGGGTATTGGTGTATAATCGCATGACAATGAGTGTTTACTACTCTTTTAATGTTTTATTACTTTTATATTTCTTATAATTAAAAAATTATAATTTATATATATTATTTATATATATGCGGAATGAGACGGGACGAGACGAGATTATCGGCATAAAAAGTTTTCGTCCCGCGTACCGTTTTGTAAATTTATCAATACCGAAATCCACATTTTATTTTTTTCAAATTTCTCCGAGACGAGATCGAGACTAGACGAGATTATGTTCTGCGCTACAATTCTATCTTCTGATAGACCTGATGTTGGTTTCGCCTCATATGTTGTAACACGTGTCTGTAAGGTCACCAAATGCAAGTTGTTTACAAATCGTAGTATGTCCTTATCGTGATTTTTCTCTACTGCTGACTTGGTTAATGTTTTTAATAAGTACAAGATAAGGATACCATATTTCCACAAAACACACATGAACACGACAGCCTATATGGGATGCACGTAAGTATACCTTTACGTATAAGTCTTCGGAGTTCCATCCTAAAATCAATTGGCAATTGAAGGAGTAGCCCTAGTGCTTATATAATAGGTTCAGTTATTTTTATATTGTCGATGTGGGACAATATATCCACACATCTTAACAAAATATGTGGCTGCCGAGGAGACTGAGAATTTGTAAAACCATAACTAATAAACTCCATCACGAGTTTCATTCGTTCCAATTGGTTTCAAAATAAATAAAATGTGAGAAAGTGTAAAACTGACTAAGAGCAACCGAGCGTATAAGTGGTGATAGTTCCATTAGGTAATTGTACAGAATAAGGATGAAAAATTTGTATATTAGAGTGGAGATCAAATACACTCTTCATATGAAAGAAGACCCGTTATATAAGATCCAAAAAGGGTTACTTGACAATGATTCGTTAGAAGCCGCATGATAGTGTTTAACCTTTTCGAATGGATCAGCCCCTTGCACATCCGTGACGTTAGATCGCAGATTAAGACGATATTGATTTGTTAGTGAGATTGGTGTCAAGACCATAACTGAGTTGGCATGTACAATTTGTATGGCATTGTCCGTTCCATCACGAGACCGGCCTCTCGAATTGTTAGATGTTGGTGTAAAACGAGGCTTAGGTGGAGCATTGTCGGTGATGGGATTCGTGATGCCTCAACCATTGTTCCACCATTTCGGACAATCAAATATTTTGAAGTAATGGGTCTTCTCGTGACTTGTTTTGTTACAATGAGTGGAATACGACTGAGATTTGTCGGGTTCACTTGAGTTTGGACAAGGATAGTGTCGGGCAACCATTGCAAAAGAACGGATTTGATGGTCAAACTCCTTTGTCGATATATATGTGCATTCTTCTTGTATAATTGTTAGGAGTAGGTAGTGTCTCTTTATAAAAAACGCGATATATTTAAGATTATGATAAGCGTCGTGTAGGCCAGTGAGAAACTAACGAACATGTTCACCATCTCTCTTGTTGGACAAGATTTTAGAGCATGGAGTATAAATGACTTTGTGAGAAGTAAGACTCAACTCATCCCACGTACACCAAAGGCGCTTGTAAATTTCCCTTGTTGCCAATAATGTATATCAGTATATGCACGCAACTTGAGTATTCGGGACCATTTTCGACAAAAAATCATTGTTCGATATCTAACCAAAGATCTCAGACCATGTCCAAACTTGAGATCGATGATCGTAATCAGGGATAAAAAATTTTCAATACCCATTCGATTAACATTAAGTTCATTGTGTGTCGGTGAATATAATTGGACAATTTGGCAGCCGGGTGCGTAGTGGTTCCCTCAATGAAATCAATTTTCCATTTGGTTTGAAATGCATTAAGGATGGTGCACTCTATGAAACCAATTTTTCGTTTGAGGAAAAGACAATAAACATGATTCTAATAAACATGATTCTTTTCCACTTGGAAAAATTGTGTTCTTTGAGGATCACCAAAGAGATAGAGAGGCTCAAACGATCTGAATGATGAAGATATAGAATCACTATTTTGCATGATACCATGTGAAATTCCAACATGTCAAAGATCACGTGGAGTTTCGTCGCACGTTTGAGTGCACATCTGCATTGGGATCAAGCCCAATACATAATCTCGAGTGTAGTTCTTGAAGGAAAACTAGATGTATAACGGGAATACTTATTTAATTTGAACATCAAATCATAGGCAATACTTGTTAATATGTGAACTGGATTTGGGAAGGAACATAAGAGAACAAAAACTCCAAGTGTGACTTCTCTAATTGGTCCACATGAGTTGGCGTCAAGATCTCCTTTGTCTTCGAATGCTAGGACATAGATCGAAAGAGGATAGGAGTCAAATGAGTTTGTAAAATTAAACTCAATCAACGTGGTGGAGTTAAGAAGCATAAAGCCAGCTTAATTACTAAGGGTTATGCCAAAGAACATGTACTAGATTATGAGGAAGTGTATACTCCAATAGCTCAGGTAGATACAGCCCAAATGATCCTTGCTCTAACTACTCGGAGATGTTGGGTATGAGATAGATGATGATGTTTATATTGAATATTCTAAAGGGTATGAGATGAAGAATGCAGAGGAGAAGTTCTATAAGCTCAAAAAGACCCTATACGGGATCAAACAATCACCAAGGGAGTGATTTAGCTATATAGAGTCATACGCCAAGAGGGAAGGATTCAAGAAAGAAGATAGCAATCATACTTTGTTTACCAAAGCCACTAATCAAGGTAAATGTATCATCGTCAGTTTGTATATTGACGACTTATATATTGGGAATCATATATGATGATATGATGGAGAAGTTCAATAATTCTATGACAAGGGAGTTTGACATGTGGAAAAAATGAATACTAGTTGGGTATAGAAGTTTGAAGGTGTAGCCTTTATAAGTTAAGAAATATGCGAATGAAGTTTTGAGAAGGTATGGTGTGGATGATTACAATCTTGTTCAAAATACAATTGTCCCTAGCTTCAAAGCTCACATGGATGTTGATGGGACAAAGGTAAATTCTTCCTTCTACAAGCAACTGATCGGGAGTACGATGTACTAACTATGATGCCTGGTATCTTGTATGTCATTAATTTGATAATCAAATATGTTTGCAATCCCATTGAATTGCATATCTCCACTACAACGAGTGTTTTGCGCTATCTACAAAGGAATGATTCTTGATTCCTTACCAAGCATTAAATATGAGCTCATTCGATTCAATGACAATGATTATGCAGGTTGTTTGGAGGATCAAAAGAGCACGTTAGGATATGCATTAATTTTGAGTGGAGTAGTGACTTGATCGTCTAAAAAACAACTTATTATCACTCTAAGCACAACAAAGACCAAATTTGTAACCGCAATAACGGGTGCCTATCAACTATTGTGGATGAATGAACACTAAAAAAGTTTGGCTACAATGAAAGCACAAACCCTTTAACTTTTTGTGACCACAACTCGACCATCAAGCTTGCAAAGAATTTTGTAATGAATAGAAGGAGCAAGTTGTAAACATATTGACGTTCGCTTTTATTTTCTTGTCACATGAATAAATGGAAGATTCAGCAGAATTTATGTGGCACAGAACATTAAGCAACAAATATTCTCACTAACTCTTTGAAGCTTGAGACATTTTTGAACTTGAGAAGAAGGTGGAAGGTTCATATGCTATAAAGATAAAACTAGTTATGAGATAGTCTCGTCTAGAGGAGAAAATGATTAGAATATGGTAGTTTTTAATTAAATTAAAATAAATCTTTAGTGTTCCTTAAACAATTTCTCAGATTTGTATCGGCTATTTAAGAGCCTCTGGTTATTGAATGCAATTAAGAATGATTTTTTTTTTAAAGGTCATCAATCATTCTGTAACGGCATTATCCTCCTATCACAATCCGCTGCTTTTACACTTCTACCCCCGAAGGAGTGTTAACCTAGCTCGGCGTCCTTTCAGATTTGAGGCGGCATGGACTTCTCATCCGGAGTATCTCCATGTGGTGTCAGACAACTGGAATGTGAATGGAAGCGATATATCTCGTGCTCTTGTGGTATTACGGTATAAACTACTGAAATGGAATTCATCATCGTTTGGCAGAATCGAACTTAGAAAGAAGGACATACTGGATAGACTGATCTCAATCCAAGCTGAGTTAGAAGGTGCTTTGTCCCAAGGCCTTATTGATATGCATTGTTCTTTACAAGCGGAATTCGATGCCATCATGGAGCAGGAAGAATTATTGTGGCTGCAAAAATCGAGAGAGAAGTTCTGGGTGGACGGAGATCGGAATACGAAGTATTTTCATCTTAGTACACTGGTCAAAAGAAGATATAACCGTGTGGATCGAATACGAAACGATGAAGGCACATGGATATCGGACGGGCAACAGCTAAGAACAAACGCGAGGGAGTATTTCCTGAAGCTCTTTTCCAGGGATGAAAATGCGTGTGCTCTTAATGGTAGGTATGTGGCTAATTTTCCCTTTCTCTCTGTTGAGGACTTACATTTCATACGCAGACCTGTATTACATGAGGAAATCAGGAAGTGCGTGTTTAAAATGGCTCCCCTAAAAGCTCCCGGAAAGGATGGTTACAGTGCAGTTTTCTACCAGTCTGCTTGGGAGATTGTTGGGAAGGATTTTCTCTCAGTTGTCTCGAGATTCTTTGAGTCAGGTGTATTACCGGAAGGCACTAATGAAACACTCATTGCGTTGATCCCTAAAGTCGTCAGTCTGGAACATCTGTCTAAATTCCGACCAATTGGACTTTGTAATGTGACGTACAAGGTTATCTCTAAGATCATTGTATCCCGTCTCCAACCTTTTATGAATAAACTGGTGAGTCCAATGCAGAGTAGTTTCATTCCGGGTAGGAGGATTGAGGATAATGTAGTGGTCGTTCAAGAACTAGTACACTCTATTGAACGGAAAAAATCTGGAAAGAAATGGATGACGATAAAGATTGATCTTGAAAAGGCATACGATAGGCTCTCATGGGACTTTATTGAGGAGACTTGTGAATGTATTGGACTTGACTCAACAATCAGAGGTTGGATCAGATCTTGCTACCGTTCGCAGGATATGACGGTGTTGTGGGATGGTGAGATGACCGACAGTTTCATACCTAGTAGAGGTGTTCGCCAAGGTGACCCTATCTCACCTTATATTTTTGTCTTGTGCCTCGAACGACTTGGGCATGCTATTCAGAGGCTTGTGGACAATCATAGGTGGGCTCCAATTCATGTTAAAAGAGGTTGCATTGGGTTCTCACATGTTTTCTTCGCAGATGATATAGTATTGTTTGCGGAAGCTACCATTGAAAATATCCAAGTCATTAAAGAGTGCATGTCGGAATTCTGCTCTGCGTCCGGACTTAAGATGAATCTGGAGAAGTCCAGGATCTGTGTGTCTCCGAATGTTGGGGAGGATCTAAGGTACGCTATTTCCTCCACAGCTGGATTCTCCATTACTTCTGACTTTGGAAGGTATTTGGGTTTTCCAATTCTGCATTCTCGCTTGAAGAGGTCTGATTTCAATTTTTTGATCGATAAGACTAAGAGCAAACTTGCTTCTTGGAAGGGGCGAATGATGAGTCTTGCGGGACGGGTAACACTGGTAAAGTCGGTCCTTTGCTCATTCCCTTCTTATATGGCTAGAATAATCAAGATTCCCATCTCAGTGTGCAATGAACTGGATAGGATGTGTAGGTCCTTTGTCTGGGGTGATGACGAGACGCGTCGGAGTATACATTTGGTTGCGTGGAAGGATGTGTGTCGTCCGATACAAAGTGGTGGGCTTGGTATCCGGTCTACTACTGGCGCTAACTTGGCGTCGCTGGGTATGTTTGCTTGGCGGTTTTTGAACTCCACTGGCGCCCCATGGGCTGAACTAATTGCGGCTAAATATGGCCTCAATGATATTCGTAGTTTCATCGACTGCAGCAACACCAAAAAGGGCTCATATATCCTAAAAGGTCTTATATGGGCTAAGGCACGGGTTATTTTACCAGGTATGTCATGGATAATTGCTGATGGTAGGCGGGCTAGGTTCTGGACGGAGAGCTGGTGCAGTAACCGCCCATTGATTTGTGATGCAGTCACTCCCCCTACCGTTGATGAGCTTCTGTGTAGGGTCTCTGAATACTGGGTGGTAGACAGCGGCTGGGACTGGGCAAGACTAAGTACTGCTCTCCCGAATAGCTCTCTTGTAAAAATTGCAGGTTGGAGTATAGACGCGGATCTGATTTCTTCGGATTCATTAGCTTGGAAGTTCTCATCTGATGGTATGTATTCCACGGCTTCTGCATATTGCGCTTCTATTGAGCAGAATGAGTAGCTGGAGCAAAACAAAGGTCTGTTCAAGGTGATTTGGAAACTTCATGTTCCGGAGCGCATCAGAGTTTTTCTTTGGCTCGTGTCTCTTGGACGGCTACTCACTAATCTCGAAAGGGTTAGACGCCATTGTGCTACTGATCCATTGTGTGCTGTATGCGGCTCTGGTGATGAAAGTTTGTTTCACGTTTTCAGAGATTGCCCCACCGTCTCGACTGTTTGGAGCAATCTTCTTGTTACCGACATGGCTGCTGGCTTTTATGGCACCTCGTTCGTTCAATGGCTTGAGTTTAACTTGTCTATCACTGATACTATCTGTGAGAATATGCCATGGAATGTAAGCTTTGCGGTGGTCTTATGGCGAAGCTGGAAATGGAGGAATGAGTATGTTTTTCGAGGGACTCTTGCTCCTTCCAACCGCTCTGCTTGGATTGCTTCTGAGGTCAAATCCATGACGTTATCCTGGGCTAAGTCGAGTGGTAAGTTTTTAAGAAAACGTACAGATGAGATAATGGTTAGATGGGCCGAGCCAAACGTCGGCTGGATTAAGTTGAATACGGATGGATCGGTAAAAAGAGGTATTGGTGCGGGAACAGCGGGAGGGTTGTTCAGGGATAATAACGGGCAGTGGCTATGTGGATTCGTGATGAACATTGGTCCTTGCTCGGTTCCAACTGTGGAACTTTGGGGCCTTTGCATGGGACTATATCAAGTATGGGAAAAAGGCTTTCGTAAGATTATTGTGGAAATTGATTCGGAGTTGGTTGTTAAGTTGGTTAATCGCTCCGTCCCTAGCTATCATCCGCTCTCTAGTCTGGTATCACGGTGCCAAGGCTTCATTCGTAGGGATTGGCAAGTCCAATTTCGACATATCTACCGTGAAGCGAATGTCGCTGCCGATCACTTGGCATCCATTGCTTCATCTTATCCATTAGGTTATTTTTACATTCAGTCTCCACCTTCTACGTTAATTGAGTTGTTAAAGAAGGATGCTCGCGGAGTAGCGACCCGTCGAGTGGTTATGTGTTAGCTAGTTTTTATTCGTCTTAATAAAAATTACGGAACCGCAATGGTCTCCGTAATCATTACCAAAAAAAAAAAAATCATTCTGTAATTCCAACAATTTGATGGAATAGACGGGTGAAGAGATCTAATGGTATGAATTTACTATTTGATTACGAAAATAGCTTGAACTTCGATTTAGTTCACGAACGACCAGAATTCTCTTCGATTTAGGAATTCAATTCTGCAGATTTTATCTCTGCTTTGGAATCCAGTTTCTCCCGAGTATATATCAAACGCCCAAGGAAGAATAATAACATTAATAAAAATCCAGTACACAATAATATAGAATGATTTAGCTAACCAACCGAACAAAGAATCACCAAAAACGAAAAATTCAATCAAAATAATAAAGTAGCAAAATCCGAACAGAAAACAAAAGTTTACGGGAATGAGATGGATTGAACACCTCAAAACCCCAAAGTATACCAAAAATCAAGACCTCGCAAGCACGAGTTCCATGTAATTACATCCAAATCATCCTAACTAAACCTACAAAAACAGAAATATCAAAACAACGCTTGGAAACAGAGTAATGAAGTCGTGAATTACTTGCGAAGATTCTTAAGCTTATTCCAGCCTTCTTTGCCATACTTGCCGACAACCTTGAAGCCCTTTCCGAAGAAGTGCTTGATATCTTTCGCTCTCTCCTTCACTTGCTTCTCGAAACCTCCCGACATGATTACTTGCGCGAATATGAGAGTTGAAAATCGTTCAAAAATCGAAGGATTTCTAGGGTTTGGGTTTGGGTTTGGGTTTGATTTGGGGTTGGTAATCGCTAGGTTTTATAGTAAGAGGTTATAACGGACTTCGTGGCCCCACCTACAAGAAAAGGTTACTAGAGGACGGGGCTCAAACGGCTAATGACACGTGGCGAACATCGGGCGGGTTTCCTTGTGTTTGATTAACGGTGACGGAGAGGCTTATAGCTGGCACTTAACGGATCGAAATCTTTTTGGTGAAGGTAAAGTCTGCTTCGATTAGTGGTGGTCCCTACTCCCTAGCTCAGAAATCAGAATTAGGATTCCTTCCTCTATGCTCTACTTTTTTCCTTTTCTGTACAAAAAATACACAAAAATATCTCCAAATACTAGGGTGTTATACGAGCCGAACGAGCCGAGCCTTAGCATGCTCAAGCTCGGCTCATTTATAAATGAGTCGAGCCCGAGCCGAACTTTTGACGAGCTGAGCCCGAGCCGAGCCCGAGTAGCTCATCTAAAATAATGCTCATATAGTGTTATTTTGGACGAACGAGCCGAGCTTTACCCGAACGAGCCGAGCATTGGCATGCTCAAGCTCAGCTCGTTTATAAACGAGCCGAGCCCAAGCCGAACTTTTGACGAGCCGAGCCCGAAAAGATTTTCTCATGTATCAGCCCTACCAAAGACGTCCCTAAATTGAAAGTTATATTTTATAATATACTAAAATAAAATACATTTATATGTGTGATTTTCTGATAATTTAATCTAATTTATTCTATTTTATAAAGAAATATTATAGAATTATACTTACATATAGCTTATTATAAAGTATTTGAAAACCGGTTTGTGTAACTTACATTTTTTTTTTATTCATCCAGAAGGTTTGAGTTGTATACAGAGGAAGGAAGAATCATGGAGATACACGTGCCACCCTAGTGGTGGTTTCATGACAATGCAACAGCTCATTTCCTATGTAGATTTGACACGGCACATAACACAACATTCTGTGATACCATTGACCCACCAACTCAGAGATATGTAAAAATGCTAAATAGTTGCATTAGATCTGGACAGATGCCAATCCATGTCATATTCATATTCATCATTCTACAAGGAAAGCTTCCATGCATTATATTCAAATTCAACACTATTAATAAGCCTAAACCTTGCCACATTATGACAGCATAGTTGACACAATTAGAAGTTGAGTGTGAATTAAGCTATGAATGTCACCAGCAGGGTAAAAGCATTATATAGAGAATGTAGAGTGATTGAGGATCTCAGATCTCCAGTCCAACAGTAAATACAACCAAGCGCGCTTCCGATGATGAATAATTGGATGAAATTCTCACCGGAGAGATGGGCTGCACTAAAGATGGCTGAGCTAATGATAACTGATTGCTGCCAATTCATACTGGTGGCTAGAGATGTCAATAGAAATCTTCTGTAAATGAGCTCCTCAAGGATGGGTGTGATGAGGCAGTACACAAGGATGCATGATGTTAGAGAAACCGGGCTGCTTGTAATAATTTCCTTTAACACCGGGTCATTCACATCCTACACAGAAGCCATTATATTAAACTTGTAGCAGTCATACAACAAAAAAAAAAACTATGTATAAATGATGAATCCTGATAAGGATTTTTTCTTGTAAGATTGGCTGGAGGATTTCAATAAACAATATAACAATGTTCAAGTTGCAATTTCAGCAATTTCATTTGAAAGCACTTGGTTTCCCTTATAGTTGATCAAACCTTGGTTCCAACAAGATTGTCAGCAATGTATGAAGTGAAGAAAATGATCAATAGGAGAAGCAGGAAACCCAGCAGAGAAGCCAGCAACCAATTCCTCTCGTTCTGCAGCTTCTTAGGCTTTAAAAGCCTAACAAGGTCAAATTCTGGCTTGGAAGTGAAACGTAAGAGAATCAGAGTACTGAAGAGCTCCAAACTCTGAATTACAAGAATTGATAATGCCTGAGCTGGAAAAAGATTAAAGGAAAGGCCACATATGAGCTCATAGTCTTAGGATGAGGTAGTCACATGTACAGCGATAGCAGCTACTATGTTTTAAGAAATATGCAGAATTCACAAACAAAGCTGTCAATGCAATTACCCTCAAATGCCGGTCAGGAGATTAAACAAATAATGGAATTGGCTTATTAACATACTAAATCGTTAATCAGGAGGAATCATTACAGCAAATACGCGCTGCGAGAGAAATACATATGATCTCCTTAGTTTGAGGCGCAAGATCTGATTGATGAAGGAAGTAAGCAACAACAGACAAGCCTCCAAAGCTTAAAGGTATGTGCAGACTGAAGAGGTACAACCCCATTGTGCTCCACACACTTCCAAGCTCCCATGGAACATCAGATTCAAGCATCGAAAATCTCTCCTAAAGCAGGTAAAAAAACAATCACACACACAAGACCTAAGTGCTCAATTTGAACCAACGTTGAAACTTGTAGAGAGGAAGTTTGGGTTAATTACCTGGAGGAGCTTTTGCGTGTCCACATCTTCATCCTTTGAACAACAGCACTTGAAGGTGTGCAGTGGAATTTGTCCGTTGATGAGCTTGGAATTCAATTTGGCAGAAAAGGGAAAGGGTTTATCGATTGGAGATAAGAAAAGTGGTAATACATGGAGTTGAACGACTGCCATTGCCATTTCCCAGCCTTCCAAGTTCCATCCCGTTTGTTGGCCTTCAGTTACAAAAATGAGAAAATCATATCATAGGCTGATGAGTGGGCCGGAGTGAAAACCCATATTTAAAGTATGAGCCCCTAAATGTCTTCAACTCTCCAAATGCCTTGCAAAGTTGCAACCGGAGGTGTGTTTACTAATATCGAATTTGTTGGTGTGGGATTATGGTTGTAGTTGTAAATAAGTATTTACGGTTTATTAAAAATATGTACACGTGTTTAGTTAAAATGTTTGGAATTAATTTTGATCAATTACCAAAATACCCTCATTGTTTATTTACAATATTGTCATTCTCACCCTCGTATTCTCCCACTTTTCAACTGTGATGGAGGTAAATATCTAGCAATCGAAGGAATTGAATACAAAACAAATATGGGTCTTCATTTCTCCTTAATTAAGATGATGAGAGCAGATGAATCGAATGTGGTAAGGGTCTCCATTTCTTCACCGATGAAAGGGAAGGAACCATCAAATTAGGGTTAGCAACAAGTTTGGGTGTCGTATGTTCCTCGTCGTCTTCTCCATTGGTTGCATCATCTTCGCTTCGGTCGGTTCGCCGTCTTCTCCATCTTGTTTATTCCCTTGCTCGCCTGATTTGCCGTTTCTCCAATGACCAAAAAAGCTTAACAAATTGGGGAAGAAGGAACCTCTCCGTTTTTTAGTTCATTTGATTTTCATTGTGTTTAATTTCTTGTATAGATGATTTTTCCTAGTTCAATTTTGAGCTCTTCTTCCCCAATTTGTTCTACTTCACTTGATTTTCTAGATTATTAGAATATGGGTTCCATTTATACCCTTTTCTACCATCTTTTATTGATATTCTAATTCAATTGGGGAAGAACGGGCTCTCCCCTATTTCTTTCTTCTCCAATATAATCATGTTCCCAATTGTGTTTGATTTCTGGTTCAATTAGGGAAGAAGGGCAGAAATAAAACCCAATTTCATAAATTTTCAAGAATCTCTCAAAACTTTAGTTGACAAGATTTTTAAATATAGGTTTTCAAACATTCAAAACCACAACCAAAAATTCATTAGTGAAATGTAAAACTGTAACTAAACACCTACGTAAAAACTCAAAACTGGAACTAAATCTAAATAAAATAAGGGACCGGACTATATATATATATATATAAATTAATTAATTAAATATGGTGAATAGTATATGGTTTTTAAAATAATTATAGTTAAATCTATAAAAAAAATTAAAAAAAATTCAAGTCCGGAACTAAAACTTTTCAAAAACAATGGACCGAGATTGGACCGGATCGGATCCGGTTTTCAGTCCTGGTCAATTTTGCCCAACCCGTATAGCATAGTGCTCCCATTCCCGTCCTATTCCTGCTCGGGATTAAAAGTTCTATCCACCCCTTCTCCATTTCCGCTCGGGAATCTCCATCCTTGTCTAATTTAACCCATTTATAGTTACGGTTGCGTTTTATGTGAATTTTTATCGTTAAAATTTTCATTTATGATATCACATGAATTAAATATAAGAACTCATTTGTATAAATAATATACTTAGCATAAATAAAAATAATAACCCAATTTAATAAGATACAATCTTAAAAGTATTAAAATATTGTAAATTATACTTAAAAACTATAAATCACTATTAATTTGCACATTGAATATACTTATCGGAGATTCTCGTGGTAATCTTAATTGGGACAAGGATCAGGTGAGGATTTCTAACCTCATCTCATGCATGAAATGACGTTTATCCTCATCCCGTTCTCATCCTCATTTATTTTCCCGATCACCATGCCCCGTGAGGCCATGACGCTCAGACAGTGATCCCCATCAACTATTTGGATTCTTAGTCCAGTTGACACCCATAATTACAAGTAGAGTTAAAAACCAATAGGATTTAAAAGTCATGTTATCTACCCAACCGGATCGGATCCGACCAAGATATAAAGTTGGTCGGACTGTTTGCCCGCCTACATTATAATTAAATAACGCTATATGTTACATAATATACAAGGTATAAGTATATAATATTATGAATAAGTATAAAACATTAACATAATATCTTCAATATATTTTATTTTTAAATAATTTTAGATTACAAGTGTAATTTTATAAAAAAGGCATCCATATCGGTTTGTCGGGCGGGTACATGCACCAAGCCCGACAGTTGGGCTTAACCCATGTTGGTCCGACAAATGAACAAAAAATCATACTCCTATTTTCAAGAATATCAAACATATGTTACGAATATTTTTTTTCGTTTTTCCAATTTACAAGAGTATTCCTTCTCATTGTATTTTTGAACTTCAACTATGATCTACTGTGTCCAAAAGGGCCAAAACTACCTCTTCAATAATTTTTACAGTTTAAATTTCAGCGTTGTCATATTGCGTTGAAGTTCCAACCTCAGTACAGATCGACTACAATGACGTTGTTTTTTTGTCAATTGTATTCATTAAATTTAGATTTTTGTTTTTAATGTACCCAGTCAATCTGCTTTGAGCTGCGCAGTTTATAAATCGAATATGAACGGTAAAACCCATAAATAGAAGTTACGTATGTGTAGACCCGAACTGAATATATAATCCCTTCAAAATATCAACTTTTAAGGGATATAAATTACAAGGAATTGCACTTTAATTTGATCATTTTACAACACAGCACCCTAGCTTCTTGGTTCTTTTCATACAAGCCACCCTAGCTTTTGATCGAATCCTTTGTAGGATCATCGTGGAACAATTTCAGTGATGGAAACTTCATTCACTGTCACAGACCCACTCGTCAATCTACCAGTCGATAAGTCCGGATAGATTCGGCTGTGTATAAAGAAAGCAGGCTGAAGAGGCGCGTTTACAGTAATCGAGTAATCGTCGAGCATGTGAACCACAGTTGCCATTGAAGGCCTCTCCTCTAAGTTGTCTTGAACACAAAGCAACCCTATTTCAATGCACCTTATCACTTCATTGTTAGTGTATGAATCTCTTAGTGTTGGATCCACAAGTTCAAATTGCCTCCCTTCATTCCATATCTTCCATGCCTGTTAAGTGCATACACAGTCAGTTAAGTACGTTGAACTTTTAAGATGAAAAATACTTAAACATTATACTCACATAGGTCAAAAGATCTTCTGCATAATCAGATATATAAAACCCACTGTTCCTCTTCCCACTTATGATTTCCAACACCATCACTCCAAAGCTATACACATCCGACTTCATTGAAAATTGTCCGTGCATAGCATACTCGGGAGCCATATAACCACTACAACATACATTTGTAATATCATGAACAATTGTCAAAGTTCGACACAGACGGACTGTAGAGCAGTATCATGTGTATTCTAGGTTTTAATATCAACTTACAATGTGCCAACAACTTTGCTTGTGTTTTCATGGGTTTGATCCCCATCAAAGATCCTAGCCATGCCGAAGTCAGAAATCTTCGGGTTCAAATCAGCATCCAACAACACATTACTAGCTTTAAGATCTCGGTGAATGATTCTCAACCGAGAATCCTCATGGAGATAAAGCATCCCACGAGCAGTACCTTGTATGATTTCATACCTTCTCGACCAATTCAAGTACCTTTGCCTTTCAGGGTCTACACCAATTTCATGTAAGTCACAAGCAATCATTTCAATACACAAAATAAGCAAGAAGCATTATCATATGATTCATATACCAAAAATGTAGGAGTCAAGGCTTTTGTTCGCGATATATTCATAGACAAGTAACTTCTCATCCCCTGCCAAGCAAAATCCCAGTAGCCTCACCAGATTTCTATGTTGAAGCTTAGCTACTAACACAACCTCGTTCTTGAATTGTTCTATTCCTTGGCTAGAGTTCTTCGACAGCCTCTTGACCGCGATTTTCTTTCCGTTAGGCATCACACCCTGTCAAAATTCCGGGACACAAAGATACAAGATGTGTATATATATATAACTTCAATATTACATTAGATCGAGTTAATTTGTTATAGAAACCGAGAATTTCACCTTATAAACAATACCAAAACCACCTTGTCCAATCTTATTTTCATCGGAGAAGTTATTTGTTGCAACTTGAAGGGTGTCAAGACCATATTGCAACGACTCGGGTGCAGTGAAATCATCACTCACTAATATTGTACCACAAGACACTACATAAGAACACTAACCAAAATACTTCAACATCTAAGACTGTGAGAGATTGAGAAATTCCCCTTAGGGTTTCCGTCATCAGACGGCTCATATTAATAATAAACCAACTTTACATAATTACAATAGGCAACCCTCTATTTACATTAATTACATATTCTATCATACCCCCGCAGTCGAAACTGGAGGAGGCATTACAGTAAGACTGGATCTAAAATCTAGAAATAATTGTCGAGGTAGTCCTTTTGTAAAAATGTCTGCATACTGAAAAGCTGAAGGTACGTGAAGTACTCTAACGTGACCACGGGCAACCTTATCGCGAACGAAGTGAATGTCAATCTCAATGTGCTTCGTTCGTTGATGTTGAACTGGGTTGCTGGCAAGATAAGTAGCAGAAATGTTGTCAGTGTAGACAATGGATGCTTTGGCAAGGGGGCAATGGAGCTCAAGTAAGAGATTGCGGAGCCAAGAGCACTCAGAAACAACGTTGGCAACTCCTCTATATTCTGCCTCTGCACTGGAACGTGACACCACTGATTGCCTTTTGGCAGACCACGAGATTAATGTGTCATTGAAGAAAACACAATAACCTGAGGTGGAGCGGCGTGTATCAGGACACCCGGCCCAATCAGCATCGGTGTAAGCAATAAGGTCAGATTTCGGAGAAGGAGATATAGTGATGCCCATTGACGAAGTACCAGCAATGTATCGGATGATGCGCTTGAGAGCAGCAAAATGAGCCTCCCGCGGATCATGCATAAATAAACATATCTGCTGAACAGCAAAGCTGATGTCAGGTCTAGTAAATGTAAGGTACTGAAGTGCCCCTGCCAGGCTACGATATAGGGTCGGATCATTGACAGGAGGTCCGGATGAGGCACTAAGTCTGACTGTGGGTTCAGCTGGTGTGGCCGCAGGCTTGCAGGCAGTCATTTTGGCTCGTGCAACAATCTCCCGAGCATACTTGTCCTGAGACAAAAATAGACCTGCAGGGAGGCGCTTAACTGAAATTCCCAGAAAATATGACAAAGGACCTAGATCAGTCATTGCAAATTCCTTGTTGAGGTAACCAGTGAGAACATTTCGAAGGGCATCAGATGAGGCTGTTAAGATAATATCATCAACATAGAGTAACAGGTATGCAAGGTGAGTTCCATTCCGATATATAAACAGAGAAGAATCACTCTTACTGCTGATAAAACCAATGTTGAGTAGATAACCCGCAAAACGTTGATACCAAGCCCTGGGTGCCTGTTTGAGACCATAAAGTGATTTCTTTAATAAGCAAACATGGGAAGGGCGAGTTGAATCAACAAAACCAGGCGGTTGAAACATGTGTACTGTTTCTTGGAGATGCCCATGGAGAAAGGCATTTTTGACGTCGAGCTGGTGAATAGGCCAAGATCGAGACACAGCTAAACTGAGAACAGTACGGATAGTGGCAGGTTTGACAACCGGGCTAAAAGTCTCGTCGCAATCAATTCCAACCTGCTGGGAACAACCATTAGCAACTAAACGGGCCTTATACCGTTCAAGTGAGCCATCCGACCTTAATTTATGACGAAATATCCACATACATCTAACAATATTAGTCCGGGGTGGACGAGGAACAAGAACCCAAGTACCATTTCGTATAAGGGCTCGATATTCGTCGGTCATCGCTGCGGACCATTTTGGATCTTGGAAAGCCGATTTATGGGATGTAGGGATAGGAGATAGGTCGGGTGATATAGTGGTATTAAGGTCAAAAATGGTACGAGGTTTGAAAATACCACTAAGTGAGCGGGTTGCAGGCCGGTTTATAATAGGCGTTGGTTGGTCGGTGGAAATGCGTGTGTCAGGTGTGGGATTGGGTAGCAGTGGTGTTGGCTGAGATGTGGGATTTGACTGGGCCGGTGGGGATGTGGGTAAGGAGCTAGGATTTTCTGTTTCATTTTCAGCAGTGGGCCGGGAGTGTGTTGGGCTGGGAGGGAGCACAACAGGGACAGGGGAGTTGGGCCTGGAGCTGGAAGTAGAGGGAGTGGGCCGGCTAAAATCAGCAGGGGCAATGGTTTGGGCTGGGAATGGGATGTCATCCGCCTGAGATGCGTGCTGCTGAGCGGAATGATAATGGGTAAGTCCGGGATCCGAATCCAGTACCGAAGAAGAAGAAGGGACGGAATGTGAGAACGGAAAAACCGACTCGTCAAACGTCACATGTCTTGAAATTAAGAATTTATTGGATCTTATGTCAAAACATTTGAATCCCCGATGATGCTTCGGGTAACCTAAAAATACACAAGGTGTAGATCGAGGTTTGAATTTGTGAGAAATAGTGGCGTTTTGATTTGGGTAACAAAGGCACCCAAAAACGCGGAGATGGTTGTAGGAAGGTGTTGAGTGATACAACACTTGGGTGGGTGTTTGATTTTTGATTGTGGTGGATGGAAGAATATTAAGAAGATAGCATGACATATCGAGGGCATGAGCCCAAAAGGATATGGGAATGGAGGCATGAAAAAGAAGAGAACGCATCATGTTGTTAATGGTGCGAATGACACGTTCAGCTTTGCCATTTTGTGGGGAGGTGTGTGGACATGAGAAACGAAAATTGATGCCGTGAAGCTGGAAGAACGAGTGAAATTGATTATTATTAAACTCGCGCCCCATGTCGCATTGAAAATTTTTGATTGGTTTGTTGAACTGTGTTTTGATAAACTGGTGGAATTGCACAAAAAGATCGAAAACTTGAGATTTGAATTTAATTGGAAAAACCCAAAGAAAGTGTGAAAAATCATCAAGAAATAACAAATAATATTTGAAGCCTTCTCGACTAGGAATCGGGGAGGTCCAAAGATCACTATGTATGATATCAAAAGGTGCATTCGTACTAGTGACAGAACGTTCAAACGGGAGTCTATGATGCTTCCCTAGTTGACAAGAATGACAAAGCGTTTGAGAACGCTCTTTATTAAAAAAAAGAAAAGAAGACTTCCTAAGACTATCTAGAACTGGCGTGCCAGGATGACCAAGACGAGCATGCCAGAGACTCGATGATTGAGCGGAAAGAGCATGAGCAGATGCAGAAGATGTGGTAACTGGATAAAGATCCCCGGAGCTATTGCATCTCAGACGGGTTGTTCCCGTTTGTAAATCCTTCACAGAAAAACCAAAAGGGTCAAATTCAACACTAGCCTGGTTATCTATGGTGAAACGACGAACGGAAACTAGGTTTTTGACAATTTTAGGAGCAAGAAGAATGTTAGATAACTGGAGGGGATGGGTAGAGGTGCGAATTGTGGCATCACCAAGACCTGTAGATGGTATCCGCATGCCATTTCCAACAATTATCGAATTTAATGAACCATTATATGAAATGGACGAGAGGTTACCTGAACTGTTGGTCATGTGAGATGTAGCGCCCGTGTCCATATACCAGAAATTATCAGCGGGATTTAACGTCATCGAAGAAAAAGCCTGATCAATATTTGTGGGCTGTGGTGAATCAGCAAGAAAGTGGGCCTGGTGTTGTCCGGCGGATTGTGCAGGAGAATGGCCCAAAATTCCTAGCTGAGAAGTTTGTGGGCTGGAAACAGATTGCTGACGGGCCTGCTGAGAATAGGGCCAGTGGGCCAGACCTTGAACAGGCCCAACAGAGATGGGCAGCCATCCCAGCTGAGGGTGATACGCAAACCTAGTTTGCTGAGTCGGTTGCTGGGTAGCGCCGGATTTGCTGCGGCCCTTCTTGCCACGCCCACGGTTGCGCGTCGTGCCTTCCGGCTGGTTGCCGGCGGTCTGGCTGGAGGTGTCAGATCGGTGGTGAGGCGACGAGTTGCCGGTGGTGGTTTGGAGCGCGGTAGCGTCTTTTCCGGCAAGGTTTTGGTTGGCCATTCGAGTTTCTTCCAATATGAGTTGCGAACGAGCTTTTTGAAAAGTCGGCAACGGATCTGATTGCTGAATGTAACTAGCAGCAGCATTGTATTCAGCAGGCAAACCAGAAAGAAGCTGAAGAACTAACCTGTTGTCGGTAATAGGGGACTCGACACCTTTGAGTTGATCCGATAGCGCCTTCATGTGTTGACAATAGGCGGAAACGGAAGAGAAAGCCGCTAACTTGCAGTTGGAAAACTCATGTTCCAGATAAACTGCACGTGTGTGCTTGTTATCCTGAAAAATATCCTGAATGCGACCCCAAGCCTTGAGAGCGGTATCATCAGGATCGAGGATTTGAAGAAGAATATCTTTAGAGACTGTGCTGTAAATCCATTGGAGAACCGTTGCATCAACTTGATTCCACAGAGCATCATCAATATCAGCCGGGCGAGGAACTTTGGCGTCAATGTGATCCAAAACATTATGTGCTTTGGCGGTGACGCGAAAAAGAGTGACCCAAGAAGCATATGGTGTGTCGTGATCAAGAACAAGAGCAATATTGTTCTTGATATTGGATATCCCAAGAGCGGAATGAAACGTTTGTTTCTTCTCCATAGACATAGCAGGCTAGTAGCAAGAGGAAGAGGGGACCGGCGTCACGTAGAGTAGTAGCCGGCGGCAAAGGGAATAGAGGAGGCGGAAGCGTAAAAAGATTATGGATCGGAAGGCTCTGATACCATGTGAGAGATTGAGAAATTCCCCTTAGGGTTTCCGTCATCAGACGGCTCATATTAATAATAAACCAACTTTACATAATTACAATAGGCAACCCTCTATTTACATTAATTACATATTCTATCAAAGACATTATGTAAATCTCCATTCTAACCTTTTGTGGTTGTAGGAGCTTCGATTTCTTGCTTATCCTTCCTCCTTTTGAACAGACAAATGAAAATGGTTAGAAGAACAATCAGCCCAATGATTGTTGCTCCAACGATGATCCCAACTACCACCTTGGACAACGACTTCTTATCTGCACTCAAAAGAAATCTTATTTGTCATGTAAAAACTATTCCACATCGAATTCTCTTCAACATTTTACCTTGAGAAATCTTATTTCCGCCGCTAGCGGGAGCCACAAGAGCCTTGGGTGCTAAGGCGGGAACTGGCGCCACTCCCGGCGAAGGTGCCGGAGCTTCAACGTTGCGGACCAAGTTATAAAAAGGATAGAGCTCGAAACGACCATTACAGCTAGGAGCAAGAAACCTGGACCCAATTCTATTGAGTTCAAGGCTAGCCTTGACGTAGTTCAAGCACTGAGTGCAGTCGCCGATAGAAAGATCCGGTGTGCATTGAACCAGGCAATAGAGAGTCTGGTTCGACGAGATCTTAACCTCTTTAGTCGCGTACTTCTTGCCGGAATTTTGAGCAGCTTCTGTGGAGGCTGCATCTAATGCAGCTTTAACAACCTGAGCGAACTGGGTGGCGTTGGTGGCGTTCTGGGTGTTAGAAAGCGGCATAGTGGGGGACAACTGGACGGTGGAGAATATGTTTCGGATAGAATATCTTAAGGTGCACTCATCGTACCAGATTATAGCCTCGTTTGACTGAGGACATGAGACCGGAAACTCGTTGATCCCGCTGGTTATGCATTGACTGCAGCCCGTACGATTCTCGTCTCCCCTGCAAAAGTAAAGGCCATAGATTTTGGAAGATCCCGCTCCGGTGGACGGGACGGTGACGCTGTAAAAGCCGTTTTGGGTGGTGTTTGCGGTGGCGGAGAGATTGGTGAGGACATGGTTGAGATTTGATTGGTAAGTGCTGTTGGGAGAGAAAGATGTCGTAGCACAATTGTAGTATGTGTAACCAACATGTACGAGATCAAGAACGATTATGACAAACATAAGATATGATAACTTCGCTCTTGGACTGAGAGCCATCATTTGTTAACTAAGTTGAGCTAATTATTTGTTGGTACAACTTCTCGTTAACTCATCTCCCTTTAATATATTTTGTAATATGATGACGTACAAAGTACTCCCTCTCAAATTAACGTCAATTTCTAATACATTATTAGCCGTAGACTTGAGTCAAGATGGTGTACTAGTATTACTAACTTGTTGTATGAGCAACGAGTCACTACGGCTGGGATCATACAGATGACTTATGGATATTTCGTTGACTCCAAAATCTAACTATTTCAATCAATGACAATGCCTTCTTTCAAATTTTGTGTTCTTCCAAACCAATTGTCACGCAAACATAAATACTACGTCAAGAATCAATTAACGTGACACTAATTTCCACGCGCATTTGTAGAAATTTATGCTTTTAGTACTGTAATTGTTCATATATAGTCATAGTTTATATACTTACAAGTTTACTCGTTCACAATTTCACATGTATGTTGGAACGTCAACTTGATTTTGTTATATCACTGTCATGATCTAAGAAAAAACGCATTGGGTATGATTTGATTAATGAGAAAATGATATATAGTCAGTTTATAGGCTTACATGTACCACTGTAATTGTTAAGAAATTGAGATTTGAAAAAGAAACTAGCTTAATTTCCAAACAAATAAACTTGCTTTTTAACAAAATCCTCCTCGTATGGTAAAATATGAATCATGTTTATATATTTATAGAAAACTATAAGAGAGTTGTTTGTACCTTAATTTTGATGTATAAATCTAAAACAGTTAGAAACCAAGCAAGGAGATGAATGAGAGTTAAGTGAATGCAGACTGCAATCTCAAAAATGCTACGCACAACTTAGATCATCTCGGATCAATTTCAGTCATCGTAACGTCGTTCACCGACAAAGATACCGATTTGCTTGTTGATTTATCCGTAGAAACATTTCCACTCGTTCTTCTACGTATGAACAAAGCAGGTTGCAATGGTGTTGGTAGATTAACCGAATAACTGTCTAACATCAGCACTATCTTTGCCATTGAAGGCCGCTTAACCATATCATCTTGAACACATAACAAGCCCAGGTGAATGCATCTTATCACTTCATTATTCGAGCATGAGTTTCTCAGTGTTTCATCCACAAACTCCAATGGGGTACCTTCACTCCATAGCTTCCACGCCTGTACAAGCACAGTTCATCATAAGTCAAAAGCCGGAATAATTCAAATAAGTATTCACAATTAGAAGTCCATGCATGGCTGTTTATACTCACATAGCTTATTAGATCCTTGCTGTTCCTCTTGCCACTTATAATTTCCAGGACGAGTACTCCAAAGCTATATACATCTGACTTGGTAGAAAACTTTCCGTGCATTGCGTACTCTGGAGCCATATAACCACTAAAAGACAGCAATGAAGAAATTAACATATTCAAGTTCATGTAACATGTCAAGAAATAAATGAGCAATGCAAAGGCTTTATAGATTTACTATGTGCCAATAACTCTGCATGTGTTGCCTTGGGTTTGATCTTCACTGAAAATCTTCGCAATGCCAAAGTCTGATATTTTCGGGTTCATATTAGCATCCAAGAGCACATTGCTTGCTTTAAGGTCACGATGAATGATTCTCAATTGGGAATCCTCGTGGAGATAAAGCATCCCTCGAGCAACACCTGCTATGATTTTGTAGCGTATTCGCCAATCTAGTTGCCTGTTCTTTTCTGGGTCTGTAATTGTATATATCATACAACTTATTCAATAGTAAAACCAATTTTGATGTGAATTATGAGATGTTTAGTTGTTCAATGGTGGCTTACCAAACAGGAACGTATTGAGGCTCTTGTTGGGAGCATATTCATACACAAGCAACTTCTCACTATATGACAAGCAAAATCCTAATAGCCGCAACAAATTTCTGTGCTGAAGTTTTGCTACTAATATGACCTCGTTCTTCAATTCCTGTACAACTTGAGCAGAGCTTGTTGACAGTCTCTTCACTGCAATTTCTTGTCCGTCTGGCAACGTACCCTGTCAAGATGGAGTTAAATGACTGCATAAACCAATTGAGCTGCAGAGTTAGGATTTTGAAAATTCTCACCTTATAGACGCTACCAAAACCGCCTTGACCAATCTTATTATCATCTGAAAAGCTGTTTGTTGCAGCTTGAAGTGTATCAAAGTCATATAACAATGACTCGGCAGGGTCAAAATCATCACTTACAACTGCCGCCATGTTGCAAAGCCAAAGTGACATAGATTACAGTAGTTAATCTTTTTGATAATGAAATGAATCCATGTAGTGCTATGTAGCTGCTAAATCAAGCAAGCATTCATCATACTTACCACTTGCGTTCTCTAAAGGAGTTTCAACCATTTTCTTCTTCTTCATCTTCGCCTTGACTATACAGATTGCAAAGGCGACACCAATCAACCCAACTGCTGTAACTCCAGTAATTACCCCGAGAACCCTTTTTGATGAGGACTTATTTCCTGCATCCATTAATGAAAAGAAGTTCTTCAGTTCATGATTGTACAAATTGCTAATTTCCAAAAGCATGATTTTCTGGGCTTAAAACTAGTGATCAATAATGTACTGCTTGTAATCCCTTCCTAATAAATTTGTACATACCTGCACTGCTGATGGGGGCAGGGGTATTAGACATGTTGACAGTAGGCGGATAATTAATGGTAGGAGGCACATGCAGCACAGGGGTATCGTAGAACAAATAATTGGCATACTGAAGGATGCAGCTGAAGGCCGCAATCCAAGCCCCCTGCGCATTTGGGAAGTTATAAGGCAGTAAATCAATGCAGGCCTGCAAGCACCGGCGACAGGCAGCAGATGACAGGTCAGGAGTACACTGTGCTAACGCGTACAGATCATTACTCTGCCCATCATCAAAATACTCAGCTTTGGATGCGGCGTACTTCAACCCTGCCGCCTCATCAGCCACCTCTTTCAAAGTGGCATTGAGCACTTGATTGAACCCTGTGACGTTGTTAGTCACGTTCTGCAAAGCCGGGATGATTGTGTAGACCTGTTCCTCCAACGGGACAAAGAAAGTTTCGTTATTAGAGAACCTTAACATACACTCAGCGTACCAGATAGTAGCAGCCTTGGTTATTGAACAGGAGGAGGATTCGCTGAGGATAGCTGAAGCAGTCGCCACACAGTCCTTGCAGCTAGAATGAGACTGGTCCTGACGGCAGAGGTAAAGGCCGTAGACAGCGGTTGTGCTATTGGTAGTGCCTATGGTGGCGTAGTGGAAGCTGGATTCGTTCACAGCTGAGGATAAGGAGGAGAAGAGGATGTTGATATTGGACCGATAGCTGGCGGAGTTGGTGGAGTTCTGTGAGCAGTAGCTGTTCAAGATAGTAAAGGCAGTGGAGCCATGGGAGATGAAGGCTATCATTACAAGAGGTATGATGGTGAGGAGAGAGCTGGAAATTAGACCAGCGTTCAACATGGCCATGTTGCCAAGTTATTTGCTAGTTTAGACAAAGTATGGAGTTAATCAGTGATTGAAACAAGAGAAGAATATTTGAAATCGAGTTGGAAATTTTGAGGGGCTAATTTTTTTGGTTGATTTGCTAATAACTTTGATTCTTGACTTTTCTTCGTTGACTTGACTGTAGATGGGTGGACCAAATCTCACTACTGAAATACATATTTTGAAAGGCTAGCTTATCATGGAATGCAGTAATCATGTGATCATTTCCTCTCACAGAGATGAAGCATTGCACGGAAAGGCAGATATGCAAGGTAGCGAGTATACTGATTTTTGGCAGATAAAGAGGGGAAGAGCAGGAGAAAGAGTGTCAAAACTGCAGCAAGGAAGACGGAACCCAGAACCCACATTGCAATTCCAAGCCACCTAATACTGGAAACCACCAGATAAGCAGATGACATGAACGATATAGCCATTGTCACGAGTGAAGTGGCTAACAAGGGTGCTGCAACTCTCAAGGAAAGACGCAACGTTTTAACATCCCCTAACATGGCAAATAAAAGAACAATCACATCAAGAACTGAGCTGTAGAAAGCAATGGAATTACTGATAACAAACAGCTGAAAGATTCGCCTGCTGCGGAAATTTGACATGCCCAGATCTGTGGCGGACCCACTGTTTCCTCCAGGCATTGTGAAACCAGCAGCAAAGCTCATTGTGGTCACCAGTGTTGCCACCACAGAGAGAGTGCCTACTCGGTTCTTGTAGGTTTCTGCTTTTGCTTGTTCTGATTCGCTTAATCTGTTAGTCTGTTGCATGTTTCTCCTCGGTGCACCAGCATACCTTAAAGCCAGCCATGTCAATCGCTGAAACGAAGAGAAGCGTAAGGATTCATCGGCTACCCAAACTTGTATAAGATAAGTTACAATGCATAACATAATCACCTCTTTGAGAGAAAGCATGGGTTTATCAAACTTCCAAGCCAAATCCATAGGTGTCTGGCCATCATTATTCACTAGATCCAGCCGAACTCTCTTGTCCCATGTCAGAGCATGCACAACCTTAGGGTAATTGGCAATCACAGCAATGTGGAGTGATGTGTTACCTTTGTTGTCTCTTACATTAATTAGCTCATCAAGGTCAGGCTGGCTAAGTATATGGCTAACCACATTATCTCTTCCTTTTAAAGCAGCCATGTGAAGAATGTTCTGTCCATCCGAGGTAAGTAATTCTCTCGAATCTGGGTGGATCCAGAGAAATTTCTCGAGGACCAATATGTGGCCTGCCCCAGCTGCTGTGTGAATTGGGAAGGTGCCCCTGGGATCCCTTTTGTATGTGTGATATGGGAATTTATTCAGTATGTACTGAACCATCTGAATGTTGCCTTCCAAAGCAGCGCAGGATAGAGGATAAATAATGCCTTCGTTCATTAGATCTATAGTTGAATTGATGAGTAATGGGTACTTGCCCAATATTTCCTTCAACACTTCTGTTATCAAGGATAGGATAAATAATCTAGGCTGTTAATATCTTCAAATCAGTGCTTATGTAGAGTAGACATCACATATGCAGTATCATAGTAAGCAGTAGTAAACACTGAAATAAAAGACCAATTTTAAAAACTGACCTGAATTTCCACCTCGAATGGAAGCATACACGATTGATTTCCCGGAGGGCTGGACAGTATTGGCGTTGGAAGCTCGAGTCATGATCTTCACAAGCCGTAACAACCCTAATTGTGCAGCCAGAAACAAGGGAGACTCCCCTCTAGTATTCAAGCAAAATGAGGCGTTTGGATGAGTGGTGACGAGAGTCCGGCATGGCGACCAAGTGAGCCTATGCCTCAAAGCAAGGTGTAAGGCAGTATCTCCATCTCTGTTCCTCATCTCACACAAACGGCCCAAATTTGTCCTGACCATAAGCTCCGTAATTTTAGCAACTGCTGTGTGATGGCCAGCCCCTGCAGCTAGATGCAGCGGGAGATCTCCGTTGATGTTTTGTTGAGTAAGCAAACCACGACGACGATCAAAGATAGGCTCGATCAGCTGGTGGAAGCCATGACGAGCCACAATGTGCAACGCTGAGTTTAGCTGTGGGGTCGTTTGCTCCAGCAATCCATCCTCTATCATGCTATTAAAGACTTCGGTTTGGCCAGCTCGCAGGCACCTGTAGAAGTCGCCTATCATTGCTTTTGCTGGTTCAAAGGGAACCTGCTCTATGGATGGTGCATCTTGCGGCTCGTCCCTTAGCTCCGGAAAGTCGAAATTGAAGCTATTTGCCAGCTCTGACTCAATGGCAAAGCCCATGGTCGAGTGAAATTACGACCTGTGAATTTTATGCTAAAACAAGTAACAGCTCGAATAAATTAGGGCTAGAAGAATTCAACGTGAGAACATCGAGAAGGCTTATCCCGAAAAACACTCCTTTGACAAAAGCCTAAAATGAAAGATTACCATTGGCTTTGATTATTTATCCTTCTCGGAGAATTTGCTGTACAAGAATATTTTATAGTTTATTTTGGGTCCGATCCAGCAAGTCAAACTCATGGTTGAATCTGATCCTTTGGTGAGAAACCGGTCATTATTGTCAACGGAAAAGCAAATCAAAGATCCAACAAAACAACAAGAAAGATTAAACAATTCATCTGCATACGATACCGATCAATATGTGAAACATAATCAACAATTTCAATGATTGTTGAGACAATAACTTACCACATCTTACAAAATTTCAGTTTTAACATGAACAGCTAGCCGAATCGGACAGTTAAACTCAAAGCTCTACTAGACTATCTGTACAAGTCCAAGTTCTTTTAACCTGCTTCTAATAGGATTATAGGATCTACATGGAGCGATATCCGGTGAACAGGATATAGGTTCTTTCCTCCGCCATAATTGCAGGAGTTTGCAGCTCTATTAACAAGATCATTTCCTCTCAGAGATATACAGCAATGCCCTAAAAGGCAAGTAAGCAAGATATCGGGTGAACCGGTTTCTGGCTGACAATGGAGGGAATATCAGGAAAAAAAGGGCCATAACTGCAGCAAGGAAAACAGAACCCAAAACCCAGATCACGATACCAAGCCCCCTAAGACCAGATACAGTAAGATAAGCAGCTGACATGAACGATATTGACATTGTTGCCAGAGATATAGCCAATAAGGGTGCAGCAACTTTCAAGGAAATCCGCAACATTTTAGCATCTCCTGACATGGAAAATATAAGAACAAGCACATCAAGAACCGAAGTGTAGAGAGCAATTGAATTGCTGATCACAAACAGCTGAAATATTCCCCTCTTCCGGAAATTTGCCATGCCTAGATCTTTGTCGGATCCACTGTTCCCTCCGGGGAATGTAATGCCTGCCGCGAAGCTCATTGTTGTCACCAGTGTCGCCACCACAGCAAGAGTATTGACTCGGTCCTTGTAAGTGTTTATGGTTGCTTGTTCTGATTCATTTGATTTTTTAGCTTCTTGCATTTTTTTCCTGGGCGCACCAGCATATCTCAAAGCCAGCCATGTCAATTGCTATAAACAAACAAGTTTTTAGTTAAGGATTAAGAATTCTATCACTTAAAAAAGAAACTGTATAATTACCTCTTTGAGAGAAGGCACTGAATTTTCATATTTTAAAGCCACATCCATAGCTGTCTGGCCAAGAACATCCACCAGATCGAGCTTAACTCTTTTGTCCCACGTCAGAGCATCAACCACTTTAGGGTACTTTGCAGCCACAGCATGGTGGAGTGGTGTGTTTCCTTTGACGTCTCTTGCGTTAAGAATCTCTTCGAAGTCGGGTTTGCAGAGGAGATAGCTAACCACGGTATCTTTTCCTTGAGAAGCTGCTATGTGAAGGATGTTCTCTCCACTCGTGGTATATAATTCCCTTGAATCTGGGTGTGACCTGAGAAACTCTTTGACTACTGATATGTGGCCTGCACCAGCTCCTATGTGAATTGGGTATGTTCCCCATGGGTCCCTTTTGTAAGCGCGTTCCGGGAATTTGTTCAGAATGTAGCGAACCATTTGAATGTTTCCTTTCATAGTGTTAGAACCCACTAGAAGCAAGAATCTCACTTCTAGGACAATCTGTGCTAAAGAATCTCTAACACAGGAAATCTGAGGAATCCTCAATTTTGTCTTCAATTCAATATTCAAGTCTGCTTGACAAACTGACGTTGTGCCTTCTTATAAAGAAAATCTAAATAACTACTTGACCCACTAATTCACGCACTACTTGACCCACTACTTGACCCACTAATTCACCCACTAATTGACACACTAATTGACAAATTAGTGGTTGAATATAGACTACTGCAGAACCGTATCAATACACCCCCCTTGAAAACTCGCCTTGTCCTCAAGGCGTAAGGAAATCAAAGCTAAAGTTGAGGATGGAACCACCCGCAACCATGGCGAAGACCAACTTGTGGTAAAGTAGCTTCAGTGGCATGACCCAATAACATTCAACCTCCACGGGAGAGGCCAATGAGGTTGAAGGACCTTGTTGTTGCTGGTGTTTTCTCTTCTTCCGGGGCTCCCTGATCTGGTATTTTCCAACCTTTGCCAATCCCAGAACGAATTTGGGAAGATGTCTCTTTGGATTTCATCTCAGGTCTTCCCAAATCAGGGGGGCTCAATGTTATCCTGGTTGTGGTGGATCGTCTCAGCAAATACACTCACTTCATTGGTATGTCTCATCCTTATACTGCAAAATCAGTTGCTTCCCTGTTTTATAAAGATATTGTCCGGCTTCACGGGATTCCACGCTCATTGCTATCCGATCGAGACCCTGTGTTTCTTAGTGCCTTTTGGACAGAATTGTTCCGCCTCAGCGGTACTACACTCAAGATGAGCTCAGCCTACCATCCACAAACAGACGGACAAACAGAGGTAGTCAATCGGTGCGTGGAGGCTTATTTGAGGTGCTTTTCCATGGAGCAACCACACCGCTGGAGTAAATTTTTACCATGGGCAGAGTTCTCCTTCAACACCAATTTCCATACATCTACGGGCACCACACCTTTTAAAATAGTTTATGGAAGGGATCCACCACCAGTACAACCCTTTGTTCGGGGTGAGACCCGTCTTCCTGACCAAATGTTAGAACCCACTAGAAGCAAGAATCTCACTTCTAGGACAATCTGTGCTAAAGAATCTCTAACACAGGAAATCTGAGGAATCCTCAATTTTGTCTTCAATTCAATATTCAAGTCTGCTTGACAAACTGACGTTGTGCCTTCTTATAAAGAAAATCTAAATAACTACTTGACCCACTAATTCACGCACTACTTGACCCACTACTTGACCCACTAATTCACCCACTAATTGACACACTAATTGACAAATTAGTGGTTGAATATAGACTACTGCAGAACCGTATCAATACACCCCCCTTGAATGGTTCCACTACTTGACCCACTAATTCACCCACTCAATTCTGTCTTTTGGTCGTTGAGAGAGTTTCTCAGCAAATCTTCCTCGAGTGAGACACTTACTTGAGTGGTTTCTATTATTTTGGTATCAGAGCCTGTCGATCCGACATGGTGAATGACACTTATCCTTCGTTCCACCACCACAACAACTATCCCCCTTACCGCCCTGCCAACACCCGATCTAACAACCCTCTTGATGTTAGGTCTCAGCAACTAGCCTCCATTATCCCTCATCTGCAGAAGCTTGTGGAGGTGCTAGACCTTTTGGTGCATTACAACAAATTACAATCATTTGATGTACCTTCTTCATCTTTTCCTAATTCCCAATCCAAGGAAGAAAACCCACCCCCTCCATTGTTGTTGCACACCAGTGACTGTGAGCAGATAAGCTACGAGCCCCAACAGATTTGTAAGTCATTACCAAAACCGCAGAAGAACAGAAAATACCAGATCAGGGAGCCCCGGAAGAAGAGAAAACACCAGCAACAACAAGGTCCTTCAACCTCATTGGCCTCTCCCGTGGAGGTTGAATGTTATTGGGTCATGCCACTGAAGCTACTTTACCACAAGTTGGTCTTCGCCATGGTTGCGGGTGGTTCCATCCTCAACTTTAGCTTTGATTTCCTTACGCCTTGAGGACAAGGCGAGTTTTCAAGGGGGGTGTATTGATACGGTTCTGCAGTAGTCTATATTCAACCACTAATTTGTCAATTAGCGTGTCAATTAGTGGGTGAATTAGTGGGTCAAGTAGTGGGTCAAGTAGTGCGTGAATTAGTGGGTCAAGTAGTTATTTAGATTTTCTTTATAAGAAGGCACAACGTCAGTTTGTCAAGCAGACTTGAATATTGAATTGAAGACAAAATTGAGGATTCCTCAGATTTCCTGTGTTAGAGATTCTTTAGCACAGATTGTCCTAGAAGTGAGATTCTTGCTTCTAGTGGGTTCTAACACATAGCCGCGCACGAGAGAGGAGAAATGCTGGCATTGTTCATTAAATTGACCGTTGAATCAACGAGAAACTCGTACTTGCTCAAAATTGCCTCTAGCACTCCTGTAGATATCTTGTTGTTAGTTCAGAACTGACTTTAATTGAACCTTAGTAACTATATATAATACTAACCTGAATTTCCTCCGAGAATGGCAGCATAGACAACAGATCTCCCGTGTATCTGCACACCATCGGCAACCGACGCTTGAGTCATGGCCTTCACAAGCTCCAACTCACCTAATTCTGCAGCCACAAACAAGGGAGACTCCCATCTTGTATTCAAGCAAAACGAGGCCTTGGGGTAATAATCAATGAGCGACATTGCGACCCTCGTGTGCTTATGGGTCACAGCAACATGCAAGGCAGTCTCACCGTCTCTATTCACCACCTCACACAAACTCTCCCAATCTTTCTGTCCCGCAAACTCCATAATCCTCGTTACAGCTTGCAAGTGACCAGCTCCTGCAGCCAGGTGCAGTGGTGAAAGCCTAGGCCAGCCACGATATGCAGCGCTGTATTTTGCTGTGGGGTTACTTGGTCCAGCAAGCCGTCCTCTAACATGCGATTCAGGGCATCAGCTTCTCCAGCTCGCAGGCATTTATAGAACTCTGGGTTCATTGCTCTTTCTGGTTCTAGAGGGAACCCGAATATCGACGGTGGAAGCTGCTGCTCCTGTTGCTCATCCCTTAGCATCGGAAAGTTGTTACCGCAGCAGCCCCGTTGTGATTCAATGAGCATCTCGAGTGGTATCGATTGTGTTTGTATTCCTCCTGTTGGGTTAAAAGGAGAGGCCATAATATTACTATGTTCCATTTGCCAAAAGTATATCCTTTGTTGGCGATCGAATGTTATGAACTTGGCTGTACATATACAATTCCTGTATATTTTCAGCTAATATCTAAATAGATGCTTTCTTCTTCCAACCATATACTTTAATGATCATTCCCGTATGACATATTTGAATGGTCATAATTTATATGGTGGTCTATTTGTATTGATTATTTCAACTAATACCAAACAAAATATCTTGCTCCAAACCAACTGCCACTCAAATATAAACGTAGTACGCAAAACTAAGAACTAAAAGAAATCAGTAAATCGGCCTTGATAGAAAATCACAAGTTGAGAGGCCCATGAATTGTTGGATCAGAGCTTCAACGGGATCCATTACAGAAACAGATACAACATTGAAGACTTCGATTTGGTTCATGTTGGCAAATCTCAATAGAGCATGAGGTAGCACAAACTAAAGCAACAACAATAACAGTAGACAAATCCAGAAAATTAAAGATCCAACACGAAAATTTGAACAAAACTATCAGCAACTCCAATTCCAATGACAAAGACCTCGAATACTCTTAAAGCTCATATTAAGGAATCACTGATTATCAAAATCCAAATACATCCTATAAGCATCTCTGTCTATAGAATAATACTTCTCAACTAGACTATCTGTTAAAAATCCAAGCTTTTTGTAAAGATTCAAAGCAGGTGTTCTAATAGGATCGACATGGAGCGATATCCGGTGAACATTCCTTGATCGGCATTTCTCAATTGCTGCTCTTAATAGTACTTCGCCGTATCCTTTCCTTCTAAACTTGTCTTTAACTTCATCAATTGCAACAAACAAGAAACCATCAATTGAAAGCAAAATTGATGAACTATGAAAATTTGAACATGAATTTGAAAATTATACCAGCAAGCTTGGTGATGGAGGCAGAGAGGGAAGAAGGCCAGGAATACATGACGTAGCCGGCGATTTCGCCATTGGCATAAATGTAGAGCAAACCAGAATTCTTCTTGGTGAGCTCTGAATCGAAGGATTTGGAGAGAGATTCGTGTTTGGGGAAGATCTTCTTCTCGATTCTCACGATCTCCTCAACTACCTTGGTGTAGTCGGCGGCGTTTCGGGTTAGCTCCACCGTCTCCATCGCCGCTTTCTTCGCCCACCGAGAGCACCCAACTTAGGTGAAAACTGCGAACCTCACCAAAAAAGAAAAGATTTAAATCACTATGTTATAAACTGTCATTATTTTTTCCAACTTATTAAAAGTGGTTTTTCTCCTAACCATTTCAAGAAAAAATCAAAATAATAATGAATAAATAGAAGAGAAAATTGTCCAAAAATACTATCTTTTAGGCTGGCTAAATTTTAGTATTCGTAGTTTAAACTATCAAAACGGTACCGTTCTGATATTTAACACCGATCTGTTAACTTAACGTATAAATAGTAATTCAGATACTAATCTTTGGTCGGATTCAATAGTTCCGTTCTGATAGTTTAAACGAGGGGTTACTAAAGTTTAGTCGGTCTAAAAGATGAGCATTGTTTAGGTAATTTTCTCTAAATAAAATAGAAAATTGTCTAACCAGTAACCAGTACCCATCTTTTGGACTGACTAAACTTTAGCACCCCATCGTTTTAACAATCAGAACGGTACCCCATCGTTTTAACCAGTACCCCATCTTTTGGTCAGATTCATGTACTATTTCATTTTTAATTTCCTTTTTTGAGGGTCTTCTTTGCTGAGTATCCCTTCTCTCGCCACGTGAATTGTTGTTTCATTTATCCTTTTTCAATATTCTTTATTTTATTTCTCAAAAAAATTAAAAAAAAATGTAATGTGAGACATCCCCGACTTTTGTGATGTTTCTCGACACACACGAAGTTTCGTTGTTTTTCTTTTTTCTTTTTATTCTATAATTTCTATGTGTTCTCTTCTCTCAACTTTCGACTTGAGGATGAAGGCCAGTCAACAGAAGATGAAGAAAAGGGTTCTACATAAATTGCATGCCTTGTTTGGGGGCCGGATGATGACTATTTGCCTTGTAGGCTCGATACGGTTATTGATTTTGAGATGCTTTTTTTGGTGTCGATGTACTTCTCCTTTCCGAAATGACAAGGAGGTCCTGGGAAGTGCATCGAGTCGAGGAAGCATGTGTGGGTCTCGAATTTGCTGAAATCAAACTCTGATTTTTGTGTGAGATCATTTCTTGCCAAATTTGCTGCAATTCAGATCCTGAGAGGCTGGGAGTTTACTGATATCAAACTCTGAATTAGGGTCCGTTATATCAGTGCCTGAGAGCTTGGAGATAGTGCAGGATGTCAAGCTTTCTTTCTCGTCTTCTTTGCTGCTAGTTAGGGCTGATGACCCAGTTGCAACTCTACCTATGTTGAGTGAGAAAAGGAATGAAAGTGTTGCTCCTGCTCCTAATTTGTTTATTCAACCGGTTGACCACAATGTCACGGGTTGAAGCAGGGCAGTTTTGAAGTTTACATCCGTCGTGCAGCTGGAGCAGGGAATAACTTGCACGGTTTTACTAACGGATTGAGGGAGGGGTTTTAGGTGAATCAGTTTCAACAACAAAAGTCAGTGCAAATTAGGGTTTGAGAAGGAAATCGAAGAAGAGATACAAAGAAGGCCTCAAAGTTGCCCTTTGTGATGCAGATTGATTTCATTTTTCTGCATTTGAAACTGAACCAATTTCAAATGCAGAAAACTGAAATCCCGTAATGCAGAAAACTGAAATACCGTAATCGAAGAAGAGATATAGAGAAGGCCTCGAAGTTTCAAATATATAGAAGGCCTCGGAATTGTCTAGGCCTTCTATGATGCAGATTGATTTTCAGTTTTCAGCATTTTAAACTAGTTCAGTTTTTTTGCTAAGGAAATCGAAAAAGAGATACAGAGATATGAGGACTGAGGGACGGTGGAATTGAGGAGAGAGAAAATTAGGGTTTGAGAAAAAATTTGGGAATTTTACAAAAAAGGACCTCGAAAAAGGAAAAATTAAATTAAAAAATGGAACAATTAGACCTGTTCAAATCCGGGTAGCCCGCCCGACCCGCCTGCCCTGAAAAACGGGCGGGTATGAACATGGAATCAAGCCCGGACGGACCGAAAAGCCCGGCCCATCAAGCCCGCCGGGCCGGATCCGGACAAGGTCATAGGCCCGACCGGGCCGAAAAGCCGACCCGTCAGCCCGGTAAATAAATAAAAAAAATAAAAAATAAATATATTATAGTATAATTATTATAAATATTAAGTATTAAAATAACATATGTAGTATAATTATAATAAATTTAATATATTTTACGTAAAATATCTTAAATATAATTTATTTTTTAAAAAATTAAATTAAAAACATTTTTTTAATAAAGCCCGGCCCGCCAGCCCGGCCGCCAGCCCGGCCGGGCCGGGTACGACACCCATCCCAGGCCCGGTAGCCGGGCTTAACCCGGCCCGAGTCCGGCTAAATGGGCTCAATATTTTATAAAGCCCGGCCCAAACCCGGCCCGGGGCCCGGATTTGAACAGGTCTAGGAACAATACATTATCTAAAGTAATATGATAATTTTGCCCCTCAAATTAACGCCCATCTTTGAATTTAACGTGTGAACAATAACGTATATACTAATCTTTGGTCGGGGTCAGTAAATGAGGTACCAATCTAATATTTAAAACAATGGGGTACTAAAGTTTAGTTAGTCTAAAAGATGAGGTACTGTTTAGACAATTTTCTCTAAATAAAAGCTTTGACCCTGAATTTCTCCAAAAAAAAAAACTTGAGAGCATTTTTATATTCAAAAATGTTTGTCAATGCACTATTCAATTTGAAAGGAACTTTTTTGTCATGAAGAAAGAAAAATGAGTTTGTACATTTTATTATGGTTGATGTTAGATTGTATGAACCTTTTATTTATGCGTGGTGTGTTCTATGACTAATAAAATTGAGCTTATAGGACATTTGTTAGTAGCATAACATACTACAAGACACCTCGCACAACCACCACCACACATTTGTAATACGTATGCTTTATAAAAGAAAAGTTGCATATGTAATTAGACACACAAGAAATTATACATTCGTATTTTTCTTTTTCTTTTTAGAATTGTTTCTCCTCTTCTTTTTCACGGTTACATTCAACTGATTCAAGTATGAATGTTAGTATGGTTTCAAAGCGGAGATTTTAGATTCCTTTCAAACACTAAAATATCATTAGAATGTCCGGAAGATCATCGTCTAATTCAACGTCAGGCGCTTCGACATTGGGCGGTTCAGCAACACTTGGCCAACAAAATATTTTTTGAAATCTATGGACCGGAATCTCATATCACGCTCATTCATTCTATGTACATCCTACGGACCAACCAGATTTGCCTATTGTATCACAAGTACAAGTATAAGTGACTTCTCTCAAAGTCTTTTTTTAATGTTGAATTCACAATCTAATATCTAGGCTTCTTGAATTTATCTCAAAGAAAATTCATCTCTGAAGTGTTATCAGACTTTGATTGCTCCACAACTGGTCCACTATTAGTCCCCTTGAACTCAACAACAAACTCCTTTCAAGGGGTGCTCATAAATCCCGGTTATCTCGTCCCGATCCCGACGGGTTTAGAAGAAAAAAATGTGTATCCCGTCACGTGAAAAATTTGCGGGACGAGACGCGGGACGAAAACTTCTTATCCGTATTAATCTCGTCCCGTCCCGCATATACATATATATATATATATATATAAATATTTTTATATTTTAATAAATATTATTATATTTTCGAAATTATTAGATCACTCATTTAGTCATTTTTTGCAAAATGTGATAATATTGCTTCAAGCACAAAGAAAAAGAGCATCATTTCACCTCAAGCTCCAAAAGTGACAATCAAAGAGAATGTCATCCCCCATTGTTGTGATCGATAGTCAAATGAATGTTATATTTTGCTAATTATCTATTATTATTTTTGAATATATAAATCGGTAAGACACTTTGGTGTAACTTTAACTTGTATTAGTTTTGAATGTATTAAGTATTAACTACTAATGTAGGCATCTTGAATCGATAGTTTGGTATCGAGTTTTAATCCGATCATTAATGTCTTTTAACATGAGAGAAAACATGTACAAATATTGAATATAATTCTCGCGGGATTCGTCTCATCCCGTCCCGTCCTACATGGGACAGGGTCCGCGCGGGACGAAGAAAAAAAATGTCCTACATCGCGTCTCGCCCCATTCCGCAAATAATTTGCGGGACGGGAAGCCAGACGAGCCCCGTCCTGTCCGTCCCATCCTATGCCCACCCCTACTCTTATCTCTGAATGAAAGTCACTTGAAAATCCTACCATCTATAGACAATTGGTTGGCAAGTTAAGTTTCTAAACTCAAACTAGGCTAGATAGTTGCTTCACTATGCAATTACTTACCCAATTCATGCAACATTTGTGAACTTCTCACTTTCAAGCTGCTCATCATACTTTGAGATATCTTAAAGGCACTTTCAGTTTGGACATTCTACTGAACAATGATTTAAACTTTTCACTTCTAGCTTACTGTAATGTTGATTGGGCATCTTGTCTCAATTCTATAAGGTTTGTAAGTGAATTCATTATATTTCTTGAAAATAGCCACATTTCATAATAGTCTAATAAACAATAGAGAGTATCATTGGCATCTGCCGAATATGAGTATCGATCAATGAGACGAGCAATTGTTGAACTTGTCTAGCTCAGCGGCCTCAGCCTCAACCGCCTTGTCCATGATTTTGAAGTGCCAAACATTATTCATATTCAACTCAAATGTGACAACATGGTTGCCATATACATTGCAAAAAATCATGGCTATCACGTACCAAACACATAGATTTGGATTGTCATTTCGTGAGAGAAAAGCTTCTCGAGTGCCTGATTTCACTCTCTCATGTACCAACTCGACAACAGCTTGTAGAAATGCTTACAAAAATCCTCCTTAGCCATTTGCATCATTCCATTTTATCCAAGTTGGGAGACGATTATCACCCTCCAACTTCAAGGTGTAATACGATATAGCCTATATGTTGTTAGTAGCATAACATACTATAGGACAACTGACACAATCAGCACCACACATTTATAACACACATGCTTTATAAAAGAAAAGTTACACATGTAATAAAACACAAAAGAAATAATATACTCGTATTTTCTCTTCTTCTCCTTCTTCGCGGATACATTCAAGTATATAAGTAGTGTTAATAACAACACATGTGAAAAACAGATTTGTGCAATTATAAATAGTTTACAGTAAGTTTAAACTAAAATATAATGTTAATCAAAAGAAAATTTGGTATAATATATTTAGATTAGCTTTTAAATTTAGTTTATGGACATCAACACATGGGCTAAGTCCACTACTTTTTGGAATAGACGTATATGCATTGTTTAACTAGGCCCATTTGTTTTAGACACTTGACTGTGCTTATACGTTAGGTTTTATTGACGTTTTGACCTAAAACATACTTGTTAGACGCTTAACATTTAAGGCATACTTGTAGTTGTTATTCCCTTATTTACACACTCTACAAACTAAACGAGTTGGCGTTCATTCATTAGATAATCCCCCTCAGGGTGCTAGTTATCTGATCACGAACGATATTAGGGGCCTCGCTTTGCCCCGATCTATTCCTTGTTAGTTTTTTCTTTTATTGAAGCGTTTTACGCGAAGAAGTCTTAGTCCTTTTTAACAAAAAATAAATAAAAAAATGAACCGCTCTTACTTTTTAACAAAATAATATATAATTTTATAATAGATATATATTGGAGGGATCAATTGTTTGATTTTTTAGGTTGCTTTTACTTAATGGGGGCGTATCTAGGTTTACAAATTGGAGTGATTTGCGGTGCTTTCTTCTTAAGCTTTAATGGTGTTTGGTTTAGTGCATATTTTAGGCAATAATTCTTTGTATTTGGAACACTTTGGTGAGTGGAAAAGTGATATAGCAAGTCATGTTATAAACGTATATCTAACAATTAGCTTTGGATATTGGCAATGGCAACCATTAATCCTTGACTTTAAGAGATGGAGGGTTCCATTATGAGATAAATGTCGATCTTTTCAAAAAGATGATCGTTTGAATTCCTTGTCTTTCACGTTTTTCAGGCCTTATGTGTAAAGTTTCCCGTCCTATACTTTAAAGGTTATATAACGTACTTCCTAAGTTATTACCATATACGGTGAATAACTTAATCTCCTTGTATATTTAAAGCACGTTCATGTGCATGCAACTTCGAGTACGTTTCAAATATTTTGTTTATATTATAAATCGGTGGTAAAACGGTACGTCGATCTGATGGTGGTGTCACCGCTTAACTTGTGTATTCGTTGATCCAGTATTCAGCGTCGTCCGTCTACCCACGCTTTGACTGCGGTGTGTATTGAAGGATATTATATATTCTATTTAGATAAATTATATTTATATATTAGGTTAGTTTGAATTTGATTTGATCTTGATAATCTTCATTTGTTTCCTTTAATTCTCTTGTAATTATATATATATATATATATATATATATATATATATATATATATATATATATATATATATATATATATATATATATATATATATATATATATATATAGAGGATCATTATATTATTAATAAAGATGTGTTCTATCTCCACCATTCGTGTGGTTTTCTTCCACCAAAATCTATCAAAATTGATGGTAAAACGGTACGTCAAATTTTTACTTCCCTAATTTTCTCACAAAGTGCCATAGTTTATAGTTATTTTGTTTATATTATATTATAAATTGATGGAAAAAAGATACGTTCTTCCGTATTCAATTTTAATTTTTTAGGTTAAATATTGATTAATATTTGAGAACTCATATCACATATACAACAAACCATTCATGTCTTTTTAGTTTAAAGTGTTTGGAAAATGATCAAAATCAAGACAATTTGCAACTTTTATTATTAGATATTTAGTTGAATATATGCAATTTCAATATTGTTTGATTTTGAGTTGTTTTCAATGACTTAAAGTTTTAACCATGTGAGATATTCATGCATTGATGTTAATTGACAATAAATTTTGTCAATAAACGATTGAAATGCACAAAGTCAGAAAATTATTATGTCGAAATGTAGAACACGTTGAAACTCATACTTGGGTTATTTTCACATTGAGAGTCATTGTAAAACAATGTTTTCACGTTGCATTTTCGCATTGTGAATTAACGTGAATATAATATGTTTACGTAGAGGCAATTAGAGTGTGACATTTTCACATTGGGATTAATGTGAACAAATAGTTTCTACCTTAATCGTTATTATGGTTAAGTTATGTTCACGGACGACGCTATCGTGAATCAAAATTACAATATACTCTAAATTTATGTTGTGATTTTGGTTTTAATCTGGTGCGAAAAGTAACAACTTCTCCCAACTTATAAACGATTCTCTAGAGTGATTTAGTTGAATTTCCCCCAATATTTGAATATATTTTATCTTTATTAATTAGTGCTTGATTTATTTATTTTTAATTGAAAGGAGAAATGTAATCGTCAACACTATGTCTTTTGTCTCCATTCTTTCTTCCATGAATAACGGGGAGCTTTAGTGTTATTTTTTTAAAACTAAAGGTTAATTGCTTAAACTAACCCAACTTTTGGAGTAATCGTAATATTTGCCTAAAGTAATTAAAACTCATCATATTACAATTAGTACTGATTGGAAAATGTTGCAATAGTTGATAAATTTTAATTATTTTACATAGAATTTGAAATTGCTTAATAGGTTGAGATATTTAGTGAAATTAAATATTAATACGTACATTTTATAAGAGAAACAATTTGATCATCATAATCATATATGTACCAAACTTCCACTTAGCAAATTTACAAGCAGACGAGGAAAATTAGTTATAAGGTCAGCATACAATAATGTAGGTAAGATATTGTCCAAGTACTTTTACCGTCAAACCAAACCCTTAAATTTTAATTAAATCAATAATTAAACTTGTACGGGCTTAATTAAATTATAAGTATGATCTTACGTACGTTTCAGCAGCATGTGATATAGAAACATAAAATGATATATAATGATGGTATCTTGTTCTTATACCACATGCTTCTTAATTAGTTTCTGCCTAAAAATATTCTCTAAATCGACCCTAATTTCAATTAATTTATTAACACGTTGTACGTACATTGTTGTTATCGCAATAATTTTTATTTTTTTATTTTTTAATATTTAAAACTAGCCTTAAAATAAGGCTATTTTCAAAAAAAATTTTTTAAGTTGGTGCAAAAACATAGTGGTGTTAGACGCATGGAATCGGCCGAGTATGGACATGCTCAAGGCTGCGTTGCGTCTAATTTTATACGAGTGTTAAAATGTGTTTATATTCGGTTCATTCATAAAGTGACTGAGATCGAGCCGAGCTTGAGTAACTCGCCTAAAAATTGCTCTTTAGTGTTATTTTAGCAAAATTAGACGAGCTTTACGATAACGAGCCGAACATTGACATGCTTACACTCGGCTCGTTTATAAACATGCAAGTCCAAACCCAGCCTCAATTCTATCGAAGATTTAAAATTTGTTCATGTTCAACTCGTTCAAAAATGAACAACTCGAACCGAGCTGGACCCGAATAGTTTCAAATGTCTAGTTATAGAGTGGTATGATCGAAGGCACCAACACCAATCTCTTCAAGGTGCCACTACTAAATAATATGAGGTGCATTATTATATCTAACTCCACACACACATATATATTTGGTTGCTAGATATGGTCCACTTATATGTACACTGTGGATGATAGTAGTACGCATAGCGAAATTTCTCAATAATGAACTCTTTTTTTTTTTGGCATTTTTGGGCAACATTGATGCCGACAAAATCATTTTAATTTAGGCTTTTCTCTATTTATTTATGTATTTAGTTGATTTTAAATGATTCGGATGACGTGTCAACTCAGTGAATCGCTAGCTTCTTCATTTCCTTAACCGGGTTCAGGCTCAATTATCAGATTTGTCATAACCGGTATGAATTATAACAGACTTCTTTAATTTTATCTCGGTTCGACCCTCTTAACCCAGCGAGACAACAATTAGATTACACAACTCAATAATTTGAGATTAGACTTTAATATAATACAACACTTATTACATTGATTACATTATTTTTCAACTATTATAATACAAAACCTGAAATAACACATTAAAAGATTTAAAACTATAAAGGATGCATTTTTCTAATATTTCCATCTCTCAAAACATATATTTTATGTTGTTCGAAATAAAAACTATCTATATCTCCAAATTAAATTGTTAAATTTTACACTTTTATTCAAAATAATCACCACATCCCTTATATTCTTCATGTGAAAAGAGTTAAAATAAAATTTACTCTGTGTAAATTTGGATCTAATAGTGACAAAGTGCAAAAGGAATCAGGCCCACCTCTTTTGCAAATGAACCAATCAAATCTTTCATCTCTCTACGAAAAATATTGAAAATATATATTATTTTTAACAGTACTTTTTATTATATTTAGTATTTTTTTAAATTAAAATATGTGCAAAATAAAGTATGAATTTGTAATAAAATTATCATCTAACATGTAGATTATAATAAAAATTGTTAAAGTTTTACTTATTTGTAATTAAAAAAAAATGAGTATAATTATATTACAGATGGAACATGAAAGGTAAGAAATAGATATACAGACAGAGGATATACATGATTTAGTATATAAATAGAGTGTATAAATAGGATTATAAACGGAGTGAGATCTGAATAGTCTTATATTCATAACTTTTATATATAACATAAATTTGTTGGTATAAGATTTATATATTTCTAAATAAATAATTAAATTAGGGTTTAAATGTGAATAAACTCATGGTCAATATCGAGTAGTGAGCCTAAGATCCTCCAAAAACAAGGAAACTTGGGAACACCAAATCATTTTTGGATGTTTCCTCCCCTGTTTACACTTGTAAACATTTACCCAACATGTTCTAATTACTCACTCATTTTCTTCCTAAACCTTTTTTTAAATATTAAAATTTTTATTTTAAAAATGTAATTCGTTTATCTAGTTTGTCCACCTTTCACATTGTCACGCCTCTACCTCTCTCCGTTTCCATATAAAGACGGGGTAACTAACGGTAGAAGCATCTATTTCCTCAAATGACCATATTACCCCAATATTGTTTCCTCCCTCTATTTCGTTTGTTTGCGACTATTTCAATAGATTAAGACCCACTACTCCATTTTTATGTGCATTTTATCAGATTTTTCTAACCAATATGATTAGCTATCTTTTGTATACGGATGTGAAAGTCCGATACAGACGAACCGGTTGAGCCGGTGAGGTTCTATCCTTAAATCAATTGGCAATAGGAGAAGTAGTCCACCTTATATACTGGCCTCGGAGTGTCCCCATTTTTCGAGCCGAACTGAGGTTAACCGCTCTGATACCACGTCAAAGTCCGATACAGACGGACTGGTAGAGCGGGGGTCGTGTGCATCCCAGCGCACATACGCATTGGGCTCAAACCCAACACATAAACCCGATGAGGTTCCATCCTAAAACCAATTAACAATAGGAGAAGTATCCCACCAACCTTATATATTAGGCTCGTAGTATCCCCATCTTTTAATGTGGACCTTATTATCTTCAACAACGGATAAAGTTACCACCTTGCACTCGAGTCACACTAGTTTAATTTTTGATTGTTTGATGCGTTTAGAAATATCAAAACTTACAAAACAAGAAAATGTGGATCTGTACGTTCATATCTACGTAAAAGTATGCGTATATTATAAACTTTAACGTATAATTAAGCCCATAATCTCACGTTGAATCCACATTATGACATAAATCACCATACGTGCCCAAAAGCATGTCGCACGACACGCGGAGAAATTAAAAAAAACAAAAAAAAGAAGAAAAGTGGTAAATTGGTCAATACAAAAAGAACCAACAGTTAACTGACACGTCGATTCCAGGGGCAATTTCCTTGACAGAATAGTGCGGCATCAGCGCCTTAACTGTCGATGGGACCCACTTTCCATACCCAACAACAGTGGCATATACCGTAAATAACACTACTGCCTACGGACATAAATGTCCATGAAGGGACACAAAAGGAAAAGAAGGAAAGAAAAAGCGAAACCCTTCTTTCTCCCCCACTCTCTCTCCTGCCCGGTATTTTCCGATTATAAAAAGCTGCACCATGTCTCCATGGGGACCTGTGAAAAACAGAGCCAACTGCCAAATTGCTAGGGCAAACAGAGTAGAGTGTGCGAAAGAGAGAGCGCCATTGGAGTGTCGGTAGCCCTCTCCCGCCACATTCTCTGCCGCTTTTTTTTTTCCCTCGCCGGAGTTTTTTTAAGTAAGGCGGAGATTTTACTTTTCCGACACAATGCTGGTCTTCTCCAAGGCGTTTTTTGTGTGCGTATACTTGCTAGCGGCTATTGCGTTCGTTGCTGAGTCGCTTCACCACCTCTCTGACCTACATTGGAAGCCCGCCACCGCCACGTGGTATGGTGACCCCATGGGCGACGGTAGCGACGGTTAGTTTCTCAATTTCTTAACAGAGAGTCTGAAGCGAACGAAAACTGTAAGAAATGAAATTAGCGGTGGTTCTGATTTGTAATATAATTTGCAGGAGGAGCTTGCGGGTACGGGTCAATGGTAGATGTGAAGCCGTATCGTGCCCGGGTGGGGGCGGTGAGTCCGGTTCTGTTCATGAATGGAGAAGGATGTGGAGCTTGTTACAAGGTTAAGTGTCTAGACTCAGAGATTTGCTCGAGAAGAGCTGTCACTGTCATCATCACCGACATGTGCCCCGGCGGAGTTTGTTCTGGCGGCCGCACTCATTTCGACCTTAGCGGGGCTGCATTCGGCCGTATGGCCCTCACCGGCGAAGGCTCCCAGCTCCGTGACCGTGGCCTCATCCACGTCATCTACAGAAGGTAATTATTATTACTATTACTAAAAATCAAGTGTAAATTCACAGTTAAATTTACTGGATTCTGGGGTTTTTGGTTGTTTGTTGGTTGGTAGCCGTAGCTTTGGTACTTTTGAGCTTAGTGCTTTTTGTTTTTTTGTTAATGTCCTTGCCCTATTAATTATTGTTGTAAATATCCTCGAGCTTCTGGGTTTTACAGTTAATTTACTAATAACAGCCATGGATGGGGTTTTCTGAGATTTTTGGTGGTAATTTTGTTTAGGTTCATACACAGATTTAGATCCAAAACAGAGCTTTTCCCCTGTCTCATATTTTCTTGCTTAAAATGGATGTTTAGGACACCATGCAAATACCCACAGAAGAACGTTGCCTTCCATGTAAATGAAGGCTCAACAGACTATTGGCTTTCACTTCTAGTCGAATTCGAGGGTGGAGATGGTGACATAGGCTCAATGCACATTAGACAGGTAACAAACTTATAAATTCTTTATGTTCATACTTTGATTAGTTACTGCTTTAACCACTGTCAGTAAAATGGTTAAAACGAATGAGCTAATAATTTGTCAATCAGAAGTGATACATGAATAGTTGGATGGTCCTTTGAAAAAACAGTCAATGGTGTCACTGTAAAAGTTTTCAACCCTTGTCTGGTAAAAAGAGATCTATTGTACTTGCCAAAAGATTGTTGAAATCATCATTCCTTATTGCCTTTGCCAAATCTTGTATTGGACTTGAACACAGAAATTTCATACTGTTAACACTTAGAAAAATAAGAGAGGCCATAATTTTGGCTATGACAAAGAAGACTGGTGTACACTGTACACTTTTGGGCCCTTGATATCATTATTCTAATGTGTCATGGTGAAGAACACTTTTCTGCTACCTAACTTTATAATCTTTTGATTCTTTGACACTTATGGTCTTATGCTCTATTTTTTAGTTAATGGACACAGTAGAATATCCTCTATGCTCCCCATGTTATGAGAAGATAGCCTGTCTTCCATTATCACTTATTTACTGAAAGTAGCACATATTTGTTCTTGAGTGTAAATCCAAGCCGAAACAGTCGAGTCTGACGTTGGTTATGGTTCGCGGTTGCTTTGATGCAGGCTGGTTCGACAGAGTGGCTAGAGATGACACATTTATGGGGAGCAAATTGGTGCATAATTGGAGGGCCTTTGAAAGGTCCATTTTCAGTGAAGCTAACAAGTGGGTCATTAGGAAATACACTCTCAGCTAGAGATGTCATCCCAAGGAAATGGACTCCAAAGGGCACTTACACTTCTCGCCTCAATTTCACACCATGAACTAAACTCATCACTCATCAGCATATATATATATAGATTTACCTTCTTGCAGTAAAACTATATGAAATATATATATAATCTTCTATAGTGCTATATGAATGTACTCCCATGGCTGATAAGTATTTAATATTAGCCGTTATATGGGCAGGGCTTTTTTTCCTTCTTTTTTTTTTGGAAGAAAGATGAAAAGTAGCCGTTGGAGAGCTTAGTTAATTATAGATACGAGAAGCATCCAAGACTGTTTAACATTTTTCTCTTTGAGTTTGTTGTTTTGTGTGTGGTTGATGGGTTGCCCTCTCCTAAGGGGAGAGAGAGCGTAGTGGTGTGAACTAGTGCTGTTCTAGTCAATGTAATGAAGCTTTCTCTTATCTATCAGTTTCATGTTGCTTTTATCATATTGTTACTGTCGGTTAAAAATTGATTGATTGGAGAAATTTAGTGTTGAAGGTGATGATAGAGGTGAGGAGTATTAAATTGAAAGAATTCACACGTGAATCAAAGGGTCCCTCAATGAATCACTTGTGAATTTGACTTATTAATTGTTCAGAATCTTTACCCCACCACGTTCAGGCCCATGTGATCCTCCGCCAATATGACCATTCTCATCACTCTTTTTGTACAGCTTACCTACTTTGTCCCTAAGGGTATATGATTTTAGGGTTCATAGTCCTCAATCAAATGAAACAACAAACATTAGGAATGCTCATAATCAAAACTCAGAGTTAGGTTATCAGCTAGGCCACAACAAAAATGAAAGAATGGATAAGCAAAATGTCTAAGAAAACAAAGACTTCCTCAAAGAGAATCATCATGCAGAAGATTCAGGTTTAGCTTCATTGATCACGCCATCTTCTCCAGTAGCAGGAGCCACTGGCTTCGACTTCTCTTCATCAGCATTATGACTCGAATCTTTAGAATCAGAAATCGGTTTCTCATTGACTTGAGCATTTTCTTTATCATCCTTCAAATCCTTAGCTTCCTCCCCGGCTTTCTTTACATCCTTCCCATCCTTCTTCGCGTCCTTTCCTTCTTTCGAATCCTTTGCGTCTTTGGTAGGTGCAGGAGGCATCATGTGAGCTGGAGGCTTTTGCTTTAGCTTGCCAAGGACTTGGCGCATACGTGTTAGATCAGTAGGCTTGCCTGGCTTTGGTCCCTGAACTACAATAACACTCGGCTTCTTATCTTCGTTCTTCTTCCCTCTTCTTTTCTCAATGTTCGGAACCTCGTGTGGAATGATCTCGGCTATTGCTTTCCAGTAATGATTGTGAGCTTCTTTGTGAAACTTTTCTTGGTTTTCTAAGTAGAGCTGTCAAGTAACAAAAATATGATCAGGAAAAACAAACTGAACAAAATTATCAGGTTTATAGTGTTTCCAGGAGCAGCATTACCTTCTCCCTTTCTCTATTCTGATTCTTTGTAGACTCGGTGTTCGTCTTTCGTTTATCATAGAAGGAGCGCTTGAATTCTTCAGCTTCTTCCAGGATCTTCGCGCGCATTTCCTTCTCCTTCTTCTCCTTTTCTTCAAGGTGAATTGCATTTTGCCTAATAAGTATATCATCATTTTCAATTCAAGTACAGCTGAGCAAAATTTTCAGAGCTAACAAGTGAGGCAGAAGTCAGAGCCAAAACCCTAAAATACAGAGAACTTACGAAATTCCAGTCCTAAAAGATCTACATTATCAATGAGGCAGAAATCAGAGCCAAAACCCTAAAATACATAGAAATTTAGAAACGAAGAAACCACTCACCGACGCCATTCACGGAGAGCGGATCCCTCTTCAGGCTGCATATCATCAGGAGGAGGAAGAGCCGGGCCATCAGATGAGAACAAACCTTCATCCAGCGGCAATCCACCGCCATTCTCCTCTGGTTCGACGGTTTCGAATGGCGATGGTGTATATTCGCTGGACTCAACAGGGGCCGAGTTAAAGCCGTAAGGATCTTCGGAATGCGATACGTCTTCGCCGCCATTTTCGTCTCCTTCTTCACCTTCGTTGACGGGGAAGGTAGATGAGAATCCGGGATCGAATTCATGATCAGCGGGGGGAACGTACGTACTACTGCCATCGGCTTCGGCTGCAGCCATGGCGTCGAAGCCACCGTCGAATTCATCCTGTGACATTGTGTCGAACATCGACATTGTTGGAGATGATCAAGTTACAGACCTGAACATACACAGATCGTCACTCTCTTTAGACGTCTCTTTGATGTTCTAAGCAGTAAGAATGAGAATTGGATGGGAGAAGAAGGAGGAGAGGATGGAGAACGGGATGATAAAGTCAAAGTTTAAATCTTTGCTTGCCGATCATGGCGGAGCATGATTCAAGCATGTACGAATATCGTTATGCACTATGCAATTCGATTCTGTTGACTTCTGCCATAGTTTCATGGCCAACGGAATTGCAGCGATACGGCGTCGTTCTCACGTTATTTTTCCTAGCTTTTATCCACATATTTTGCTTAGTTGCTTATTAGTCGCAAGTATAATCAAAGCATTTAACATATGTCACAAGTACAATCATGAAATACTGAATGCTTGTTTGTGATATAAAAAACACTTCTCCTATGAGCTACTGATCATCCTGAGCTAAGTAGTCTACATGTCCTAGCTCGAGTTGCCGTCTATTCCGATCTGCTATATCATGAAACAATGACTCAATCTGTTCCAATGTCTTCCCTTTCGTCTCAGGAACAAACATGTACACAAACAAAACTGACATAACAGAAATACCCGAAAACATGAAAGAAGTCCCTGCAACAGTTATTGCATTCGCGAGGGAAAGGAAAGACATTGCGACAAGCCCACTACATATTCTATTCCCCATTGCCCCGAGGGCAACAGCCTGAGCCCGGAGCTTTAATGGAAAGATCTCGGATGCTAGAACCCAACAGATGGGGCCAATTCCGACAGAGAAGAAGGCCACATCACCACAAACAAGCAAGATTGACATTGTAATGCCTAATGCTCCTTTGCCCAAAAACAGTAAAGTGATGCCTAATAAGAAAAGGCAAAGAGTCATGCCAATTGTACTGATGTATAACAATGGCTTCCTTCCTACTTTGTCAATTAGAAAAATGGCGACGAGGATGAATGCTGTCTTGGTGAGCCCAACAGCAACTGTGGCTCCTAGAAGCTTTTGAGGATTCTCTCCAATTCCGGCTTGTTTAAATATCTCTGGACTGTAGTATACAAGTGCGTCGATTCCAGTGATCTGTTGAAAGCAATGTATACCAATGCCAGCTATCAGCATTCTGAAAACTGTTGGTGAAGGCCTTAAGAGTTCAATCCAAACGGCTTTGTCGTCTTCTTTGGCAATTTCAGCTGCTGCTTTGATCTCTTCAAGTCTCTCTTCTGCTTCGGTTTGACTTTCAATTGTGTTGAACAACACGGATCTTGCTTCTTCCACTCGGTTTTGCATCACTAGCCACCTAGGTGACTCCGGGATGATGAAGAGTGCAAAACCAATGAAAACAGAAGGAAGGATTCCAACAGCAAGCATGACTCTCCAGCTTTTGTGAATTGGCAGACCCGAAAAGGCGTAGTTGGAAATGTAGCCAAGGAGGATCCCAAAGTTTATGAAGATCTCGGGGAAGGAAGTAAGGGAACCTCTAGAAATGGCGGGAGAAATCTCGGCTATGTAAATGGGAGCGACCATAACTCCAAATCCAATCCCAACACCAGCAAAGAGCCTTCCTAGTATTAGCATTTCGAATGAACCAGCAAATGTCATTATAGCTGCACCTAATTGGAAGACTATAGCAGCTAAGGCCATTGTCCATTTTCTGCCAATTGCATCTGATGTTCTTCCACCTGCTAAGCTTCCGAAGATTGAAACAATACTTAAGCAACCGACAAGAACTTCTTCTTGGACTTGGGTGATCTTCAGATCTTGTTGAATGAAGATGATAGCTCCACTCATAACTCCTACATCTGGAGATCAATAAGATTCAAACTTCAGATCAAAATTCTAAATCTAGTGTGAAAAAGAAGGCCTGCAAGAAAATACAAGCAGATGAAGCATTACCATATCCAAGAAGAACTGAATTGAGAGATGCAAGGAAAGCACAGGCAAAGACATATCTTCCGGTGCAGTTGGACCGCCTTTCTTGATGATCTACAGCTGATATACCATCATCACAGTAATCTTCTGGGAGATCAGATTTAATCCTCTTATACTTGCTCTTTATCACTAAATCAATCTCCTCCATTTAAGCTTCTGTTTCTGACCCGCCTAATTACGGGCTCATGTATGGCTATGCAGCTTGTTAGAGGTCAAAGGAAAGATTAAGAGAGGAAGATGTAGATATGATAACTTATTAGGAATGAAATGGGGACTTCAAATTTTATAAAGGCACAATATATCAGAAGATGCTGACTTCTGACATTTGAATTTATTTATTAAATAAAGGCACAAAATATCAGGTGATGATGCTCTTTGAGTAGGTGAAGGAGAATGAGAAAATTAAAGAGTAGGAACAATTGAATTGTTATGAAGAAATAGCTAACATATTTATTGTGCTTGTTGAGATTCAAGAATCAAGAAATTGTACAGCAAGCAAACTTTGAAGTTGACTTTCTAACTTTGTATTACAAGTTACAACCACATTACAGTAAGGAAACCTTAAGTTTCAGGAAAGAATAGAAATTAGACAGGAAACAATTGCTAGTGGAACAGCTAAACTAGAAAAATGTATAACAAGCAACTTATCTGCACATAGGATAGGCAACAATTTGTGCTTATTACTTTTCAACTAGTTGCTCAGTATCTCCTAACTCTAGTTCACTTTCATCCCATGCTTGTTTAGAATGAAACATGGCTTCTATCTGTTCAAGTGTCTTACCCTTTGTTTCAGGCACATAAACATAAACAAAGACAACCGAGAGAGCTGAAAATACGAAAAAGATGAAGAATGTTCCTGGTACTGTTATTGCTCTTGAAACCGAAAGGAATGATAAAGAGACAATACCACTGCACAGTCTATTACCCACAGCTCCAAGAGCAACAGCTTGAGCTCGTAACCTCAACGGGAAGATCTCAGAGTTCATGACCCAGCAAATAGGTCCTATACCAACAGAAAAGAACGCGACATCTCCACACACGGCTAAGACTGCCAATGCAATCCCAACTGGTCCATGGCCAACCAAAGGTAAGATCAAGGCTATACAAAATAAGCATACTGTCATTCCTATTGTGCTCACATAAAGTAAAGGCTTCCGCCCTTTTCGATCAATGAGGAAAAGAGCAACTAATATGAATGAAGTCTTTGTTACTCCAACTGCAACTGTTGCAGCTAAAAGGTTTGAGTTGTCTTCAATCCCAGCTGCCTTAAAGATTGTCGGGCTATAATAAACTAACGAATCAATACCCGTTATCTGTTGGAAGCATTGGATTCCAATACCAACAAGCATCATTCGAGCAACAGCTGGAGAAGGCCTTAGTAGCTCATACCATACAGCCTTCTCATCACCAGTCTTGACAGCAGCAAGTTGGATTTCTGAAAGCCTTTCATCTACCTCGTTTTCGTTCCCTATTGTTCTTAACAGAACTGATCTTGCTTCATCAATTCTGCCTTGCATGACTAACCACCTTGGAGATTCAGGAATTATGAACAATGCAAATGCAATTATCACAGAAGGGAAGATCCCTAAAGCAAGCATTACCCTCCAGTTAATATGTACTGATAGGCCTGAAAATGCATAGTTTGATACATAACCAAGTAAGATGCCTAGATTGATAAAAATCTCGGGGAAGGAAGTGAGGAATCCTCTAGTGCTGGCTGGCGAGATCTCGGCTATGTATACACCCATGATGGTTGCACCAAACCCGATTCCTATACCCGAAAGGAGCCTTCCTAGCATTAGCACATTATATGAAGGGGCTAGAGTCATTATGATTCCTCCTATCTGAAATACTATTGCTCCTATTGCCATTGTCCATTTTCTGCCAATAGCATCTGATGATCTTCCACCTAGTAAACTACCAATCAGTGAAACAATGCTCAAGATGCCAACTAGGATTTCTTGCTGAACTTCTGTTATTTTTAGATCTTCTTGGATGAAGAGAATGGCACCACTCATAACACCAACATCTGTGAAGTCAAGTATACAGAAATTAACATAATAGGGCATCATAACCTAAATCCAGATACATCAGTACTTGAGCAAGGAAATTTCAAGCAAAGCAGTTGCATTTTCTATACATAATATTGAGAAACTAGAATCAATTTCATTATATTAAACAGAAATAGATACCATAGCCAAGAAGAACAGAGTTGAGAGAAGCAAAGAAGGCACAGGCAATCACATATCTCCTGGTACTGCTGCTATTGCTGTTGCTTGTTAGATCCTCATCAGTTTCAAGCTCAGATTTCATCTTCTTGTACTTCTTAACCCCCAAATCGACATTCATATTGCAATTTCCTTCAAATCCCATCATACCCAGCCTCTGTTTTTGGTTTCTAAATCTTACAGATTCAAAGGAATTGGAAGTACTCAGCAATTGGTAGAGGTATCAAGATGTGTTGACCATTTAGCCCTTCAGATTCAAAGGAATTGAAAGACCCAAACTTTTCTTAAGGGTAATGGAAATGTTCAAACTTCAAACATGGGCTCCCTAAGACTCTATTTTTATTTTATTTTTCAAAGAATTATATGCTTTATTGACGGAATGCTAATTTGTTTAGCTTTATTTGATATGTAAGTGCAGTTTTTAATTGTATTAATCCTCCATGTTGATATAAAGAAATAAAATAATTCTCTTCACCCAAAAAATAAAATAAAAAAGTGACCCACTTGGTGGTTTTTATTAATTTTACTTAACATGTTTGCACATGATTGCTTGCTTGATCGCATTCATATTTTCATAAACCTTACAAAACTGAAAAAGGAAATAAATATTTTATAATGTTCTAATATTTCATAGTCATGTTTGTATGTCTTTTTATAGCACAATTATGTAATGTATTGAAAATAGTAGTACAAGTATTATTATATATATATATATATATATATATATATATATATATATATATATAAAACGATCCTTAAACATATAAAATATTTATTTCCTTTTTCAGTTTTGTAACGATCCTTAAACATATATGAAAAAAAGAAACAAATATATATAGAGAGATAATATATAGAGAGATAATATAGGGAAAGAGTACAAAGTAATGTTTTCAATATATTTTGTTGTTATTTTTTATTGTAACTGTCATAAGAGATAAGAAATAGATAAGTATGAAGAGAGTCTAGAAAGTAGACATTTGAGTTTTTAGTAATGCGTTCCTGTTATGAGTTTTGGTGTGGTTTCTAGTATGAGTTTCTGGTATGGTTTATGGTACTAGTTTTTGATATGGTTTATGATACGACTTTCTGTTATGAGTTTCTGTCTTTCCGGTATGAGTTTGGTATGGTTTCTGGTATGAGTTTGATATGAGTTTCTGGTATGATTTATTGATATGTTTCAGGTATGAGTTTTTGGTATGGTTTTCCAGTTGAGTTTATTATATGAGTTTCTAGTATGAGTTTCTTGTATGAGTTTCTAGTATGAGGAGTTTCCGGTATGAGTCTAGTATGGTTTCTACTATGAGTTTCTAATACAATTTTTGGTATGAGTTTCCTATATGAGTTTCTAGTATGAGTTTTTGGTATGTTATATGGTTTTTGGTATGAGTCTGGTATGATTTCTAGTATGAGTATGATATGGGTTTCTAGTATGTTTGTCTGATATGGTTTCTGGTTTGAGTCTGATATGATTTTTGGTATTAGTTTGATATGAGTTTCTAGTATGATTTGTTGATATTCTTCCTACATATATTGATATGATTTGTTTGGTATGAACTCTATTATGTTCGTCTGATATAGATTCTGGTATGAGTTTGATATTTACTTAGTTTATAGAGAGAGTATAAATTTTTTGTTGCCATTTTGATCGTAACTACCATGAGAGAATAAATTTTGTTGCCATTTTGATATGATTTGACACAAAATGGAGTGTGATCCCCTCTCATTGTTTTAACATTAAAAAATATAGGGGTATATTTACTAAATGTGTTTATTTTAGAATATTGCTAAAAGACCTACTTAACGATTTTGGCTGAAAAAAGTTTATGTCCAAAAAAATTAACGTCCAAAAAATAATTTAACGTTAAAAAATTATTATAAGTTGGTTAAAATAATGAAAGTTAAGATAATCTTTTAAAATATATAGAAAACAAGCTTTAAATAATTTAACGTTCAAAAGCACAAAATTAGATCGTTATATAAAATAATGATTGTCGATATATTAAAGTATTAAACAATTAGTAATTAGTTTAATATTATTACTATAAATACAAATTTTCTTATTAAAAGTGTATGTTTTAATTTTATCTAGTGTTTCACTCTTACTAATACTTGCATTGGTACAAACATCATGAACATTCATTTTTATTATTGAATGGTTGTCATATGTTTTTATATCTACTGTAAGAAAGTTTCTCATTTGAACCGACCTATATATAATTTTTTGATTTTTTAGGAATGATATTTCTGATATTAAGACCTACATATACACATACAACTAAAATAATTGGGAGATAAGAAAGTTGAATAATTCAAGTCAAAAGTTGAAAATGAGCTTAAGCCTAGGATAGGGTTTATGATCCGTTAAAACTAAGCCAAAAATTATATTATGTTTTCCTTTTGTAATAATTAAATAACGTGGATCTTATTGTTAGATCCACGTTAGTACGTTACAAGGATAGTATATATGTATATTGTAGTCCATATCTGTAGCACCATATCTTTGTATTTTAGGTCATATGCATCATATTCCTTGTATGTAATATATTTGAGCATAATAAATCATCAAGATTGATTGCATTCTACGTGGTTGATCCTTCCCTCTTACGGTCGAATTTGAGTTTTACTTACACCCGCCTCATCACCTTAGCTTATCTATTTGCTACTTACCTCTTAGAAACTAAAACTATCAAGAATGGAATTTCTCTAATAATACTAAGAGGTTTTATCAATGAATCCATTAAATGACGAGGCTAAACAAAAAGTTTCAATCTCGCAAATACTTACAAGAATTGGTTGTAGAATAAAGTCAAGATCAAACATAGAAAAATAATGTGATAGTTAACTAGTCTATATCCCGTGTCTGCACGAGTGTTTTTTATGAAACTTTTTTTTTTAATAAAATGGGTGTACCAATTATAATATAGTGACTAGTGAGAATATTACTTAACAACCCTTCAAACAAAAGAATAATACTATGTTACAAATAAAAATGATTGGATATAAACACATAATTAAATTATTCATATTATTTGAAATCACATCAACCTAATACGAAAACTGGGAATCATAACACAAAAAACTAATTTAAACATGTACTTGATTTATTTTTGTAGGAAGGTGAGTCGGTGATTTAAGCCAAAATATTTTTTTACTAACTCTAAAATTTAAATTATTTAAATTAGATTTTGATCCGGTTAAATTCTAACGTAATATCCCACAAATATTAAAACTTGTGTGAGAAGCTCTATTCTAACAAAAATTTTAACAAACATTAAGTAAAATATTTCTTGTGCATGATAATATTTACAAAATAAATTAGTTACTCTCAAAATCTACAAAATACCAATCTCATACAATTTTTTCGGACACGATTTAAGTTTGTACGTCACAAGCCTTAGCATCGGTGTGTGTATATATATACACTGCCGTTTCTTCCTCGTGACATTATCTTCGTCGACCTCACTTGCAACCGGAAATCGGTATGTTTATACACAATTAACAATGCTTGTGATCGTGATTCCGTTTATTGTTTGATTGGGGAGTGTGTTACTGTTGGCCCTCAGTATTTGAAAATGCCACTTACGGTAGCCTTTAGTAGGGAAGCTTCAACAAAGTTTAAGTTATTGTTTCAAGGATCGGATGCGGCTTATCTTGATTAGATTGATTCAAGAGTCTAACGGATTGTTAGGGTTTTTGTGGGTTTGCTTGATCGAGAACTGAAATAATGAATGTCGTGGGCAAAGTTGGGAACTTCATTTCACAAGGTGCGGCTCCATTTCACCTATTTGGTGTTGTTGATAACATCATAGTTCAGCAAAAAGATGGTAGTTTTTGAACCACCCTTTGGTATGTCCGGTTTGGTAAATTTCAGGGTGTTCTTAAGTGTTCCAAGAAATTGGTGTGCATAAATATGAATGGAGTTGAAGCTAATTTCCATATGTATCTTGATAATTCCGTGAGGCTTCTTTCAATAGAGAAGTCGATCTCGGTCAAACCAGTGATATTGTTGTGAAGGATGGGAGAGCAACCAATATTGCTTTACGTAAAGAATATATTGGTAGTTTTGAAGAAAGTTTTGAAACCAATAGATTGCAAAGCACGGTGTCAGATCAGGAAGTGCATAGCCATTCATGTCGAAGACTCAATGAGAGCAAGCACTTCAAGATCTGACACCGTGCTTTGCAATCTATTGGTTTCAAAACTTTCTTCAAAACTATCAATATTATCTTTACTTGTAGCAACATTGTTTGCTCTCCCTTCCTTCACAACACTATCACTGGTTTGACTGGGATCGACTTCTCTACTGAAAGAAGCCTCACGGAATTATCAAGATACGTATGGAAATTAGCTTCAACTCCATTCATATTTATGCACACCAATTTCTCAGAGTACTTAAGAACACCCTGAAATTTACCAAACCGGACATACCAAAGGGTGGTTCGAAAACTACAATCTTGTTGCTGAACTATGATGATATCAACAACTCCACCAAATAGGTGAAATGGAGCCGCACCTTGTGAAATGAAGTTCCCAACTTTGCCCACGACATTCATTATTTGAGTTCTCGATCAAGCAAACCCACAAAAACCTAAACAATCCGTTAGACTCTTGAATTAATCTAATCAAGATAAGCAACATCCGATCCTTGAAACAATGACTTAAGCTTTGTTGAAGATTCCTACTAAAGGCTACCGTAAGTGGCATTTTCAAATACTGAGGCCCAGCAGTAACACAATCTCCAATTGAACAATAAACGGAATGACGATATAAGCATTGATAATTGTGTAAAAACATACCGTCGAACTTACAGCTGCAAGTGATAATGTCACCGTGAAGAAACGGTAGTCTGCATATATATATATATACACACACACACAGACACTGATGTTAAAGCTTGTGACGTACAAACTAAATCGTACCCGAAAAGACTGTATGATATTGTTATTTTGTAGATTTTGAGATAAACTGATTTATTTTGTAAAACGTATCACGCACAATAAATTTTTTCCTTTATATTTGTTAAAATTTACATTATAATAGAGCTTCTCCAAACATGTTTTAATATTTGTTGAATATATTGTTGGAAAGTAATCGGATCAAATTGTTTCAATAGGGCAATTTTGGTAAGTAAGCTAGGCTTTTTGAAAAATTAGAGTAGTAACTAGGCTTTTTAATGTTTCAATTAAGTAAATATACCCCAACCTTTTGTATTTATTTTCAAACTCTACACACTCTTCTCTCAAGGGATACATTTACTAAACACAAAACTAGAAAAAGCCTCGTAAACCAAATTGTTTCAATATTTTTTAATAACTTAGATTTATAAAAAAAAGATTTGTTTGACTTAATTAGTTATTTATAAAAGATTTAATTTGAGAAATAATATAAGGATCATAATCAATCTATAAGCCTCGCAACCAACTAAACCTCAATATCTCAGCATAACTCACAATTCCTCAAATCTCAAGGTAGTATCTAATCAACATTCCTCAATCTCAATTCTAATTCTAATTTAATTAATTAACCTTTAATTAATTAATTAGATTTTGCCAGAATAACGTTTTGCCCGCAGGCAATTTCTAAACCCCCTGTCATCAGATTCATCAAACAAACAACCCATAATCACCAGAATAATATAACGACCATAATGGAATTTCTAATTATCCATTTTGACAAGCCTAAAGTCAATTTAGGTCAAATCGCAATACGGAAAACGAATAAATTCATAACTTATTCGTTACTAACCCGATTGACGATCTGAAAGAAGATTCGGAATCACAGCGACACAGGCTACGCATGGACAACATCAAATTCACCGGAATCTGAGCGACGGATCCTGCCTGGTGACATATATGCTCGACCAACCCTTCATTGCTCGGAAATGCAGAAACTCGGTACCGATATGAAGAGAATGAAGAGAGGAATCCAGAAACTAAAACGGAATTGAAATCGGATTAGAAACGGAGAGTAGATATGAGTTTGAAGGTTGAGAGAAATCAGAGCTTTTACGAAGAAACGTGAAAGGAAATGTATTAATAAAGGATTTTCCGCTATTTATAGTGAAGACGATAATTATCCTTTAACCGATCCAAAGGCGGGTCGAACCTCCTTCTCCAAACTTCTCGAGATTGGAATATTAATTCTGGAATATTTTAGGGATAATTATTCCACAATTGTCTCGAAAAACGTGTATTCCTAAGCCGTTAAGAAACGAAATAGCGACTCTTTTGGCCGTTTTGCCTCACCATGTTATTTCATATCTAGAACATATCCGATGTCCTGATCATTTCTCTCAACTGCTTTTTTATTAATTGGAGCTTCTAAATGCTCCAAATAACAGCGGAGGGTAAAAATAATTACCTGGGGAAAAAGTAAAAATTTTCCCAAACGTCCAAAATTACGCGAGGAACATAACGGTGGGACTCATACCCATCACTTGCGAAATCTTCGCGAGTTATATGTCAATTACTATCAACGATTAAGTTAATCAACATTAATTAGAATTCTGAAATCCTATCTATTACATCTTTTTGGTGGGATTTAGAAAAGCTTTGAGGATAGTTTTTTGGGTAAATTATCAAGAAAAATTACAATTTTACCGCTCTTTTTCATATTTAACAATTTGTACATTTTTGTCATTTTTGATTTTGTTTTAAATCTACCGTACAAATCTATCCACAAATCTACTTTTACCAAACATTAATTAGGTTATTTGTTAGATTTTCAGAATTTACAAAGCCCTTTGAAACTCTACTAGCAAATCTACCCAAAAAGCTACTCAAAAAGCTTCAACTACTCAAACATCTCGCTTTACCGAAGAGGGCCTAAATATAGCATATCAAAGGTGATACACAGTAACACCAAGTGTCGTTGTCGGTAAGTCATTATAAGAGATTAAGCATCCGTTTGGTTGTAAATCTCGAAATAAAAATGGAAAATGGTTTGGAATCATTCTTTGTGGTTTCATGCAAAATGCATTTGCTTCCCCCATTTTATTTTCCTATAGGGTATCAAAAGTAATCGAATTCGCCTTTAATTACTTCAAACCACAATGAATTATTCCAAAAAAATTGTATGAACAAAAAAATATACGTGTGAACTAGATTATTTTTCATTTTATTTTCGTTTTCGAAGTTAAAATAAAACGGCCATATAAGGACCTTAACCTAACTATTTAGGTCTTATAAAAAAGAGAAAATTGGTGTAGGGAAGCCCTTTTTGTATCCATGATACAATCTAGACCCTTCCAATTTTCTCCCCAAAAATAAAACTAAATTAAATTATAAAGAGGCTATTAATTGGGGGACCACTCTAATTAAAAAGATTATTTCCCTTATTTAAAAAGGATAAATAATTATTAAAAATTAAAAAGATAAATTAAATTAAAAAGATAAGTGAATATTAATTGTGGGGACCACTCTCATTAAAAAGATTATCTCCTGGTTGTTTTTTAATTAAATAAAAAAAAATGAGAGTGGTCCCCACAAATTCTGTACATAATTTTATGTACATAATTTCACACGCAGATTATGTACATAATTTCGCACGCAGATTGTGTACGTAATTTCGCACGCAGATTGTGTACGTAATTTCGCACGCAGATTGTGTACGTAATTTCGCACGCAGATTGTGTACATAATTTCGCACGCAGCAGATTATGTACATAATTTCGCACGCAGATTATGTACATAATTCGCACGCAGATTATGTACATAAAATTATGTAATTAATTTTAATGCCAACAAATAAGCGACTCGTTGAAAAAAAAATAAGCAATATTAATTAAGGGAGAGAATCTTTTTAATGTTAAAACTAATTCCTTAATTGTAGGACCACTCTTTTTTTT